>CM056949.1:0-668634 GCA_029856935.1 Cyclocarya paliurus | reverse complement strand
AGATTTGGGGCAGCTTAGGTGAATAAATGCCTATGTACTTCTTCCTCAGATGTTCCCTGATGCAGCTTGGCTTTGCAACCATTATTTGCATCTTCTATCCAAGTAGACCACAGGTACAATTTGTAGAAGTTTGAAGGTTAAGTAAAATTTAATTCTACAATCAAGTTTCTTAAAGATCCCCTTCATCAGTGCAATTCCATGATTGGTTTGGCAGAACATAATTTGACAGTTGAACATCTCAGATAGAAAGGACTCACAAGTAATGAGTAGAAAAACCTCATATACATTGAAATCATCTGTTGCTGCATTAACCAACTACATACTTATTAACTTATTAGAGGAGCATGTCTAGCACAATTTTTGATTGCTTGAATGCTATAAGTCCACATTAGGAATATTCCTCATACCTCATGTTATATTCTCTGAAATAGTAATATGTTGAAATTAAGAGCATGATCGAACATATGTTGGGATATAAATAAGTTAAAAACTACTTGAGATTTCCCAACAGCCATTGATTACAAAATTTATTGATATGGATCTGATGCACATAGCTCCACAGTTATCTACATTTGTAACAGCCAACGTAAAGCTTACTTCCGATCTTAACATCCAGTAAGGGCTAACCAATTAGGATGTAAAATCTTGTTTGATGGAAAGATGCAAAATCTTATAACTAGTCATTCTCTTTTGTATACTTCTTGTGTACTCAAGAAAGTTAGGTAACAGCCCTATTGGGTCATTTGAAGGAAGCTGAACGATAGCGCCTGCAGAAACATCAATCTTTATTTGACATTTGGTGTTGGAACCTTTTTTTTTTTTTTATATATATATATAAGTAAGAAATGAAAACCTGATCAAACAAGATTGCATACAGTTCTTGCAATCAAACAACATTTTGATTGCAAGATTTTTGTGGAAATAAGCAATCTCGTTCAATAAAAGGATAGTATGATGCACCTTGCACTTGCAATCAAACACGAGTGTATGAAAACCACAGCTGCAATTAAATCTAGCATACCAAAACCACAATTGAAATGACATACACCTCATTAAAGGACACTCCATTTCTTTAAACAAGATGAGCTTAAATTCATTATATTAGCTTTCAGGTTTAAATGGTTTGGAAGCATGAAAGCACTCTTGGCTTGGTAAGTCTTATTCAATCATAATAAGCTAAAGCGTAAAGGAAAAGAAAAGGGTGCTTACCAGATGCCATCACATGCTAACACGATAAAATCATCATCATCCCAAAGCTCAACCTTGAGAGAACAAGTAATTGCTTATCAATCTTGACAGAGAAACAGATGTCAAAGTATCTATACAAAATGTTTGGAGACTGTAAATTTTAGAACCCAAGATTTTATCACATGAGCACATAATATAAATACCAATTTTTTCAAATTACTACAAGAATATACATACAGCGTTTATATCTGGATTAGCAGTTACAATTTGCTTTTCAGCAGGCAAAAACTTATTTTGCTTGAATTCCATGTCACCTGCAGTTAATGGAACCTAATCAAATTCTGGAAAATACACAAAAAAGGTTTCCCTCTCCCCTAACAAACGTGTAATGTATAGCGATATATATACACACATATTCAATTCACAAAAACAATAGCTCTGGGCCTGTACTAAAAGAATTTGATTGCCTACATAGAGGAAGCTCCAGAGATCATGTCCACAAGTTTCGTGTTTTCAATTGAGCTCAAATAATAAAGACGAAGCACAAGCCAGCAGCTTAATAACTTGGAGTAAAAAGGATTTTAAAAAAATATATATTTTTTGATAATTTTTTTTAAATAATTAGAATTTCAAAATCTGGTATTTAGAGGTTCACATGCATGTAGCCAAGATACCTATAGCTCGAGCGAGATTTAAACTGCCATTGACTCGTCCTGCATGTATAAAACCACCAGCCTTTAAAATCCTTTCCTTCTCAACCTCAAGATCAGGTTTGTGATCCCTAGACAAATTGTATGCCTGTAAAAGAAAGCCCAGTAAAAAGGTGAGAGAGAGAGAGAGAGGACACAAAAACAGCCAGTAAAGTAAAATCTAAACCGGATTTTTATTGAGATCTGCTCCAATATTAGCTTATGTACTGTGTCCATAATTTTGAATTAATTTGAGCAAACATCAAACTTAGTCTCAGCATGCCTGTAGAGTGAGTCCCAGAGGACTGTTATGTTTCCAAATCTAAGAAACAAGTTGTTCTACAGACTTTTCTACGGATCTTTAAGCCCCATTAAGGATCCAATCTTGTGCTTCAAGTGATATTTTCGTGCAACCAGGGGAGAACCATCAATTGAATGGAGAATAAGCTGATTTAATTTTACTCAAAAGGGAGGTTTACTGATGGCTCCATAAAATGGGGAATTGATTTATGATTACTCCTACCCATGAGAGAATAAAGCTAAAGTGTTTTACCCATTACCATACAAAGTGGACAGCATCTTTAATAGCTGAAGGCTCTCAAAATAAAATAATAATACTTTTCAACATCAGCAACATATATACTAAAGAACTCCAGTAATTTAAAAGTTACCTGACCCTTTCTAGATATCACACAACGAGAATCGCCAGCATTTGCAACAACAAGTTGGTTGTTTCTGATAATTGCAACACAGGCCGTGCTCCCAGAAGTTGGTCCAGAAAAATCAGAATGAGGCCCCTGGCAACAATAAGTTCTCTCTTTAAAACTCATTTCCTAAAGACCCCGAAAACAAGATTGCAGTTTATGATTGCGATGATTGCTCCAGAGAATTACTGTTCACGAAACACAACCATGTGCGAACTTTGGAGGCTCAAAGGTGTATTTGAAACTCATACAATGGTCAAAGTTAAAGTTTACTCAGTACTGTCGTTCATTTATTTATGGAGAACTGTTGTCGCTTTTATGAACCGGCATTGTTGATATCACTTACATTTCATACCTAGGTGTGATGGATTCTGTATGTATGTGTTTGTTCATAATGCACACATGCACTCAGGAAATAAAATTTTATGCGATGTCACTTAAATTATGACATTAATCCATTATCAAGTCTAAAAGACACATCAAAGCCTCCAAAGTTTCTATTGACTGATTTCACTTTAAGGTTGGCCTGTCTTATGCAGTGATCCAAGTAGAAAACTGGTACACCATGCCTAACATTGTTTTTCCTCAACCTTACACTAGTTCCACTTACCAAGTGACCCAAACATTGACTAAACAAAATAGTAATATCATATCAAGCAGATCAGTGTTGACAGTATATAAGGAGAATAACTTTATCTTGTTTTCACCCTACCTCCTCAAAAGCCCAATCATCAACCTGTTCATTGCTATCACTGCTCCTTGGAGACCAAATCAACCCTTCTATCATGCCAGTAAACTTGTTTATTTTATCACCCAAAACAGCTAATTCCCTCCAGCCCCTTTGTCCGCGCATCATTTCATCCATTCTGCAAAACCAAAACATCAACAGTTGGAACCACGAAGAGACTGTACGTGTAAACTTAGGGGATGCTTGGGGAATGAGATGAGATGAGATGAGATGAAAATCTGTGAATAGTAGTGAAATGGCTTGTGAATAGTAGTGAAAATGTTTGAGTTATCATATTTTATGAGATTTTGGGAAAAAAGAGAGAAAATTTGAATAGAAATATTATAAAGTTAAAATATTGTTATAATATAATTTTTTAATATAATTTTTGTTTTGAGATTTGAAAAAGTTGAATTATTTTTTGTGTTTTGTTTGGAAGTTTGGAAAAATTACAATGATTAGATGAAAAAGTTAAAGATTTAAAATTGAAAAATGTTTGTGTTTGAATGATATTTGAGAAGGAAATGAGATGAGATGGGATGGGATGGGATGGGATGGGATGAAACCATCCCATCTTCCAAACAAACCCTTAGCATGGTTGACAACAGAAACATAAACGCACAAACCAGTTGAAAGCCACTCGTAAATAAGCAAATAATGGGTTATATAACATCCTATCCCTCAAGCCAGGAAGCATTAACTCCCCATCACAAAAGCAACGCAATATCATAACCACTGCCTTCAGAGCAATGCTACACAACCTCCCCAACCTCCACACACCACATTTTTTTAAATTTTAAAATTTTTTAATATATTTTTTTTGAGTTTATTCTTTTTAAACTAATTCAATTCTTCTATTCATTATTCATATATTAAATATTTGAAAAAAGAAAAAAAATAAAAAAAGTGTGGTGTGTGGAGGTTCTGTGAATAGTAGGAGGTTGTGTAGATTTTTTCCATGTCAGGAGCAGAGTTTTTGGTATGTTTATTACTAAGCAGAACAGCAGCATTTGAAACAGCATCCAGCACCAATATAGATCCTTATTATAAATGTGATCACGACAATCACAAAAAAGTGATGAGAAAAAACTAGATTCTCCAGAAATAAAATTGTGTAACCTGAAAAAGGCTTTCTTAACCGAGGTTCCTATATCTCCAGCAGCATATGCATCACTCTTGAGCACCTGTTGGTGAAGATACTTAGCACAGAACTTTGCAACCACCTTGCCTGCAAAGCTATTGGGTTTACATTAGTATAATTATCTTAGTTGTAACAAAAAGATAAGGTATGTATTTAATTAAGAACAAAGGGGGTTCAGCCTTTGTGCTGGGCATTTATCTAACATATAATACACAATTTCAATTTCATCAGGGAAAAAAGCATCTAGTATATAAGACCTATTTCCTTAAACATTGAATTAATACTATTTTGTGTAAGCCCCCACAACAAAATGCTAATCAAGAAACCGTTCCCTCATCTGCACAGAGATCAGGAACACTAAGGCCTTGTTTGTTTTTGCAGATGAGATGAGATGAGATGAATTGAGATTAAAGTTAAAAATTGAATAAAATATTGTTAAAATATATATTTTTTAATGTTATTTTTGTTTTGGGATTTGAAAAAGTTAAATTTTTATTTTATTTTATGTGGGAATTTGAAAAAATTGTAATAACTAGATAAGATAAGATAAGAGGAGTTGTGAAAACAAACGAAGCCTAAGTTAGAGCAAAGGAGAGCCAAATTATAAATAGGGTTTAAAATCCATTTCTTTTATTTTAATCATAAGGAGCCTACGGGCAAAAAAAACACCAGAGAATCTAATCTTTAAATGATGCAGGTAAATGAGTCTACTTCTAATGACAATCAATTTTGAGCAGAATGACAGACAACCTTCATCCTTCTAAGATGCACAATAATTTTCCAGCATACTTAAAGATTCATGCCATGTGGTATAATCAATCCCTGCTGACCAAAGCATTGGAATAAGACTTGCTTCTTAGAACCACACAAAAACTTTGTGTATGGGATATAAATAATTTATAGGCATACTAGCAGGATTAGGTCCTAGGCATTGCCCACACCTCCCAAACGGTTTGTGAAAGGCTAATCAAACATAAGAGTATATACCAGAGGAACCTACAGACAGATGAACTACCAATTTAGCATACACCTCTTGTCCTTTTGTGATACCTTATTCTGATAAGTGATAATGATAGGTGGTGTATGGGATCCCACCTTAATTGGGAATGAGAAGTTCTTACTCTTTATAATATTCAAATGAGACTCCAATTGTATTGTATCATTGACTAGTCTTTTTAAAGTATAGGCCGTGTGGTTTGGGTCTTCCATTGGAGCGTTACAAATGGTATCAGAGCCTATCCCAACGAAATATGTGAGACTTGAGCTGTGTCACCTACAACAGAGATTGTGATACCATTTGTAAGTGGAGGAGATTGTGATACCCCATCCTGATAAGTGATAAAGGTAAGTAGTTATAATGTTTCAATGAGGCTCCAATTGTTTCATTGACGTCTTTTTGAAGTATATGTCATGTTGTTTGGGCCTTCCATTGGGACGTTACACCTTTGGTAGAAGCTAATATGTGAACACATGCAAATTTCATGGGAAGTTCATAACTAGAGAAAACAAATCAAGTTCAGAGATGATTTCCAAGACTTTGAAATGGACACTTGCAAGCAAAGTTTTTTAATGAATACACAGAATGGAACCAATTGAGCAACCATTATTAGATCAGTAGAAGCTTGGAAATATTGAATATATTTACAAAAAGATAAAGTTTCACCATTACAACCAATCTGAATGCTTAACGCATACAGAAGTTTAATTCTTTTTTTTTGGATAAGTAAAGTTTAATCCAATTATATGCAAGCACACTGTAGACCTCAGAAAAAGTAACTAAATAGAAGCAGATTGGATCTGAAAGAACCCCCTTAGCATAATTTTGTAACATAAGCAATCACCCCTTGGGTTTATCTATCAAGTTATATGATTCCAAATGACAGGATGAGCAATGACTGGAAGGCTACAGAAAGATAAATCAACAATGATGCCAAACGAAGATATCCCTATTACATGAGTCAAAATATATAGATGCAAATATCTGAACCTGACAATTCTTACCTCCGTGACCATCATAAACACCAAAGAACGAAGTAGACGGATCAAGATCAGGATTTGCAGTATGCTGACAAAAGCAATAAAAATATCAATGACCAGCATATTAATGATTTTATAAAAAAATATAATCTAGGTTAAACAGATATAATCAGATAAGTCCAGAAAATGCTAAATCAAGGGAGACCAACAAATAATCATTTGTGATGTTCCGCATTCCTAAAGAAGCAACTCCATATACCAGAGATATTGTTATAAGAAAACATTATACCGCTATTAAAAGTGAAAACACTTTAAACTATACTGATGTTTGTTGAAAGTGCGCATAATCAAAGAAAACTATCCATGTTGTATGCTCTTTTTGGATAAGTATACATATGTTGTACGTACCAGATAAACTGTAGTAAGTGAGGCAAAAAAAAAGTTTCATTAATTACTCACAGCATCCTCCATGGTTGCGCGCCAGCCTTGCATGGATGATAAACCAAATCTAAGCCGATCATTCTCCCCCTCTTCAGAGAACTTTTCAGTTTTGGGAGTGCTGAGATATACACCCATATCTGTCTTAAACCATAGAAAACCCAATTAAAAACCTTTGCATTTGCTTGTGTGGATAATTATTAAGTTTATTCACAAAATCTTAATAAAAAAATGCGTCATGTCAACCCACAAAATATATCATGTACGACCATAAGTCCCTACCACAAATCAGCAACATTAATGTCTCTGACTACAAAATGAGCGTAAATGGTAATATTATGTTCGGTTGCGGGGGGAAATGCATGGGAACAGATAAAAGCGGAAAAAAGTACTACAAATTCTGAATCAGCCAACAGATCCACTTGTCACTTTTTGGAAATGGTAAAACAGATGAAACATAAGAATTCAACTTCTTTCGTAGTAGTTCTTTACTACTTTTCCCCTGTTACCTTAGCAAGCAAACCAAGAACTACGTCATCCATGCATCGAATACAAACTGCAGGATTAATAGGATGAGATCACACCCACATCATTAAACCCAATCCAGCATCGAACTGTGTCCAAAACACGTTATTTGAAACAACTAATTGGCTTTCATTGGAAACAGAAAAAATGGATCAGAGCTCGGAGGAACCTCACATATCATTTCAGAATCCAATTATTGATTGTATACATAAAAAAACAAAAAAAACAAAAAAGAAAAAAGAAAAAGAAAACCATACCACGTTATTTGAAACAACTATTTGGCTTTCATTATTAAAAAAAATATATATCAGAGTTTGGAAGGACCTCACATATCATTTCAGAATCTAATTATTGATTGTAACCATAAAATGACAAAAAAATGAAAGAGAAGAAAGCCATACTCAAGATTTACAAAGATATATGCAAGGTGCAGAAGCTGATTTCAAATTTGGATCACTCAAAGACAACACTACATCATAATAATTGCAGAGAAAAGTGACTAAAATGGAGTAAAGATAAGCTAAAATGGCGTCCGTACAGAGTTGTAGAAGAGGACCTATGAAGGAGGCTTCTTTTGAAGAGTTCAGAACGACCCACAAAAACTTTCGTGAATCTAGGAAAAAAGTACAGGACTTGGCGAGAGAACCAATGAACGGAATTTCCACTGTTCAAAAGAGAGACTCAGATATGAACAGGGATGAGGGAAGAGTGAAGACTTTTTAGAGGACTCGATGGTGATCTTATGAAGTATAGGGAATTCTTGTTACTGTTGGTGGACTACGCCAACATTTTCAATCGTCTCTCTCTCTCTCTCCACCTGTCTTGTATCATCCTCTCTCTCACACATATTATATCCAATTAATTTATTGGCTCGGGTGCATTTTTTAACGCCTTTGTCACAGAGATATCTTTAATATCCTCCTAAACTATATTATTTACAATAAACAACCCTATTTACAATGTTACCTGGTCATTCATTCTATTCGTGAACACACTAGTAATTTAGTAAAACACGTGTTTGCCTTGTGAACGTAACTAAGAACGCATTTATTCTCTGCTCAGGCGCTCAATACCCTTAAACGTCTTGAGCTGTCGAATGCACTCCATCTTTATCGGGCAATTCATCAAACACTAGGCGAGCATAGACGGGGCTCTTGCAAATGTTCAGATCTCTTGTTTTTGTATTTTCTTTTACCACATGGCACATGCAAGAATTTCTGATACACAAATAAAGGCATTAAATAACCGTCAAACTGCCATATTCTGAAAACATTGTTGGATGGGAATATTCATTTGCAGCCAAATGGCCAAATCAGTAAGCAATAGCATGGCCATTTGAATTTTCTTCGAACATGTTGTATGTAATTCAGCAGGTAGATTAATACCTTTGCAGCAGAGTTCGGGCAGCAGACTTATTATGTATCGACGTAGAACCATCCACTTGGAAGTTGAAACAACAGTAAGTTGTTAAATAAAGGGCCGGCCGCCTGCCTACTCCAATCAGAGAACCATCTCCTATTATTTTCAAACTCCATATCATTTAATTTTCGTTTGGATTTAGAAAATGTTCATAATTTTTTATTTCATCTCATCTCATTTTATCATTATAATCTTTTTAAATTTTTTACAAAAAATATAATAAATAATTCAATTTTTTAAAATTTTAAAATAATAATAATATTAAAAAATAATATTCTAATAATATTTTTTTCAATTTTTATTTTTATCGAAAACTATCTCATTTTATCTTTAAATTTAAACCAGTCCTTATTTTAGCAGCATGAAAGACTAGATGAAATGAGTTCAATCTACGAGATCGGTCGGCAATATATATATATATATAAAGGTTTAATAAATGTGATATTATGTAGAAAATAAGGAAAAAAAGAAAATAAAAGAAAGGGAAGGGTGATGACTTTTAAATTATGAAATCTTGGAAGTGGTCCTGTCTGTCATCCTGATTTACAGTGCAGCATGAATTAATAATTCAAGGGGAAGAAAAAAAGTGCACCAATATATGCATGCAAGTTAAGAGTTATATAGGCGGTGGTCCTTTCTACTTCATCGATCTACTCGCAAACAGCATGAAATTAGAAAATGCGACGGCAAGAAAAAGGAAAAAAGGGAGAACTTGTGCACGCATGCACGCATCAATGCATGGCTCATCTAATTAAATCCTAAACATAGATTAATTAAGGGGAAGATCTACTTACACGATCAATAAACATGCATGTCCCCCCGCGTACCAGACGTGTAATTATGATCACCCTTTACAAGATCATGTCCAAATCATTATAGAATTAGTTGGAGATTGCAAAAAATACTCATAATCCAAATCCTAGCTCTCTCGGAAGGTCTCGTGCGTATCTTCTATTTCCCATCAACATGATCACAGTTTGTTGTTATTTATCATCATCATCATCATCATCATCATCATCATCATTATTCAAAGCCCAAATATCACTTCAGATGATTCTTCTATATATATAGCTAGCAGCAATCAAAATGCCATAAAAATGTCTACCAGCTACCATCCGTTAGATACAAGCTTATTAGTTTCAAGTTTTCAACACGTGACTAATTAAGAGAATTCCATGAAAACGCCAATGACATGCCAAAATTTTATCTTCTCAATGACATGAATTTCCATGTTATACTAAAAAGAACAATGAATTAAATAAATTAATTTGAGTAAAGTCTTCGGCTAACAATGAATGTGAAATCCCAAGCCGACAAACTAACAGACAAATCGACGTATAGAAAAATGAGGTGAAATGAATTGAAAAGGTTTATAAATAATAATGAGATTATTAATTAAAATGAGATGAAATGATAGGAGATCACCTAGATCCAAGCGGACCCGTGTAGGCTGTAGCCAAAACTTCCACCGACTCTGGCACGCTAGTCTTAGAGACGAGTCCACAATTCACATTCAACTGCCAACCTTCCCATCCAAGTTCCGAAACAAACGAAAATGGCTGCCATGCCTTGCTCTGCTTCCTTATATGGTTTTTCTCGAACCAAAATGACACCAAGTTCTTATTCTCTACGGCCTTCAATGGCTTTCTCGATCCCATCCATCAAAACCGCACTCGGGTCCTCCAAATCAGCCATTTTTCAACACGGGATCTCTTTGCAACCGTCAAGTTTTCCCGGGGTTCTGCAATCTCATTCGTTCACAGTAAACGCCAGAGCGGCTTCCGAGAAGAGTATCTACGATTTCACCGTCAAAGTAAGTGTTTTAGGGAAGAACCCCTTCTTTTGTCCCCCTTTTTTCGTCTCGCTTAGCTGTGAACTGTCGGTTACTGTTCACATTTCGACTCTTCTGTATTTTTTTTTTTTTTGAGTCATGAGGTGTGGGCACTGGGTGTTAGATGAGTGATATAACACCCGAGTGTATTCTTGTGGTATATTTTGTTTGTGTATATATGGGACTTTCCAGCATCTAATTGGACGTGACATAGGAAAAGAACCAAAATTTATGAACTGGCAAGTGGAAACTCTGTCCTGTATTTTGGCGTTGTTTTTCAAAAACTGGACAATTTTTTTGATCGGTAAAGCTTGGACAATTAAGATGAAAACGGCCAAATTTATGGCCGATTCGTGGTGAAGTGAAAGTCTAGTTGGTTTTCGTTGGTGTATATGAATTCCCGTGTGAATTGGCACCTAAGACGTGAAGCGAATTCAATTTTATGTACAGACACGTGTTTTCTAATAGTTTTAAGTTCAGGGCAACTGAATTTGGGGAGGAACGTGGAAATATGTATAATATTTTGTGCTTATGTACGGAGATTGTTGATGCAGGATATTGACCAGAACGATGTTTCTCTTAGCAAGTTTAAGGGCAAGGTTCTCTTGATCGTTAATGTTGCTTCAAAATGGTATCCACGCCTCAATAATGATTTGCAACTCTGTTTACTTGTGTTTGAGCCGATGTTTAGCCTTTTTTTGTTCAAATCACAGTGGTTTGGCGACTGCAAATTACTCGGAACTGTCCCACATATATGAGAAGTACAAAACTCAAGGTATTCTATAGTAAATGGAGGATAGTGCCTGGATTTTGTTTGTTTGTAATTTTAGGATCTATGGCACTTGCACAAACAGAACTGTGATTAATGTCTGGCCGTGTACTTTTCATAAAATTGTCCCTGCTGTTTCCATATGATGTAATTGAAAAAAAGGGTAGTGGTCTCTTGAGTATGGAAACGGGGACTCCTCTAAAGTTTGTATACCTCAGTGTTCAAGGATGTAGAGATCAGTCAAACATGCAGTTCGTTTTTGTCTCTCTAAATGTCTTAGAAATATTGTAACAATGCATCATCATACGTTGTTTCCTTGCTGCAGCGGTTTGGTTCATGCACTGCACATATCATAAAATTGCTAGTATATAATTTATTCAGAGTCAACAAATGATCCAGAAGAGACAAAAAATGTGGAAATTTTGATCGACTTTCCCACACACTGCCACCTACATAGACATGCATATATGTATCTACATACGTGTACGCGCGCGCACACACACAGAGACATATATAGATACATGTACATATAAAGCGTCTGAAAAGTCCTGGAAAAATTCACACGACTTATCGTTGATTGTTGATAAATCCCCATAATGTTTCTTTCACATGCTGGGAAGATATTGTTTTCTCGTAAATATGTTAGTTCTAATTTTTTTTTCTGATTGCAGGACTTGAGATTCTAGCTTTCCCTTCAAATCAGTTTGGGCAAGAACCAGGATCAAACCCAGAAATCAAGCAGCTTGCATGTACAAGGTTTAAAGCAGAATTTCCAATTTTCGATAAGGTGTGTTAAATGCTTTTTTCTTCTGTACATAATTTGGTTGGCAGAGAGTGGTACTCAAGCACTTAGCATTGTGCACAACAGGTTGATGTCAATGGGCCTAATACAACTCCAGTTTACCTGTTCCTGAAATCAAGTGCTGGAGGATTTTTAGGTGATCTTGTTAAGTGGAACTTTGAGAAGTTCTTAGTGGACAAAAATGGTCAAGTTGTTGAAAGATATCCGCCAACAACATCGCCTTTTCAAATTGAGGTACTCCTTTTATTGTGCAGCCATTTCTGGAGTTTTGGAAGTTCCTTGATATTAGTTACTGGTTGAATTAAAAGATTCAACAGTTACGAATCATTGGCAACATTCATGAGGCTGTTTACCCTACTTGAAATATCTCAGGATGGTAGGTAGTAGTTAGTACCTACACAAACTTGGACATGTAATCATTATAAAAATAAATTTTTTTTGGATAATTGCTATGGCGAAGTCAGACAAAATGCCTTTATAATACAGGAATCAGATACAAAGTGAAAAGTTTTCAAAGTACGTGTATGTTAACATCTGTGCATTTTACAATCTGTTCTACACCATTTTCTATTGATGCGTGGAACTTTTCTTGGAGACGACTAAGTTAAATAAATAGATATGTAGATCTAATGGTTTCCTAAATTTACTGGTTGGGAGAAATGTATATCTATTCCTGAAGGCACTAGGCGTTTGGATTTGTTGTTGATTGCAATCCATCTGAAATAAAGGGATTATACTTTTACCCCCTCGAAGCTTTTTAGTAAATGGACGAACCTTTTGGGCTTTTGTTTGAGTCGTGACTTGTACTAAGCTCTATGTTGTGGTTTAACTGGTATACATTTGGAACTATTAGCAGCTTCATACCCTAGGTTCCTTCTGTTAAGAAGTTTATGATGTTGGTAGTGAACTATGACTGTGAATGATGCTACTACAAAACTTTGCAAGTTAGTTCACATGTAATTGGGTTCTAAAAAGAGAATACACTGCTCATCATTTTATTTTTTGGGGGGGATTGGGGGCACAAATTTCTTTGAATTTCAAGGTGGTTAATCTGCAAAGACCAATAAATAAATGGTATGATCATGTGATGATGCTTCTACCCATTGGATTTTCTGTTTATATTTCTAAGATCAAGTGTTTACCTGTTGATAATGAATTCTTCCGAAACTTTTACCTGCATGCGTGTGCATGAGTGTCCTCATACATATTCTTTACATGTAACAAGCACTGGAAGAAATTACTCTCCGCTTCTCTAATTTATTGCTTCAATTATTTCAGAAGGATATCCAACGGCTCCTTGCAGCACCATAGAACTGCAAAGGCATACATGGATCATCAGCTATGCTGAGGGGAAAATAATGCTGGGGTATATCTAATGTAGGGGTATATCTATATATATCTGGATTACTCGTTACTCAAGCAGACGTAGCTTCTATGCAATTTATAATTCTAAAGTTGCTCCCTTTTCCCCCCTTCCCCACCCCCAATTTTCTGCGCTGTATAAATTGCTTAATACAGGTCTACAGCATGCAAGAGAGCCTCTGTGCGTGCGCGTTTGAGTTTGGGTTTGTGTTTGTGATTGTGATTGTGATTGTTTGTCATAACTTTGGCAGGGAAAATGGGTTGGACCTGCCTTTATGGGAATACTGGAAGATGAAAAGGGAACTTAAATCACATATTAACGAGTCATCCCCATATTTTTTTTATTGGGTTGAGATTGAATTTAGCAAACGTGGCTTTTTGCTTTAGGTCATCTTATCTTATCTGCGAAAACAAACGAGTCTTACTAATCTTTATGATTGTGGCAAAGTTTTTCATCTCACCAGTTCTCGAAGCTTTTTTCTTTAGAAATAATAAAAGCGCGGGACACATGACCTGCATTAAATAGCTGCAGCACCAAACTAAAAAGATGGAGGAACATGGAAAGAAAAGGGATTTCAATGATGATTATCAGCCATGTGTCTTGGACGCATTTTTCTTGTTTACCATGATTATCATAGCCACTTTGACATGCATGCATTGTGAGTTGCCCTGCAAATTAAATTACATGAAGATCTTCGTACTGACTGTATCATCAAGTAACCATGCAGATCATCATACCTTTCAATAACTGGGTAACATATTACGACAAAAGCTGTCGTTATATTATGTGAGCTTTCCTTTCCAGAACCATAATCTTGTATGACAGGCAGGTATGGATTTGTGGCCTGTTCTGGAAGTCAAAGCCATGAATTTTTATGACACTTTCGTGTTTAAATCCTTAACCGCGCAGACTCACTGCATCCATCCCTCCCGTTGAACACCAAGACTTTTGATTTTTGAAAAAAAGAAATAAATAAACAAATGGTGTATCTCGATACTTTTGGAAATTGATGTATCACGCTAGCTGATGAAGATTTTGAAATATTCAATACTTGAGTAATAAGAATACACCTTCCCCAGTTGTGTTTGATTGTTTCTGTATTGCCATATAATAATTTTATAGAACCCTATTGGAAACTCAAAATTGTCCCAAGTCCACCACAAAGTCAATACTTTCAAGTTTACGTTTCTGTAGAATCCCAAAAACTCGCTGAAACACCTGGATATATTACCCTCTTGCGTCGCCTTCTCAGATCTGTTTTCCCTCCTATGCCTCAGGCATGGATGCTAATTTAGAAACCGAAAAGCTCGTCAAAAAACCTGTCCATCCCTCTCAGCTGTCCCCCAATCAAACTTTAAATCATAATGTTCGTCATTTTCTATTAAATTGCTCAACAAGTACTACTACTACTCCTGTTCTTTCTATCCTTCTTCAACCGTTTCAATGGCTACAAATGCTCTCTTCCCAGCTAAACCCGAGCTTTGTCCTCGGCATATTTCTCGTTCACGGCCTCAGCCAAGGGTTTTCCGGATCTTACTTCAAAGTAGTCTCTGACTACTACTGGAAAGACGTCCAGAAAGTCCAACCCTCAGTGGTACAGCTGTTCTTAGGCCTCTACTACATTCCATGGGTCATAAAGCCAGTCTGGGGCCTCCTCACCGATCTCTTTCCGGTCGGAGGATATCAGCGTCGCCCATATTTTATTTTAGCAGGCGCTCTCGGGACGGTTTCTGCAACAGTGGTTGCACTTGGCGGAAGTATGGCTGTGGTGGTGGCGTTGTGCAGTTTGATAGGCGTAACTGCAGCCGTGGCGATCGCAAGCGTGACCATTGACGCTTGTATTGCAAGAAACAGCATCGAGATCCGGTCATTGGCGCCGGACCTCCAGACCCTTTGTGGGTTCTGCTCGTCGGTCGGTTCTCTTGTTGGGTACTCCACCAGTGGGTTTTTTGTTCACCATCTTGGAGCTCAGGTCAACTTTTGTGTTCCTTCAAAAAAAAAAACTTAAATCTACGTTGTTCTTTTCTCCCATGCGAGATAAAATATTAGTACTTGATGGTAAATATAATGTTAATCAATCGAGTTCATATCCCAACATCATATTTTAACTGATCTTTACGTAGCCGTTATATATTTTTTATTTTCTAGCTTTGTATCGTTTTCTCGTCTTCTATTTAATTAGATATTAATTTTTAACGTCTATTCATATCAGGACAACTAAAGTCGTGTGTAATTCATGAAGTGATCTTATTTCTATATATGAACTTGAACTATTGTTAGAGATCATGAGTTGCTTCAGTTCATTAAATGACATATATATTATTGTACGTGTTGCCTATGAAAAACTGTTTTTGAATTAATCTGAAATAACAATATTATTTTAATTCTTTATATTGCTCGTTCAATCTGTCTGCTATCGTTCTTTGACGTAGGAAGCATTGGGTCTTTTAGCAGTCCCACAAGCCTTATTGATAGTGCTGGGTTTCCTGTTTTACGAAAAGAAATCTACCATCCATTCTGAGAAGAAGGTAATTTCCTTCATTCTTTCCCTTTCTTGTACCTTGTAATTTTACTACTACAGCTGCTTATATATATATATATATATATACACACACACACATATATATAGAAAAATATATAGAAATCCCCATTGCCACGTACGCACGTACGCCATTTTGGTCTGCAAACTGAATCTAGCTACTTTCTCTGTGTATATATATATATATATGTACTCTGAGTTAGGCAGTACATGAGAAAGTAGGAGTGGCAATGAGGGGAATGCAGGAAACAATGAGACGCCCCCAGGTGTGGAAGCCAACACTTTACATTTACCTATCTTTGGCTCTCAGTATAAGTACTCAAGAAGGGCAGTTTTATTGGTACACCGACCCTAAAGCTGGTCCTGCATTTTCTCAGGTTAATTTCCCACTACATACCCTCTCTCTCTCTCTCCCAGTTTTCTCCCTAAAGACACATTACCAATTAAAGCTATTTTGCTTTATATAATATATATGCATGCAGGAGTTTGTTGGGATTGTTCATGCATTCGGTGCGCTGGCGTCTGTGGCAGGGGTTCTAATCTATCACAAAGTTCTGAAAGACTACCCATTTAGAAAGCTACTGTTTTTGGCTCAGCTGCTGTATGCCACAACCGGTATGCTTGACCTAATTTTCATGCTTAGGTGGAACTTGATTCTTGGAATTCCGGACTATTTGTTTGTTGTTATGGAGGAATGTGTGTCCAGTACAGTGAGTAAAATTCGATGGATGCCCATGGTCGTGTTGAGCACACAGCTATGCCCTATTGGCATTGAAGGTACATTTTTTGCACTACTGATGTGCATTGATAGCCTTGGTTCCCTTTCGTCTAAATGGGGAGGAGGAATCGTTCTTCATATATTCCATGTCACAAGGACCGATTTCACAAACTTATGGTTTGTCGTTTTAATTAGAAATATGCTGAGAATTGGAACTCTTGCTTTGGTTTTTCTTGTTCCCAATGCTGTTCAGTCAGATAACCTACTTCCATCGGATCTTTTGACAAAGAATTCGACTCAGAGCATAGATGATGAGAGCCTGCAACTTGTTTCTATGGGGAAGGAAACAGAAACAGGAGCAAATGGAAGTATTAGTAGAAAGAATTGATCTAGCAAAGTGGAATAATGGTTGAAAAACCAGAGCCACAACAAGAAGGTTGATCTAAATTGATTCATTTTACATATTCTTCTACTGTGTTTAACACTATTATAGCTAGGCCTGGTTCAATTGACATTGTCAATAATCAATATATATTTTAGGAAAAACATAGAGACAATCTTTCTTACAACTCTTTACACAACCATATTCATATTTTAAATGAGAGTTATTTTGGCAAAACAAATGATATTTATAAGATACACTCATTTTAAACCATAAGTGTAGAAAGTTGTGGAAAGAGATATACGTGCATCATTACTCTTTCTTTTTTTTAACTGCACTTTTTCACGGCAGTTTATTGTCAGCATATTCACTTCCATTATTACAGCATCTTAATTAAATAAATACACGAGGATACCGTGTAAAGAATAGTGAAATTTGACTTCACAGACACACAGCAGGCTCAGCAACACGCATAGCCGTTTGCCGTTGTCCTTTAAAAGGATTACAAAATACAAACCACTTAAGAGTCGAGATCGGTGGCTTCAACCCCCGCCCCCCACGTTTTCAGGTTTTTAAAAACACGCAACTCTCTAAGCAATTAATGCCTCGTTTGTTTTTGAATATAAGATGTTTGTTTTTTAATATAAGATGAGTTAAATTGAGATTAAAATTAAAAAATAAAATAAAATATTATTAAAATATATTTTTTAATATTATTTTTATTTTAAAATTTAAAAAAATTAAATTATTTATTTTATTTTGTATTGAAAGTTAAAAAAATTGTAATAATTAGATGAGATAAAATGAAATAAATTTAAAAAAAATTGAATTATTTATTTTATTTTGTATTGAAATTTGAAAAAATATAATGATAAAATTGAGATGAAATGAAATGAGATGAGATGTTTTCCGAAAACAAACGAGACTAAGAACTTATTCGCTGCTGTTAACGAAGTTCAAGTTTTAAATTTGCAACCGGAATACATCTTGTTAAAACGTAATTAAGCAAAACAGAAGAAGATTTTACTTCTTGAGGTTTATTACAGGAAAGGGAAGGAAACCTTCTTTTCATAACGACTTGATATAACCGTTTCATGGCAGGCAATCTGGCCCAACTACATGGAATCTCCTCATCTCAAAACATTCCACCTTGATTCTCAATAACAGACCCTGCAAATGGCTCACTTCGGTCGTCTCCTCCTATCCCTGTCCCTTTCTCTGCCCCTGTCCCTGTCATGGTCATCCCTCTCTCTGCTTCCACTCTTCTCACGGTCCCGGTCCCTCTCCCTCCCTCTCTCGTTTTGAATATCATGAGTTCTATCTCTATCCCTGTCTAATGTGTGTTCCCTTTCCTTGTCTCGATGTGATGATTTCCGTGGTGGGCTCGCACTTTGGCTCTGGCTGCGGTGCCTCTTTCTTGAAGAGTCACGGGCATCATCCCGTCTGTCCCTCCTCTCTGAAGATGTTCTCTCTGCAAGTTGAAAATTAAAGGAAAAATATCCCATCAACATCAACCCTACGCATGAACAATCAGGAATCTTGAAATTTACCCTGAACGTGTTCTGTGTGGGCAACACTAAAGGAAGATTACAATTTTCAAGACTATGCATTGTTCAACTACCACATATGGCATTAAGTATATTGAAAACCATGCTCAAAACACTCCTTCAATCATAGCATAAACTGCATAGTCAGTCTAGCAAATACCCATCTTTACAATCACGCTAAACAAAGACAAAAATAATAAATTTTAAATTCAGGACGATTTTGTAAGATCTAACATTGCAGCATTTGCCTTTGGTAAGCATGGTCTATCGGGAGAATCAATCACTGCAGCTTTTGATGCACTGATTAATGCTAGAACATTTAATCATTCTAGTTAGCTAGTTCGGAAGAAGGAATACAATATTATATATCCATTGCACCCCCATCATTATTAGTTACACAGGTTGACCATATATTTCTTAAAAGGCAACACAAGATTGTCAAAAAAAAAAAAAGATTGTCAACTAACAAAAAGGGTAGGGTTCATTTCAGCACATAAAACCTTTCAGCAAAAGATAGTTGAGAATGTATTCGAATATCCCCACTAGCAACCTGATTCCAACAAGAATCAGCTGGAATTGTTTGGTTATCAGCAATTAACAAGATCTCTACTGAATGAAGATACAGTTAAGTTGCAGAGACTTCACCTCTAGTTCTATACAATACCTATGAAGACTGCACTTTCGGAAATTGTTTTTCAGGAAATCTCTAATGTTCACAGATAGGTTTTCAGAAAATTTCAGGATTTCACTCGATCAAAATAATTTTGTTTTCTAAGCAATCCAGGCAACTAATAAATTGAGTTATTGTCCCAATTCTTACATAATGATAGACAAAACTAAAAGGCGTGGAAAGCAATATGAAAACCTAAAAACTAGCACAGAATAGGGAACAAAACATTACAATAGGAAAGAAATTCACAAATTCAAATTAGATCTTGCCTGCTTACAAAATGAGAACTTACTATTTCCTGAAGAATCGTTGTTAGAATCTAATAACCCATATTCAGATTGCAGCTGTTTCCGGCGGATTGCAACTTTCCTCTCGATTTCATCTGAACTTTTAATTCCCCGTTCTTCAAGGGATTCACGATATTCTATTAAAGCCACCTCTAGACGTCTCAGCTTTTGTCTGTGTAACATAAGCACATTCACGTACTGTAAACACAAATGGACCACAAAATAAAGCAGCCGACACACTTATTGCCAGCAGGGAACATTAGACAGGAGATGTAAATAAACTCAGTAAAAGCATAGCTTCCAATAACCTATATGTCTATGGTGGTGCATTTGAAGGGAGCGGAATGCAAGAAGCTTTGAAGACTAAGAGCGATTGATGGATGAGCTTAGAAATTTGTTTTTCAATACTTTACTCCATTGGTCGATTGTAATTGATTTCCATGGCATGCCATTTCATGAATTCCTTGTATCTCTAAATTAGCACGCCTAGGCATTGCTCTTGTATATGTCCCATATACTTCGGCTTATGCCTACTCTTTTGATCAATAAAAATTTGTTTACCAATCAAAACAAATAACTTCAAATCTAAATAATTAAGCTCCACCACTCCTTGAAAGGAAAAGAGGACCAAAGGAAAATTGGGAAAAATGAAACTAAGGCAGCAGGTTACTACCATTACCTCTGCTCTTCATTCATTCCGTTGTCAGGTTGCGCTGAGATGCTTGTACCAGTTGCAAAGTCCATCTCATCACCCTTGCTAGGATCGTCACCAGCATTCTCACTTCCAGAAGATGAGTAGCTCAACCCCAAACCCCTAGCACTACCCTTTTGTTCATCATCACTTTCATCATCCTCTCGAGCCCATTTAGATGCTGGCAGAACAGGATCAACTTTCTCTTTCTTTGTGAAAGCTTTCAGTTCAGGGTTTGGAATGGGAAAGGTTGGAGCCAAAGGAACAGACTCTTCGCATTTTGATTGCAAATCGTCCTCCCCATATTGGCTCCATCCAGACAGACCCACTGGCTCTGCTTCCACAGTAGTCCCTCTACGACTATTGGAATATCTACCAGTACTCGAATGGCTCTGTGCATATTTCAAGTCATCATCTAGTTCATAGCCCCTCAGTTTTTCTGCCTCTTCCAGACTTAGCAACCGTGCAACCATCATTTCTCTACCACCAACAAGAGACAATCCATTATGCCTGCAACGTCTCTCCAGCTCAGCAAGGGGAAGATGCATTAGCTCCTTCATTGCTGCTCCTCTGCCCATTGCCAATGCAGCATCTTGGTTGATCTTAGCTCCATCACCTGCATCCTCAGAACTAGTCTTTTTTTCTAGTTCAAGCGGATCGCCAGATATAGAATGAAATGGGATGACACCAGAGCTCCCAAGTCGAACAAACGTAGCTCGCAAACCATTAACATATGCATCCGAAAACAAAAACCAGTCTGACCATACTTGCAAGACTTTGAGCACTCGTTCCTTAAGAATTTCAGAAACCATTTCAACAAAATCAGAAACAAACAAAATATATTAGGAAGGCCCAAAAGCCCAGAAACAAGTGATATGCAGAGCTTACCTTAAGGGCCTCTGCAGTAATCCTTCCAGTAACGCTACGAAACAAATCATTAAAACTCTCCATAATGTCAGGTAATGTTGCTTCAAATTTGGTGCGGTATGCAGATGCATTCTTTACAGGAGCACTACTATTATGAAGAACATCAGAAACGAGCATAAGCCTTGCAACTTTGGTTGGAATGGGAGTTTCCTTAAGTGTCAAAGATTCTGTCAGCACTTCGACTATCTGCAGTACAAAAGATACCAGTTAAGAAACTGAAAGTTAAAAAGTAAATTTCATAAGATAATCTCAGCTTGGTCTTCCTCTTTTTTCTTTTTCTATTAGTTTGCTTGAATTAAAATCTAATGAATCTCAGCTTAAATAAGCTTCTTATTAGCAAATGTAACTGGAATAAAGGTGTGGAAAACTATCAAAGATAGATTAGATAAAAAAATATACAGTTTAAATTTGAAGTATCAATTCCATTGTTCCATCCACAGAGTCAATTGTGGTAAAGGTAGCTAAATGGAATGACCCCAATATCAGCATTACCTCTCCAGCTGCATCAGCATTATCCAGGGCAAACCCCATAGCTTCCTTTATCTGACTCCTCTCTAATGTTAAAGCACGCAGCATATCCTCGAACTCATCCCTCTGTGAATCAGTAAGTGTTCTTTCCGGTTCCACGCGCTTTAGAATTTAATGAAAGAAAGGGAGGATTAAAGCATGAAACAACGTGGATAAATCAAACTAATGCTGCTCATGCATTTAACACTGATAAATACCCTGCTTCTTCCTGCAGCAAATGTGGATCCGGACTCCTTCTCATGCTCTGGGCTCTTTACCGATGGCAGAGGTGGTGGAATCCATCTGGCAACGATAATAAAACAAATATCACATCATAATTGTAGTCTACTTCACCGACTTGCAGCAAGACTGGACGCCAATAGTCACTGCAATAGATAACAAAAGGTGACATTACCTTCCACTACCAGTTATCATGATAAAAGGTTCTGTTCGCCATCTTTGAAGGGTATCACCCTGCATTCAAGCCAATATATAAGAACAATTTATATCTCTACGCAACAAATACACTTTCCTTTTTCCAAATTAAGACCAACATATTTTAACCATGTAGCATTAAATGACCAGCAAGGTAATGCCTCTTAAAGAACAAAATTTAATGTTATTCTTATAAAAAAAAGCCTGAAGTTTTTATAAAATCTACAAGGCAAATGACACGATTCAATTCGATTGAGGCAAATAATATATTTCCCTTCTATTTTGGTGGCTGGAAGGAAAGATGATAAGATGTACCTGAGCAAAGGAATAGAGCCTCCAGACATAGTAAGTATGTTCCTTTGAGCCAAGCTCAAATAAGAAGTTGAAGAGAGGATTCCCGCGACCTCTCTCCATAATAGCTTGTTCGAAGGCACATCCTCCATCCAGAACATAGAGAGCCATTGTGTCAATCACATGGTGGAGATGATCATCATTGGGTGGAACCACCGTTATATCGGGAACATTTGGTGTAAGAACCTAGCCACGCATAGGAAATAATTAACAAGATGAATAAAGTAAAAACGATGAAGTCAAATCACTGGCTTAAACATAAAGTAAAAACTAAAAGATTAGAACCCCCCCCCCCCCCCCCAAAAAAGAAAAAATATTCCATCTGTTATGCCAAATTCAGAGTGAAGACAATAGTAATACAGAATTTTGTTTGATCAGTAAAGACAATAGTAATACAGAATGAAGCAAAGACGTGGATAAAGTGGAAAAAAGGTCTCCTGAGAACCATTAAAATAACCTCAAGTGCACAACAAATGACTGAATTTTCGGGACTTCTACTGGCGTACTAAGAAATTCAGATAGCACACTGCACAAACAAAGGTAATCTCAATTATCCTATTTGGCAGTAGTAATGAACAACGTTTTACTTAATTATTTCCCCGCAAAACTACCATAGATTTCAATGGGCTTAGCATTCATGATTCCTTATCTATTTCTAGCTAGGTGTTTTCCATTCTGTTTACTTGGCTACGCTACGCCTATTCCTCTCAAAGTATTAATAAAATCTCATTTACTTACAAAACAAAAAAAAAAAATTCATATTGTTACGAGAAAGCCATATCATGGTATGGAAATAATTTCAAAAACCTGCCAGTGTTTCCTGCTTATGGGCTTTCGACAATGCTGAACCACCCAATAATTTCAAAAATTCAAAGAACTTTTTGGGTGCGCTTATCTTTTCTGAAAACAAGTAATCAATGCATATTGCTAACAAATTTTTAAGTTTTTGCTTTTCATAATGATAAAAAAAAAAAAAAAAAAAAAAAGCAACCGAAAATGGAGAGCATGAACAGTAGATATAGACCATATTCAGGGCTGGACAGCCCTGTTAAATGAGTTGAAACTGTCTGTCATAGTATCCAACCCATGATTGGCCATATAATTGACATGCGCTACAGAGAACTCTCTATCCACATTTGGTTTTTTTTTTGGATATGTAAAATATATATATATCCACATTTGTTGACACTGGAAAGAAGAGATCTTAAATACAAAAGAATAAAAAAATGCATAGGTAAAAATTAGTTTTAGTTTATTTTTATCATGTCCATGGATAAGAATTGGCTAATCGAACACTTAAAAGATAATGACTTCACAAGAGAACGAAACCCAAACAAATTATACAAAAAATACCAATTACAACATTAAAGATATCAAGGTAAAGAGGAAGACTAGCTCCCTAGGAGGCCTAAAACAAAGAGCAAATCCTAAATTCAATAGAAAACAATGTAATAATATTCGCACTATTATGACATTATTCTGTAATTTTTTTTATGACGTAAAACCTCACGAAGGAAAGGCCCTTCAAATCCACCCGAGTAGTAAAGCCTAGATACATGACCCAACCTGCCATAACTATGCATCAGGTAATCCATGACAACTCCTAGTGTGGAACCGAAACTAATACGTTTTGAGTATACAGCTCATCCCAAGTACACCCTTTGACAACTAGGCTGCACCCTAATGAGTGACAGTATTTTGTAAAAATGAAATAACAAAAACTTAAGACCTACCAGTTCAGAATTCTGACTTGAAACAGAGGTGACCGGTGGGCCTGATGGACCAGATAAAATTACAGTGGCGCCCTGTCAACCAGAAAAGGAAAATATGTAGCAGTTATCTCCTTAGATATTAACAAATAGCCAAATCATTACAGAAAGTTGAAGTATTAGCCATTTTGAACTATTCATTTGATAATGAGAATAATGAATGAATCAATGTTCACATTCCTGCAAGTGTGGAATTAGCTCCACAGCATAAAAAATCTTAGAAATATATAAATGCACGAGTACACACAATTACTTCAACAGAGTATTATTTAACAGACCTCCTTACTCCTGATCGCCATCTGTCCTGGTGGAGGAGCAGGTAGAGCTTGCGATGGAAGCGCAACAGACTTACCCCATCCAATCTTCAACTCATATTCATAAACGATGACTCCTGCACATAAAATACTTTGCTTCAATCCCTTAATCCGGATGAAGTGAGTCTATTTTAAAAATGGGTATTATGTAACAGTAAAAAACTCCAATCAATCCTAGACTAAGGACTCATAAAAGAATGATTACACAAGTATTGAACATTTTAGCACCCCATGAGAACTAAACCAGTGAGTTTGGATGGCATAATCTAGAGCCTTGCAGGCAACCAACCAACGTCAGTCATTCAACGGGACCAGAACCCCTCTAAAGAGAAGAAGAAACACGGAGGCATACATTTCAATTTCATGCTACATTGCAACACAACCAAGCGCACAAGGGGTCATTAGTTAAGTTAGAGCTATCAATTATATTAGTGCACTGCCATTGAAACACACACACACCCTTAGTGACAGTGGAGCTTCTGCTTCGTGGGAAACTTCACACACTTGAGAGACGCATCCAGAAGATAGTTATTTACAACTTTTTAAGCTCATTAATCCCTTACCTTTATTTTACTGAGAAAAAAAAAAAACTTTTTAAGCTCATTCAGATAGAAGTACGAAAAGTTCAAGCATATAAATGTATATGGAATTGTTTACTTGTAATGGAAGATGTTATTTGCTAAAAAGTTAAAGTTGTGCTTTCTTATCTGCAAACAACTTTATAAACATAGAAAGCAACTAAACAATACACATATCAAGCAATATAATTTGAGACAATCATCCAAATTATAGCAAAGAAAAACAGGCTTGAAGGAACCAGACCTTGCATTTCATCCTTTGCAGCCTGCCCATCGGCTCTATTCATGAAAGCTACAAAGCCACAATTTCTTTGCCGCCTTCGTTCCTCTTCAGTCCTAGGCCACATTATTTTCACACTAGCAATGGGCCCAAATCTTCCAAAAGTCCGCAGAAGAAAATTTTCATCGACCTGGAATTATTGAGAAAATAGGTAAAGATGAATGTGACAGGTCATTATTCTCAGAAGAAACAAGTTATGAGCAATTAAAGAACCAAACATCTTTAAAGAAAATGATCTTGCCTGGGGTGAGAGATTTCCAACATAGAGATTAGTAGTTTGGGGATCGCCGTCATCAAAAGACCCAGGAAGCTTTCCACTTGGGTCAAAATCATCAGGCAGCTCATCAAAGCGACTAGATGGCTGAAAACAGTAACATTACAAACTTAATATATAAAAAATGAAAGATGTGCTGACAGCACACCATACAATTAATCTTATACATTTTTTTTTATAGGTAGTCAATCTTATATATATATTTTTTGATAAGTGGTAGTCAATCTTATATATTTAAGGGTGTGTGATGTGTGCACCTATTTGCCTATGTTTTCCACAACCCACCCTGACTGCCTTGCTCAAGTGCTAGAGAAACACAATAGAAGAAAATATATCTAAAATCAATGGATAAACTTGCCATTGCCTTTTCCAAAAGATTGAAAAAATGCCAGCACGGAACTACACTTACAGCAGAATGTTCATTGTGGCGCCCGTCACGCCAATGTTCACGATCTTGATTTCGCCTCTCCCTCATCTCTTGCTCATGCTTCAGCTCCTCCATGAAATGATCTATGTTTCGAGACTTTCCTTTTTCTTTTTCCTTTGGCTTATCGTCCTCCTTCTACAAAGTTGAATATAGTTACCATTATAGATACCGGCAAATGACTTCTAAATTTTAAAAATAAAGTTCATAACTTCCTATCTATTCACTAACTTTCTTTTCCGATTCTTTCCCCTTAGCTGCCAGTGGAGGTGGTATGAAAGATGGAACATACCTGCAAGAAGAAAAATTAAAGGCAAGATTTCATTAATTTGAAAGGGTAAAATAAAAGACACAGAACCATACCATAGAGAAATGTCAGATTGACCACTTAGCGAAAGCCTAATTTTCAAAGGCATGGAAAACATTTATCTTCTAGTGTTATGGCCAGGAAAACAACTAAAACACTTAGTTCCTTTAATCATCGGTAAGGTTTTAGCCTAACTCTGCCTTTGTCTAGCTTAACGCACTATACATTTCTACCAATGAGTACCTACCAAATACGCCTTAGCCTATGCAAGATCTTTTCAACCATTTCCACCAGTTCCTTCAGGAACAACAATATAAATATTACATTGCCCACTGCCATATTCCCCCATTACCAGACAACAACAATGGGAATTTGAACCACAATGTGCAAAGAAAGCTTTGTTCCCAACCCTAGAGGTCCTCACACATTCCTTCTGCCCTTCTGCTAGTTTCAGACCTTCCACAGTATACCACAAATTGCCAACACTCAATCTGCCCAGTGAAATTGAAGTACACACCCCTAATCTTAGTGATTCAAACCACCGAACCCCCCCACCCCCCTTCTCTCTTACCAAAATGGCAAAAACACAAACTCTGGACTCTGAACAATCAATGTGAAAACCCCATAAAAAAAAATATCTTAAAAAGAAAGAAGATGAAAATAAAATCAAAATAAGCAGTACAAAATGTGTCACTGGCGAGAATTAACTCAACTCTGGTAAGCAGAAACAACCAACTCCAAGAACTTAGTCCCCATCACAACCTCCCTCTAACTCCACCCAAAGAAACTCATAAAGCATTAACTCTCATAATCCTGTAGATTTCCATGTGATCTACATACATACTCTTCTCTATGTTCAAATTTTAGCTTGTGCACAATTTCATGACATTTTTTTGAAAAGTAAACGATATTATTAATAAAGATAGGCATAGTCCAAGTACACAAGATGGTATACAAGAAATAAGACCTACTTAGGTCGCAGTAGTGGAAACAAGAAAATCATTTAAATTTAGGCCATTAAAGTCTATAGCTATGGCCCATAGAAATAAAGTATGGAAAAATATTGATCAAAGCTCCTCTAGTGTCTGCTCCTTATCTTCAAATGTCCGATCGTTACGCTCTCGCCATATGCACCACATAATATAGATAGAGATCATCTTCCACACGGCTTTGATTTGTGGAGCATTTCCTGGAAGTGCCAGCTGGCCAATAACTCAATCATTGTGGCAGGCATTACCCAATTTAACTCTACTCAGCTGAACACTTTAATCCACAAGGCTCTAGCTGTCTCGCAATGTAAATAGAGATATCCACTGTCTCGCCAGATTTCTTGCACATACAACACCAATCTAAAATATCAACCCGGTGCTTCCTCAGGTTATCGGTTGTCAAAATCTTGCTCAGGGCATCTGTCCAAGTGAAGAAGAGTGCTTTGGGGGGCACCTTATTCCTTCAAAGTCTTCTCCATGGGAATTGAGTATTCGGTAAATGTGTAAGGGACTTATAGAAGTAGGGCTGTAATCGAGCCGAGCCGAGCCGGTTTTTGGCTTGCCGAGCTCAGCTCGACTCAAAATACTCGAGCTCGAAATTTTTATTTATTCTTTATTCGAGCTCGACTCAGTAAGCTAAACTCTCAACTCGAGCTCGAGCTCGTCCCACAAACGAACTCGAATTGTTTTTTTTTTTTTTGAATGAGATTTAATAATTAATAAATTAGATAAATAAAAAATAAAAAAATCTAATATTGAATTTGTACAACTAACAAGTAGAACCTCTATTGAATTATAAGATTTTAAAAATTTATGAATAATTAATATCTAACTAGTTGATATTTATCCATAATAACGATATATTATATGCCTACATATATTATTAATACATACACAAAATATATATGATAGCATATATCTATTTCATATGTGGTTCCCAAATACTAGTATATGAAATTATTAAATCTTATAAACTAATTATTGTACAAAATATAAAATATAACTATGAAGTGGACATCTTTAAGGCTTTTTTTAGTCTTGTTTATTCTGTGAAGCCAAATAGACAACAAGCTGATAGGATTTGGTGGACTCCTGTGGTAAGGGCATTTTCTCGGTTCAATCATACTCTAAGTCCCTTTCCCAAGCCGTTAATATTTCGTTCCCATGGAGGAGACTTTGGTGAAATAAGGCGCCCCCGAAAGCGATCTTCTTTACATGGACAGCAGCACTGGGGAAGATTCTGACTACTGACAATCTGAGGAAGCGCCAGATAGTTATACTAGACTGGTGTTGCATGTGCAAGAGATTTGGCGAGTCAGTGGAACACCTCTTGCTACATTGTGAGACAACTAGAGCCTTGTGGGTGGAAGTCTTTAGCCGGATAGAGTTATCCTTTGTTATGCCTGCAACTGTAGTAGATTTATTGGCCTGAACACTTCCAAGTGGAGTTCAACAAATCAAGGCGGTGTGGAAAATGATCCCGATCTGCATTATGTGGTGTATATGGCAAGAGCGCAATGATCGGACTTTCGAAAACAAGGAGCGGTCTTCGGAGGAACTTAGAACTCTATTTTTCCGTACTTAATTTCTATGGGCCATTGCTTTAGATTTTAATGGCCTGAATTTTCATGACTTTTTAGTTTCTTTTACTTCGACCTAGATAGGTCTTATCTCTTGCATACCATCTTGTGTACTTGGGCTTAGTAAAAAAAAAAAAAGGTATATTCAATATATACTATATAGACATTAAGTAATTAGGTTACCTATTATATATTTAATTATAAAAGTGTTATGCTTATACCTATCAAAAAAATAAAATAAAAGTGCTATGCTTATATTATTAGCTAATATATATATATATATATATGTATATATATACATAGGTGCATGTATACATTTATCAATATATGAATGAGCTTTAATCGAGTCGAACTAACGAGTCGACTCGAGCATAAATGAGCGGGCCTTAACGAGCCTTAGCCGAGTCGAATTTTGTTGGTTATATGTCATTTACTAATAGAGCGGGTATCTACTTTCACAAGCGAGTTTTTTTTTTTCATGAGTCGAGTTCAATTAGAGTTTAACTGGGCGAGTACCGAGCGAACTATTGAACAGATTGGTTCATTTACAGCCCTATATAAAAGGATCGAACCGAGAATGCACCCTAACCTACAGGTGCCCACCACAGCATATCGGCTCGTAGTCCATTCAGCTTCATAGAATACACTAGGCTGAAAAAAGCCTCAAAGCTGTCTATTTCCCAATCTTGGGCCGCTCTACTAAAGGTGACGTTGCACTGGACTTCGTTCCCTGATCGAACCATGAGATCCGCAACTGAAACTTCTTGATCACATGCCGCCTTGAAAACGGAGGAAAAGAAACCTTTAGAGCCTCCTCCTGACACCATATGTCCCAAGTTTTATCCGAGTACCCGCACCTAACACAAATTTAGTATGACAAGTAAACACCCCCCACCCTCGTCAAATGTGCTTCCAAACCCCCACTCCATAGGCCCCGTTCGCCTCTCTGTACACCAACCCCCCCACAAGCTTCCGTGTTTGCAATCAACCACCAATTTTCATAGGGCTTCCGATTCCATATTATATCTCCATAGTCATTTCCCAAGTAGGGCCCGATTGAAAGCTCTCATATTTTTTTATCCCCAACCTAGGGGTGGGCAGCGAGGCCCCGCACCCAGCTGCCCAGCTCCCGTCCGCCTTGCCCCCGCATGGCGGGGCGGGCAAGACAACTCCGCTCCGCCCATGTGGGGGCGGGGCCCCCCGCCCCGCATCTAGAGGCCCTACTGGGGACGGGGAGGGCCCAACCCCACCCCGCCCCGCCCCCGCTTACATTTTTATATATATTATATATAAACATAAATATATATTTATATTTTACAAATTGTGTATATATAAATATATATTACAATTTGTTATACTTGTTTACAAAGTATGCACTAATAAATTTAAAAATTACATAGTTTAAAAACTAATACACTAAAACTTACACAAAATATACACTAGTAAATTTAAAAATTACATAGTTTTTAAATTATAATCATATTTACAAATTTTAAATTTACAATTTGGGTCTAAAAATGTATTTTTAATCATTTTTAGACTTAGAAATAATTTTTAAATCTAATAAAATGTAGCATATTTTTTTAAGTGGACAGAGGCGGGGCAGATTGGGTATCCACCCCACACCCCGCCCTACGGGACAGGGTACCCTGCTCCTGCATCCCGAGGGCAGGGTGTGGGGGAGGGGTGGCCCCGCCCCGTAGGGGGCAGGTAGCAACCCTACCGGGCCCAACCCACTTGAAGAAATTTGCTTTCACACCTTGTCCTAACTAACTAGATGGAATTTGAATTCGTCCTCCATCCAGCTTCATAAGAAATCCCGATGAAAATTTTCAATCGTGCCGCCACACAAGCTGGCATTGAAAATAAAGATAAAAAATAAGTTGGCAAGTTAGAGTACTCTTGATTAGAGTCATCCGGCCTCCTTTCAACAAGTACAATTTCATCCACCCTGTCAATCTTTGTTCAATCTTCTCGAGAACTGTATCCCAATTTGATCAAGCCCGTGAGGCACCCAAGTGTGCTGGTCAATTGTCGAGTGTTGCTAACGTTCCCAACTGGCACTAACTCTGATTTATCGAAGTTCAACTAATTTGATCTAAACTTCTGATAGAAGGCACTACTGAAATCATGAGAAGCGAGGAATGAGCAAAACCCTATGAAGCAAAAGATAGTTTATAAATAGCATGGCTTACATGATTTATACCATGTATCAATTCTATGGAGCCTAAGCTGGTGGTTATGCCTTGGAAGTTCTGGTTAGTGGGGGTGGTTTTATGTCGATTGGTCTTAATGCTAGAACACTTTGATTAGTGTTGTTTTTTTAGGGGCATTTTGTAATTTTAATTTTGTGGGTTAGGATGGTGCATTAATATTGTGGGGGAGTTTTTGTGGGGTTGTCTTTCTCATCCTTTTTCTTCTTCTGCTAAGGTGGCTTTGTGATATCCCATACCCACTAATAAATGATAAGGGTAGGTAATGTATGGGATCTCATATTGCTTAGGAGGAAGAAATTTTTGCTCTTTATAATGGTTTTAACGGGGCTCCAATTGTATCATTGACTAGTTCTTTTGGAGAATAGACCTAGATGTGGCTTGGGCCTTCCTTGGGGCATTACAAGCTCTCTCTTGTATACTTCCTGTGTACTTTGTGCATTCTGTGGTTGTAATGAGTTCCAATTATTTGTTTTAAAAAATGCTTTGTACCATTAAAAAAAATATACAATTATATCAACGAATTGAAAAGTAAAAATTTACCCAAAGGTGCCTAAAACTCTCTTTTTGTATGCAATAAAATTTTAGTAGAAAACAAAAAAGGTGCAACCCTAGTAAATAGGATAATACAAGAGAGACACATATCTAGAAGGAGAAAAAGATACAAGAAAATTGTGAAAGCTAAGCCCATTGTAGCCTATAGAATTTGTCCAAAGAAAAGAGTATTAATAAAGAAAGTTTCAACTTTGCTCAATGTTCCTTCATGATGCTTGGAGTTTCTAACATTACTTTCCCTCCAAATACACCTTATGAGATAAATAGGAACCAAGTAAGATACCACCAAACCCGTTCCAAGAGTAAAAAAGGCAACCGTTGGAACACACCACGTGAGATAAGTAGGAATCTTCTTCCAAAGCAATCCAACTGAGTAAGTTGCTTCACAAAGTAATAGATCAGTCCCAAGAGGCCACGACTCTTCCCACAAACTACTCAAACCAGTCCATTCATCCCAGAAAATCTTCGTTCATGATCACAATTAGGCCCATAAACTCCCAAAAATCCAAAGAAATAACATCTTCAACATTCCTAAAAGAAAAATCACAATGTATTCTCCCACACACTCCACTTTCTCCACCACCCTTGTGTCACACAAACAAAATCATTCGGAATCCCTCTAGAGGCTAAGTAACACCAATCCATCTGTTGGCATCTCTACAAGCTTCAAAGACATCTAGAAACAAATTAAATCCACTTCATATTGTTGAATAAAATTTTTATTTCTAAGACAGTTCTCAGGATCATACAAACCTCTGACATTCCAAGAAAGTAGTCTTAACTAATGGGAAGAATGGACTTGAAAAGATATAAATGGAACGTTTGAAACCAATACTAAGGACAAGAAATATGAACATAGAAAATCACCCATTAAGCAAACCAAAAAGAAAACAAAGATATGACAATAAAATAAGAAAAAAAAAACTGTTAGTTTAATTGCTCATAAACAACCCATAGAAGAATAAGAAAGCATGTAAAATCTTAGTGAAATGTTACAGCCTTCGTAACCATTTAATTGAAATTTCAATCGAGATGTAAAGGTAATAAATTAGTAGTTCCCAAGAATAGCAAGAACTAATAGATGGGGTACAAGAACATGAGTCTTTTGAAGACAAAATCTTATCTACATTTGAGAAGCCAACAACATCAACATGATGGATTAAAAACTCATTATCGATTGCAAGTTCCACCCTAAATACATTATTCGCAAACAAGTTTAAAAGATCTAACTCTACTTTAATTGTGTAATAAAATATAAAGTTCTTTTTTTTTTAATCAGTAATTGTGTGATAAAAGATAAAGTTCTTTTCCAGCCAACTAAATGCTTTGACCAGCAATCAGTTTGTATTTTGAGTCAAAATACATGCAATAGTCATATACCGAGAGAAACAATTTGATAAGTAGAAAAAAAAATTAATATTAATACTACAAAAAAAGCATATTTTCCGTAGTCTTACATGATTCCATCATCAAGCACCAACTATGTTCTATACATAAAGTGAATGAAAGTATGAATAAGTAAAGAAAACTATTGACTTTCTAAATAATGAGATTTCAGCTTGTTTTCTCAACCATATGAATGTGATTTTCTCTATCAAAGCTAGAAAAAGTACACCTCAAATAGCCTCCTAGGATAGTATTAGAATGAATCTGACTAATATTATTACCAAAATAATTATCCTATTGATGATGTCTGATCAAAACAGTATTGCAACATGGTTAATCAAAAGCATTTCTTTACCTACTTCCCTTCTTTGGAACAGATACCCCATCTTTGGACTTTTCACCTGCCATCCGTGAATGAATAAAAAGGCCCATGCTTTTATTAATGTGTCCCCATAATAATAGAAAATCTATTTATTTATCCATAGTTTTAAAAAAATAAACATATTGTTGAAAACTGAAACTGTAGGAAGTAAATGAGAGGAAATATAAATGTTTACAGTGACACTGACCTTCTGAATCAGCCTTCACTTTGTCATTGGGGTTTATTGTTCCACCTCGAACAAAAGCCTTCGAACCAGGTGTAATATCCCCTTGAAATGATTCCACAAACTCTTGGTATAGTCGTGCTGTTTCATCCTCTGCCCTCTGCGAAACAAAACGCCATTAACTTGTCCGGTAAATCACTTTTTAGTTAAAAGTCATCAGCTCAGCAGGTTTAATTTAAAAACAAAAACAAAACAAAACAAAACCTACTTTTTTCTTTGCCTCTTCTTCCTCTCTATGCTTCTGAAAAGGCGTCTTCTTCCGCGTAATGGAGAAAGAACTCATCTTTGCATCCACTTCTGAAAACCAATTTTAAAAGAATGCACCAAAATTAAGGACTCGACTACAAAATATATCAAGGATAAGCATCGAAACTTAAACGACAAAGTCATAATTTAAAACCCAAACCCTGATCATTAATGTTGACAATGCTCGGCCAAAGTTCACAAACCCATACCATGTAATGCGAAAAACTAGGATTCAAGTTGTAAAATTCCTATCAGAAATTCTGGTTATAAAATAAAAAAAGGATAAAGAACCAACATCAGACAGCTAGTTAAAAATCCCCATAGTTTACAATTTTTTCTAAACCTAATTGATATTATTTTTCGAACCGACGAGACATAATCAATTAATTCAACTAGGGTTTTCAAATAAGAAGAATCTGAACCAAAACGCCGAAACTCATTCAAAAAGCTTCATCTGGAAAACGAAAGCAAAGTAATGATAACGAACAAACCGAGTTAGACCGGACCGGAGCGGAGCGATTCGAATCAGTGTCCGTTTCTAGGGTTGCTGAAGAAGACAGCTTGCGCGAGTAAGGAGAGAGCTACCAAGGCGAGCGGGACATGTCGGATCGTAATAGAAGACCGGAGTGAGAAAGAACAACCACCAAATTGGAGAGAGAGAGAGAGAGAGGAGGTGGGGGCCTGGGGGCGTAGAGAATTCACGTTTGGGGTACCGCTTATTAGCCTTAATTAAAGTACTGTAGTGGAAGGACAATTGAGCGGCCCACTTCCAGCCCAAATCTCGGATTAAAGACGTCCAAGTCTTTGGGCCAATTCACCACACTCTTGGGCTGTGAGAGAAGACTGGGAGCAAATCCTAGCACTATCAAAGGATCTGGTCTCGTCATTCAACCACATCTTCACAGAAATTAATCGTTGTTCTTCCAAAACAAGGTGCAACAGTACATGGTCCTCGAAAGAGTTTTTCTCTTCTTTCTTTTTTTTTTTGTTGTTTTTTTTAGCTACAGAGGAAATTATAGGAATACTAAGAATATATTAAATAGGTATACTGTGTTATAAGAATAATAATATATACTAGTTCCAAATGTGAAGAAATTCATTTTTTCTTAGTGAAGTCCATTTTTTCACAAAAGACTTGCACAAGATCGTACATTTAAATTTGTATATATTATTATTATTATTAATTTTAGGTAGAGAACATAGACACAATTTTGAATTTGGTAATCATGGCTTTTCTCCTCCAAAAATGAGGATTTACAATAAAATTTAATAAGAAAAGATTTGTTCAAGTTTGAGGTTTCGTATCACATATCCATATATGCATAAAAACTTCAATTCAAATGTAAACTTTATCAGATACTAAGATTTCCTATCATAAAAAGTGACCATCAAATGGCTAGCGAAAGTTCCACATTTTCCAATTATTAAAAAAAAAAAACTTACATATTGATCCAACCCGTGAAATATAAATCAATCAATCAATTAGGATTTTAACCACGAAACATTTGAGTTAAAACAGGAATATTAAGGATAAAGAAAGAGCCGAACCAGTCCGAATGGAGCGATTCAAATTATGTGAATTCTCTTGTTGCAGAAGAAGGCGTGTTGCACTATTTTTTAGAGAGTTTTCAAGAGAGAGATCGAGCCCGTTGGATCGGGATTTGGGCACGGAGGATTGGAATGCCCATATTATTGGGCCTGGGGCGCCACAATTGACAAACCCATGATTGCCTGTAGATTCTTTTTCGTTTTCATCATCCGGGATGGCAGGCTAATATCCGATTAGCCGAGCTTACTTGGGATGGCAGGCTGTTTTATTTTAGTAAATTACTGCGTTATAATATAAATGGTTCCCCACAAACCTTTCAAATCTGGCCGTCCATAAAAAAACTCAAGGATCACTGAGCGTGTATTGCATCATCAATGAACTAAATTGCAAGTTGTCATCAGGTTTAAAACAAGGTCGTTATGATCAGTACGAGAGAAAGGGAGAGGGGGGGCAGATAAACTAAGAACTTAGGCAAGCACATTCTGGAAATCCATAAAAGTTCACAGAAAAGTACCAGATCCCAATATCACCGTCAACCTCCCTAGATATGGGAGCACTTCCATAAGGGAATAATACGAACAAACAACAATAGTTGCTATTCTTTTGAAATCAGAGCATAGAGCCACCTTTGTCCTATATTATATGAGCACAAAGAGGTTACAATTTGCGTATTAAACACCTTGGGTCAAATGCAAAGCCCACGCACAACTAAAATTCTACAGACAATCTGGTAGTGTAACTACAGACTTAAGCTGCAGAATCATTACTAAATTTAATGTGCCAATTTCTTTAGATGGTGAAATGTCCGCTGTTTGATCCATTGTCTATCATACGGTAAATAGCCATGGATGGAGTGATCATAACTGTAAACCAGAACCAAATGACAAACATATCAGTTTTCACATCGAGGTGTTGTTGGGGAAACATACACATTCCCCAAGTTTCCATAGAAAAGTTAATAACCACTATCAACAAAATACTTGCTGTGATGGGTAAACATATACATTCCTTAAGTTTCCATAGAAAAGCAACTGATCAAAAAATGAGTTTCTGTAGAAAATAGAATATTCACTATCACCAAAATAAATTGCACATGCATGTTTAGCCTGGTTTGGTTTGGTAGATGAGATGAGATTATTTTCTCATATAATTATTGCAACTTTTCCAAATTCCCACATAAATATAACAAATAATTCAACTTTTTCAAATTTCATAAAAATTATATTCTAACAATATTTTATTTAACTTTCAACTTTTATTTCATCTCATCTCATCTGTGTAACCAAACGAGGCTATCTCTTAAGTTTTGTAATTCTCTTTGTTGTTGTGTAGTTAGCAAGTTTTAGGGATCATGGACATGTGCTTCTTTCAAGAGATAACGAGAGGGGAAGGGAAGAGAGGGAGGGACATACACTAAGGCGCTCATATCCGCAAGGCCGTCAATAAAATTGTAGAGATCTGCAATGTCATACGTGATGTTTCTTATGGCTGGATTTAACTCTTTAAGCTTCCTTTCGTATAGCCCACATATACCTGTTACACAGAGTAATATAACCTCTAGTAAATGCAAGAACATCGATAGACCAACGGCATTAAATTTTTGGAGGCATTAGGTTTTATTATTTTCCAAAGGATCATCTCCATCAACAAAACAGACCCATCCCCCGAAACAGTCCTTACAAAGAAACCATGGACATAATACGGGGGTTGTTGGAACGAGGGCTACATAGGCAAGTAATGCCTATTCTGGTTTTATCCTTCTTCAGCTAGCAGCTATTTTAAGTCAGAGCTTGGTCCTAGGTATATTTATTGTCAGATGCCCTCTTCACTTTATTTTGGGCCTCATGAAACAAATAGTGGTGGATGTTGAGTTTATAGAATCAGGAAAGGAATAAAATGCCAGTCATGCCCTGACCTCTTACAACCAACATTTCAGAAGGTTATCTTTAAGGATTTTCATAGAGCTAGTTCAAATCCTGTTTAAAGGCTACTCTATTAGCTATACTAACAGTTTCCAGCACTGAAGAGCAACCTTAAACAATGGACGCAGATGATGATGGAGATAGTATGCTGGTAACTAACAACCATATGTAATATATACATGGTTCATCACATACCATCCATAGCTTGGCTTATCGATTCATAATCCATAAATGTTCTAGAGGCCTTGTTTGGGGAAGTTTGCATCAAAATAATGGTGTGCTTATTAGCCTACATATGAAGACAGAAAAAAATTAGTTGCCATCCTATCCAATAAGCATGCAATTAATCACCAGAGGAAAAGTGAACTATTTCACACAAAAAGTTGCATGCTTGTGAAAGATCAATCATCAGGTTTAACACGAGAAACTAATAGATGTTTGATAAGTAATAGATCTTTTATTAGAAAGCACAAACAGTCCAACTCAAGTACACATTCTGATAGATATAACTGCAATGTTATATTGCCACACTCAAATGTGTAAATAAAAACAGCCAAGTTATGTGGAAGTCCTAATTTTTTTTTATTAGTAAAATAGAAGTTATGTGGAAGTGATAATACTGGATCTGAAGAGTAAAAATGCAAATAAGGGAGCAAGGAAATATGGGCAACACTTATTCCTCCACACAAGTAGGAACAACTCAATAATTGGCAGTTTTTTTTTTATAAGTAAATAATTGGCAGTTTATTAATAAAAATAAAACTATGAATGACCATACAGATTCATTGTCCATCATATATTATGAACTCAATTGTTCAATGCACCCTACAGAAGACTTCTATATCAACTATAACCACATCCAATTTGATACATCATCCGAAGTTTTTAAAGAAGCATAAATAAATGTGATCAGAAAAATGGTAAGGAGGAATCCATCAATGACTTTTCAAAGCCAGGAAAACCAAGATATACTCTCATACCAGAGATCATTTTAGGCCTCAAATACAAGAATATGTAGATAAACAAATATCGAGAGTTTAAAGCATCAAACATCGCATGCTAGAACTTTGCGCCATCCAATTTCAGTTCAAAATTAAATTACACAAGCGAATTTATCATATCGGCTTATGCATTAGGGAATCAACTAGGAGTAATCTTATATTTTCTTTCGTGACAACTGCAATATAATCTAAAAATTTAATGTTTTACCGTTCTTTTTTATTCCTGAAAAGGTTATCTTACAAGAAAAAAGCCCTGATGAGTTTTCTAACAAAAGCATATTTAATACTTCAATATACATCATATCATACTAATAAAAAAAATACTTCAATATGCATCGTAGTTACTCTTGGTGAAACAAAAAATATAAAGCCCGTGGAAAAAGCTAATAAATCAATAATTTAAAACCTTACCAACAGTTTGGTTTCATAGAAAACGGACAAAGAATGGGCAGAGAAGGAATAAAGCCAAATGTTCGATGCTGTTTTCGTTCCCAATCACATTGAAAAACAATCCAAGACTGGTAAAACGTAAAGAAGTCCTAAATACTGTTTTTCTTTCCCATAATACGCACATAACCAAAAAACCCTAAAACTTACCTTTAAAATTTGGTCAAATAGCAGGGCCATGGATGGAAAGAAAAACAAAAAAGAAGATCGGAATTTGAGAATAATTTTTTTTGTTTTTTTTTTAGAAAAAAAGGCATGAGATGACAAGGTTGTAGCACAGTACGGAAACCCTAATGGTTAACGAAAGATCGAAGATTACGTAAAGTGGTCTTTGATTCTTAGGATTAGGGCGAATTTGAATTAAATTAGTTATAAACAAATGAATGAAGATTAAAATATATATTACCATGAGGAACAGTAATCAGACAGAGCTCGAAGCAGGAGAATGGTCTGCGTGCAGGTGCAGCGACGAGAGAGAGAGAGAGAGAGAGAGAAGTGGAATCGGGGGTGATGTTGGAGGAGGGCGATTTGGACATGGGCTGGCATATTGCCAGGTCACCAAGGAGGGCAAAAATGGGAATTGATATGATGGGCCCGACTAGACATGGGTGCGTGCAACTAATGACTTTTGGGCTGGTGTTTTTCGATCGCCCACGCTACTACACTCTCAAAATCAACCCCCTTTGAATTAGATCCTTCTCTCACTTCTCTCCTCTGTCTCATCTAATTATTATAATTTTTTTAAATTTTTATATAAAATATAATAAATAATTTAATTTTTTTAAATATCAAAATAACATTATAATAATAATATTTTATTCAATTTTTAAATTTCATCTCAATTCATTATCTAAACAAAACCTTACCAATTTATAAGATATGTCATCCTACACATAAAATAAAAAGAAGAGTATTAACACCTTATCTTATTCATTTCAGATAGTCCTTTCACCTTCATAGACAGACGGACATATAAGAGAAATACACACTGCTGATTGATGGAAATAATCCTCACTTATTATTGATAGTATCAGAGTAATTTATATACTAAACTTAAGAGTCCTATATTAGGAAGGAATACAAAATCAAATGTACAGCTGTTACAACTAAGATAATTACAATGAAACCGTATGAATTTGAATCCTCTTTGGCAGTAACAGAAGGCAGAAATCTCTCAGTAACAGAAGGCAGGAATCTCGGCATTGACTGGACTAATTCATACTGCTATGATCTGGATTTTATGTTCTGTTGTGTAGCATTATTATTCTCCTTAATAGGACAATCATAACTAAATGTGAACAAAAATCGTTGTTAACATTCTGTCATAGACTGTATTCATTCTATCGGATCAAAATCCTTGTTTTCCTACAAAAATCTTTTCTCCTCTTTGCAAATTCAACAAGAAAATACATTTACAAACTAATGCATCTAAATCCAGTCAAAAAAACACTTTTGTTACTCAAAAGTGAGAGAGTCGAGACAAATGGATCATGTCACTCTCGAAATAAGGAGCTCTACTACCGAGGAAGTTTTCTTAATAGCCATTTCTTTCTCAGAGCGATATCTAATGCCAAAAAGGTTTTTGCTTTTTTCTCATCTTCCATAAGATCGCAAGCATCCAACATTAGCTCATCATCTATGTCAGGTATTGCTTGGAGAGCATCGATTGCACTTTCTATCAATTTATAATTCTTATTCTCCTTGTTATGCACCAGCCTTTTCACCACACCTGCCATCTCGGAAATAGCTTCTTCCATTCTTTTGCCAGTCTTTTGTGCCTTTCCAGGACGCTGTGATTTGGATGTTGTCTCAGTTGGTCGCTTCCTCTGATCATCACATGGTTCAGTATTCCCAGCTGGAACTTGTGGATCTTCACACGCTCTATCCATTTCTATTTCCATCCCCAGAAACTGATCACTATGTCTTCCATCCAATACTTTATTTCCAAAGATCTTGCATAGATCGCTAAAACTGCATAACAATTTACCTCTGTATGAAATAGCATCAGGGTAGCCCTGCATAATGCATACATACATAAACAACTTGTCATTGGAAGAATCAATAAACGATAATTTTGGCTAACATTGAACTCATTTTTACAGTCAGTACAATTATGCAGGAGGCATTGCTGCAATCCCACATTAAAAAAAAAAAAAAAAAAGCAGCATTAGCTGTTCAACTGCTAAATTTACCTACTCTCTCTCTCTCTCTCTCTCTCTCTCTAAGCATAATTCTCACTCCTATGTGAAGTGTTGGAGGTGGAGCACTAACAGGTAGCGGTCCAAAAAAACAACATTAGCATTAGCAGAGAGGGAGGAATGCACCTTAACGTAATCTTCCCAGACATTATTTTCAGCCGTAACCATTTGCTGAGATTCATCCCACATAAAACCACTATGATTGAGAATGTTTCCGATGTCATCATGCTGTTTCATCAAGCATATATACCAATCTTCTAGAAGATTCTTGTCACATTGGAGCCCGAATTTTCCATTAAATGATTCGATCATATCAGCCCACGCTTGCTCAGTGAATGCGTGAGTAACCTTATTGCCTCTCTGCACATGGTCTATCATGAGGTCAATAAAATAGAGCTCCATTGATGGAGTCCGATCCATCCTCAAAGGAATATCACCAGCAGGGGATTGGTCATTGTTTGGCTCACCTACAAAATGAGGAAAACCATGAGGATACAAAAGCTGTTATTTTATTTTATGTGATACAACGAAAACAAACTAACTAATTCGGGTTCACAAAGGATGCAATACATTTGCTGGCACATGAAACAAATCCTTTACCCAGCATTCATGCTATCATCTAACTTGTACTTTAATCACAACAAAAAGATAATGACCTGTTCAATTTCATTCCAAGATGATTCATCCAATTCCAGCAACAACTTTGTTTTGCAGGTTTAAAATCTATTGAGATCAGAATGTACAATTTTAAGCAATTCTCAATTAACAAATATAAAGTGTCAAGAAAATATGCGCATAGCAAACGCTAAAGGCATTAGCTTACACCAGCTTAACTAATGCAGGATATTGCAGCTCACATAAACCCATCCATGTGGTCCTTGGACACAAAGGTTTATAAAAGTGAACTTCTAGAGAATCCAGATAATTTATCTTCGATCATGCATTCAACAAAAGTTTCTTATTATATATTGCTGTAGGCAAATGTGTGCATGGGTGAAAGAAGGAAAGAAAACCACATGGTATGAGGGGAACTGACATATGCGTAATTATAATGGTTAAAATCTAGAAATGACATAAATGCGTAATTATAAATTTATAATATGTTTTGCCTTAGTTCTATTTTGCTATAACTTGTATCTAGGTGTACTCACTTGTATACATCTTGTGTACTTGGGCTATGCCTATTTACTTGGAATAAATTCTATTATTACCTATCAAAAAAAAAATTCCTAGACACATCATATCGAGAACAAATCATCTTAAAGGACGAGTTAATTGTTCGCTTTGTTCAATATGATTGTGTACGATTTTGTTCCTTCAAGTTAACCTAAGTTCACATAATACACTTCCAATAACTGGAAGCTGTAAATGTATTCTAGAATTAAACCTAAATTTAAATCTCCACAGAAGAGTGCCCATTGTGTTGAATTTAATGCCAGAAACATAAAGGCGCACATATATTTTGCTTCAAGAGCCAATAGAACTCACACTCCTCATACTAAACTCGTGACTAGAGATAATACTTTTGACCACTGCAGCCATCAGGATTTTCAGTAAGATACATACCAGTCATCAGCATAGGTAATTCACCACTGGCTTCTTCATTGCGTGACAAACGGCTGTACCTACCATCAGAATGTTCTTCCCCAAAGATAGCACACAATTTGTGATAGCTTGGAAGAGTTTTAACTCTGTATGATCGAGCATCAGGATGTTCCTGTATGCACTCTGTGTTAGGTGCAGTAGGGTAAAACAAAGTAAAATTAGAATAGAGAGTGGTTCACCGTTCACCTTGGTATAAGCATCCCAAACACAATCATTAGCTGTTACCATTTCTCTTCTTTCATCCCACAAAAACCCACTCTGCTCCAGAAGAATCTTGACATCATTGTATTGCCTCCTCAAATGTTTGTATCGATTCTTCAGAACATCTTTGTCATGATGAGATCTGAATTTTGCATTAAAAGATGTGACCATGTCAATCCAAGCCTGGGTTATGAAAGTCTGTCCAAGTTTATTTCCTCCATGCACCTGTTCTAGTAACAAATCTATAAGATAACGGTCCATTGGTGGTGTCCAATATGTTCTTGTACGATCGCTAAAAGTAGGGGTCTGTACCCCCTCTCTTTCACCTACAAACCCAAAGTTATAGTTATAGGAGTTCATCAAAGGTCTCAAACAAATGAAAGATACAAGCATTGACAAGTACTCAAGACATCTCAAATGAATAAGCAGCCTTTCTTGCATGGCTACACTTTATAACCATCTTCCGAATATTACCATGTTCATCCTTGTAACTCTTTGGCCATGAAAATATTACAAGAGAACCTTGCTATGATATATAGCCTTGAGAACTCAAGTAAATATTGATTACCAGAGAGATGTGATGAGGACAACGAAGACCCAACTACTAAGTTTCATCTGAGAGAGAGACTTTAAACATTTATGATTTATAGGCTTGAGAACATGTGTAAATATTGATTGACCAGAGAGATGTGATGAGGAAACCAAAAGACCGACAATTAAGTTTCATCTGAGAGAGAGACTTTAAACATTTACAAAATTTTTTTTTTTTTTTATAAGTAAAAATATTATATATCAAAGGAGAAACCAAGTTCACTGAATGTATACAAGAAAACACATTGCCCAAAATGACCCAAAAAGTCCCTAATGACCTAAAAAGCCCATGAAAAGAACAATCCAAAATACACCAAACCGGTCCCCAACCCTTATTTCTCGTAGAACTAAAATTCTACCCGAACACCCAACCCCATACCCTTGATTCCCATCTTCACAATGTCCTCCCTTTAGATTTCCCTCTGGTTGAGCTATCACCCTTAGCGTCGTAGTTGATTGTACTAAAAAGATCCCTGCTTTTCTTGAAACTTTTGGTTTCAAGCGCGTGACTTGCCTCAATCGCAGTGATTAGTTCATTGAATTGGTCTTCACATTCTCCATGTGAAATTCCCACAAACTGTTGAATCTCGTTAACTTTAGGCAGAATCCAGTCCGCTATTGGTGGAAGAGACACCAATATTGGTGAGGTTCCAATTTCTCTCTCCATATGATTTCCATTTTATAGGTGTTAAGCAAAAGCTATCTTATGAAAGTGAAAGTCGAGCAAAGTAAGTCGTAACTCACCAGCCTTTCTGTCTGATAAGTCATCTTCAAGGTTTTTGTCTTGATGTAAATCGCAGGGGATCCCACCATCAATTTCATTTCCATATATTAGAAGCAAATCATAGTAGTTTGGCAAGGTTTTTGTTCTATATGCCCGCGCATGCGGGTGTGCCTACAAATATTATATGTCAGTAAAGAAACTTTAGAGAAGAATGAGAACAAAAATATTAAGAACGATGTACCTTGATATATGCATCCCAAACACCATCATCAGCTGCAATCATTTGTTGTGTTTCATCCCAGGAAAAGCCATTTTGTTTAAGAAGAAGTGTAATGTCGCTATAGTACTTCCACAATTTCTTATATCGATGCCTTAAAACCCTTTTCCCATGTTGAGGACCAAATTTTCCATTGAACGAAACAAGCATATCAGTCCAGGCTTGTTTATTGAAAGTATTATCTGACTTATTGCCTCTTCCTACTTGGTCCAGCATAAGCTCAATGAAAAACTGGTCCATGGCTGGAGTCCAATCAGTCCTCGTTCGCTCATTACTTGAAGGGCCAAGGCAGCCCATTCCGTCAACTACAATTTGAGGAAAACAATTGTAAACATAGTCATATCAGGTTATCAGAGTACATCCTTATTTACATTGAAGAACATTCTGGGAAACAAACCATCACAGGAGCAGTCATCCTACATATTTAGAGTTTTATGCACCTCATGTTCAGTTGTCCACTAAGACAGGTCATCTTTATTTATTTTGATAAGTGAAGAAAGGTCACATCTATTAAACTATATAACATAACAACTAGGCTGCAACTTTTTGTAGAAACAATTTGAAACACTTTCCATCTTGAAGATCGTAAGGCTGAATTCCAACTGCATCTCAATTATTCCATATCTCATGTGCAAGTTTCATACACCATGAATAGGACAAGCAGCTCAGAGCTTTTTCAAAATGTGTATAAAAGCTTAGCAGCAAAAAAATAAATCATTATAAAACTAGTCTATTAAACAGAGTATCAACACTATCATATTCAGTCCCCATAATAAAGCCAACTCCATAGCAGGAAAAAGGATAAATACCCATATTTACTCCTTGCACTTCCTCGTCAAAGTCTAGATCATGACTCGATCGGCTGTATCTTCCATCAGCAGTTGTATACCCATATATCAGGCACAAATCGCTAAAATTCAGCACTGCTTTAGTTCTGTAGGAGCGTGCATCAGGGTAAGCCTGCATGCACTTTATGTTCTTAAAAATTATGGACTAGATACCTTCATGATATTATTATTTGGATAAGTAATTGGAGACTTTATTTGAAAACACAGAAGGCGTAGCCCAAGTACACTGAATATATATGCTTTTACGATATGAACAAATAGAAAAGTAACATACCTTAATGTAAGCATCCCAGACATAATCATCACCCACCACCATTTGTCGATTTTCATCCCAAGAAAATCCATTCTGACCAAGAAGATTCTTCACATCATTGAATTGCTTCCACATATTTGTATAACGACTTTTTAGAACATCTTTGTCATATTGAGATCCAAAATTCGCATTGAACACATTGAGCATGTCCGTCCATGCTTGCTTGTTGAAAGTGTGGCCAATTCGATTGCCTCTATGCATCTGCTCTAGCATAAGGTCGATAAAATAGCGCTCCATTATTGGCGTCCAGTATGTCCTTGATCGATCATTGCTTGTACCAGTTTGGCTACCCATTCCTGGCCCTAAAAATAATCAATATTATAAGTCAGTTCATTTTGGTTGTATAAAAAGGTAGTTGATGGACTTCCAGTGTATCTGGGCTATGCCTATCTTCATATCAATAAAATAACTTAGTACTTATTAAAAAAAAATAAGGTAGCTGATAGACAAGAATTGCAATAAAGGTCGCAATAGTACAAATTTATATTGAGATATCTCAAAAGAATTAGAATAAAAAAAACAATAGCAAGATTTTAAATTGAGACGGAAAGGAGTAACCTTCTTAACAAAAAAAATGAACTTATTATAGTCTCTTTCGGCGGTAAAGAAATTGTTTAGTATAAGGAATTTGACTTCATCTGTTTATCTGAAGAATGATCTTGAACAAATGTCCTATTGAGTACTTGACTGCCTTGACTTTTCAAGACTAAAAAACATATAGCCAAACGGTAAGTTTTTTGAGATTTGATAGTTTATCTTTGGAGCCAGGTAGCAGGTTGCTTAATAGCCCCTTACCAAGCCAATCTAAAGTAACACTGATATCTTTCGCGAGAGCAGTTGATTTTACTCTTCAAAAAAGAGAATTACCAGTTCCAAAGAAGTAATAACGTGATATCATCACATTTCATATCTACAAGTTTTTGTGTTGATTTTCCTACGGATTCGAAGTAATGAGTAAAGTTTCCTATTTTGGACAAGAGTAATGTTACATACAGTCGTAGAATGCGCAAATACCGTACAATCATTTTAAAAAAGAATAGAGTTTACTATTAAAAAATTAATTTTTTTTCATACAAGTCTCGTATTTATTAATTTTTTTCAAAATAATTGTGCACTACTTATACACTCATTACGGCTGCAAGTATCATTCTTCACAAAGGGATTTATCTTCATATATTACATTGATGCTGACATGCTGCCAATATAATAATATATTATATATCTTACTAGTTATTACTTGAGACTCTATTGTATCAGCTATAGCTTAAAGATAAATGAAAAAGAAGAAGCAATACTACTCAAAGATGGTCTCGGATGAGGGTAGCAGTGGAAAAGGGCTTGTCCAATGTTTTCTATAACCTGGACTACCAACCAAACATCTATGTGAATGAAAGTACAAATTTAGAAAAACCAAAGCGTTGCTACTATTAGAACTCATTATATGTAAGAAAAGAAATTACACAAAGGGATTTGTCTATGACTTCTACTCTTTCCGAAAAGATGGAGGAGCTAACGACTTTTGATTCGTCACATCCCAACTATGATCTGATCAGATAATCAGAACTGAGGTTCAGTCAAAATATGAATGCAATTCAATAAAAACCAGAAAGCGAAATTGGGAGGAATTGAATTGGGTGGTGGGGGGGGGGGGGGAGGGAAAAAAAATAAGACACAGAAACGGACCCTGGAATTTTGTAAACACTCGAGCATTTCGTCCAACAATGGCGTTTTCCAACCATGAAATCCATGACAGAGATAAAGCAGTACCCAGAAGGAGAAAACATACAGAGAAGAAAGCGTGGAAACTTTCGAGAACTGAAAGGTTTTACCTGGCGGTGAAAAGGTTACAGCTTTAACCCGTTTGTACCGACACGAGAGGCCTGAATTGCAAGCGCTTTGGTTGGCGCCTAAAGCGAGTCTGTGAACTGAGATTGTGAAGAGTGTAACCCTAATCCGGAATAAGGGCAAAACGACCGAGGTGTTTGGTCACAGAGGAAGTCTTTTATCTAACGTATCTGCGCCGTGGTCGTCATGTAGCCCTTCCTATATTATATAAATATATATATCAGGCCAGCTAAGGCCCATATATCTAAAGCCCATAGTGCCCAACTTAATCACAACCGTATTTAGACCCACGTAGATGAGGCCCAGCCCAGACAAATGTCACTCAAGTCTTGGGTTAAAGGAAGAAGAAAGTCCAAACACACGGAAGACTTGAGGAAGAAAAAAAAAGAAAAAGTGAGCGCGTAAGTTTCAAACTTAGGCCAGTTTGAATCTCAAACTCATTTTAACTAATCTCAATTTATTTTATCAAATTACTATAATTTTTTTAAATTTTAAAATAAAATATAATAAATAATTTAACTTTTTCAAATTATAAAATAATAATAATATTAAAAAATAATATTCTAATAATATTTTATTTAACTTTCAACTTTCATTTTAACTTAACTCAACTTAATTCAACATCCAAACGCAACTACCTTTGAATATTGAGATGAGTTGAGTTTAATTGTAAATAAAAATATTTTGTGAATTTCATTAAGATGAGTTTAATTTGTTAAGTTGAAATATACGAAGTAGATTAAGATGAGTTTAACTTTTTTATGAAAAATTAAAAAAATAATAGATTCTATCAATAATTAAATTGAGATGAATTGTTCAACAACCAAACATAACTATATTCTCAATTTCTTGTAAATACACGTGAAAAATAGAACACGTATTTTTCGGAGAAAACTATGAAATTTTGTCAATGAAAACTTGGAAAATAATTTTTTTCTTATTAGGCCATTTGAATTCATAATTTAATCTCAACTCATCTCATATTTATTATTACAATTTTTTTAAATTTTTACATAAAATATAATAATAATTTTTTTTTTAAATCTTAAAAAAATCTTTCCAAATTCTTACATAAAATATAATAAATAATTTAACTTTTTTAAATCTCAAATCAACTTTTCTAAATTTTTATATAAAATAGAATAAATAATTGAACTTTTTTAATTCTTAAAGTAATAATAATAATATTTTTAATTTTTAAAATATTATTATTTTTAAAATATTATTTTTTACTATTTACAAACTATCTCTAATCTCTGAATCCAAACGGCCGTTTGTGTGAAGTGAAATTGAAATATTGAAAGTTATCTGTAGAACGTGGAACTCAACTTAGGTTATGCTTGGTAGATAAGATAAGATGAGAATTTTTAAAAATTTTATGAATAGTATTAAAATGAAAGTTTAAAATATTATTTTTTAATATTATTATTATTTTGAAATTTGAAAAAGTTAAATTAGAATTTGAAAAAGTTGAATTGTTTATTATATTTTGTATTGAAATTTGAAAAAAATATAACGATGAGATGAGATAGAGATGAGATGAAATTTCTCATTTTTACCCCAAACATAACCTTAGTAGTTTGAGAAACTTTATTGACTTAAGCAGAAGGCAATAATGGGGCGGCCTGAGGCACAAATGTGGCCGCTTCGGGTTCGCTCTGATAAAGCACACGGTACGGGCCAAGATTCTTCCCCAAAAATTTGTCATAAACCATGTAATCTATACCACGTGAGAATAGCTGCGTGGGCATGGGTGTGGGTTTCGGAGTTGCTTCCTTCCCCTTTCTTTGTACCGTACGTTAAGTAACACATCATAAGATTAGTAATCGTTTGTATAATGAATTGAAATGAGAAATTGAATAAAATATTATTAAAATATTATTTTTAAAAATTATTATTATTTTAAAATTTAAAAAAATTAAATTATTTATTATATTTTATATAAAAATTTAAAAAAATTATAATAATGAGATGAAACGAGACGAGAAAAGATGATTCTTATATCCAAACGGAATCTAGAGGTTGGGAATCAACCAAATACCTCGGCAGGTGGGGTTGGACTTTTGCCGTCCCATATTCTGTCTGTCTGTCGCTGAGAATGATCGGAGAATTTTCGTTACAACCCAATTAATTCACCTTAAAGTTGGACACAAAACCCCTGAATCCCAGTCTATATATTCATCAACAGCTCCTGAATCCATTCCACCCAAGCCGGACACAGACAGCACGCCTGGCTTGGTCTCTCTTACAACGTACTTTCATTCACCATATCTTCGACCTGCCTTCACTTCTTTAATTTTCCCTACATTGTTCTCCTCGTTTTCTTCCAAATTTTTAGCCCATTTGCCCATCCATTTTCCTTCCATTTTGATGGTGATTTCGGTAATCCGAACATCAACTACAAAGGCGATGCCCAGCCCCTGCACCTATGGGACAGTTGCTTAACGGGGAGTTATGGGGCCGACTTTACAACCCATTTCTCTTTCACCATTGATAATTTTAATGTTAGCGGGCCTAGCGGCCTCGCCTTTTACCTGGCTCGTGTTGGGTACGAGCTTCCGCCCAACTCTGCTGGTGGAGAACTGGGATTATTCAATTCCACCAGCGACTCTGACGTGACCAAGAACCGTATCGTGTTGGTTGAGTTCAACACTTCGATGCAATGCGTTGGAATCAATGAAAACTCGCCCCATTCAACCGTCTGCACAAGTTGGGATGCTAAATCGCATGTTGGGAAGGCAGCTAACGTTAACTTACAAAGCTTCGACCAAGAACCTTAGTGTGTTTGGACATATGAGAAAAACCCTGTTTTCAAGGGTAATTCCTATCTTTCTTGCCATCTCGATCTAAAAGAGGCTCTGCCCCAGTGTATAAAGATTGGTCTCTCAGCTTCTACAAGTTCGACGCATGAGCGGTATACGATTCATTCATGGGATTTTCACTCAAATTTGAATCAAAGCTACAATAAAAGGTGGAGGGCAATTTTGGCAACGTCTTTTGCTGCGGGTTTCTTGATTATGATGTTGCTGATGGGCATCATCAGTTGGTTAGTTCTGAAGAGGAGGAAAATCGGAAATGATCAAAGCCATGGAAATGACGCAGATTCAGAATCCTCCATAAGTACAAATCTTGAAAGAGGAGCGTTGCCTAGGAAATTTTCTTACCTAGAACTATTAGCAGCCACCAACGGCTTTGCCAAGGATAGAAGGCTAGGACAAGGAGGGTCTGGCCAAGTCTACAAAGGAACATTGTCCGATCTAGGACGCCCGGTTGCTGTGAAAAGAATCCTCACTGAATCCGAACACTCTCAGTCTCTATTCATCAACGAGGTGACGATAATTAGTCGTTTAATACGTCGGAATCTGGTTCAGTTTATCGGGTGGTGTCATGAGCAAGGCGAGTTCTTGCTTGTTTACAAGCACATGACTAATGGCAGCCTCGATCATCACCTCTATGGCAAGGGAGAAGCGCTCCCATGGAATGCCAGATACAAGATAGCTTCAGGCTAGGCCTCAGCCCTTCACTATCTCCATGAAGAAGCAGAGCAGTACTGTGTCCTTCACAGAGACATCAAGTCTGCTAACATATTGTTGGACACAGATTTCAGCACCAAGCTTGGTGATTTTGGGGTTGCTAAGTTGGTGGATCCGAGGTTGACTCCTCGGAGAACTAGGGCGGTAGGGACTTTTGGCTACTTGGCCCCGGACTTTTGGCTACTTGGCCAGTAAAGAATCAAACATGTTTAGTTTTGGAGTAGTGGCTTTAGAAATCGCTTGCGGCAGGAGAACTTTTCAGGATGGAGAATTTCATGTCTCACTCGTGACGTGGGTTTGGGAGCTCTACCTTGCAGCAGATATTCTCAAAGCAGCAGATGAGAAATTGGGCATGGATTTTCATGAGGATGAAATAAAACGCTTGTTGGTTGTGTGATTATGCTGTACTCAACCAAACGACAGGAAAAGGCCAAAGGCAGGGCAAGTAATTAAGGTTCTTCGGCTTAAAGCACCGTTGCCAGAGCTTCCGCATGACATGCATGACCCTGGGTTTCATCCATTGATCCCTCAATCCCAAGATCAAAGTTCTTCCTTTCAACTTACCTCAAGCCTCGACGACTTGGGTCGGTAAAGTGGTGCTACTACAAATACCAAGCAAAGCCCTGCTAAAATTTTTACAGTTTTTCCCAGTTAGACCCTTGTATAATTTCGCCCCTTGAAACTCGTTACATTATTTTCTAAGTTAGGCAACCATCACCCTAGGAGTTTTTTTTTTTTTTGGTAATTTTGACCAGATAAATGTTTATATGGAATCTCTTATTTTCTTCTCATTATTTTAATGAACATTAATTTTTTGTTGTTGTTTCCTCTAATGCCCTTCGCGCGTCTTTTTTACGTGGTCTAACTCATCTCCTATCTCGACAAGTTTCAATACAACCTGACCAGAGAAAGGTTAGCTAAGAGAATGAAAATGTAAAGATTGACAGGCTTGTATATTCAACTGACTACCAGAAATTACACATCATGTGTGAAAGACCAATAACAATATGAAAAAATCTTGTACTTTCATTCAATTATCACTTTTTCAATGTGAATGGCTTTGGAGTTTAGCTATTTAACATCAATGTCATTTATGAGGGAAACCAATTCAATGTTCTCAGTCATTTGGGTTTCAACCTCCACTTTTGTACCCAAGATTTCACTTGGAAGAATGGAAGAGTTTTGATCGCCTCTGGGTATCAGACCTAGCAAACAAAGTGGATTGATTCTCAATAAGTTCCGAATCAATATGGCGAGCCGTAGACCACCAAAATTTGTTCGTGTAACCTTCAAGATATGGAGAAGGAAGCCTCCTCCCCAAGATGTTGAGACAATCCCAAAGTTGTCAATCGACATGAGCAGAGCAAAGATGCCTGCGATACCTGAGGGGCAAAGCTTTGAGCTGAGTACCAGGAGGCATCCATTTGAGCTTTCCAATCATTTCATATACACTTTCATCAATCACTATGAAGAAACAGTTTGACACGCCAAATTTCAGATTCAATCTCAATACCAAGATCAAATCCAGCATTCTTGATAAACCAAAAAGCAACTGAGTCCAGAAGAGCAAGTCTCGGAAGGGGTAATCCTTCAGAAAGTTCTGGTAAATGATTATCCACAAGAGGGCGCCAACTGAACTAACTGAGAATAGATATCCAACATCCTCCTGCATAAATCACAAGAACTACAAGTTTTACTAGCATTACACAAAGTTCTCTGCATCAAGCCACAAATTAGAAGCAAGATTTTCATCTAGTCACTAAATTATAACTTGCCCAGAAAAATTAAACCATTCTAACATATAATCAACCATGTCTTATATTGTGCAATTCGGAGATGACACAGCATCTCATCTATATGTTTGTTACTGTGGTGTGTGCATAAATTCATTTATAAAAAATATAGTGGACTAGGTTCTATATTCCTGCAATAGCCGCCAAGGCCTGAGAGTGAATTTTGGCTGGAAGTCACTTCGCAGAAGTGGCTCTATTTGGTCGGTAAAAGGAAGATTTTTCTAGGAGATTTTAAAAACTTCAGTACTTGGCCAAAACGAGAAGGCCGTAAACTAATTAAAGACATGATCAGCAGACTTTATCCATAACCATGGCGCATTCACGACCGAAATTATAAAGTATGCACGTCTAAATCATGATTGGCAGATTATAAGAATAAGATCATAAACGACTCTTTAACAGTTCGAGGTCTTTATCATACCACATCGCCAATATTTCATTCTTCAGAAATAAAATGGGCTCTTTTTTTTTTTCCCAATTGGTTTTTTTATTTTTATTTTTAGTTTTTTTTTACTTAATAATTAAGAAAATATTGTAAATTTTTTTTAAAAAAAAAAAATTAAAAAAAATTAAAAAAAAAAAAAACCCAAAATGAACTCCCTAACATTTTTCTTCGGTCATTACCGATGTTTTGCCTCTTCCTAATTTTGGTTGATTCTTTATGGTTTATATCTTGAGTCAGGATTCCAAATATGGAAAATAGATTTAGTAATCATGCATAGGAGAATTATAATCCAATCTAATCAGCGTTAGGTATTGTATTCTACAAGCTCATTAGCTTTTTCATGAGTATGCACTTCGTCGTTTGCTTATTTGTGATCATGAACTACCAAACTTGACATCTATGATGATGATATATATGTAGAAGAAATTGCCATTTATTTGAGCCATTATTGTCTCATTAATTAATAATATTACACTAAAGTTTGAATGGTCAATGTCTGCTAAAAAAGAAGAAATGTCGCGAACATGGAATCCTTAACCAGGAAAGTCCCGATATAGCTATTTTATTATAATAAATGGTTATCTAATTGTGAATAGTAATATTTGTTATTTTCTTATTAACTTTTTTTATTTTTTTGTTAAGTTCGTTAAGTCTTGTTTTACCCAAACGTCTTTAAAATCTTTAATTATTTGACGTGTAACTCTCTTGTAAAATTTAATAAAGGATCTTGTTTTATCAATAGATTCTTAAGATTCTTGACCATTTGACGTGTAGCTTTTTTGTAGAATTTAATGAAGAATCATATTTTATCAAAATGTCCTTAATAGCCCATTGATTAGATACTTTGTTGAATTTAGATTTTCTTTTTAATCTTGATATTTTGTCTTTCTTAACCTTGTATTTTCTTTTTTTTAGACAAATAAACTACTGAATTTTTCACCTTTTCTTTATTTAAATCATTATGTCAGTTATACTTCGAGACTAATGCATTCCAGACCGTTCCTTAGTGTGTGTATATATATATATATATATTTATATATAAGTGTTGATGGCGGCCATATATATTATATGCATCCAAATCATGAAATTATTAATTAAGCAAGTTGTTTCGAGGTCAACCGCTAGCTAATCAAAGCACGGACTCAAAATATATATGCTTCGATCATTATTATTGTGCTAATAATGAATAGTGAAATAATCTTCCCATTATTTCACTATTCATTATTTAAAATGAAATAATAAATAGTGAAATAATCTTCGATCATTATTTAAAATGAAATAATCTTCCCAACTTCTTACTATTCACCACTCCACACTTCACCTTTTTTTTTAATTTTTTTTATCAAATATTTTTTATATGAATAGTGAATAAAAAATTTGAAATATTTAAAAAAAAAAACAAACGATATGATTGACTTTTTTAGTTAGCAAATCCCAATTATTGAAAGAAAAATTACATCATTCACACGTCTCAAGATTTTGGAAAATTACAAAGCGTTACCATTGTTTTGAATTAGACGGTAATCTTCCCTTGTCTTCTAGAAAAAGGGTTTATGCCCAAGATATTTTCATCCACTATATATCAAATTAAAAAAATCTTCCGTCGACATGAAATCATTCATTATATATTAGTGGTCAATAATGCGTAAAACATTTTTTTTAAATTTTAAAACCATATGATTGACCACGACATGCAATTTAGACTTTGGCATATATTATACTAAAGTTGCGTCGAGACTAATGATGAGATGAGAATTTTTTATTTTAGATAAAAATTTAAAATATTATTTGTAATATTATTATTATTTTAGGATTTGAAAAAGTTAAATTGTTTATTATATTTTGTATAAAAATTTGAAAAAACTATAATGATGAGATGAAATGAGATGAGAATTTTGTATCTCATCTCACTTACCAAACAGATCTGGATAATGAAATGAGTTGAAAATTTTGTGAATAATAGTTAAATAGTTTGAGTTAAGATGTCTTATTGGGTTTCAAAAAATGAGAGAAAGTTGAATAAAATGAAATATTATAAAGTATAATTTTTTAATATTATTTTTGTTTTAAAATTTGAAAACGATGTATTATTTTTTATATTTTGTTTGAAAGTTTGAAAAAATTATATTGAGTTTTGTATTTGAAAGTTTGAGAAAGTTTGAGAAAGTTTTATTGAGTTTTGTATTTGGATAATGATTAAGTAATAATTAGATGAAATAATTGTATTATTTTTTGTATTTTGATTGGAAGTTTGAAAAAATTATAATGAATTTTGTGTTTAAGTAATATTTAGAAAGAAAATTATGAGAAGTTTTGAGAATCTTACTTCCCAAACATACCCTAAAAACATTTGAGGGTATTAATCCAAATATTTTGGCTGCAGTACAGCACGCTTCCTCATCCTCTCAAGGGCATTTTTTTTTTTTTTGATAGAAACAGACTTCATTTCATTTAATAAATTAAAGTTACAAATGTGACTTATCAATACAGGACAAACCAGATTATAAGCCAAACTACGCAACTGCTCTGGAGCATCCCCGCACACATAATGGCGGACAGTGTCTAAACTTCTTAACAACTCTCTCTTAAAAGAGAAAGCGCTCTGTAGAAACAGAACTAAAAAGACCCCTCCATCCTCTAAGGGAGGAGTACGGGACATAACTGCTATGGACACTAAGTCTGATAGCCTATTTTATCTTTATTAATACCTAAACAACAGAACTAAAATACAAAACTACAGTTAAAACCAACAGAACCACGAGCATTGGCATGAGCACAAACGGTACGCCCTCCGCAGACATCGGCTTCACGAACTCCGACAGAACGAGCACCTAGCTCTCGCACGGACCACAAAGTCCGGTCGTACTACCAGCAGTCGTGACATCGTCCGCCATTCTCGATCAGCTCTTGTCACAGATTACGTCCAATCTAATTTCTCAACACCTTACTCGGATCAAAATGAAAACACAGAAAAAACAAAACACTAAAAAAGAAAATACAATGCCCTAAAGCATACAACTGAAGAAACAAACTGTCCATCCAAAACAAAACCCAGCCTAAAAGCAAATAGTAGGGTGACAACTAGGGTTTCATCACTTAGCTCTCAGCCGCCGCCACCACACCCTTTTCTTTTTTTCTTTGATTTTTTCCTCTGTTCTTCCTCCTTCACCCGTTCACCCGCAAGCAACAAAGGCCTGTGCGACCGCCAGCCACTGCACGAGCAGCAGGCCTCCATCGCTCACAGCTTCTCCCTCCATCAACCACCACTGTCTCTCTCGCATGAGCTTCACCCCGAGGAGCAGCGCCCAGCTACCCCATCACCGTCTCTCTCACCCGTTCCCCACCATCAGCCACCTCTGGGTTTTGAAATGCCTTCCGCCCTCGCACAAGCCCCGGCCACCTCCAGCTTTTCTACACCGAAAAAACCAGCGGCTCCCATAGCTCCGCGCGATCGTCACCTGTGTACCCCGAGGCTCGTCACTGGCTCGAGATGTCTCCACTGCGAGGGAGAAGCTGGAGAAACAGAGATTAGGAGGAAAAAACAAGAAACGGGAAAAAAAATTTGGGTTAAAGCAGCCGGTCTCTTCTTTATTAGACCCGGGAACCACACAGAAGCTACACAAAAAAACAAAAAAAAAACACAAACTGAGAAGGGGGTGAGGGGAGGAGCCAAAGCTCCCACCCCCCTCAAACTAGGTTCAGAAACGAGAGAAGACTTTTAGAGAGAAGTTAGAGCTTCTCTCTCTAGAATTGGGGGGAGGGCTCTCAAGGGCATTCTAAAGTTAGACAAACTAGGACTTCTCTCTATTAAGATGTTAGTTTTCTTTTTTCTGGTATGGGATGTAAGGGTAGCCATGTACAGGTCCTGTAGTGAGTTTAGGCCTTTCTTTTTGGTTAGTTGTTCTGCTTTCCACTTGTGGTTTTTTTTCTTTGAGCTCAATGACCTTGTATCCAAGTTTTCCTCTACCATAATTGAGGGCTTTTTAATAAACTCTAAAGTTTATGTTTAAAATATATATATGTACGTATATTTAGTCACACGAAAGCCATCCTACCCTGGCCGCACAGCACTCCTGGATTGATCTTTGCAATACTTTCATTAACCATGTATTGGACGAGCTCTCACTTCTTAAATGTTCTCTGCATTGTTGTCTTCCTTTTCTCCCACTTTTTTTTCCTCCTTGCACGTCCGCTTTTCTTCAGTTTTAATGGTGACCATGATTTAAACATCATCTATGAAGGCGATGCCATGACTTCCAACGAAACAATTGTGCTTCTCACATTTGATTTGCCATATTGTGCGGCACGAGCTACGTATGCAAAGCCCTTGTACCCATGGGATGACTGATTAGCGTGTATTAAGAGTGGCAATATGTGACATGACCTGTTAACCCAATACGAACACGATACGATAAAAGCTGGTTAGAGTTTAGCTTTAACAGGTTCGAATCAAAACGGGTTGACCCATTAAGATACAATTGCTTAACAGGTTGATAACGTTATGACCCGTTAAGAAAGTTGAAATTACAATTATCCTTATACCTAAAAATAAAATTGTTAGAATTTTAATTTCGATATTTTTCTTGTTTAGAATTGTAATTTTAGAATTGTAGTTAGTTTTATATTTTTTATAGATATTGTGATTTCAATATTTATATAAAATTATAATAAACTTAATTAGATCAAACGAGTTAATTTTAAATTTGTTCAAACCATTTACATAAACAGGTCAAAACGGGTTGACCCGACCTAACCCGTTATCTTAATGGGTTAGGTTAGGATTTGAGATTTTGACACGATAAGTTTAACGGGTCGGATTAGGGTTGACCTATATAGTATAATATATATGTCTTGACACGACACGAACACGACCCGTTAACACGATTTGACACCCCTAGCGTGTACTCATTAGGCGGATTTCGGCACCCATTTCTCTTTCGCCATTGACAATGTTGGAGCTAGTGGCCTTGACCCTTTTCTTGGCTCCTATCTGTTGGTTACAAAGTCCCGACAACTATGCTGCTGTCGACTCTGACATGGCCAAAAACCATATCGTGGTAATTGAGTTCAACACTTACAATGCATTACGTAGGGATCGGAGAAAACTCAATCCATCCACTCATCACCACAAGTTAGGATGCTAACCCAGGCAACCTAAGATGTTCTCAACAAGAACATAAATCTCGTACAGAACAAAGGGCTAAATAAAAAGAGGTAGATTTGATCATTTATATATATATCTTAACGTTAATGTGGATAACTTACTAAGCTTCAACCAAGAACCTCAATTTATTGTGGACTTATTTAAAAAACCATGTTTTCAGGGTAACTCTTCTCTTTTTTGCAAGGTCGATCTAAAAGAAGTTCTATCCCCATTGTGTGAAGGTTGATTTCTCGTCTTCTACATGCTCAAATCTTGAGCGACATTCTGTTCGTTCATGGGATTTTGAGTAAAGTTTAAATTCCTTAAAGGTAAGCTTCAGCAAAATGAAGAGGATAATTTTGACAGCTGATCCTGCGAGTTTCATGATTGTGATGCTTCTAACGGACATCAACTGGTTGGTTCTGAAGAGGAGGAGAACCGATATTAATTATCACAACCATGGAAATGATGTGAATTCAAACTCCTCCACAAGTACAAATATTGAGAAACATCAGAGGAGCGTTGCCAAGGAAATTTTCTTACCCAGAACTAGCCGCAATGAAGATTTTTCCTATGGTAGATGCCTAGGACAAGGGGTTGGTCAAGTCTACAGAGTCTACTAGGCCGTCTCCGGGTTGCTGTGAAGAGGATCTTTGCTAAACCTGAACACTCGCAATTTTCATCAACGATGTGGAGATAATATGTCGCCTAATAAATCGAAACCTGGTGCAGCTCGACTCTGCTATTTGGTAATGAAAAAACCCTCCCATGGAATGCCAGATGCAAGATAGGTAAAAGCTTGACCTCAACTCTTCATTATATGATCTCCATGAAGAAATGGAGCAGTAATGTACCATCATTAAGACATCGTCTGCCAACATTTTATGGGGGATAGATTTCAATACTAAGCTTGGTGATTTTGGGGTTGCTACGTTGGTGAAACCCTGGTTGAGGACTCATTGAACTTGTGTGGTAGGGACTTGTGTCATTGGCTCCCAAATTTGCAAATGAACGGATATATGGCCAGTACTAAAGAATCAGACACGTTCAGTTTTAGAGTAGTGGCTCTGGAAATCACATGCAACATCAGCAGGAGGAGTAGTTTACAGATGGAGAATTAGCCCCGTTTGAATGCACAACTCAGTCCAATGCACTTCATTTTTAGACTGAGTTGAACATCCAAATGCAGGTTTTTACATGTGTTGAATAGAGTCCAAAACTGAACTCATCTATAGGGTCCATAACTAACAAACATTAATTTTTTATTTTACTTTTTCATCTCTGTTAGTTTACTTCTCTCTCCAATCTCCATTGTGTACAACTTTTCCATTTCTCGTGGGGCCCAACTCAATTGTTTATCACTTTTTCTACTTGGCTGGTTTGGCTACAAGTGCAACTTGTAAGGATTTTTTTTTTTTTTGCAGGTTTTGGCGCCGACAGTTGCTCAGACCATGTCAGATGAATAGTAAAATTTAATGGTGGGACCCATTTATTTAACAAATTTTTATAAATATATCTAAACTCATCTTAACATCCAAACACACATAAACTCATCTTAAGTGAGTCCCACAAAAGTCACTACTATTCATAAAGTACGCAACTCAGCTCAATATCCAAACGCAACCTAATTTCATGTTTCACTCGTGATTGAGGTGGGCTTGGGAGCTCTACCTTGCAGGAGATATTCCCAAAGAAGCAGATCAGAGATTGAGCATGAGTTTTGATGGGGGTGGAATGAAATGCTTGTTGGTTAAGAGCATTGGTATTGGATTCATCAAATGAGTCCAATATTCAAAATTTGATGAATTTATTTTTAAAATCACTGCATTGGATTTGCCAAACACTAAATCTAAAACTTTGAGCTACAGTGCATTCCAATTCATCTTTAAATTTGAAAACTCAGTATTCACACTCTATAACCATTATTTTATTTACTTAAATTATTGTTTTCCAATTTTGAGTCACAATATATTTAAGTTGGGAAACAATAATTTACCTATCAAATTAAATTATTAATTAATATATAGTTCTTATAATTGTAAAATATGAAAAAATAAATTAAAAATATTATTATTAAAAATATTATATTATATTATTATTTTAACTAATTTAATAGTTAATCCAATGTGAAATTATGATTAGGGAAGTTTTGGATTTATAAAAAATATAAACTTTTCATCAAATTTTAAAGATAAATTTGATAAAATCAATATCAATGCTGTAACCAAAGTGAAAGCACGAGAAAAGACCAAAGGCAGGACAAGTTGACAGAGTTATGGAAACCAACCCACCCGATACTCGCTTTATTTTAAGCCAGGCAATGAGCATGGCATGGCTACGAGTGTTTGCGCATCAGGAACCATTACCTCATTCATGTTGTTGAAAGCATCCCAATACCGGAAATTCCATTCACGCAAACCTGAAGAAACAGAATATCAAATAGCGACTGATGGGCATATCATATGGGTGTTGGTCATAGATCCATCTATACCAATCATCAGGAGGAAGAGTCCATGGATTTATTACATCTTTGTCACGTGGCTGGCCATGCACCTTTTAAATGTCAATTAATTTCTTCAATTGTCTCTTGGAGTAGCAAAAAAACAGAGTAGTACACCGCTTAGAGCGGAAACTGAAGGGATTTGTTTCCTTGTTTATCGAGAAATAAAATACAAGAAAAATGAAAAAAAAAATTACAATATTCATGACGAAAGTGGGCTGATAATTCAACAGGAATACATGCAGAGGTTGAAAGGAAAGATCGAAAACCTGTTGTATCAATTTAACATATAACTAGACATTAGGCTTAATGAGTGAAAGAGCAATAACGGTATCAAAAAAATTTTGGTCTTTCATCCTGTCAATATTCTATGAACATCAATTTTAAAAACTCTGCAACAAAAAGTCTGAGGGAAGGACTGAAGAGAAGATAAATGTTACAATCATAAAGAAGGGCTACCCACATAATCTCAAGAATGCACCTCGCCAGCCTCAGGCTTGCAACTTTAGCTTCATCTACATATGTTTGTAATTGAAAATCCAAGAATATTTCGCTCTGAATAACTTTGTATTTAGCTATTTCACATCAACATCATTTATGAGGGAAACCAATTCAATATTCTCAGTTTCTTGCGTTTCAATCCCCTCTTTTGTACCCAAGACTTCACTTGGAAGAATGGAGGAATTCGGATCACCTCTGGGTATCAGATACAGCAGACAAAGTGGACTAATTCTCAACAAGTTCCGAATCAATATGGCCAACCATAGACCATCGAATTTGGTTCGGGTAACCTTCAATATATGAAGGAGGAAGCCTCCTCCCCATGATGCTGAGAGAAGTCCAACGTTGTCAATCGACATGAGCAGAGCAAAGAAAGTGCCTGCAATACCTGAGGGACAAAGCTTTGAGCTGAGGACAAGAAGAGGCATCCATTTGAGCCTTCCAATCATTTGATATACACTTTCATCAATAACTATGAAAAAATAATCTGACATGCCAAATTTCAAATTCAATCGCAACACCAAGATCAAATCCAGCATTCCTGATAAACCAAAAAGCAGCTGTGTCCAGAAGAGCAAGTCTCGGAAGGGGTAATCCTTAAGAACATTCTGGTAGAGGATCGCCCCCAAGAGGGAGCCAACTGAACCAATTGAGAATACATAGCCAACACTCTCCTGCATAAATCATAAGAACCATAATTTACTAGCATGCACAAAGTTCTCTGCATCAAGCCACAAATTAGAAGCAAGATTTTCATCTAGTCACTAAATCATAACTTGCCCAGAAAAATTAAACCATTCCAACATATAATCAACCATGTCTTATATTGTGCAATTCGGAGATGACACAGCATCTCATCTATATGTTTGTTACTGTGGTGTGTGCATAAATTCATTTATAAAAAATATAGTGGACTAGGTTCTATATTCCTGCAATAGCCACCAAGGCCTGAGAGAGAATTTTGGCTGGAAGTCACAATCACCTATCACTTTGCAACTCATTTGTCTTCTTCCCATATTCCAAATTCACACTATCATAATGTTCAACAATCTCGTGGGTTTTAGATTCCCCTTGGCTGTCTTCAGGATTGGGAATTGCTTAATGACAATTGCTAGATCAAATACCTGAGATAAAGAGGGTCCCCCCTTTGAGTCGGTGTACCAATAGAACATTCCCTCATGGATATCCAAGCTCAATGCAATGGATAAGTACATATATAAGCATGGCTTCCAAACGTCTGGGCATTTCAGTGTTGTCCACATAGCCTTGACAGCATCTAGAAACTTCTGGTTTACCTGAGTCCAGCCATATATTAGACTTTGAGCTTAAAAGGATCAAAGATTTCAAGGGGGTAAAGATTACCTGTCTGTAAGCGAAGTTGGGCATATAAGGCTCGTCAAGCAGACTTCCAACTGAAAATACAAGTACAGCTGGGATAGTCAGCAAGCCAAAGACCCCCTACCAAGAAAAAGAAAAGAAAAAACTGAAAAATACAATAAATGATACTTTTAAATTGAAGATATGAAAAATATAAAATAGCTTTTAAATTTGAAGCTATGAGGATAACCTTAGGGCCTATGAGGTGAACAAAGATCCCACTTATGAAGAATCCTACTAGTGCTCCAATTGAGGAACTCAACGCACACAAGCTTTGCATGTCAGCTGCAAGAGAAGGATGTTTAATACTGTTCTGTGCCACACAGGCATCTATGGTCACATCTGCTATTGCTACCCCAGCACTTCCCGCTGTCAATGACAATAGGGCCAATACAAGATGTAGCTTTCCGTGCAATGCTAACAAGAGCATGGAGATCACACCAAGAAAACCTGAATTACACAACAAGAACTGTCTACTGAGAGAAGTGTATCAATCCTTCGTGTAATAGGTTACTTAAAGGACTAACTTTTGTTAAAATCTTATGGAAAAATCAGGTCTAAGAATATAAAACTTGAACTGAAAATCTCACAAGAATTTACTTTTTCACTCTCCCCCTTTTAGGCTTCTTGTACTTTTGTTAAGTGACCACATTGCACATCATATGAGAATTCCTCAACATAGATGCTGTTGTCATTATAGTTTCCACTAAAGCGACAAGGGGAAAACGTCACTGCTAGCTGCATAGTCTAATTGGATAAACCAAAAAGATATGTAGAGATCGATTGTGAACCCCTGTGATGATTGCAGGGATAACATTATGAACAAGAATATAGAGTAAATATAAGGTAGGATTGTTATTATTACTATTGCTTCTGTTTCAGATTCACGGATCTCCTTCCCACCTCCATTTTCCCCACCGAAAATGGGTTCCTATCCATGTTCTTTCTGTGTCACTCGTTTACAATTGAAGCCCACGTTGATAAAACAATCATCCATGACTCCCAAGTACATCTAAATATAAGATGATTCGATCTTTAATGACTAAAATATTTCTTAGGGGTGCAACGTCTGCTCACATCATCATCACTTTTCACAAAAGATCCAATAAATGCTTCCGCATAAAATATGACTAAGAAACTCATATAGTGAACTCCTAACAACAAGACCATCCACAGGCGAGCAAGGGACAATATTTTGAAATTTTAAACAATAAAAAATGTCCATCCGATCAAACGTGAACTAGCATGCTCAAAATGCAGATATCTAGCGTTGTTACTAACATGGAAACAAAAATAAATAAAAATATAAATCCAGCTTTGTTACTTAACAATTTGAAAATTCAGTGAAATAACGTGGAAACAAATTTTTATTCACTAAAATAAGCAATTATAGAATGAAATTAATTCCATTTGAACACTCAAAATGGAATCTAAATTTGACGCTTTTCTGGTAAACTATAAATTTATCAGCGAGATCTCATAACGCTAAATTGCATATTCAAGAATGACTTTTGAGGTGAAAGTTATATGATGTGTCATTTACCAGCTAAAATGAAATAAGGCCGCCTGTGATACCCTAAAATTGGAAGAACATCGGTAAGAAGGCCCCAGAGAGGCTTGACAATCCAAGGAATGGAAGTTATGGCTGTATAAATCTGTGCTTCAGAAGGCTGCACCTTCTGGACATCCTTCATGTAATACTCCATGCCTACGCGATTAAGAGCTCCACCCAATCCCTGACTTATTCCATAAACAACCACCACCCCAAATACAAAACTCCAATGCATCTCAGAGGCAAGCATTTTAAACCAACGAATTGGAATGCAAAAACAACCACAAAAATCCTTTTGAGACTCTTTTTCCCTCTCAGTATCACCAGAGGCTTCTTCGAGATTCTCGTCCTGTACCATTATTCACTTCTTCTGATACAAACTTTGAGAAAACAACAAAAATCCAGTTCACGAATCAATGTCTCCTGATCTGGAAATATCAAAGTGATCGAGTTTCCTCGGGAAAAATAGAAATTCCTGAAGTCAGTTGTGTTTTCGACACCATATTTCTTGAAAAACAAGAAGTCAACAGCCACCCAGCTCGACAGAACAACATTTACTGAAATGGGCAACACCAGAGAAGGTTGAAAATAAATAAGATTTCTGATCTGAGTTCTGTTTCCTGAACTGGGCTTCTTCAAACCGATGGAAATTCCTCAGGAAAGATTGAGATTTCGAAACTGGGTTCTGGTTTTTGCTTGGACCAACTTTGACTTAAAGCAAGTAATTTTTGAAAAGAGGCTGGTAATATAGTTTCGCTCTAATTCCTTCCAAAGCCACATCTCAGATTGGGAAGCGATATATTTGGAGGTAGATCAGAAATGTGGTAGTTCTTAAGGTTGCAGATGGATCTCTGACAACAGGTCTTGTTTTACCAACCAAACGGTAAAACCCTATTTTCCAACCCAACCCAACCCAACCCATTGGTTTATTACTGGCTATACTGCTACTGTAACCATTAACAAGTAGAAAACAAATTACTTCTTGTTTGTGAGCCTGAAAAAAAAATAAAAATAAAAGAAAGAGACAGAGAAGAGAATAAAAGAAAAGACGAAGAACCCAAAATCTACAGTTACTAGTTAGATAAGATCAAAACATTTTCAGCCATCAGAAATTACTGGAAATAAACAAATATGAAAGCGCCAAGCTTCTTCTTTTTTTGGGTACTGGAAATAAAATGTTGCGAAGAAGGAAAGTTTCAACAAGTATAGCCTCAATTGCTTGTTTCACAGACACACACACGTCGATGCCAGTTTTGCTGAAAATTGTAGCACGCCCGCCAGCCAACAGTAATTAGTAAAGATGATTTTATTTAAGGTTTGTTAACAATTGTTGGACACAGTTTGCAGAATAATTGCATGTTTGACTTCTCCATCAATAGGTGACGTTGTCAACACGTTGTTTAATTCATTTGATCCGCAAAGCAACCTAATAATACGACACTGCCGAGCGCCTCATGCTTGCTGCTTGTGGTTGTGTAAAGAGTCAAAACACGAGTTTAACAAATAATTATATCTGAAGAAAACAACAAACATTATAAGTAAAAAAGAAAGGAAAATGAGTATCTCCATTTACTGAAAATGTACAATGCAAAAAAATAAAAAAAGATATTTTGATTATTTAACTTCAAATATCACTTGTTTTACACTAATCCTTGAGCAGGTATCGGAGTAATAGGGACGCGTCACAATGCTTTAAACAGTCGGTGCCATTCTCATTAATGTTTCTTTACTCTCCTCTCCATCAATCAGAAAGAGAAAATTGTTCACCAGGAAGCGTGCACAATGAGAACTTGCCCTGTGATTTCTACTTCTACAGTGAAAAGCTACTTCATATTTTACAAAAGAACATGACAATGAGACTGCTATAAACTGAGCATAACATTCATAATTTCATAAGTGTTTAGGACATGATATATAGCAGGGTAATGGGATAACACCCCGAAACCAATCATCATTTATGTGGCCAATCACAAATTGAAGACCAACCGTGAGTAGAATCCAGATTAAAATAGAACGCCTTTAGTCGTGAAGTTTTATTTTGCTAAGTGAAAGAATCTTGAGCAAAATGTTGTTAAATAGCTGCACAAGAGATTGGCTGTATGTAGGGGCGATTATGGCTTATCCTTCACAAACAGTGAATTATGATGATGTTCATGCCCTCCAGGCCAATTGATTTCAAGTTTTCAAGCTTGAAAACTCCCATCAACAATTAGGAAGTCTTTCTTTTGCCCCTTCTCATTGGTTTTTCTTGACTCTTTAACTGGCCTTCAATGACGTTGAAAGCCCATTTCATGCTCTGCCAACCGTCAGCCCTGATAGGTTAAAACACTCTTCAGCAACATCCAGGAATGGGAATAAATGTGTCCCTCAGTGGGGAGATTGGCAGGCAACTCAAATCCTCGTTGGCTTTGTGGTAAAGCATTTTCTGCACGTAAAACATCATATAACACTGTGAAGCTCTCACCATCGCCTCATCAACCTCATTAATCCAAGCATCATCACATTTGTACCATTGGTTTCTCAAGCGTAGATAAGTAACATAATGGCCAGAATCAAGCGTTCCTGCATGAGTAACCACAGCAAAAATCTCAAATTCTGTAGAAATGTCTGACTCGTCACCCTCAAAAGCAAAGATTCTGTTCCCAAATCTGTTTCTGACAATCGAGGAGGACAAATATGGGGTCATATCCAAGGAGAAAGGAAAGTGCAGATAGCGATCAATTTTTCTTGACATTCTTCTGACAGGAGAATGCTCAAATCGTTTAATATGCAAACACAACACCAATGGGAGCCTCTTTATGGACATTTGCTTCACGGAGTCTCGCCTTTCTTGACAGTTTTGGCAGTAAAGTTTCGGGTCTGATCCCAACTTCTCCTGCCTTGTGAACAAATCTAAACAACCAAGAAGAGTAGACATACTACTGTTTCCATCAGGTTTGATAGACTTGTTAGCTATATTTGTTGGAGGGAAATTGCTTGTGTCCAGGTCAAGCGAGACGTCCACACAGGGGTCAAAGGTTGTTGAAGTGAATCCACAGGTCATGCAGGTGACATCTGATCTCAGGAGTCCAGAGAATACCCTATGAGCAATACATTGGCAATCTCCACTATCTGTAAAAAGATATTAAGAATTTATATAAGAGGCATAACCACTAAGAACCAAAACAAAACTATCCATCTTCTTAGTGAATTAACCCACATTTTCGCTGCACTACTTCAAAAAGTTCAAGGAACTTTTTTAGTTATGTCCGAAAACTAGTCTGTTCATTCACCTCATAGGATACATCCAGTCCAAACTCTCAATTGTAGATACGACGACTAAGAACCAGACAAGCCTCCTTTTTCTTGGGAATTAAATAAACCTAATAGATGTCCAATTTTAATTACCTCCACTTTGGTTCCTTGATTTGCCCTCTTTCTCATGGATCCCATCCAAGACTGAAATGAAAAACTCATGAGCATCCTGCTGCTCATAACTTGCCAGATTTGCTGAATGCTGCCACCAACTTGAAACATAAACAAAGTTTCATCATTTCAGAGTAGTTTTATCTCCGGAAATTATTTATGGAGAAAAAAAAAACAAGAAAGAAAAAGCTAAAGAATTAATAAAATATCCAGATCCAGGATCCCATCGAACAAAACCAATGACATCATTGTAAGTGATTCCGTGCAGCTTTTAATTAAACTGTGTAGATCCAGCTCCAAACACATAACAGGTGATGCAAAAATGACGTTCACAACAATATGGATAACTTTATTCAAAATCTATGAAAAGAATTCTCATTATGTAACTTTGAAATTTTGAATCGGATAACACATAGTCCAAAAAATATAGATCATGAAATCATAAATTCAATCCAATTGGTTGATCTTCTGAGGAGGCTCAAGCTCGATCAACCATCAAATAACGATTTGAATATTCAGTATAAAGTAATCATCAAAATCGTGCTATTTAAATTCATAACCAGCAAGATTTGCAAGAATCAAAGAGGCAGATGCAGCAATGGCAAACCTGTAAAGAAACTGAGCAGGGCTATATGGTGCCCGATCACCTGAAAACGCAGCCGAGTAAATAACATCAATGTCACAAGCTAAGCATAGCCGATCCACCGATCTTTTCCGGCAATTTTCACGATTATGCCCCTCACTCAAGAAGTAATTCCTGAAAGGGGGTGCATGTAACAATGCTTGCAACACGGAGTTCATGAAACAAGTACTCCCCAGATTATTTAATCCCCTCAAACCCAATGGATAACAAGATTTCGCCCTCCGATCCCTCGAGGAAATTAAATGTTTAGATATCTTCAAATCCACCAATTCCTGTCCTACACCAGAGCCCAACCTCCTCCTCTTAACCAATCTCTCTCCAATACTCTCATCACCACTCTTACCTCTTGGGATGCCCATGATTTGCTTGGACATTACAGCCCTATCAAAATCAGGGTCGTAGACCTGATCACAGCACACGCAGCAATAAAGCTCAGCCCTTTCAATGTCCACAGCTATATCATGACCATTCTCAGACTGGGTATGCAATAGGGTATGGTCCAAACAGGAGACCGAGGAGCAAATCAGGCACAAATAGAGTCTACCTTGAATACCATCACAAGAAATGCATCTGGGTATCTTTGTATCGGGTTTCTCAACACTTGTTCTCCCAGGTGGGGTGGTCTTGAGGTACTTTTGGAGGTATTTATAGCCACTCAGGCCGTGGCTGAGCTTGTAATCTGCAAGGTGCTTGCAGGGTTTTGGGCTGGTGTATGAGGGGTTTCCGGTGGTCATGTTGATAGAGATTGAAAGAGGCTTTGATTTGTTGCAAATCAAGAAAAAATTAGTTAAGAAAAATGTCGATATTAAAAATGATATAAATAATTGAGTTATTGCAAAAGAAAGATACTATTTTTTCAACGGAATAATTGAAGAAAAACAAACGGACGAAGAAAAGGAATTGATATTGGATTTGAAGGAATTGATATTGGATTTAAAGAGTGATGGATTTGTACTTTGGAGATTTTTGCTAAGTTGAACCTGGGAGTAGCTTTGGCTAGTGTTCACGGATCTGATGAGAGAGAGAGAGAGAGCTTTAAGCACTGTTTGGAAACAGGGAGGAAGATGAAGGTTCTTTCGTGATTACTGAAGCCGACTCATTCGCACGGTCTAAGTGAAACCTTTGTGGAGCAGAGCAATGGCCAATGGGCACGTTAACTTTCGACGCGGACAAATCTGAACCGACACTAGTTTGACGAGAAGTTTCATCCAGTGGAGATATACGGTTCTGGGAGATTATTGTCCTCAATGTCGGTGCTTTTGTCCAGATGGCGGGCTTTAATTGGGTTGTCAAAGCTTAAGTCTTAGATAGATAACAGAGAACCAACTGCAACCTAGGGCTTACTACAGCATCTGAAAGCTCTTTCGCTTACGCAGAAAAATATTAGGGAGATTCAGCGTTCTCTTGCCTCAATTTTTAAAATACTTTATTATTTATTATTATTTTTTTATCTATATTTTTTTATTATTTTTTATTATTATTCACATAATAACTAAGGCTACGTTTGGATCCTCAACCCAACTCAACTTAACTCAACTCATCATTACAACTTTTTCAAATCCCAATACAAAATATAATAAACAATTCAACTTTTTTAAATTTCAAAATAATAATAATACTAAAAAGTAATATTCTAACAATATTTTATCATCTCAACTCAACTCAACTCAACTCAGTTCAACATCCAAACGTAGCCTAAGAATATCTCATTATTCAAACGCAACTTTAACTATTGAGTATTAAATTTTTTTTTCTAAAAGAAAAAAGAAAAAGATTTGGGGCCGCACAATAAAATCGTAGGGCATTTGGTTACTTGGTTGCTCTCAATTCAGTTGAGTTCGATTCAAATTTAGACTTCTTATAATATTCAAACACTCAACTCTCAAATCATTAAATTCATCTCAAGTTAAAACCTCTTTATATATGAGATTTATAATTTTTTTCAATTCAATACCTCTTAATACGTAGAATCTATAACTTTTTTTAACTTTCTATAAATATATCTAAACTCATTTCAATATTCAAATACATTTATAAACTTATCTTAGATTAGCTCTACTGAACACATTTTACAATCTCAACTTATTATTATTTATAAAAAATTTAACTCAGCTAAACTTTTAAAGCAGCCGTAATTGACCCGACAGCGATGGTTTGTTTACCCCACTGATGAAATTCCAAGCTCGGGAAGAAAATGTTGGAGAGAGAGAGAGTGATGGAGAAGGCTTGTGCCCTTGTAATCCGTGGAATGTGAAATCGAGGCTTATCGGTCTTCGTCTTCGTCTGCAATTGTTTCGTTTGTTTTTTCCTTTTCAATTTAGAGTTGTAAATAAACGTTTGGCAGCCATCAGAAAATCTCTCCTATTCTAAGGGAGCTTGCTGTTTACCGATTCATATTGATGGGTTAAACGGAATTATCTTTTTCTGAAACTTTGGAGCTCAATGATTCAAAATAGATAAAATAAACCAGCAGGATAAAAAAATATATATTATTATATTATTATATTTGTAGCTAATTACTCATACTTATATTATAAGTCCGAGAAAATTGCAAAGGTCACCCACCTTTTTTATTTTTGAAGGACGCTCACTTATTGAATCAAAAAGTTGGGATGCCAATAAAGAAATTGAAATTGCCAGAGAAATGAGAACAAAAGTGTTGAAAAGTAGAAAGATTTTAGTGCAATGTACTACTTCCATCGGTGCATGATAAGGCACGCTAGACATGAACAGTGCAAAGCATCTACTTTATTGCAAGCAAAGCGTGGATAAGGTTTGTACATGAAATTTATATGAGATGAGATAATGCTAAACGAACGATTCAGAACCTCCATTATAGGACGTAGTGCATCTATGAATACTGCCGATCATGCCATGGAAGAAAAAGATAAGTTCTTGATCCTGGCTTGGATCGGATGAGGGATCTGCTCAAGAGTTGGGATGGTGATGACATTAGATCTTGTTTGTTTTCGTAACTTTTCTCAACTCATCTCATCTTATCATTATATTATTTAACTTCTAACTTTAATATTATCTCATCTGAGAAAATAAACGAAACCTTAAGTGTTATGTGGACGGTACTTCCAGAGGGCACTCGGGTCTAGCAGTAGCACAAGACACGATTCCAGCACTGACCTTAAGACCAAAAGCTTCCTGTAAAGAAGGTACCCCACTAAATTATTTTCCTATCTTTAGGAAGAAAATGACTTCTTTTGGAATTTCCTAGTCGAATAATGTTATACAACACACTCACATCCCACTACATAAGATGTGACACATTTATCATCGTTAGATTATAAAGAATCATCCAATAAAAGATCATCTAATAGTGATAAATATGTCACATCTTATATAGTAAAATGAAAATGAGATAGTAGTGTGGTGTATAAAATTTGCCTTATCCATATACTTAACCAAACTGCACCAATTTTAAAACGCATTCGAACGACAGCAGGATGAAAATCTACTGGCCAGTCTATCTGATACAATAGTAACAGTAAAGCTCTGGATTCAAGTTTACCGATAAATCTGGGGCAATCATAACAATTGAGAACAGGAATGGGGAATATCCAATATCCAAATAAAAAAATTGAGGTTTAGGTTAGACTATGAGCAAATTAATGCTTCAACTTTTTAGAAAAGCAGCAAAAAGCACAAGAAGCTTTCAACTCCACCATGAAAAGACCCAATGCTTTTAGCATGTAACTATGAAATTTGCTAAAGGCGATAATACTTATAAGAGTGATTAAAGTTTTCACCACAAACTACCACCAATTTTCTAAATTACAAAAAGTTTACATTCGCACCTTAAACTAACAATAATCTGACCTTTAAAAATGTAGGTTAGGGTACAGATGAAAAATAGACTGTAGTTTGTCGGTGAAAAGTATAATTTTTCCTATTTTTAAAGAGACACATACATTAAGTCAAAAGAAGAACAAAATGGCATGCGTCCAGATTTAAAAAAAAAAAAAATAGATACATCCACGCACCAAAATCACTGGAAGCAAGCCAATTTGACACATAATAATACAACTTCTAGCTTCTTGCACTGCAGCAAACCAATCTAAGATGCTATATTATATGATTCCTACCACAAAGATGTTGGAACTAAGAAGACCCGTCTGACACACCTTTGGTTATGATTCATGAATGTGGCATATACAAAGCAACTAAATACAAGTCATTCCACAAACATTCTTTATAGCTATCTTTGCAATTTATTGTTTTTACGCATTATGGTAGGAAAGGAGCAACTCATGTTTAATGAGCCTCAATTTTCGAGTATCAGGTCACTAGATGAAGCCAAATCCTTGCATAGGGCGTTTGATAATCCTACTGCTGATGTACTACGGCTGGAAAAATTATCTCAGAGAATATAAATATGCATACAGGGAGGGAATAGAAGACAGAAGCCCAAATTAAACCAACTCATATATTTCTACATAAGTAAACATGTTGGAATAGAAAACCAAGTCAGATGTTGCAATCCACGCATTGATGCAATTATGCAATCAAACATATATGGGAGAAGTTAACCCACTCATCACCAGATCCGCTAGCATAAACAGCCCCTAGGAGGCTAGGGTAAACAAATTAATTGCATCAAACGCACAAAAGTACCAAACGCGCACACAGAGAGATGGATGCCAAGATACCCAAATTTCACACTTACCAAATTTATTATATTTATTATTTCCCAAGCTAAAACACAAGACAAACCCTCTAGCACAAGACCCGCAAGATTCAAACCCAGCAAAGAACCAATAAAGTCGCCAAATTCCAACAGCATACCCAGGAGCATATTTTCTCCCTAACACCAGTACGAAACGTCAAATACATTCATAAAGACTCGTGTATAAAACACAGCCGTAAAATGACTCGGCTTAAAGATTAAGAAGAGACGCGACCAACCACAGGGTACTTAGCTTCGAACTTCTTCTCCCAGTCGTTGAGGACCCCGATCTCCTTCTCCAAGAGGCCATCGAGAGAGGGGGACACGTCCTCGTCATTCTTGCTCATCTTGGCCAGAGCTCTGCTGGCGTCCTTGCCGGCGAACATGGTGTAGGAACCTCCGGGGCCGTAGAACGACTTTCCGTTTGTGACGTCGAAGATTCGGCCCTTCACAGCCACATATATGGGCTTTAATGGGTCGGTACCGTTGTACTCGCTCAGCTGCTGGGCTGTCAACTCCATTGATCTGCGTTCGCTTAGAGTGAGACTGCGTGGCGTGATGGATAAAGAAAGAGGTGAAGAAGGTAAACGAGGGCGTGTGCGGATGGTATCTATCTACTTTATTTAAATTTTGTTCCGTTAATTTTAAAGAATAATGGTATATATAAAATATATTGTGCATATTTTATAAAAAAAATAGTCTTATTATAAAAATATATTAAAAAATTATTTTTTTATGAAATTTATTTATTTATAAAAAATTTGAGCAGGCTTGTGCATTTATTAGGCTTTTCAACTCAAACTCACTTGCAATTAATAATAATTTAAGATTCTTTTATGATTTGGAACAGAACAGTCAAAAGAGGAATTTTTTTTTAAAGAGTTGCGATGAAAGCAACGCTACGAGATTTGAAAAGTCAGGTGAGAATTTTTTTATTTTTAATGGCGAAATTTAAGATATTATTTTTTAATATTATTATTATTTTAAAATTTAAAATAATTAAATTATTGATTATATTTTATATCAAAATTTAAAAAAATTATGATGATGAGATAAAAATTTTATATCTTCATTCCCCTTACCAAACATATCATTATTAGGACTTAGGAAAAAAAAAATGATTTTTGAAGGTTCACATGCTACCACCCCTGCTAGTACAATTCACCCTCTTGAATAATTCTGCCCACTCCAATTGCGATTATCCTCCAACCAAATGCATAAAACTAATCTTCCTTCGCCTCCTTTCGATCAAACAAAGATGCAAGACCACAACTTTTGGAGCTTAGCTAGCTAGGAGTGCCTTGCTAACTAGACTTCTCTAATATTAAATATTGATCCCTCGGTAGAACTAATATTTTCCACAATTTAACTAATCTATTTGAGGAAAGCAAATCATCGTTGACAATAGGAATAAAACAAAAATACTAACATTCTGATACAACGGTATCTGCTTGCTAGTAACCGTAGCATTGATATTCCAGCATCATACATTTGAGTCACAATCGTTGTTGCCACAAAACTCAGTTACAGCGTTACGGTGGCCATGCGTGATAAGCCATCACCCAATAAACGATATCAAAGTCTCTTCCTCCAAAAAGTCTCCACTACATTCAGATCAACGGCTGATTAAACCAAACATGCACATCAGCGTAGTGGAATACCCCCACCAGAATGCTCAACCTCCTGAAAATCAGACAAGAAAATGTCAAACAGAACTCCCTAGAGGGTATACAGTAAAGTTTGTAAAGCATAGACCATGTTTCTTCAACCGAACAGCCAGGATACAGTACCAAAAAGGATAATTACCATGAAGAAATGCTTAAAAGCGAAATATCAACCTAGTTCCAAGCAAACTTATAGCATAACTTGAAATATGATGCCGTTTGGTTCAGACAGGGCACACAGCAAGTAAACCGAAGCAGTTTGAGGGAAAGGGACGCTTTTATGCAGCTCTTCCTGTTCCTTTCCTAGATATCTTTAGATATTTTTAAAATTGCACTTTTTATTTACTTATTTTTTTAAAAAAATTATAACATAATGGAAAAGGAGGAGGCATTATTTCAACTCAAGAACATGAACAATAGACGCGATCTCAATCCTATATCAGACAGGAACTCAACAAAAATTGAGATTCTTTGAGCTGCCCAAATGGCAGCAAACAGCTAGATTATTTAAGCTGCTGATCAAGCCAAACCATATCATCAAGACCAAGATGTACTCAAAATTGCAGCCAGCCATGACTTTCAGATCTGTCACAGGATAAAGTATGCCTTGAGAAGTATGAACTTGTCAACACCAGTCTAAAACACACAGAGCACTTGTCCAGTGAGAACATTGTAACTACAAGTTTGTAACCAAACATGGTAGGAAAAGAGGTAATGTTGATCCTTTCCCACAGTGAGAATTTGACACAAAGGCAACATGTCTCTCTCACTTTATAATCTCTTGCAGAGACAACAGTATTATCCATATGACCAAATAAATCTACCTATACTCAGGCAATAGGTAGGCTTCATTTTTTTATAAGTAGGCAATAGGTAGGCTTAATTGGTTAAAACATGAGAGTTCAAGTTTGGGCAAGTATATGCGCACATGCTAAATAGCAAGACATTTAAACCTAGCTACAGAATACTTTTAATTGTCATGCAATCATTTCCAAAAAAATAAAAAACATAATGTAAACAATAAAAAAAAAAAGCTAACTCAATTATAATAGGAGGAAGATTTTAACCTGTGCAGGAGGTAAGGAAAAAACCCAGTCTGAGGCATGTGTAGGAAGAAGACCCAAAGTGTTAAGCTGCCAAAAAAAAAAAAAAATTATAACAAAATAAAAGAAATTTGAATATGAAGAAACAAGAAAAAATGTTGCACAAAAAGACAAACTGAAAATACATCTCACCTTCCAAACACCCAGTGCTAAACCACCCAAATTAAGGGCAATAAAGAGTAACTTGGGCCCGAGAAGATCTACTCTACTGTCTTTATAAGGCTCAAAAACTGCATAATCCAATTAAATGTTTTTGAATGAGCTTAAGGATCAAATAAAAATCCAACTAGAATCTGTAGGGAGAAATGAAGGTGAAAAAATAACACAAAAACTTCAGGAACCAAAATACATGTGCTAGAATATCATAAGTCACGTCAAGCTAGATCAGTTATTAAAAAAGATATTCACATACATGATTCAATACATTTAACAAGCATTTATGTCAAGCCAAATGATAGAACTTTATGCAATGAAACAGATTCTCAAACCCCCATCCCCCACACCAATAGAGAACGGAATATGCTATATACTACACCATCCATCCTATCTTACTGTGATAATTTGGCATTACCTATCAACCATTTAATTTGTTATATTAAAGGGACAGTGTGATGAAAGTGGGACAAGATGTGGCAGCTAGCAAACTAAAAGAGAAAGGGACAAAGGAATAAACAATTGTGTATGCAGGGAGACACCGTGTGTGAAATCAAAACTAGCCTGCCCAGGCCACATTCTTACAGTTATGTTACATACATCACTAGATTCAGGTCTCTTCTACAAAAACCCAGATGTCGACGCTTGAAAGTGCACGTGGGTGCGTGCAACTCGGCTTTTCTGTGGTGGGTGGCAATAAATAAATAAAAACGGCGACGTTGGGTCTGCCGGCAGGCAGCTGATACTTTGTCACCCTCTGCTGACGGTATCTAAATTTCTTTTAGAAAAATGGTTGCCCTCTTATGCCTTATTTGCATTAAGAACTCACATCAACTCATCTCAATTCATTCATCTCATCATTACAACTTTTTCAAATTTCTACATAAAATATAATAAACAGTTCAACCTTTTCAAATTCCAAAACAATAATAATATTAAAAATAATATTCTAACAATATTTTATTCAATTCATCTAAAACTATCTCAACTCATCTAAACTCATCTCTGAATCCAAACAGGCCTTAACTTGCCCACCGCTAGTGTATATTTAGGTAAAGTGAAAAAATCTTAGGATTCAAATCTTCAGGAAAAAAAAAAACAAGAAAACAAAATTAAGAAGATAAATGTGTTTTCGTACTTTTTAAATCATTTGCATTATCATGCTGCTTCTATAACCACAAAGTTGACAGCATTCAAATGGTTAATAAAAATTACAAATCAAGAAAAGGAACCAAAACTAGTTCAGATAAGTTAAAAGAAAAAACACGGGGCAATATATAAACTACAGTCATCTTACCCTTGCCAACCCCTTGTAAGGCACTAATTGGCTGCCAAAGAGCAGAAAATGTGATACCAATGCTAAACAAATGCACAGTACTTCCAGCCATCCACATCATGAAGCCCATCATTAGCAAATTCTTGAAGGGGGCCTGTGCCACTTCCCAAGCTTTCTGTTCAAATAGAAACAGAATATGATATTAATTATTGCGTTATGATCCAGTGTATTCGAATAATAAATGAAATCAATACCTGTGATGTTTAACAAGGTTAGAGAGTGGCGCGAGAGAAGAAAATGTCAGCGAATGACAATACGAGGAAAGAAGCGTATTGGTTTCATAATTTGACTGACCTACTGGTTAATAGAACTGAAACCTGGATAATCTTAAAAGCCGTTTGGACTAATTAATCTAATCAGAATTTTCTTCAACGTCATAACCATAAATATCAATGTCCCAAAAACCTATCGCTTGCATTTTCCAATTGCAGTGTTCACACAAAAACTTTTCTCCAAACTACACATTCTTAGCCCAAAGTAGAGAGCGACGAAGCGTGAAAAGGAAACAAAAATTGGGACTGAGCCGTCGGATTAAAATCCTACATGGCTACTTTGATCAAAGCCCAAACCTAATACAATATATCAGAAAGTGGAAAATAATAGGATATACTTGAGATTTCCAGTTCGATTCTGCACCCTTCTTTTGTCGACTGAGCGTTGAATCATCCTAAAGAGACGTCCACCAAAAGAATTAATAGAAGAATCGATTTCTTTTTTCTCAATAGAAAGAAAGAAAGATAATAAAAGAGAGAACCTGATCTTGAGAGGAGCGAGAGAAACCAGGGGGGTCAGGAATGTCGCGGGAAGAAGGAGAGGTGGAATTGTCAGTGAAGTCAACGGCCCATCTTCGACCCCCAACCATCACACCCTTACCCTTCTCCATTGCTTATGCGATTCTCACCAATCGATCTCTCACTCTCGTACTCTTCTGCTCGTTGCGCGATCTTATTGTTTTTTGCGCGATCGATTGTCCTATTTCTCTTGGGGTACCGTTACCCGTACCCTCCTCAATTATTAATTACCAACGATTGTTATTTTACGGGGTAAAGAAATTTAGTAGGTGGGCTTTTTACAAGTTCCCTCGTGACATAAGCCCAGCTAGCTTGATTACTGAAATCAGATTTTAAGTTCTCGTTTGATTATGTAATTTAATTTATATGAAATAAAATATTTTATTAAAAATTAAATAAAATATTATTATAATATGATTTTTTAATTTTAATTTTATTTTAAGATTTAAAAAATTTGAATTATTTATTATATTTTATGTGAATATTTAATAAAATTGTAATGATTGTATTAGATGAAATAAAATAATTTAATTTTACATAACCAAACCGACCTGAGACTTAGTGGATGGACCCAATTAATGACCATATATATAATATATGTATGTATATAAGTTGCCAGTCGGTGCATATAACACACTTAATAAACGTGTTTATCTGATATAATTTAATTTGAATTAGAAATTTTAAAATTTGAATCTTAAAAATTAAATCTTATCATTTAAATAATGTAGATAATTTGCTTAAAAATATAATAACTTTATATATAGAGAGAGAGAGTGTGTGAACATCGCTGGCATATCAAGTAACTATTAACTACTTAATATAGGCATGGTACACTCAAACATCTTACTAATATGGTAGTTTGATGAGTATGGTCAGATAAGGTTTACTTCCAAAGTTAGCGAATCTAAGAAGAGAAAAACTTGTTGCAGGATGGGTATAAATCTATTTTTCACACCAGACTATCACAGCACGACACCTAAGGCATCCAACAAAAGCAAATTTGTATCTCAAAACACACAATCACCTCTTCCACTTCCTTTCTTTACACGTAAACACCCTCCCTCCCTCCCGTTCTTTCCCTCTCGTTGCACCAAACTTAGTCCTACACTAAAGAATTGACCACATCTCCCTCTCCCTTCCTCTCCCACGGAACACTAGGGCTGTACACCGATGGGTTCGACGTCGGTTTCGGCGCAAAACTGAGACACCACCGACATCATCCATGAGCCTATTGAACCGGCCGAAACCGAGGGTTTGGAGAGAGAAAGCCGATCATATCGGTCTCGAAGTGCGTCGGTGCGGTCTTCGGTTTACCGTTGGTGTCTTCTGCGAAGGAGGAGGAACTGAGGAAGAAGGAAAAAGCTTCGTGTCGTCGTCTGCCATGGAAGAATAAGCAAGTTGCAGAGATCCTAGTGAGGAAGAAGATGATACGGGGAAGAAGAAAAAAAGGGGTGGGGGGTTATAATTCATTTTGAAACGGCGTCGTTTGACTTAAAAGCCAAACAACGCCGTTCTATTAATTTTTTTTTATCTTCCCAGGCCCTAAAACGACGTCGTTTCACTCATTTAAGTGAAATGACGCGTTTTATAAAACATATATTCAAAAAAAATAAAAAAAAATAGAAGGGATCGGCCGGTTCAGCGGTTTTTCAGGAGTTCAAATCGGCGTCGAACCGCCCACGTCGGTTTTCTCTCAAATCTTCTCGCCTGCTGACCGGTTCTTCACTGGTTTCAGCCGATTCTTGAATCCGGCGGCCAGTCCGCGTCGGAGACGGTCGGTTCGGCCGGTTCCTGTACAGCCCTACGGAATGCTATCAACCCATAAAATAATCTGTGAAAAATCTCTCCTTTCCTCAAGCAGACCAACCCAGATGTCTTCGTTGGTTCTCTCCCTCTCCCTTCCTCAAGCCAACGGAAGCTTGACAGAAGGTAAACTCTACACCTCTCTATTCTTCTACTTTATTTTCTAACTATTTTCGTTATTTAAAACCGACTGTATTCGTTCCTCTACTCGACACCCATTCCAAAATACGCCTCTCACATTTAGTGAAGTACGAGTTGTTTAATGTTCCATTTTAATGTTTAATGTTTGTGGTGCTTTTTATTGATTTTTATTCCATTGGCAGTGTATGTTCATTGCTCGGTTTGCTTCAATAAATTAACAATTTTTTTTTTATAAACCATTGGTTCGGCTATTAAGTCATTCGTCATTGGTCATCTTTCATTATTTCGGATATTAAGTTCTTCATTTTATCAAGCGGCTATTAATTTTCATTGGTCCCCGTAGAGTTCATGTCAAGTTCACATTTTTACAAATTTTTTTAAAGTCAAAATTTAGTGAAAGCGACGCCAATCAGATGGTATTATTGCTCATATAGAGAGCTGCCCCTTCTTTTCCTTCCAAGCAATAAATAAGCCTGTGACCACCGAATTATCTTCATATGTGTTATACTTGGTAAAAGTTATTTTTTGATTGTCTATTGAGCTATTGTTGTCATGTAAATGATATCAGATTGTGTGAATGATGAGTACATGAAGAGATCATATTGAGATTTTAGAGAGTTTTAATTTTAGCGCTGATGAAGTTAAGATGATTGAAGATGATGGTGAGGTTGAACTTGATATGAAGAGGAAGTCCATACAACGTCATCTTCATATGTGGAGCCGTATGTAGGGCTAGAGTTTGACGATGTAGATGATGCACTTAGTTGTTATAAAGCCTTCTCTAGATGAACAGGTTTTAGCATTCGAACAAATTATACTTGGTTGTCAGGTATAGCCAAATCATTAATTGGCATAGAGTATGTGTATTCGAGAGAATGATTACGTCAGTATAATCTTAAACTTAAAGAGAGAGCAAGATCCGAGGCTCCGGAAATAAAATGTGGTTGTAAGGCAATGGTGACAATAAGAAGACAACTGGGTTGTGTCTAAGTTTGTATTTCAACATAATCATGAGTTATTGACACCTAGGAGTACAAGTTTACTCCGTGGGCATAGATGAGTGACACCGGCGTAAAAAAAATTTAATAGACATGCTAAATGAGTTGGGAATACCAACACGGAAAATCATGTCCGTGTTGAGTAAGGAGCACGATGGTGATTATAATATTGATTGCATTCCTAAGGACATTTAGAATTATTTGGGCAATCGAACAAAGCAAGTTCTCGAAGAGGTAGACGCACAAAAGTTATATGAGTACTTTTTAGAAAGCGAACGTAATAATCCAGGCTTTGTATATTCGATCCAAGTTTATGCAGATGGGTCAATGGGAAATTGCTTTCGGGCAGATGGCAAATCAAGAGCTACATATCAATATTTGGGGAAGTCGTTACGTTTAACGCTACATATCTAACAAATCGCTACAAGATGCCCTTTGTTCCATTCACTGGAGTTAACCATCATCATTAATCTGTGATATTTGGATGCGCATTATTGATAAATGAGACAGTTGAATCTTACACATGGTTATTGAAAACATGGTTGGAAGCGATGCTTGGTCGTGCTCCCTCTATAATAATAACTGATGATGACAAGTCAATGGCTAAGGCCATCGTGAAGATATTGCCCAATACAACTCACAAATTGTGCTTATAGCATATCCTACAAAAAGTCCCTAAACATCTAGTTCATGTTTATAACATATATCCACAATTTAAATATGATTTTAACCACTGTATTCATGACACGGTAATTATTGAGGAGTTTGAGTTGAAGTGGACTAAAATATTAGTGAAGTACAAGTTGGAAAAAAATAGTTGGTTGCAAACTATTCATGTCAAGAGAGAAAAGTGGTTGCCCGCTTATTTAAGATCTATATTTTGCGATGGAATGTCCACAACTCAACGAAGTGAGAGTATGAACAAGTTTTGTAAAGACTATGTTCATTCAAGTATGATGATAAGTGACTTTGTCTATCAATATGATAAAACTTTGAATGCTCGTTATCTAAATGAGAAAAAGAAAGATGTGAAGACAAAAACATCGAGGTCAATTATGAAAACTTTTTATAGTATTGAAAAGGAAGTGACCAAGCTCTATACAAGAAAATCATTTTTGATATTTCAAGAAGAGTTATTTAGTAGCCAACGGTTCAAGGCACACAAAACATGTGAGGAAGATGGAATGAAAATTTATTTGGTGGCCATCCTTGGGAGAGAAAAGCTGGAATATGAAGTAACACTTGAGAATGAAAAAATGTTGTTTCTTGCATATATTTTAAGTTTGAATTTATTAGTTTTCTATGTTGGCACATCCTACAAGTTTTGACAAGAAAAAATATTTTGAATCTTATACTGCAATCATATGTGTTAGAGAGGTGAACGATCAATGCAAAGAGTTGCATGGTACATGGGATATGTGTCAATGAGGGGCCATTAGAGACAATCCTAACTATATTTGATAAGAAATATCGTTTGATGAGACAATTTTATATAGTTGCTGAGATGAGGTCACTATCTATTAAGAAATATGAGCATGTTTCACGGAAATAGAGACTATTCATCAAGAGAAGCTCTTGATGAATGATGATGATGATGACACAATAAATAACATGGAGGGACATGTGGTCCAAAGCCAAATAGTCTCAAACTTTTCATTGTAAGATCCTCTAATCATTGTTTCTAAAGGAATGCCCAAAACATTACGACAAAATAATCCAAAGGAAAATGTGCCAACAAATAAGCGACGATGCAGCATTTGTAAACAAGAAGGACATGTTAGAACAAAATATCCATCACATAAGTACTTGCAGTAATTTAATTATGTTTCTAATTATGTGGCATGTTCCTTGTGTGAAGTTTTTTACTTGATGAAATATTTTTTTTATAATGGTATAGGCGAACCAAGTTCAACTACATTACCTTCAGACCCGGCAACTATGTCAACAACATTTGATATATAAGAATACTAATCTTATCTTATTTAGTTTATATTTAAATGTTTGATTTGGTCACTTATTATCATCTCAATAATAAAAATCTTTCTTGGTTTGCAAGAATGTGTAATTTCCAACAATGTTACAAGATGAAGAATATGGAGCATCACGAAATTTTCAGTTTTCAGATGGAGCATTTTAGATAATATTTTGTTGCCATTCACTATTTTTTGTAGCCATATGTTTCCTGTAAGTTGGTTGTATGTAGCTATAATATTTTTTGTAGCCATATGTTGGTTGTATGTACCCATGATGTTTTTTTGTAGCCATATGTTGATTGTAAGTTGGCTGTATCTTGTAACTATATGTGAATTTTCACTTTTCAGAAGCAGCTTATAATTAAATTTTGGGGATGTATTTTTTGTCGTTGGCTGGAATTTATCTCTAGAGGGAACAGTAATGAAGTTATTTTACCTCAGGTAGCAACTTTGCATTTTATAGACCTTGTATTAAAAGCGCCAATGCAAAAAACAATGTTTTTTGGTCTTCTTGCATGTCTTGTACAAACTGCTATAAAAGCAACTGAGAACGAATACAAACTCATGTATTGGTACCCATTTTTTTAAATTTCTTAAACATTTTTAACATCATTTTTTATTTTTTTGCAAACTCATTAAATACACTTATTCACCATTAGGTAAAAAAACGATTTATTTTATATTTTTTCATATCTTCCTAATAAATAATAATTCATTCTAAAAATTAGTATATCACACAAAATTAAAAATCCAAAAATAAAACTGATTTTTAGGAAAATATAAATATTAGTATAATTGACTTATAACGTAAGAATTATAAAGGCATCGTCCTCAGAATAAATATAACAAATAATAATACTGTCACTCTTGCTAACCCATCCATTTGAATGTTTATCGCCTTGCATCTACTGAAACTGGAGTTCAAAATTTATGCAAAAAAGTGTATTCTATATAAAATCATTGTCGAAAAGATAAAAAAAAAAAATGTTGATTGTGAGATGTTTCTTATATCCATTCATCTTTAACATTAATATTAGTTGAATGAAATGGAGCTAATTCCTTCATATTTCTTTGCAAGCGTAAAACAAGATAAAAATGTCCTGACAATTTTTGTTTTTTCCTACTAATCACATTCCATACCAAAACTCATTTCACATATGCCTTGCTTTTTTTCTTCTAATCAGGTGCTATATGCAAGGGGCATATATGCCTTGCGCATAACACCTTAACTAGTATGTATATACATATATATATATATATATATATAGAACCAAGCATTTCATTTCGGGAGACAACATGCTACTCTGATCTCAAAATTGCACAAGAAAATTGTCGCATTACAACAAGAGTTAAAAGGTGGACAGTTACGTAGACAGTTATTCAAGCGTTTAAAGTCTATATACAATTATCTACTTTTCCGAAATCTGTACATGGCTGCTGAGTCATGACTCTTCTTTCCTTGAAAACTTGTCTGAAAGGTTTGCCACGACAAATCCAGCAAATACCTGGATCCAGTTGAACATGGTTTTTTAAAGTAATGAACTCTCAGCTGTGGTAAAGTTGAAGTAAATCACTGGATATGATGTCAAGTGTACTACAAGGGAAATGCAGAGACAAACACAGAAAACATACCTGAATGCATCCAATAACGTAGATTGCAGAGTAGTGGCGACCATGTAATACCGTGTCAGCTACCATTGCGAGAGGAATTGTCAAGGACATGCCTAATGTTGCAACCAATGGAGTCGTCCAAACAACAGAAAGGGCCCTGTAATTTTAAAAAAAAAAAAAATCAGTATTACTGAAAGAATCTATTTGCAATGGTATCTAGAGTTTGGCAAGTATATCAGAAGAAATAAACTAGTAGTATGACTGCTGATCTGAGCATCATGAAACAAAATGGAACCAGACCAATCTTTGCGAGTCAAATGGAAAAGTCAGCTTCTGAGCTTAAACGGTATTCCCTTTAATTTGATTAAAAAATGTGTGGTTCTCTCTACTCATCCGTGGTTTAGGTAGCAACAAATATGATAATTGCTTCCTTTTCCTGGTGGGTGGAGCAAGACTTCATTGGAAATTAGAACAAAAAGTCAAAATGTAACATTCCATGTTCTCGTGTTGTCCAATCAAACCTTGCTCTACTACTAACCAAAAATAATCTGACAGAACACTTCCCACAAAGCCATTTAACAGCACGACTTCACCAACAGATGTTGAATGTGGAAATTTAAATCGAGGTTCAATCCCCACAGCATTGAGTGGCCACACTGCACGGAATAACACTGTTGTGAAAAATCCAAGAACAGGAAACTGATAGGTAAGAACTTTTTTATGAGCCTTGAGATTATCACTGCATTCTCAAAACATAGTCATCAGAATAGTAATCCGTAAAAGAAAAAGGAGGAAAGAAGAGAAAGAGGAGATCAACAAAATTATTCAATTGATTTGAGATGATGCAATTGACAAATTGTATTTGAAGCTAAAACAGTGAAATAGAAGGACTGCTTAACTAATAACAAATGATTCCTGAGGCGTTCCAAGGTTCCAAAATCCTAATTACACGAACTCATGACCTAATTAATCAAGTACAAACATAATCACTTACACCCTGCTTTCATAATTGAAATGAACACCGCATGTGGATGGGAATTATTAACATTGAAAAAAGGAAAGGAAAAAACCTCCCACTTCAAGGAGAGAACATGCTGCTACTATTTTCTGAGCAAGAGTGTGGTGCTTTGCCATTCAAACAAGGCATAATGTAGCGCTATTAGACCCTAATTATCAGGAGACCTCGTCTAAATTTAGAGGTGGCAGAATCCAAAGGGATAAGATAATAGGACACCATAAAAAACCTTTGACGTATAATTCAAAAAGAAACCACTATGCCGATTTGGGTTTCTCCAACTCCTAATGCACCATATTCCTTCAATTGAGGCACATTTCCAAGGAAAATTCCACTTTGATCTTCAAACTTGGTTATAATCACAGTGAGATAGATAAACCACTTCCAAAATTTGCAGCAAGAAGTGACACATATAAATTACTCTTGATAGACGTCTGAGCCAGTCGTGATTCAGTGGTCTGAAGTTATCAACTTAGTTAAACTACAACAGTTTCAGCACATAACTTTTCTTTTTATTATTGTCCGAATATAAAAAATTTTATCATAAAAATCCAGGTGAACAAATTGCTAAGCTCTAACTCCTGTTCAAGCATTTCCATTCTTAATCATATGAATTTGCAGTGCTAAAGATAATTAATCACAAAAAACACTAGTTCACTTACCAAGCCACCAAAGACCAAGGAGAGAGAAGAGACCAATGTATCCAAAGAACTTTTGAACATCAACCTTGTCTCCTTCTGATCCTGAAGATTTCTTCAGCAGCACTGCAATAAGTAAACTAGTAATTTAGAAATCAGGCTGGGGACTTGGAAACAATCTATCAAATCTGTATTGCCAAGTCATTCATGGAATTCAAATGAAAATAAAAAACAAAAAACAAAGAAAAGAAACATGGTTTCAGAATGCCATACCTGTAAATAAACCATATGATAATGCTGAGAGAAGACCAAAAATGTCCCCTGTGATAGAGTGCTTTCTAGTTCTACAGTAACAAGAAAAGGGGACAATTTCAGGTAATATCCCACATAAAGTCAAGCGAACATAACTATCTCAGCACATAAGGCAAAAAAGAAATAAGTGAACTCTTACAAATATAATAGGTTTTGTTTGCTGTTGTAGGCATAAAGGTGTTTTGCTTGCATTCATAATCACAACTCACCCATTTGCAAACTTTAATTATCCAATCACATTGACATTATTTCAATTCTACTCTATGGCCAAGATAGATGTCTAGACGAAATCTTGATTACAGGAGGCAATTAGGCTCTCTTCCTTTTCTATTTTTAAATGTGGAATGTATTAAAATTATATCTGATTAGTGCAGCAACTTCTCTCTTTTTTTGTTTGTTTGCACCCATTACGTTTAGCCAAACACGACTTCCAGAGGAGGAGAAAACAGGGGAGGCAATTTCTCCAGTAAAATAGTATAGATTACGTCTATATATTCTTTTGATTGGTAAAGATTACTTCCGCATATTATCCAATCCAACTCAATAAAATTGTCTAAAATTCACAGCAAAAGTAAAAAAACTCCTGATCCTAAAATAAGTGTTTGGACCATATTCTACGATTTTTTCCAATGATTAATTTTGGATTTTTTTTTTAAAAACATTTCTGACTGAGTCAAAACTTGCATGTTTAGAGGAACATGAAAAAACTCTCCAATGTTAACCAATTGACGTTCTTAGGTACAAAAAATATTTTCAAGGTTGAGATAATCTTTTTATTGATGAAAAACAGATGCCTTAAGCTTTCTGCTGCAGAAAAGGGAGCTGAAAACAGGTTCCAAATGATCGAATGACAGCTGGTCAGATATGTGCAAAGGCTGCCTTTGGTACACATTGTACGCCCCAAAGCTGCCCAAAAAAGATGAAAACCCTGAAATAAAGCCACCAGATGAAAAACTTCGGTTTTTCCACGAACACATTACCGAAGTAAATGAGGTACCTCATAAACCTGTCAAGTTTACTTCAAAACAGACAAAAGGAAGAAATCCACCAAAGTCCCTATAGAAGCCTACCAATGCTAAGCAAAAAGCAATTAGCTTACTCAGAGATGCTCATCAATTCACTAGGTGTCCAAGTTTTTCCAAATGCGGTCATGGCAACTCCAGCCATGCTGATAAAAACAGCAACAATCTTTGTGAGGTTTATTGAGTCCTGGCCAAGAAGAGCTCCAAAGAAAAGTGTGAACAGCCCTGATGTTGAAGTCAGGACAGTAGTACTTGCAACACTAGTATTTGCCAGTGCAGAGTTCGATAAATACTGCACGAGGTCAAAACAGATTAAACCTTCATTAGATTGCTTAAGAAAGTGATTTTTGGTGACTGGCATATCATGAATAAAGACAAGAAACCAACGCCCAGGTTGTACAGAACCTTCTATTTCCCTCAAAAGTCATCACTGTGAAATCAAACCCATGATGACTAAGTCTACATCTCAATCCCAAAACCGCCATTCACCACTAGGTTCCACCCTGACAAGTAACTCTCAACAAGTTTATGTATCTAACTTTAATTTTTTTTCCTTTGTAAAATAATGGATATAAATTCACTTTGCCCTTTGTAGCATTTCCTGATTTTCAACTTCAATACTGGAGGCATGCAATTGACTCAGTCTAGAAAGCCATTCTAGCAACATTAGCACAGATGACTACAAGGATTATTAAAAAGATATGCAGTGCTGGCCTTGCTGCATGTGCATAGATGGACTGACCCAATACTTTTGAAGGCCTGTACCACTCATCCACTCAGATTTTCTTACCCATCCATACAATTTCATCATCCCACAACCTTATAAAGTTAAAGAAAAGTCCAAAAGGTCATATACAGAGAACATTAGATAAAAATTATAATATGTTTACCTCTGTTACAAACCATATCGGAGTAAGATATAAGCTACACTTAGCAATATCCCACGAACTGAGTTCACAGCTTTGTTCGAGCAAGTGAGGCTCATCTTGCTCATTCTTAGCTGTCAAAGGCTGGCCCTCTTCCCTTTCACTAAGATCACTGTCAGTAACGAGGCCATTTCCGGGTACCAGTCTGTGGTGCATTTCACCGATTATAAGAGGGATATCAAGTCCGGTTGAAGTGCTCATAACTTTCGCGTCATTGCAAAGGTTCTTATATAAATTTGCATTCACTAAGCTGCAGATCAAGTCTTTAAGAGCAGCAATGGGTAGATAGATTACCATAAGAGACACCCCCAAATAAGTGAGTGCAAATGGCTGTTTATAGTCTGCGAAAATTCTCTGCAGCAAATAGGTCTTGGTAGTTTAGTTTATTAAATCTCAAACATGGGAAGAAGGATCCTTTAAAAATCTTGCAGTTTAACATGGATCTATGAGAATCGAAAATTACAAGAAACCCTTTCAACCCATGGACTAACAACTTCAAATTTACATTCTGTTTAAACAACTTTGGATATGAGAGAAGTCTGATTTTTATTAAAAGTTATCACTCTAACTTCAAACAAAAATATTCCCTTTAAACAGGGAAAAGGCGTACCAACGAATACCACCATGGAAAAAAGGTAATTTCTTTTTATTACAAAAATCATTATAATCAGATCAAGCAGCGCACACAGAACCATGGAAAAGGGAACAAATAATAGAACCTTAAACAAGTCGGAGTTTTTTTTTCTTTTCTTTTACCAGAAACAAAGATTCCCAATTCGGCCTGTTCTATTATTTTCCTATCTTCATCAGCAACCAAACAGAGCAAAGTTTAGGAAACGCATAACAATACCACATCATGCAAAATACAGAATCCAAGAAAGGAAATAAAAGAGGTCTTTGATATAACTCCTAACCTGAGTGATCTCTGCAGAGGCAACCCATATGAACACGACTGTGACAATCAACCCCAAACCAGCATTATATTTCCAATCCATTAAGCCAAGCGCCAGCAAAAAACCTCCAGAAAAAGGTTGAAAATATGAAGTGGGTAAGCTCAAGTTTTGTTATAAAACAATCATCTTTTGGAAGGCTCTGGGCACTAGAACAAATTGAAGATGAAATGAGATCCAGAGGATTTCGGGTTTTTTGGCATGTATGGATAGTATTTGCGTTAATAATAATTAGCAGGGATTGGAAAAATCAAAGTTTTTCCAAATTCCAATTGGACATTTGTTGCTGTTGTTGAGGAAAGTTACAAAATATGGTGTCAAACGACCGTGAGGGTGGGTGGGGATTTGCTCTAAAGTCGTTGGTTTCGCCTTGGCTTTCTTGAGGGGCTTAGAGCTTAGACTAATGAGAGTGACAAATGGTTCTTGTCTTATTAAATGAGACCGTTGTAGTACAAAATGAAGTGGGCAATGCGGCGGTGAGATGAATCCAAAACACGGATTGCTTCAAAGTCTTGTTTTGTCGACCTTAGGTAATCAAGACGAGGTCGTCATATAAATAAAATGTTTGTTACGAAATAAACCATTCAGGACAATTCTCAAAACCATAACTCTACATATCTAAATAAAATTCTGCTACTTTCAAGCCGGTAGATACATTTATTGAAAAATATCAAAATACAATATTATTTATCTATTTACTAATAGATGTAGCAGACATCCACATTAATGATTTGTTTGATTTCTCAATTAAGCAGATTTGTAAATAGATTTTTTCTCTATCAAATAGAGAATCACGATGAAATTTTATGCCAAACCTTTAATAAATCATAACTTTACGGTTGCCATGTTCGCTCTTTCTGACAATATAAAAATTAAATCAATCCAATTTTCACCTATTTTTATACTTTTGTAATTCCTTTTCTTTTTTTATCTGTTGAGGAATAATCACATTGTTTGTAAACAAAGTCTTAAACATATTTATAAGAAATGATCAATCATCTCTTATAAAATCGATTTTATGAGATGAATTAAGCTCATAAATTTTTTCATAGTATCAAAACCTACTACAGAACAAATGGAAACCCACACTACTTATGCCGTGACAAGGACCAAAAATATTAACCTGCACATAAAGGAAGGTATTGAGAAATAATCTCACATTACCTATGGACAAAATTTCATAGGTATTTATGAATTAAGCTCATAAATTTCTTCAATACCATAATCCATTATTGATTTTGAGAGTTCCCACTTACGTATTTTTTGCATTTAACAACACCAAGAATTCCCTACGTACAATTATCAAATGAAGGGTATGTTATGGTAGAAAATATGAATTTATTATCGTTGACTGAAAATCATATAAAAAATGAAAAGGGCAAGCGAAGGGTCATGTAATTAATTTGCCCAATGGCGAACTTAACGGGAGACATGCACCAAAATTGAGAGGGAGCAATGGGGTTAAGTTGTACAGGAATAGTGAGGTACGAAACTTCTTTGTCTAACAAGCTCGTGAAGATCATGAACAATCTTGAACACAGCATCAGGCCGAGCCAGCTTCAATGCATTTAGGGACATTGCCTTAAGCTCGTCAGCTTTTGGACCAAACCACTCAGCAACAATATTTGCTATCTCTTTGGGCGATTTAGAGAACTTCCCACATCCGGTTTCCACCACATATGGTACGTTTCCAACCTCCTGGAAGAAGGGAAAAAAAAAACACTAGTAAAATAAAACAGAAAAAACTGCTATATTTTTTTTAGTTCCCCCCACCCCCAACCAGACCATTAAATGACCATGATGTTCAAGTATTTTGATAAGGGACTACGGTGTTCCCATCATCTAATCAGCACATGCTTCTCTAACATAACCAACCACGTCAATGGCATTTATTAGACAATCTGACTTGACCATTCAGTACCAACATCATATCCATCCAACGTAAAACATGGAAAATCACTGCAAATCATATGCTATATTTCTCAAGGAGCATTAACGTGGCCTGTAACCACGTGCAGCTCATTGTTACACAAGTAGTAACTTATTCAGATATTCTTCATCATCATGGGCCTTATAAAATCTAAATCGTCAAGTTCATCGGCTATAAAACTGTAATTCATTCATTCACCAAACAATGGATCTAGGAAATTTTCAAAAGTAAAGTAGTGGGGATTAAATTACAAGATTCCTGAAATCAAGTTACAAAACATACTGACAGAAAATATAGAACACGTTAAAATGGAAATACCTGGCCGGCAATGAAATCATTCAGAATGATAGGGAGGCCACGAATCATGGCCTCTGCAATCGTCCCTGGGCCAGCCTACAAAGGCAACTTGTGAGTAGATGGCTAGTATATAATAGAGGTAGAAAATGATATTTTCAGTTCGAAACTTACCTTTGTGATGATGCAATCACAAGCTCCCATGCACTCCTCCATTTTGGTGACAAACCCCTTCACCTATATATATATAAGCAAGTAACCTCAGCCAGTTCTATTTATATACACATTTATGCAAATATATTATCATAAACCAATCTACAGTACATATTTCTTTTTCTTTTTTCTTTTTATAAGTACAGTACATATTTCATATACATGAATCAATTTAAGATCCATTAAGTGTTTTTCCTTGTAGAAAAACACCATTCTATGTGGCCAATGCTAATCACATAATTATCTTAAATTTGAGTGGCTCCTTTTCCCTTTTAGGAAGAGGGAGGAGGGACTTGAGGGGTAGAAGTGTTGTGAGACTTAGGCCTAGTTTGGATAGCGATAAGTGTTGTGAATAGTTGTGAGTAAAGATTGGAGTAGGTTTGTGGGTCCCATTGAGAGCATTTTGAGTTGTTTGGATGTATGAAGTATGTTGAGTTGTTGACTTTTGGATAAATAATTGAAAAAGGTGTGGGTCCCATCAATAATTGATTTTCTTTTAATGATGATAAAATGATGATTTTATTTATATATAATAGTGATTATATTTTTATATAATAGTGATAAATATTATAGTGATTTTATTTTTTATTTATATATAATAGTGATAAATGTTATAGTGATTTTTTTATATATAATAGTGATAAATATTATAGTGATTTTATTTTTTGTCTATATATAATAATGATAAATATTATACTGATTTTATTTTTTATTTATATATAATAATAATAAATATTATAGTAATTTTTTTTATATATAACAGTGATAAATATTATACTAATTTAATTTTTTATTCATATATATATATAATAATAATAAATATTATAGTAATTATATATATATATATATAATAATAAATATTATAATCAATTTGTTATATATATTAGGATCTGTTCGTGGTTTCTTGCGTAAAGTCCATGGTTTCTTGTGTAAAGTCTTTTCCGCAAACAAACATTGCATATGGTATCTGACAGTGCAAACAGTGCACATAAAGAATGCCGAGATATGTTTGACAAAACTCAAAATGTTGTTTGGATGGAAAGATACTGCCAGCCGTACAAGAATACTTCAAAGTAGTTGAGGTATCTTGAGTGTCCAAACCTGGCCTTAGAGTTTGCTGGTTTCTCTTGTTTTTTAGGTGTTGGTACTAACACTTTTGCAGAATTGTCTGCCTTAAGATTTGGTTTAACTTTGCGTTATGAGCTGAGCATCACCAATCCAGTTGTTGAGACTGACTCTCTCATTGTGGTTAATTGGCTCACTAAAGACTCATCTCCTCCCTAGAATTACTCGACCATTTTGGATGATATTTTACATTTAAAAAATGATCTTCCCTTCAATATTAATCATGTCTACAGAGAAGATAATGTGCTAGCAGATTGTCTAGCAAATTATGGTGCTATGGGAGATACGGTAAGTTTTTCATCTTTATTTCAACTCCCTAAGCATATGATTGCCCTGTTCTCTCTAGATCGTGCACGTCTTCCTGCTATTAGGCATTAAGGTTTTTCCTTATTTTCTTGTAATATCTATATAAGGTTTTTATTCCTTTTAGGAACTTGGGTTTGGGCCTTTATTTTTCTCCTTGTAACCCCCAAGTTTCACTATATGTACAAGGTATTCCTCCGCCATCACATCAATAAAATTGGTACCTTCCTCTTTTTAAAAAAAAAAAAAAGTGTTGTGAGACTCAGAGTGAATAGAGGAAATTAGAAGCACGGCCAGTCAAGGTGAAGAATCTGAGTCCTAGGGATCACTACGCACCAAGTACAAAGCTAGCGCTATACCTGTAGTAGGACTACTTTAGAACTACTTTATTTTGGTAACTACATAAACTACCACATATGCCTTTCTAGAGCTTCAACTGGAGCTCCCAGAGAATGAAATGGGTGCTGTCTAGTTTGATAGTCACCAGGTTTGGGATATTCTTCATAGTCTATTGAAAAATAAAAAGGATGAAGCAAATGGATCTGACGTTAGAATAGATCAATGTTGAGACATGAGGCAGAGAGGGTCTGACATTAAGATCAAAGGATGGATTGGACAGCTATAGTATAGTACTTCTGATGATATACTTTGAAATGATTTGTGTTTTTTGTTTGGTCACTCTACTCACACACTCAAGGGGACTTGAACCTTTGATTTCACCCACTAACCCATATATTTGAATGAATTTCAGGGAGGCAATGTTGATTATCAATGACAATGCATTTTTAGTAATTATAAATAATTGTAACAATTTCAAATGCAATTCAAAATGTTAAGGTATCATTCAAGCACGGTACAACTCTCTCTCTCTCTCTCTCTCATTTTTTATTTTCTTTGATTTTGTTTCAGCTTTAGTTTATATTTTCCGGAGTATGTTCGGTTTTCATTCTTTTCCAGAAGTTTTTTAATGTGGAATCTAAACGCTTGGGCTTTCTGATTTTCAATTCAAGGGCTTTGATCAAGTACTTGCAGCTTTAGTTTATATTTTCCGGAGTATGTTCGGTTTTCATTCTTTTCCAGAAGTTTTTTAATGTGGAATCTAAACGCTTGGGCTTTCTGATTTTCAATTCAAGGGCTTTGATCAAGTACTTGCAGAAGAGTGTATGTTTGGACCAAGAGATTGTTTAGAGGCACGTTAAATGGGCCAGCAAGTGACATTAAATACACATAAAATAGAAGTGGCAATTCAGCGCCAATGAAAACTAAACCTTCAAACACAAGCAATTTAAGTTCGAAAAGGCAAACTGCAACCGAGGCAGTGGCATGCTTTTGGAGAGTGTGTAATACCTGGACGGGAATCTTCCAATCTATGGAAAGCAATTTACTCGAAAGCTTTTTGTTGCGGCCACAAATTACAAGCAACTGTCCAATAGGCTCCCCGTGATTCTCATCATATAATGCACCCCCAAGTGCTCGAGCAGTAGCCTCAATGGGGCCCATCCCTTCTCCTCCTCCCATCAGCAACACAGCAGGAAGATTCTCATCCATTCCTAGCTCTCTCCTTAGCTCAACCTATAGGTATTGAACGTGACGTGGGATAAAACAAGTCAATATCACAGTGTTAACCACATTTATAACAGAAAACAGACATTAGTATCATAAGATAACCATCAAATCCAACATGGAGAAGTCCCAGTCAACAACATATCAGAGGAAAGAACTTGTAAAAAAAACATATCAGACATGTAAAAACACATTCAGTATGTAGTCAAAATCATTTGTATCAATAAATTTACTTACTTATAAAAAAAGAAGAAGTATGTAGTCAAAAGACAATGACTAAACCCCCCCCCCCCCCCCCAAACCCACACACACACACACAAAAAATGCACAAAAGAAAACAGGAGGGGAAAAAAGCAGGTCAGGTACTCTTTTCCATGCACAGGTGTACAATGACCATAATTTCTTTACCGACCTAAATTGCAACAGAGTACAACTCGCATTGAACAGGTAGCAAAGCCAAAGAGTAATCAAACTGAGAGAAACCAACCTTTGAACGAACAGGCTTAACGAAGGAAGGTCGCACAGGAAGTCCATAAACCTTAATTTGGGCAGGCTGAAGTCCAGCTTTTAAGGCCCTCTTTGCTACCTCAGCTGATGGGCAATAGCATCTGGTTACAAGCTTGTGAAACCTGAAGAGAAAGACATCAAAGGTCAAGACCATACCATCGGAGTATCATTTTTTTTTTTTTTTTTATCAAAATACCATCGGAGTATCATTAAAATATATTATGTTTAGAACTGACCATGTAGGATGGCAAGTGCTTAGATCTGTGACTACAGTGGTGAAGACAATCTTCTTCAAAAGGCCCTTTGACCTCAAGATACGAAGAGGAACATGCTGCATCAGTGGATGCACACTGATAATAATATCTGGCTGGTACTTCATCAGGCCCTTAGCAACCTCTCTATAAACCCAAAGAAAATCACAGAGGTAGGTTATTCTAAAGCATGAGCCGCCATGCCTATGTAGTACAATATATATACAGACTTTCAATTGTACTATCAATATATCCCTAATTTTATAATGTTGCACAATTAATTAGCCAAGAAATAATAGAAAGTATTCTAGTCAGGGACAAACAGAGCCTCACCGAGCTATAAATGTTGAGGTGGCAGCAAAGTTAGATTGATGCACCACGCGGGGAGCGCTTGCATAATAAGTCATTTTCCACAAGGTTCCGTGTTTCACCAGAAAATTATAGCTCCTGGGAAGTTGATTAAACGGCCAAGGAGTATGATCCGTCCATAAATCGGTAATAAATACCTGCAACACACACTCTTAACATGCAGAAATAATCAACAAACATGAAATCACACACCCACTGACTTCTTTACCCAACGCCTCCTATTCAATTTCCTAGAAATCGTGGGGAAAATGATAAAATTTTAAAGTCTCTTCGGCTTCCTAAAGTTAAAATGTGATCACAGTTAAACCAAATACACACTTTACTCAGTCAACTAAATGTTCTTTTTTTTTTTTTTTTTTTGATAAGTAATAAATTATTTCATTGATAAATAGATAGGCATAGCCCAAGTACACTGAAGTATACAGGTGAATACACCTACTTAAGAACTTCAACTAAATGTTCTTATTCTACCATGTGACTCATGTACAAAAGAATGCTAACTTCAAGAGTCAAATTTCTAAAATTATGTTCTCTTCCCACATTTTTCTAAGCAACGGAACAGAAGAAACTGATTGAAACAGAGTCATACAGACTAGATTACACCAAAACTGACCTGATACTCATCGCCATATTCTTCATGAAACGCGGCCTTTATAGCCTCAGCCGAAGCCCGGTGGCCCCCACCGGTGTCACTCATCAAAATCAAAACCTTTTTGGGGGTCTCAGCCTCCACACCGTTCAAGGTCAAGCCATCGTCCTCCGATACACCACAACCATCTTCTCTAAGCCCATTGCTGTCCCCCGAGCCAACCCGAACCGAGGCGAACCCAATTGGAATTCTCTCGCAATGGAACTTTATAGCTCTGTTGAAATCATTCAGAATACTCCTAATACCCGAAGCGCCTCTACCGCCCAAGCTCAGTGAGGCACGCAAGTTAAGCTTTTTTGAGCCGCCAAGGGGCTCGTAGTAGAGGGAATTGGAAAGGAAGGAAGAGCAACCATCCGAGCCTGAGTTGTGGAGCCTTGTATTGAATGCAAAGCGACCCAAATGGGATACCAAATCGAAGACACTACTGGTTTCTTGGGATAAGGCGGAACCGCCGTGATGCATGGTTGCTGTTTGTTCTATTGTCAGGAGAAATCAATGCTAAGATCAACCTACTAGTCCATGGTGGTCTCTTGTCATCTAAATCGCATGGGTTTCCACTAACGAATAGATAAAGGCAGTGGTAGAACACAAGAAGACAAGTAAGAGAGAGAGAGAGAGCGAACAGAAGTACAATAGCAGAGAGAGGACAGAACAGAACAAGTGAGCGGGGCGTTTTGAGTTGTGGCGCAGAGAGAGACAGAGGGAAATCTGGGAGGAGGGTTTGTGGCCACAGGGACAGGATTTAGTGAGAGAGAGAGAGAGAGAGAGCGCGAGAAATAGGCTTCGGAAATAACAACCGGGGGGGGGGGGGGGGGGAGCTGGAAGGAAGCGAGTGGGCTGGGTTGGCTTGAATTTGGTCATCGACTAGTCTATTATTTGTCGGTCCAATGATTCCTCCGTCAAAAAATTAAAAATCTTTTCTAGTTATCTTTAATTTATCTATTTATAAAATTTTAGAATCCTATGATTTTAATATATTTATTACAGAATTTTCGTGCTATTTTTCTATAATTACATATTTTGCACGATTTTCATTTTTCACTCCAATAGGTCCATCACATATTTTATATGTACTTTAATAAATCGCTTTTCTACGTACTCAAATATGAGAACTTTACCCAAGCGGGAAAAAAATATGACAAATTTTAAGCTAATAACCACTACACAGTCTGGTTATTAGTATGGCTACTAGTATAAATTTTATATTTTTTAAATATTTTTAAAAAATAAAAAAAATACACTAATATACATGAGTAATAAAAATAAATAAACAAATTTATGGGACATATTATTATTTTTCTTTTAAAAGTATTTTTATATCAATTAATATAGCAGATTTTCTCTTCATAATAAACTTAATATCTCGATAAATATGTCTGCAATTAAAATGAATTGTAAAATAGCATTTGTTGAACTTGGCAAATGTGAAATGAGCTGATCACCTGTAGACTATACATTCTAAATCATTCAGAGTCTTTACCTACTTTTGCCCAAGTTTTTGTTTTTGACTTGGACATGTAACACATGCTTGACGCATTTGTGGGTCTTTTTCTGAATTAGAATCGTGACCCTTGTCATTCTATAGAGATATTGACATAAACATACTTTAATCAGGTCTTTCATTATTATTGTCTGATATTTCTTGAAAATTGGGGAATGAAGTGACGTAGAAGTTTGAGTTAGGAAATAGTCAATGAAATGGCGATGAGCTAACCACATGGTTGGCTTGAGGATGCGATGCCGATGCCGATGCCAATTGCCATTGAGCAGTAAGTTAAAAATGATGTGAACATAGAACATAAAAAGGTTTGTTTGGGGTGGTTATCTTGAGGAAAGGGGAATGCAGGGAACAACCACCATGTGATTTTGATGCAATTTTAGTATTCGAAACATAGTTGCGGCAGCCCATGTGGTGCACGTTCCACAATAGCACGAGTGTTCTAACTTCCAATGCCGGCTCGTGTATCACATTATCTAGAAACGAACGTGCTATTTTCATTGTTCTCATGATTATTCTGCTCCAGATTATGATGATGCACGACGTTTTCAACGAGGGGAAAAAAGAGTAATTTTATATAGAATGTATATTGTGTATTTAAAAAAAAAAATATTTTTTTTAACGGTAGATTCAACTTTTTTTTTTTTAATGGTGGAAAATACAAGAAGTTGCACACTTAAAATTGTAAATAATATTACTCAAAGAAAAAAACCCTTAACAATTTAGAAAGATAGATATAGATATATATGGCATCGTTTTATACGAGATGATTTCGTTAAAGGAACTTATTTTTCAATCAATTTATATTTATTTTTCGAACAGTTTATGAGATGTGTGATCATCACCAGTAATTAACCTTTTTAAATCCGTGCGTGCTAAAGCCCAACACGTACGTACACAGATTATACATGTCTCTGTGCTTAACAACCACCAGGAGCAAACCCAATCCTGCTTCCGCCAACATCGTACACCACCTCCAAACTCTTCTGTTGAGTATTCCCAAATATCGCCGTGTCATTGGCATTCTTGTTCCCAGTAAAAGCCAAGCAAACCTGAGAAAGGCTTCGAGCAACTAAGAACACCCCCAACTTGTCCACTTCCACGTCGGCGCCACCGCTGAAGGAGAAGACTATCTTCGGTACGAAAATGGTGCTGCGATTGCTGAAGTCGTAGCAGGTGTCGAGTATCGAAAAAGCCTCACCCAACGTATAGTTCTTCATCGCCTGTCGGAACGCCGTCCTCAACGCGTTGTACGCCTTGGGCGGTAAGTATGTCAAGATTGTCCCAGAGTCGATGATCAACCCAGTCGAGAAAACCGAAGGCGGGATGGCTAGCTTATCTCCTGCGACGCTGATTCCAAGCAAGTCTAGGCCGTAAAACGACGATTTGGAGTATGATTTCGAGAAGGGGGTGAACTTTATGGTATTCGAAGCTTTGCCAGAGCCTTTCCCGAAAGTGAGGTGCCCTGTTGAGCTGGAGGTCGGGGGAAGGCAGTAGGAGAAGATGCGGCCGTACCTATTTGCAGTTTGTTCGACTAAGGAGAGCTTGTCGCGGCCGAGGCCGAGCAACCCCGCAGTGGCGCCGAACAGGCCTTTGTTTTCTTGACCGCAGCCGAATAGGAAATCTTTGAACACGTCCTTTGCTGTTAAGGTTAGCTTTTCTTTACCAAAAAATCCCAGCGAAAACGAATTGTCGCCATACATTACACCGTATACGCATGTTGAGGAAGAGCAAGTGGGCTCATTTCCTGCATGCAATATTATTGAGAGAGAGAGAGAGAGATCAGAAAAAAGTCTAATAAGAGGAGAGTAGTAGAGTACTAATGGAATCGTCAAAGGGAATCAAACGTGAAGGGAAGAAAATCATGTGTTATATGGATTTAACACACAAGAAATGATTTCATCCATGGTAAAAATTTTGGACATCGACCTACCTTCATCCTCAACAAAGCAAAGGAGAGTTGGCATGCTCAGATTACAAACAAGCCTCAACAGCAGCAGATTGCACAGATTCAACATAGATGGATAAAGCCTCCGGATCTAGTTAATTATAAAGTTAATTGGGATGCTGCTATTAATAAGAAGAAGGGAAAGATTGGCGTAGGAGTGATTACTCCTGATGGAGGAGGCCAGGTGATTGGATCTCTTTGTGCTCCCAGAGCTGTAAATGCTATTACTCGGGTGGCCGAGTCCTATGCAATTATGGTGGCAGCTAATTTTTGTAAAGACATGGGCATTAATTCACTCATATTAGAAGGACTGAGGAGATGTTTGCAAGTTGTGAATAATTTGTCAAGTGCAAACTCGAGCCAGGCAGGTTGGTTAATTGAGGACACCAAAGCTTTGCTCAATTCCTTTGCTAAATGGTAAGTTAAACACACTAGAAGAGTCAGCAATCAAGCTGCTCATATTCTTGCTCGGGATGCTTTATCTCTATGAGAGGATTTTATAGGCATGGAAGAAATTCCATCTTGTATTCAATCCATTGTATCCCAAGAGATTTTGTAAGACTTATTGAGCAATAAAATTATTCCTTTTATATATATATATATAATAATAATAAAAATAAATAAAAATAAAAAAACGAAAGCAAGGAAAATGCATGCATGGATAATTTCTTGTACCTGTTTGACTGTTTCACTTTATAGACTTCATTAATTGCTGCAGGGCTTATGAATCTTGCATATATACCAAAATGAAAAAAAAAATACATTTTTTGACTCCCATTAATTGGCTAATCATCAACATAATTTTCTGAAGTGACTTGAAAACCTGAAATTATGATCGCCATGATATTGATAATCTAGATCATGCATACATAAAGGTCATGAAATTAATGAGTAATAGTCAGTACCTGGGCCAGAAATGAGCTGAGAGCACAACGGAGAGCTACAGGAAATATTGGTGTAAGTCGAGGAATAAGAAGGGTTGAAGATGGCATCGTTTTGGTCGTAGCAGGACCCGGCGCAAGGCTGACACTGAGTCCAGGTGAGGTCGCTACCGGTGTCAAATATGAGCGTCAAGCTCCTTTTCGGTGTGCCCAGTCCGACCGTCACAATGTAGTTGTTTGTGCGGAAAGATCTGCCAAGATTGGCGGGGATATCGGTGGAGGCCTTTGACCCTGACTTCCTCCTCAGAAACTTGCCGCCCAACCTCTTGGAGCGCCTGGAATATTGAATAAACTCCGCCCGTAATTGGTCTTGCTCCAGAATTTCAGCGTCGGTGGGAGTTTTTGTTTTGTCTTGGTTTAGTTGAGAGCATGGACCATGCTTGTGTACCACTTTCAAGCTGGACCCATTTCTATGAGGATCTGCAATTGTAATTCTTATCCATTAATTAAGATGAAATTTTTCTTTAAAGATTCAGAACGATATATCAATGATACAATATTTCAGTTTTTTATATTTTTGTCAAACATTGGACTTTACATCCACCCGAATCCTCGTTAATTATTTTCTGGGAACACTGATCTCTAGTCTCTAGTGCAACTTGGTAACACTGATCTCTTTCCGAGTGATCTGGGACCTCCTCTGTTCTTGCTTACACCTTTATTGGAGAACTTGTCTGCTCTAACTATTATTGATCAGAATTCCCAACATGCTTTGAAATAAAAATATGTACTCCTTCGAGAGCAAGAGCAACGTCTATTCGTTCCATTAGATTATTAATTGAATGATTAAATCTAGTTTTTATTAGTTTTAACTTTTCTCCTTTCGGTACAAATGACAAGTAAATAGCTAAATTTTCTTGCTAGTTTTTATTATCCTCTCTTTTTCTTTTCATTAGAAAGAATGAAAAGATAGTAAAGGGCAGGAGTAGCTAGTTGTAAGGATCATTAGAATGTAAAAGAAGGCAACAGATGGAAATTTCACTAGACAGAGAGATAAAAAAAAAAAAAAAAAGTGTGATAAAACCTTTGGTAGAAGGGGTGCAAGTAGTTGATGGTAGTAGAGAGCTGACTTGAACGGTATGAGTGTGGTGAAGAAGGTTCTTCTCTGTTGTCTCTCTTCCTTCAAAGGCAAATCCAAGCCCCTTCAAAGAACAAAGAAATACAAGAGTACTAACGAGGAAAAGCCTCGGAAACGAGGAGGAAATGGTATTGATGGCCATTGTCTTCTCACTCGTCTCTCGAGTGTATTGCTGGCATGGGCAATCTCTTTATAGGCCTATTTTGGAAGACTTGGGTAGAGTCCTCAAGTTGTAAGTAGAAAGATTATAACCCAACTTATGTTTATCATTTTCCATTAATTATTTCCATGTTTAGTGCTTTGAACTCGGTTGCATGGAGATTGGATGGAATTTAAAATGTGAAAGAGACCAATTGTCATCATGACCATCAAGTTCACGCGTCAAGTTATCTAGACTCCGCTGATAGTGGGCAGTGGAAGAAAGGTGGAATCTGCCCAGTATGTGTCTGCGCGCGCGCGCGTGAGAGAGAGATATATATTCTTTTCCAAATGGGTCCAATTTTTGTCCTCCATGGCTCTATGCCTCAGTGGCTTGTTTTGTTTTTCAGTGTCCTACATTAAAGCGGAACCCATAGAAGTAAACTAGAAAGGAGTTAGGACTTAGGCATGTACCCATTACATCATGAGGATTTTCTCCACAATGAATTAGATAGAACCACTGGGGAAAAAAAATAGTTAATTGGAACTAGTTAATGGGTGAATGGGATGACCCATTTTTCATTGACCACAAAGTCCCCCGACACCATGAGAAGCATACCATATCACAAAGGTAATGGTTGAATGGGATGACCCATTTTTCTCTTAGCACTCAACTACAGAGGAAATAAAGAAAAAATATTAGGTGTACAAAGAAAATTGTAAAAATAGGACTTTTGCAACTCGCGCGGTTGAATATCAGATGTATTGTCCATTTTATAAATATAGTTTTACGATCTGAAATACATCTAATATACCATACATCTAATATTTTTTTCAAAAGGAGAAAACCTAAGCAAATTTTTTCAAAAGCTCACACCAGCAGGAACCTTCATGCCCAGCCGAGGCATGTTGTGCTTTAAAGGATCATATACCATTTAAATAGAGGTATCTGAGGCTCCGAATGGTTATCACCAAGTGTGATCTTCCACCCCATTTCTCCGAATAGGAAACTCATGTCTTGAGGGTATAGAAAACTCATGTACAGATAAGATGCTCTGATGCAGCACTATAAAATTCCTCCGCAGTATCCAATGACAGAATTTCAGTGAACAAAACCTGTAGTAAAAAGTATCTAAAAATGTAGCGGTACAATAGAAGCCAAGCCTGCATGTGTGCATGTATGCGCGGGAGAGAGAGCAAGAGAGAGAGACAACTCGGCCAATTGAGCAAATTATGTAACGTTTTCTCCTAAAAAGTAAACAATTTTGCAGAAAACACTTGTTTCCAATAAACAAACTTGTAGTGCTTGGCTCAAAACTACTCTACGAGCTTCCAGAGTAACAATCAATTACTTTCATTTTGCCTTTGTTTTCTTGGAAGATCCCTTCTTCAAAGATGAAGATCCCTTCTTTGAGGACTTCTTATGCGGTTTTGTATTTGGTTTCAACTTGCTTGAGGTTGCTGAAGACTTCCCTTTCTGGTTCTTTCGCTTCTCTTTTTTCACATTGTACATGGTGACAGCCTAGATCCCAAGCATTTTAAGTCCAAATGATAAGCATAAAACCTTACATTTGACTAACTAAGTTGAAGATTTAACTACGAGGGAAAAATTAACCGAATGGCTAAAGAGTACCTTATCTACGTTGAGTATCTCATGGGAATTCTTAGAGATTAGCTTGTTCAGAACTCTCTCAGTTTGCTCCTTCTCTTGTGAGCCTATCCCTTTTCCTTCCACGACAGGTAGGAACTGAAAGGATATATAGAAGATGTTGAACCACTCCATTACCGAGTACAACTTTTAGCAGAGAAGCATTTGCATAGGTGAAATTAACAAACCTTGCGATATTTCCCTTTATGTTGTGCAGGCTTTTCTCCGGGCAACTTCTTGTCAAATTTCCCACCACTGGCTGTTGCATTTGCTGCTATTCCAGCTACACTCACTAGTTCATCTTTAGTGACTTTCTTGGGTGCAGTCTGGGTTCCTGTTATAGGCAACGCTGTGGCAGCTAGTTGGACATGGCTGCAGAAAAAGTTTCCTCAGGTCCAGTGTTGCAATATAAGAAATGGAAAGATAATAAGAAAACACAACATATATCTGACCAAAGTAACTAAGCCAAGAACTAAAAAAAGTGGTAAGCCAAGAACTACTCCAAAAGCATTGTCAAGATGACAAAAGCCAAAAGGCAATGAAATATTATGGGCAAGAGAAGGAACTCAGGGACTGACAATGACTAGATTCACGAGAATTTGGGATAGTCCAGACTAAGTCAAGATGAAGGATCAATTGGGATAGTTAGGCCATCAGAAGGGACAAGAAACAGGGTTTTCAAATTGATACTCCACAAGGTCCAGTAAGTTGCTCTTGAATAGTTGGGAAAAGAACATATGGTGTTCAGTGGAGGTGATTTAGGGCATTCCAAAATTTCACCATTCATTCATAATACTGAAAAATAATTCCATTGTCTTATTTGGGTTGTAAGTGTAACCAATACGGTGATGTTACATGGAAGCAACCCAGAATTCAGCTACTCATTAAAAAAAATTCTTGAAAAGGCTGACCAGCTAGACTATAAGCATCATCAACTTTTGAGATTGCATAATCATTGATTCACTCTTAAATTGCAAAGGTGAAACCACCATTAGTGTCTAGGGACCAGTACAGGGAAAAAAGGAGTGAGAAGGGGTAAATCAAAGGAAATTACTTGTACTGATTAAGAAAATATCTATACTTTCCGATCTGCAGAAAGGTTATAAAATCACAAACCTTGGTAAAGCACCAACTTTTGCCGCTTGTTTCAAGTTCTGCAGCCGATTTTTATCTTGCTTTTCGACTCGTTTCTTTTTATCTGCTTGCCTTTTAGCAAAAGGATCCTCCCCTGGCTCTACAAAAAGGTAATTACCATGTCATAACGTAAGAATGTGATATGATATTTTGATGCTAGTAAATTAGAGGATAAAGATTCTTGCTTTATAGTTATCATATCACAATTAGATATCATTTTTCAGTATAGTAATTTTTAACTTTTTTACTTAAAAAAAAATGTAGTAAATGTTTTCACCATTTAGATAAAAAAAGAAGTATCATTTTTCAGTATAGTAATTTTTAACTTTTTTACTTAAAAAAAAATGCAGTAAATGTTTTCACCATTTAGATAAAAAAAGAAGTACCAATAGAATGCTATTAATTGCAACAAAGGATTCTTTAACACAGTAAGGTCTTGTTGAATTATTTACCATCAGTTATCTTGGCCTCAATGATAGGTATATTTTCCTCATCATTTGCCCGATCATATCCATAACGACGTTTCCAAGTACCAGTTGGCTCATCATATGATATCTTGTCTTTTTTGCGATTCTTTATACCTGCAAGGTATCTCAAAAAGTCATAACCAAGGACATCAAAACTTATCCATGATAAATCAGATCTAATAAACGTATTGAGAGTCCAAAGATCATAAAGATACTAACCTCTCGCTTTGGCAAACAGTTCCCATTTTGTAGGAGGTTTAGGCTTTGGAAGCTGAAAACACAATGTATTCAAGATAATCAATTAATCAATCAAGTGTTCATGCTATACGTACACAATTAGGAACTGTATGGCACACTGTACAATTTAGTTCTAAAAAATGAGAAGATAAACAAATACAGATTCCTCTACTAGGAACATGCATCTCCTCATATTGTAAGTTTCAGAAGTAATTTCTTTCACCGGTGTTGAAACATCCTAACCAACCAAACCATGTGCATATCCACCTCTCTCTCAAAATAGTTACCATAAAAAATCTTGTTCCCCAACTAGCAAGTTTTTATTTTTTATAAGTAAACGGTAGTATTAATAAGGATAGGCAGAGCCCAAGTACACAAGATGGTATACAAGAGATTGTTCCCCAACTAGCAACTTGCAGAAACTACAGTAATATATTGTATTTTGGCAACAGAAATCCAACAAGGTGGAAATTTCTAACTAAGCATTACATATTAATAAAAAGTATGATCTAAGGTTTCTTTAGCCCAACCAGAGAACGCACAGAAACAGTATCGATTACATGGTAAAGATGCAGCACGGATATACGAAATATATATCTGGAAGACAAAATAGAGATACATATATAAATAAAAGGAAGAACTCACAGGCTTCTCTCTGGGCAGTCTTGTTGTTGGTGGGGGCAACTTGACCAGGGGGCCATCTACGTCCTCACTTGAAGGTAAGTTGAACAGAGTATTTGCAATGGCTTGAACTAATTCAGTGCCCTTCTCTAGACATTCCTTCACTAACTCCTCTCTATGATGATTGAAAATATTAACTTTTTTTAAGTGTAATCGGGTTGAAAATATTAATTAAAAACAAATACATAAATTCCCTACTCAAACCAAAGACGCAACGTTCTACGCAGAATGATGATCTGAAAAATAAAAAACTTTGCAGAACGCTAAAAAATGTAAGACAAAAGGGTTATCACCACATAGACACGGGGTGAAATAACTTCCCCTAATATCCATGTACACGTTATTCGAGGCATTAAAACACGACGTAATAGATTTCATTTCAATATCGTCTTGTGCATAGAGAAGCTTCTTTCCTTAAAGCCTAACCTGGATGAAGGCAGGGAGGAAAATTGGTGGTGAGGATTGAAGGCAAAGAGATTGCCAAGGTCGATCTCGAACTGCGACGTCTCCATCTCAGACCGCTTCTTCCAGGGTGTGCTATTTGGTTTAGCTATGCAGCCGAGCAACTAATTCAGAGCCCTACAAGGTAGACAGTCTAGGTTCTCAAGAGAGTTTCTGCGGCTCTGTAGAGAAAGAGAGAGAGAGAGAGTAGCTACTTTCTAGGTATATTGGTTTGAAAGGAGATGATAGAGTAACTACTTTCTAGGGTTTATTGGTTGGTTTGAAAGGAGATGATGTGTGCGGTTTTACAGGCCGTGAGCTGGTTTGGGTTTAGGTGTTTTCTGGGCCTCCTCCAAACCTCCCTTTTCCACTCGAGTAGTTCTACGGAGCACCCAGCACACCTTACATGGCCGCTTTTTTTTTTTCTAATTCAAAACGTGCGTTTTGTTAGTTGGTAGTATTTTATTTCCCAATTCGAATTTGGCCCACAAAACTAGCATTTAGAATACCCATCGACGCCATTTCGATTTGAACCCATCCTGCGTTCCCAACCATCATCCCTCTCCCTCTCGTTGCCCAGCATGGTAGCACCCTCAAGCGTTGCCGTCCCTTTCGTCGCCTAGCACCTGCGACTCGTTAGCCTGCCTCTGCCAATCGCCACCCAACCTGTTTTCCCCCAGACCATTTCGAACAAGAGGTTTGCGTTCACGGGAACCCTTTCGTTGCCCAGCACCCGCTTCGCCCTCCCTCCACCAGCGCGACCCCGCGACGCACCCTCGACTCGTCGCCCAACACCTGCGACTCGTTGGCCTCCCTCTGCCCATCGCTGCCCAGCACTCGTGACTCCTAGCTCTGTTTCTCTGCCCATTTGCTCAGCAACAAGAGGTAACTCCACAGTAATGCATATCTACTTCGGTCTTATTAAGTTCTGCTTGTACTAAGAGAGGTGAAGTTTGGGGCAGATTTTTACATTCGGAGATGGGTATTGGGCTTAGGGCATGGAGATATAGAACTCCATTTATGGGTATGGAAGGTTCTATTTTTTAACTCTAAAGATGTACTCAATGTGCAAAGTGGCTGTCGAAAATATTTTTACCTTAAATTTGAATTCTGGTTTTGTCCGCCTCTCTTCCCTCCCTCGGTCGCAGAATGAGGCTGGAATGAGGCTCCTATCTTTTTCTCATAAAAAAAAATGTTTTGAACTCACAAATCTGAGGCATATGTATATAGGTCTGGATTTGCTCATTTTCTGTTTGTCAAAAATAGTATCCCTTGAATTAGAAAGATGAGTTTTATTGCATCTATGTTGTGAAACTCCCTTGAATTGAATTGATATCCTCTGATTATACATTTGAAGACAATCTCGATCAAGTACTTAGTATGACATTGACCATTTTTTAAGAAAACCTTATGCTCCAGTTGAATCTGCTGTTGCAGCTTGAAATTGGAAATTTCTATTTTCTTCACTCTCTATGGGCAATCTATTCATGAAGCACTGTTTGTGCTCTTTATATGAATTCACCTGCTGTTAGGCAATATTTACACCTTTTGGCTTGTCTATTCTATTATTATATTTATGAGTGGTTGATAAATTCTACCTTAACTTTATTTTATAAAACAGAGTTAAAAGAGATGCTGATGAAGAACAGATAAAGTTCCCTTACAGGCGCTTGGCCAAATTTTATCATCTAGATGGTTTGTCCGTTATCATGATTTCACTTATTCGGAAGTTCCATATGCATTATATCTGGGTTTCTTATATCATTGTATTATGGATGTAGCATGATTGTTCTTTGAAGCTTAGTTCCTGTTAGCTATTGTGTATTGGTGTTTGCTTAAAAGTTGGCCCTCATTCTTGGGCACTGTATTGATCCAGTTATCTTCCTGTTTCAAGTCTATGACGGTAGAGGGAGTCTTGAGGAGGGGGAGACGGCTGAGGCTAGATTTATTAAGATTCAAGCTGCTTATGAGTTGCTCATAGATGATGAGAAGCAGAGGAAATATGATATGGATAACTAAGTCAATCCAATGAAGGTAAGATTTGCAATTTCTATTTTTTTTCACGGTGTCAGATCATAGTTTACTTAAGACTTCAAAAAGTTAAAATTTTCAGTATTTTTTTTTATAAGTCTCTTAAAATTTTTTCTATTTGTGCTTTTTGGCAGGTTAATAATTCTTGCACTAAATGTAATATTTTATGAATTTTAAGGTTTATTTACATTTTCTTGTGATATTTTCAGGTGGGTTTGATGTTTTGCACAGTGGATGAAAAGCCAGATTGGTGCTAAAAGTAGGGGTGCACACGGTTCGAATCCGGTCCGGCGATGGACCGAAGGTTTTCGGTCCATCCTTTTTTCTGGACCGGACCAGACCGAACACCCAAAGGGACCGGACCGGACCGGTAGCTATCGGTCCATTCGGTCTAGCCTTCTTTTTTTTTCTTCTTTTTTTTAAATCAATTAATAAAAAAAATTATTTACAATACTAAATTAAACTATGTGACTTATTAATGTGGATTATGTAACAAACTCAATAAAAAAAATATTTTATATGGTCAATGATAATAAATTAGATGAAAATTACATTATTGATGATGTTAATTATTATTTTGTTACTAACTTAGAGTATGTTAATGCATAATGAGCCATATACAACTTTTAACATTTTATATATGAAACAATAAGCATAAATAATTTAATTATCCATACATATTACATCTATAATTGAGAAAGATACATACTTAACATGTTATTATAAATAAGAATAAAATATTTAATTATACATACTATTATAAATTTATAAATTATACATATATTATAATTTATACTATAACTCTTAATAGTTAATAGTATTAGTAATACATTAAAGAATATATTAATACATTCATACTAAATATATATAATGATAGACTTATAGTGATTAGTTATTATGAATCATAATTAGTATAATTATATAATAGTATTAGTATAAAGTATTAGACTATTAGTAATATAGTGTAACTATATATTAGTAATATTAGTATAAGTATAACTGTATAACTATAGTCTATACTTAATTATAATATAGTATAATTATATATTAGTTAGTGATAGGATTAGGTTAGATAAAAATTATATAATTTGTTACTAACTTAGAGTATGTAAATGACTCAAATTCAATGTATTATAAATATTATAATTTATGATTCTATGAATCTATGATTAATAAATTTGTAATATGATTAATAAATCATTGTATTAGCCTATAAGCCTATTAGGTATATATAGTTATAACTTATAGTGATATTAATACTATACTATTATACATACATTATGCTATAATCCTATAACTCTTAGGATATATTAATATATACTAATACTATATATTATACTATTATAGACTATAGTGTTACTGTTACTACTGCATATAGACTTATAGTGTGTGTGTATATATATATATATTATAATGATATAGTGATACTAATACTATATATTATATAATAATACATTGATATAAATTATTACTAATACTATTATTACTATATATTATATTATACTATTATAGACTATAGTTATAATTTATACTATAACTCTTAATACTTAATAGTATTAGTAATACATTAAAGAATATATTAATACATTGATACTAAATAGTAAATATATTTAGTTATAGACTTATAGTGATTAGTTATTATGAATCATGATTAGTATAAGTTGTATAACTGTATAACTATATAATAGTATAATTAGTATTAGTATAAAGTATTAGACTATTAGTAATCCACTTTAAGTCTATATATAAATTACTATATATATAAATCACTATAGTATTAGGTATACTAATACTCTAATACTATATTACTATATGATACTATTAACTATAGTGATATAGTAATAGTAATACTAATATTTATACTAATACTAATACTAATATAGACTGTAGTTATAACTTATACGTATACTAAACCACTATAACTTATACTAATATATTATTATATTATAATAATTATATAGTTATACTAAATCACTATAACTTATATTAATATATAATATAGTTATAATAAATCACTATAATATAGTATAACTAATATAACAACTAATATAACTATTAATATAACTATATAATAGTATTAGTATAAAGTATTAGATATTAGTAATATAGTATAGGCTATAGCTATATATTAGTAATATTAGTATAAGTATAATTGTATAAGTATAACTATAGTCTATAGTCTATACTTATAACTATACTAAATTATTATAACTTATACTAATATATAATATAGTTATAATTTCTTATAAACTTATAACTTATAATAAATCACCATAATATAGTATAACTAAACTAATATAACCATTAGTATAACTATATAAATATATAATAGTATTAATAGTCTATACTTAATTATAATATAGTATAATTATATATATAATTAATTATATATAAATTATATATAAATTATTTACATTCGATCCGGTCCGGTCCGAAAAATAGCCGGACCATGGACCGGACCGAATGGCTTTGGTCTAAAAAAATTTGGACCGGATCAAGACCGGTCCGGTCCGATTTTTTCGGTCCAGACCGCCCGATGCTCACCCCTAGCTAAAAGTATGCACACTGGAGGAAACAAGAAAATGAGACTACTTATACTAGAATCTTGAATTTTGGAATGAATATTATGAGACAACTTAGGTTGTAATAAGCTGCTTTGTAATGTTGTATCCAACTGTAATGTTTTATTGTAATTTGAATCTAAAGTTTGTATTTTGATGTTTGTATTGCAAACACGAGTAGTAGCTTTTGTAAATGTACAAACAGAACAAATGCCCGAGCAACCTACAAAATTGTCCTGCAATGGTAGAAAATAAGAAACTTAGTGTTCCAAAAAAAAAAATTTTTGCTTTATGCCCAAAATTGCTTTTTGGCATTTACAAGTCATTAATGAGCAAATTTTCCTTCAAGTAAAATGTTGTCATTGTTTTGTGAGGAGATTTTTTTTTTTTATCAAAAAATGTTCCAGGCTTAGAAATTTGATATGCATAGAGAAAATGTTGCATTTTCCTGAGGACAGGTACCTATTACTTCAAAAATGGGGCAGATATAGATATGCTTCTTCCGACATTGTGAGTGCAAAAATCATGCCAATTCTAAACCTCTAGATCAGCATATAGGAATTACCAAGGCAATCATGCCAACTCCAAAAATCTTGCCAACACCAAGTGATAGAGTTTTATAACCTTTTTGAGGGACTTCAAATAAGCTACGAATTACCAACATAGAAAAATAAATGCAACATAATTGAATAAACAACAGAAAAGTCAATGGTAGAACCCAAATCAACCAATCAATTTTATTCTATTGCTTAGTCATGAGGTTCATTGCAAAACATATCTTGAAGCCCTTCAACAGGGGTAGTTCTAGCACATAAATTCATGATGCAATGACGGTAAGCAACACAGATCTTAGGCTTTGCTATGATATGAGCGGGAGAGAAACAAAACCAAAACTTTTTCAAAACCAAGATAGATGAAAGTGTAAAAGAAACAAAACCAAGAGAGAAACCAATCGAATAGATGCTAGACGAAATTGTAAAAGAAATGAAACGAAGAGATGATGGACGAAACTGTAAAAAAATGAAAGCAAGAGAGAAACCAATCCAAAACTTAGTTTTTTCGAAATCAAGAGAGACGAAAACAAGAGAGAGAGAGAGAGAGAGGAAAAGTCTGTTTTCCCTTTCTTCTTCCTCCATTTTGTCTTTTTTTTTTAATAAAATAAGTGATGCCACGTTAGAGGAAGTGCGTATATAGGCACAAATTTCTGCCAATACCTAGCGGAACTGTTTTAATTTTCATCTCATCTCATCATTACAACTTTTTTAAATTCTTTTATACAAAATATAATAAATAATTCAATTTTTTCAAATTTTAAAATAATAATATTAAAAAATAATATTATGATAATATTTTATTCAACTTTCATCTAAAACCATCTCATCTCATCTTACTATCCAAACGGAGCCTTAGCAAGTTTTTGGATACTTTTTAGTAGGTATCACATTAAGTCTTGTTTTGTCTAAAACTTTAATTAATTTTTTTAGGCCTATCATTTCGCATTTGATAATCTCAAAATGTAGAGCTCCATTCAGGATGCTAACAAGCTATACGCTAGAGGCGTAAACTCGAGCAATATTAATTTCCTCAACATTCCTTGAAGGTGCAAAACCTGGAGGGGGGAAAATATTAAAAAAAATGTATAGTTACGGAAAGTTGTATGTACAATTCACCATTAGCATTCCTTGGTTTTAGTATCCAGATTCCAAATACACAGGAAGCTCTTTGTTACGAAGAAGCCACAAATAAATCAGAGGAGAATCAAGGACTAAAGCATATATGGGGCTGGCTTCGGGCGGCTAAGAGAGGATGCCGCCTACTACTAAATTCATGTTCACATAAGTGGCAGCATAGTGAAAGAGTATTGAAAAACAAAGTATATTGCTCACAACAATTACATTTACAGTTACTGTATTATATACAAAAATTATCAACGTATTGCATAAATAAAAAAGGAAAGATTGAGTCACTAGTGGGTCAGCTCCATGGATCAAGGAAGCTTGGTATTCGGCTGAATATTATTCTTGGATGCCTTGTCATGATTTGTGGGAGAGAATATATTGGCTTGATCTTCGGTGATCTTGGTATGATTTTCATTACGCCCCCTTAACCTCAATGGGGCTGCAAGAACAGTGAGTTTGTTTTGAAAGAACGCAAACTTAGAGTTAACGAGAGGTTTAGTGAGGATGTCAGCTGATTGGTCCTTTCCAGAAATAAATTGAACTTTTAGATGACAATGGACAATTTGCTCACGAACAAAATGAACATTGATGGCAATGTGCTTAGTTCGTTAATGAAAAATAGGATTGATCGAAAGGTAGGTGGCTCCCATAGTGTCACACCACAATGTAGGTGGTTGATCCAACAAAATCCCAAATTCTTTGAGAAGACCCTTAAGCCAAAGAAGTTCTGCTGTGGAGTTGGCTAATGTACGGTATTTGGCTTCCGTGCTGGAGCGAGCTATGGTTTGCTATTTTAGGGAGTTCCAAGAAATCAAATTAGAACCAAAATAGATGAGATAGCCATTGGTTGATCGACGATCATTAGGACAACCTGCCCAATCTACATTAGAGAAGGCTTGTATAGATGGCGATATCTGTGATGTAAGCTTCAAGCCATAATGAAGTGTGACTTTGAGATACTGAAGGATGCGCTTCACAGCAGTCCAGTGAGTGACAGTCGGACGTTGCATAAACTGACAAACTCTATTAACAGCGAAGGAGAGGTTAGGTCGAGTAAGCGTAACATATTAAAGAGCTCCAACAATACTCCTGTAGAGAGTGGGATCATGAAATGGATCACCATCAAAAAGTTTAAGAGTATGTATCTTATAATTTCTTCCTTCTCTTATAATTTGATGTATCTTCACTTCCAGTCAATAAAAAAGTTGACTAAATGATCATAACAGATGGGCATCCACCAAAGTATCCTTCACAAGACCGAACACTAATTGAGAGGCACCCCATTCTCTAATCCACGGGCTATGCATAAGAGTTTTTTTTTTTTTTTAATGTTCCTAAAAGTAAAAAAAGAGTAGCTTTATTGCAGAGTATGCCATCAAAAAAAGTTTCCAGTATTGAACTCTAAGCTCCAAAACTTAGACTTGGAATGATCTTTTTCCCAAATAAAACACGAATTAGTATCTTCCGAACTACAAATTGTCTACCATTAGTTATAGCAACTAACCCAAACAAAGTGTTAAATCAATACACTCATCCACGTGATCAACATCGTGCATCAAAACCTTTGAACTAGTAACAAAATCCAACCTCTTGATTTCCTCCATTAGTCCACCCAATGCAAGGTATATCTCTTCACTGTGGGAGCGGGAATGATCTTCTGCATTGAAAGCATGCACCTCATTGTGAACTTCTATCCAACTCCAACCAGGGACTTTTTTCACCCCCTTTTCTCTCATAAGCCTGGTCACGCTAGCCTTTGCATCCCACCGCCTGAGACGCCCATACATGTTCGAGAGAAGAACATAGGTGCAGTGCTCTTCGGGCTCTATCTCTAGCAAAAGGCTTGCTACCTGAGTAGCTAATTTAATGTCACCACAAATCCTACAGGCCCCAAGTAAAGTCTTCCATACCATTGCATCAGGTTCAAAAGGCATTGCCTCAATCAAAGCTTTTGCCTCATTTAGACACCAAGCACGCCCATATAGATCAACTCCACAGGCATAATGCTCCATTCGCAGTGGAATCCCATATTCTGATTCCATAGATTTCAGAAACCTGCATCCTTCCTCTAGCAAGCCAATATGGCTACATGCACTTAGGATCGCAACAAATGTTCTATGATCAGGTTTCACCCTACTCTCTTTCACTAGGTAGAAGAGGTCAAGTGCAACATTTCCCTGCCCATGTTGTGCATACCCAAAAATGATTGAATTCCAAGAGATTGAGCTGTCTTTTGGGGTGCCTTCAAAGGATTTCCTAGCATCTTCAATGATCCCACACTTGGAATACATGAAGATCAATGAGCTTGCAACAAATTCATTGGACTCAAATCCTGACTTAAGTGCCAAGACATGAACCTGTTGACCCAATTGGAGGGTTGCCATATCTGAGCAAGATCTAAGAACAGCTGAAAAGGTATAGTGATCAATATCTTCTACCACAGATCTCATGTGTCCAAAGAATTTCAAGGCATCTTCACTCAAGCCAATTTGCGAAAGTCTAGTCAAAATAGAATTCCACGAAACACGGTCCTTGGACTCCATGGCTTCGAAAATGAGTAATGCTTCTTCCATGGATCTGTTATTTGATTTGAGATACATGGTTATTAATGCATTGGATATCGGGACTGATTGTTCCAGTCCCCTTTTTATACCAATCCATGCAAGGATTTCCCATGGTTTTTATGTGCTCCACCAAAACAAGCACTAATGACACTAGTGTAAGTATAGATGTCTGGATCAAGCCCAAGCCATTGCATATCCACGAAGAGTTTAAAAGAAAGTTCTTTAATGTGTACGAGGTAAGAAGCGAGCATGGAATTCCATGTCACCAAATCCCGAGTGCCAACAGCACCATCAAACACTCTTTTGGCATCTTCTATGGACCCACACTCTGAATATGAAGTGATTAAGGCATTGCATACAGTGTTGTCAAATGCTCGCCCGTGTTTTATGATTTTACCATGAATCTGCATTGCTAACATGTAAAACTCAGTATTATCAAGCAATGTCAAAAGCGGAGCAAATGTGCCATCTTCAAGTTCCACATGCTCCCGCTCCATACAATCTAACAGCCACAATGTAGTACCCAAATCACCCACCAGCACATAACCAGCTATCAGCGCATTCCATGAAACTGAGTTACGCTCCGGAATGCACTGAAACACCACATATGCATCCTCAACTCTCCCGCACTTCGCATACATGTCCAAAAGTGCACTACCCAAATAAACATTTGCAGCATAGCCCATCTTGACTATCATCGAATGCACTTGCTCCCCAATATCAAGTCGATAAGCGGAAGCGACCCCCTTGAGTATGCTTCCAAATGTATACCCATCTAAATCAAAGCCACATATCTTCATGGTTCTTAGAATCTCGAACGCAGTCTCGAAGTTCCCACAATTTACATACCCAGCGATCATTGTATTCCAAGAAACAGTGTCTCTGCAGGGCATTTCCTCGAACAGCGTGCGGGCAAACCATATCTCTCTGGATTTAACATACAACCTTGGAATATTGTTCACGGTGTAGATGTCAGCGATGGCACCTAATTTGATTGCCCGACAATGGGTTTCTAAAACCTTGAACAAAGCACACGCAGAGTTCTCAATGAGAGAGTGCAATGGTCTCATTCATTAGCAACGACCATTACGATTTTCACTTCATAAATAATCACAAAAAATCCTTCTGTCTCCCTCCTTTGTTTTAATCCTCTTCAACACCCACTATCACAAGGCACACAAATTTGTTAATTCAATCCAGCCCAGTAACAAAAAACTCCCATTTCAACCGAATGAAGCTCAGTAATTAATCAATTTGATAGCAGTCAAATAAGAGAACCACTAAAGGCTGCTATGGTCTTTCCCTTAGGGTGTGTTTGGATGTTGAAGTGAGTTGAGTTGAGTTGAGTTTAGATGATAAAATATTGTTAAAATATTATTTTTTAATATTATTATTGTTTTGAAACTTGAAAAAGTTGAATTGTTTATTATATTTTGTGTTGAAATTTGAAAAAATTGTAATGATGAGTGAGATGAGATGAGTTTGGTTTGGAAACCACTAATTCCTGTATTCTAAAATGGTCTTTGCGCTGAATGAGACCGTCTCTCTCGGTGTTTTAGGCGAACAATAAATCTTTCCAACTTTCCAACACTCCACACTCCATCTTTTTAAAAAAAAAAAAATTAATTTTTTTATTAAATAATTTTTATATGAATAGTAAATAAAATATTTAAAAAAAAAATTCAAAAAAAAATTTAAAAAAAATATTAAAAAATGTAGAGTGTGGATGAATAGTAAAAGATTGTGTAGCAAAACCCGGCAAATGAAATCGTTAAGCGACGTTTATAAATGTTTTTTTTTTTTTTGAAAATTTCAACAGTTGTTTCTACACGTGTTTACCGTAAACATCGTCAACTTCCCTAAAAAAGGAAGGAGAAAAAAATGATAAACACAAATTCAATCATGTTTTAAAATGAACAATCATTTTTCAATATATTATACAATCATGTTTTAAAAGAAAGAGTTGTTTAGTAAAATATTTTATAAAAGTAATATTAATTTACAAAAATATTCTTATTTTAAAAGATATATTGTGAAATATTTTATAAAATGTGTTTACGTGGATATCGTTGCTCGGAAAAATAATCGTCGTTGACGACATCCGTTTAACTGTATAAGGAAAGAAAACATTAGAGTCTCTAACTTGGTCCCCAGCTTTGACCGAGTAGTAGTAAATGATGATTTCAGCAGGCTTCCTCTCTGAGATGAAGAATGATCAATAATCACACATTAAAATAGGAAAGAAAAGAATCTGCTTTTGACAATTGTGGGGTGGGAACAGTAGTCCAAGTGTTAGAATGCGTAGCTATGAATCCTGGTGTATCTGTTTCGAATCCCTCCTCCCTCTACGAATGGTTAAAAACTGAGGAATCTGTCTTCTTTGAGGAAGAAATCATTATTAGGATATGGTAACTTGGATGTGGAGTGCGGTCACTTTGTCAAATCAACTGAGCTTCAGCAAAATATACAAATATTCAAGCCATTGATGATGATTCACACACATAGCAGAACACGACATGAGAGATATTGTTTCCACTCACAAAAGGCAGTCACTCTCTTCAATATTAATTTATACTTAAAAAAAAAAAGGAATATTATTTATACAATTACAAAGCATAGATAGGACCGACAATATTCAGTCTCTCCACACTTCTCTTAAAAACGAGCTTCACCTATGTTGTTGTCTTCCCAAACACAGCAAGAAGAAATTCAGGCAGAAACACACGAACATGATCAACAAGAGGACTTACAACTCAAAGCAAGACGTCTTACTAATTAAGCAAATTATCCATGTCTTTACATGTTTGTTGCTGAACAAGATCTTCGAATTTCACCTTCGTCACCTGTTTTCACTCCAGTGCTAGTAAGCTTAAAAAATGACTGACCCCAACTCTCGAAAAAACCAACTTGGTCATTAGCAAAATCCTCTACTTGTTTCCTGGTTCTTTCATCGTTGAAGAGAACAGAATCTGATTGGAATAGCCCTCTAAGGGATAAAAGATTTCGGTAGTACTGGTTGTCAAACATGAAGGATGTATCTGGATCATTATTAACGAGTACAGAGGGGCTCGAATCTGCAGGGCATCGTTCGATTAGCTCATCTGCATAAGTACTGTTAAGGGATGTGTCAATGAGTGTGAGCTTCCCTTTGGAGTCCTTTTGAAATCGATCAATGAATGCACTGCAATGAGCTGTTCCAATGGTATGAGCTCCTGCAGAGCCAAAAGATCACTTCTATTACTGCACAGTCATTGGTTGTGATAATAAGTACCTACATTGCAAGACAACCTAAACATATATGCATGTAGTTTTCAATATGCACTACCCCAAAAGACTCGGCTCCTGGTGGAAATTTTCATTTGCAGTGAGCTGGTAGTTGTAAATGTAGTGGAAAATGCATCTGTAGATTACATTATCCCCTGCAGATTATGAGTTTTCCACCTACTTCCTACAATATGCAATATTCGCTTTTCATGTATCACCTCGCGAGGAAAAAATAAAACATTCTAAAATGAAGAGTAAACATCAGTGGTACAATCATAATAAGCCTTCCAGGAGATAATTACAAATTAAAGCAATTTGAGTTTGAAGCCTTGATTCAATCATACACACATGTCAATCTCATTCATTTGAGCTATATGATAAAAGACTCGAATTCTCAGCTATTCGGAACTTCTTCTTTTTTAAATATTATTTTTTTTTTGTACAAGGGGTTGGAGGGTTTCGAACCCAAGTTATCCATTTGAAAAATCGGATCATATGCCATCGGGCTCTTGGCTTAGCTATTCGGAACTGAAAACGGAAAAACTATGAACCTACTCATTTACCATGACTTGAAAATAATAAATGAACTACTTGGGAAAATTTCCCCTGTAAGACTGGTAATCCAGATCTTTCTGTCTTATTATTGTAATATTACCTGAAAGGGTGACAAGGTCATCCAAGGACATCCCTTTAGAAGAGAAGAGCTTTATCATCTCATCCACAGAAAAACTCGTGTCAACAATATTGGGCCTGACGTTTGAAGCTGCTGAAACCATCCCATCTCTCCTACCTGTTGGAATCTGAATTACTGGTCCGCCAGCCTGTTTCCAAGCTTTCATGAATAAGAACATTGGGAAATTAAAGTAAAGAGGGACAGCACAAGTATTTTGATGAGGGAGGTTTTACCATCTCAACAGCATCTCTAGCAGCCAAAACAACAATATCAGCGCAAGAAACAGTTCCAGGACAGAAGATTTCGAGCACTCTTTTAGCCGAATCTATTACAGAAAATCCTCCGAGAGATCTGTTTGCTGGATCACTTTGCTCTGTCCCGTTTCCTTGCAACAGCACAGATGCATCACAACCCTACGAATCATGACAAACAGGACATGGCGAGGCTTGAGTGTCTTGACTGATTAATCTCGAAATAGTCTGATTACTATTATTATATTTTAGATATCTGGAAAATCGGCCATTCTAAAGAAATGGTCTGAATATTATATTAAAAGAATGCATTATTCCTAGAAGTTGCCTACTGAGCACATCCTAGGTTAGATTTAAACAAAAAGGACTCACCTCCACGAAGCAATCGTGGAACAGCAAGCGAAGGAGTTTCCCAGGGATAGTTGGGTCGACAGAAGAAGCTGATCTCACTGTGTTTCTGACCATAAACTCAGCTGCAGGACATGAGGCTGCATAGAAGTTAAATGAGAGATTGGCAGAAGAAGAAGAAGAAGGGGAAGCAGCAACTGAGTGCAGAACAACAATGAAGAGTAGCACAGAAAAAACAACTGGTCTTCTCTCCATAACGGTCCTCGCTTTTCTGGGAGTCGAAGCAGACAATAAGTAATTGTAAACGCGTGATATTTCAGTCTTCTTATTAGAAAACATCTAATAGAGAGTGAAAGGCGACCACCCAACTGGCCATGCAAGGCATATATTACTATTTAAAGCTGCATTAATGTGGTTCGGTGATGTCAGGAGGACAGGTAGATGAGTTCATGTTATGTAGAATTCCAGTGTAAGAGTAAACAGAAGATGATCTCTCATCTCTCTTCAAGTATTTAAGATGATTTTAACGTGTCTTATATAGATGTCGCCATATCTGTGGGTCGTAGATTTGTTGTGGGTGGGGGGTGTAAAATGCTGAATTTGTCCTTCCAAAGATTTTCTACCATTTCCACCAGTGTGGCATTCGCGAAAGCTACAAACTACAAACGATGTCGTTTGTTTTCGGATATGAGATGAGATGAGATGAGATAAAAATTTTTGAGATGAAATGAATTATTTATTTTATTTTATATTAAAATTTAAAAAAATTGTAATGATTAGGTAAGAAAATATAAGATGAATTTAAAAAGATTAAATTATTTATTTTATTTTATATTAAAATTAAAATGATAAAATTAAAATGATATGAGATAAGATATTTTTCGAAAATAAACGACGCCTTAAATGCGGCTGTAAAATCTTGCTTTGTGACCAAGACGCCGACTTGGTTGACCTGAGATAGTTTTGTGATATTTGCCGTTCTAGAAAGTTTTACCCATTCTTTTTTAAAAAATTAAATAAATTTAATAAACACATGAAAAAATAATTTTTTTAATAATAAATTTCATCTTTTTAAACAAGACTTGCACGCTGAGAATCTATTTAGCATTACTCAGAATCTTGAAAATCCGATTCCGGGAATAGCTAGATCTGAATCTCGTACGTAGAAGAATATTACCGAGTCATATTGCAAGCCCCTTTAACATAATGAAAAAATTTACGCAACTTAATATTATTTATGCAACTTCTACACGTCATATTTTTTTTAATTTTTATTATTTTTTTATTAAATATAATATATGAATAATAAATAAAAGAATTGAATTAGTTTAAAAAAAATAAATTCAAAAAATATTTTAAAATTTTAAAATTTTAAAAAAATATATAGAGATTGGAGAAGTTGCGTAGCATTACTCTAACCTAATTTACTTAGCTTTGAACAACAAATTACTACTGGCTTAACGTGCCATCTAGATCCTGCTTTGTTTTTTGTTTTATTTTTAATAATATTTTCATTTCTTTTCAATAAAGTACAATGCAAAGCAGATTCAAAGCAAACACCATTACCAATAGACAGATTCAATAGTTATTGGATAAATATGAGATGGCTTCAAGCATAAGATTAATAGAGAAAAGACTACTATGATGTTCAGTATTAATACAACAGCTAAGACAGAGAAAATCATGTCATTACGAGGTGGAAGTAGTGTTCAACAGTATGAAAAGTATTTGAATCTGCCACCCATGGTTGACAAGGCTAAGGCTAAGGCCAAGGCTTTTTTTTAGGATTAAGCATCGAGTGTGGCAAAAATTGCAAACTTGGAAATAAAAACACTTATCCCAAGGAGGTAAAGAGGTTCTACTCAAAGCTGTTGTTTTGTCTATTTCTACTTATGCTATGAGCTGTTTAAGTAACTTGATGGTCTATGCAAGGAGTTGGAGGGGATGATGGCATAGTTTTGGTGGGATAAAAAAATGAAAGGAAAATTCATTGGATCAGTTAAGATGTGTGAATCTAAGTTCTATGGTGGGTTGGGATTCAAGGATTTAAAGATGTTTAATATGACCCTATTGGCAAAACAAGGATGGGGAATCTTACAAGAAGAGGATACACTATTATGAAGGTTGTATAAGTCTAAATACTTTTAAAACTCGATTTTTTTTTATTCAAAACTGGAGTACAATCCTTCTTATGCTTGGAGGGAAATATGGGAAGCTAAACACTACCTACACAAAGGATGTCAGTGGCGAGTTAGAAATGGCAAGCAGATTAATATATGGAAAGATTATGGGGTCTCAAGCCATAAATCTTTACAGTAGGAACTCAACTTGGCAGAAGAGGAGGTGAGACATGAAATTGTTGACTCTCTCATAGATAACAACACACAAGTGGTGGAACGTGCAAAATATTAGAGCTCTATTCAATCCAAATATAGCTTATGTTATTCTAAAGATCATAATCTGCCATGATGGTAGTGAAGATTGAAGGATACAAGGTCAGGAGAAAGATTGGAAGTTTAGAGTGAAGAGTGCTTATAACTTGCTTACAAGACAAGTAGAAGACAGTGTTGTGGAGAGTTCTTTTCATAACCAACAGATTACTCTGTGGAAAGTTTTGTGGAAGTTGAAAGTTCCCCACAAGGTGAAGATTTTTGCATAGGGGGCATGTAAAAACTATCTACCTACTCAATCAAACATGTTACAGAAACTGCATGTTGATGTTGATCTTACATGTTGTTTTTGTAAAGAGGAGCAAGAGGATCTATCACATGCTGTTGTGTATTGCCCTACTGTTAAAGACATTTGTGTATTGCTCTAGTGTGGAGTGTGGATGAATAGTAGGAAGTTGTGAAGATTTTTTGTTGTCGGGTTTTACTACACAACCTCCTACTATTCACCCACACTCCACACTCCATATTTTTTTAAATTTTTTTTTAGTATATTTTTTTAAAACTATTTCAAATTTTTTATTTACTATTCATATAAAAAATATTTGATAAAAGAAAAAAATTAAAAAAAATGTGGAGTGTGAAGTGTGGATGAATAGTAGGAAGTTGTGAAGATTTTTAGTTGTCAAAAATGCAAGAAAATGAAGAACAACTTATGTTCTTAGATCTAGTGTTGATGCTAAAAGATCAGAAGGGAACGATGGAAGATTTAGCTCTGCTCTTTCTTATTGCTCGGGATTTTTAGTTTAGGAGAAATAAATGGTCCATGAGAAAATCCATCCTAATCCTAAACAGATAGTAGCTCATGCACTATCTTTGCAGAAATATCACAAGGAGTTTGTGCCAAAGTCAAACCCAGGCCTCAAGACCCAATGTAGTTGGAAACCTCCTCCTCCTGGTTTTAAATTGAATGTTGATGGAGCTATACTTTTCAATCAACATAAGGCAGAGATGGGGATGATCCTAAGAGATGAGGAAGGTGAAATTATCTTGACTATCAATAAAGCCAAGCAAGAAGTTGTTGAACAGAAGCAGTCTAACTATTAGCCATGTTCAGAAGTCTCCAGTTTTGCATACGCTGGGGAATATCTCTCAACTCATTCTTGAAAGTGAATTTTTGTTGATGATTAAAGAGCTCCAAGAAGCGAGAACAGGTTCCTTCTCAATTTTACATAATCTGATGAAGGTAACTCAGAGTTTAATGAATACGTTTACTGTTTGCAAAATTCAACATGTTCATATAGAGTATAATGAGGCAGCTCATAGACTCGTCCGCTATGCTTGGAATGTGGATGATATTGTCATGTGAGGGGCAGTTGTTACTATGCCAATTTCCCAAGCTGTTTGGGTGGATAAGAACTTGACGTAATCCATCAGTTGAAAAAAAAAAAAAAGAGTACGATGCAGTCCGAACGCGTATAAAGCTAGCAGTCCGAGCAGTTACAATAAGTTAGCGGGGCAAATACGAGTTCAACATCGGGTATTTGTGGCGTAGTGATCCATCTCGCCATAGGTTTACTTTACATTAAAATCCTTATCTGCTTCACTCCCGACTAGTAATTTTTGCAAGGAAGTTCCCCATCTCGCAGGCCAGTTTGGAAGAAATATAATTCAGACTTCAGATCACTCGCCATTGATCAAATTATCAACCGGTCAACATACCTGCCTAACAAGCAACTACAGGCAGTACTCATCCAAGCTCACACATGGTACGTGTCACCAGCATAAAGACTGATGATATGATTAATGTTTGCAGGGCCCGGGGCGCCCCGGGGGGTTTCAAAGTTTGCCATTTTCAGGTTTCCTCATCGTCAACTTCTTCTGCAAGTTCTTCCAGTTCATCTACATCATCAATGGGAATGGCTTCACTGTTGTCATCAAAAGAACCTGCACGGGCATGGTTAAATGATTTTAATAACTGTTCTCTCTCTTTTTTTTTCTCTGTTGTAATACATAATTTTTCTAACTGCGCCTAAAACAACAAGGTAGAAGACTCATCAGTGCCCAATAGACTAACTACTCAAAAGGTTGGTTCAGATGGACAACTGTAAACCTCCACATCAAAATATATGCGACAACTGTGCCTAATTTAAATATTATGAAGGTGTCACACAATTTAAACAATGCTCATTTTTCTAAGACTTGGAAAATTGAGGAGGTGGCTAAGGCACTCATGCCAGGTTTGCCACTAGCAGTGATAGAAAAAGCCTCAAGTTCAGATGAGAGGAGAGAAGAAATAATGCATGGGCTTGACCATTCACCTTTTGAACATACAATAGTTTCAATCTCATGAACTTCATCAACTAGCTGCTAGGATGTCACCCTAATCCTGAGGAGATTTCATTCAGACCCACCCAACTTTGAACCAGTTTTAAGAGCTGCTACTTGCAGGAATACTTCCATAGGAGATAAGGGTAAGCAGTTTCGGCAACAGTCTCATAAGCATGGCCAACAAGAACGCAATATATCTAACATGAGAAGCCATTCAATGCACTAATATCCAAAAAATATTGTTGCATAAATGTGTAGAAAATAAGACCAGTATTAAAAAATAGAGATAGAGAGAGAGAGAGAGAGAGAATCAAAAGTCATGCAGAAATTCTTGAATCTTGTACCATAGGATTAGGAGTTCTTTACAACTTTAATGGAAGGTTCCAGATCAGATTTGGGTTATAGTGTTTTCAGGACAACTGAGAAAAAAATGGAATAGTATAAAAGAAAAATGGGTAGCTCCAGCATCATTTAGGCAAGAAGGAGATACCTCGCACGGAAAAGCTTCAAAACTCCTAGATACTGACTTCCAGAAAAAGTCCTAGATACCGATTTGGTCTCCATTGAGTTGAAAGAGTAAATAAACATTTATGTTGTGTTCAAATGAAGGATTTGAATAATTCTTAGAACTTTCAAAATAATGGAAAAGCAAATACAGATTAAGGATTTGAATAACTTTTTCAAATTTTCAAAACTCCTGATTTACTGATTTGGTCTGCATTCATTTAGTTCTCATTGGTTGGAAAAATATTTTTTGGAAAACTAGAGAAGTAGTTACAATGGTCATGATAATGTGGTAACAATGACTTTAGATGGACCATGAGTAAAGCCCACATCCAAGAAATTAGTAAATTCATCAAAATAAACATGACTTCAAAACCAAGAGAACTCAAAATATAAACAAAATCAACAGCATATCAACATAAAGAAAATGTAAAATTAAGACTTGATCAACTAAACTAGATAGCAGAAAAGCACAAGTGAGCACATAAATTTGAATAATTTTCCAAGATTTCTCTGGTCTATATAACTTGTCATTTTCCTAGGTCTCTTGTAGTTATAGTCTGTGTCAAAGAGGCTGGTTATTTTATTTTTTTTGATACTTAATAAACTTTATTGATCAAATGCAACTAGGCAAAGCCCATGTACACAGGACAAAGAGGCTGGTTATTTCCACCACCAACAACAGAGAATGATTGATTACCGCCTTGAAGCAAGGAAGCAGGACTGTAGGATAGGTCCTTGGATTCTGACATGTTATCAAGAAGATAAGGAAGTTCTAGAAACTGCAAGAAAGATTCTGTTTGAGGATTTCTGGGGTATCCTGCAAAGGGTTCAAAAAGGAAAATATTAGTATTTAGTGTAAACATAATCTTGTAAACCATGTCTTTCTGAAACAGCTGACAAGTGACAACCATTCCAACAAAGAAAAATACAAAAATGAAAATGAAAACAAAACAATCATAAAACATCTTGAACATAAGAAACAAAGCCAGTGGCAGAGAATCTACAATGAAAAGCCAACTTCACAGTCAATCCAAATAGATACTAGGCATGAATCTCATTAACAATTAGTTTACCTCAAACTAAACAAAAACAAAGAATAAGAAAAATATAGAAAATAATTCCAAACACACTACATAGAAATTCATCAAGTTGCTCACTTCGCAGAATATAAATGATAATATAATGAGGCATGCCAACAAGGACATCAATAAAAAAAATTAAACATAGGCATTGAAGATGCAAATAGACAGTGTATAATTACACAGGTTTACGTAATGTACATACATTGCTCTTAAAATAAATAATGTAGCGTACATACTTTATGTATAAATCCCCTTCCATATTGTTATTCTTCTTAACAATTTATAGACAAGCTGGACTATATTAGGCAAGATAACAACTCACTTTATAGAACACGGAGCATTTGAACCTTTAAAAAATCTAGCTTGCAAGGCCCCTCAATAATCATTTCCATATGAGCATCACTGAGTTAGCTTACAAAATGCTCTATTAAAACTAGGGGTGAGCACCGACTTAGTCGAAGTCGGATTCCCCTAAATCTGACTTCGACTCCGACTCGATTCGGATTTGGGTTTTCAGTTTTGGGCTTTTTTTTTAGCTTCATATTTAGCCCATTTTAAAAAAAAAAAAAATCTTCTCATCAGCCACTATTCACCATCCCATACCCTATGAAAAACACTCCCACATCCTGTGAAAAAGCTATAAGTGTGGGGTGTGGAAGTGAATAGTGGCTAATGCATAGCATTCCTCTTTTAAAAAAGAGTTTTTTGTGGCCTTTCAAATTTCAATTTTTCCAAAAAAATTTTTTTTTTTTTTTGATAAGTTAAAAATTTTATTATAACACAATGTAATAGGCGATGCCCAAGTACACAGGAAGTATACAAAGAAACACCCAGTTACATTCTAATAGTTAGACAAGCGAAGACATGAAGTTGTTTACAGCCCCTCCCTTGAGTACAATAGCAGAAAACCAGCTAAGCATAGTGCTTGTAAAAAACTTCCAAAATTCGTCTATATTGCTTTCTCTATCATTAAAACACCTCTCGTTTCTCTCTAATCAAATACACCACATAATACACAAAGGCAGCATTTTCCAAGCGGTTGCCACTTGGTGACAAGTATGCATTTGAAAGTTGGACCAGCTTGCTAAAAATTCAGCCACTGTTCTTGGCATAACCCAGCTCAGCCCAACCCTTCCAAACACTCCATCCCACAGCACTTTAGCCATTTTACAATGAAGAAGTAGATGGTTCACTGATTCTGCATCTTTCTTGCACATAAAGCACCAATCCAAGACAATCATTCCACGCTTCCTCAAATTGTCTATAGTCTGAATATTCCCTAATGCTGCAGTCCATACGAAAAAAGCCACCCTAGTCGGAACATGAGCCTTCCAAATCCTCTTCCAAGGAAAGCCAATATGGGGCTGGTTTAAAATCACCTTATAATATGACCAAGCTGTAAACTTATTAGTGGCTGTATGTCTCCAGCATAGTTGATCCCTGCCCTGTCTTCTTATCTCCACTGAATATAACAATCTGAAAAAGTCAGTCACCTCCTCTATTTCCCAGTCTTGAGCAGATCTGGAAAAGCTAATATCCCAAAGTACCCCTCCATTGGAAGATCCCATCAACTCTGAAACTGAAGCTAACTTGTTAGACGCCAATCTGAAAGCAACCGGATAGGCTCTAGCTAATTCAGTATCCCCGCACCAAATATCCGACCAGAATCTGATTTTAGAACCATCCCCAACCGAAAATTTGACTTGTTTCAAGAAACAGCCCCATCCTTTCCTAATACACTTCCATAGACTCACTCCATACGAACCCCTACACTCCTTAGTGCACCAGCCTCCCCAATCACTACCATACTTACGATCAATTACCCCTCTCCACAATGCTTCCTCTTCCCCATGATATCTCCATAACCACTTCCCCAACAATGCCTTGTTAAAACTACGTAAGCTATGAATACCCAAGCCTCCATCAGCCATCGGACAGCACACTTTTTTCCAGCTCACTAGGGGAGTTTTAGTCTCCTCTCCCATACCTCCCCATAAAAAGTTTCTTTCCAAAAAAAAATTACTAGACTTATATTATTCTGTCCAAAAAATTTAAAACTAAAACTAAATTATTCACTACTAATTTACTTCTATACTAATATCTAACTAATTTTTATACTAGACTTATCCTATAATGTCAAATTATATGTTATCATACTCTAGTATTACATATTATTTTTAGTGTCTAATTACATGTTATTATACATTAGTATTGCATGTTTTTTTTTTTTGATAGGTAATAAGAGATTTTATTCAAAGTAAATAGGCATAGCCCAAGTACACAGGAAGTATACAAGAGAATACACCTAAATACAAGCTAAAGCAAATAAAGAGAAAACACTACAAATATTCATGTCTTACACTAGATTGTTTACCCAAAAATTTAAAGTACTAAAGAAGAAATCCCTAAATTCTTCCACTGTGCGTTCACAATCTTCGAAGCATCTCCCATTTCTCTCCAGCCATATACACCAGAACAAACACAAAGGAATCATTCTCCATTCAGCTTTATTGACTCCATGTCCCACAACACCATGCCAACTTGCCAAGAAATCCACCACTTGAAAAGGCATCACCCAAACAATCCCAACCCTTGTAAATAACTCGTTCCAAAAAGCAGTCACCATTTCACAATGAAGAAACATGTGGTTAACTGATTCGCCATCTTTTTTGCACATGAAACACCACTCCATCACATATAAACCCCTTTTCCTCAAATTATCAATTGTTAAAACTTTCTCCAATGACACCAACCAGCAAAAAAATGCAACTTTACTGGGCACTCTAACTTTCCAAATGCATTTCCAAGGGTATGTTCTATTATCATGACTATTTAACACCTAGTAATAGGAATTCACCGAGAACCTGGACTTGTTATCATGAATCCACTGCATCCTATCCTCCCTGTTCAGATCAATCTTCGAATCATAAAGTTTTACAAAAAAATCAGCAGCTTCACTAACTTCCCAGTCCTGTAAATCTCTAGAAAATTCCACATTCCAATTCAGCATGTTATTGGAGGACGAATATGAATCAGCCACAGCAGCCCCCTTGTATTTAGCAATCCTGAAAAGACTAGGAAATGCTAATTTAAGAGGTGAATCACCACACCAAACATCGTTCCAAAAGGAAATATTAGTCCCGATTCCCACTTTGAAATTAATGTTTTTAACAAAATCTCCCCATCCCAACCTAATAGACTTCCACAATCCCACCCCAAAAGCCCCTTTTGTTTCATTAGAACACCAATTCCCTAGTATTGCATGTTATTATACTAATGTCTAACTTAATTATATACTAGACTTTCTAGTGTCTAATTACAATTTTTTTTTTTAATGTCAGGGAACCTTTTCAAAGCAAGGCCCTTTGGACCCACCCCTGGAGAGTAAACCTCAGTCCCCAGCACCACACCCTCAGAAGTTTCCCTACACGGAACTAGTTAAATCGATGGCTTTTCACCAGGGGTGTAACTTCTAGAGATTGTTTGCACCCAAGAAAATTTGAACCTTGAACCTAGGGGGAGCATACCCACAAGCCCAAGGCCTTTACCACTTGAGCCAACCCCTAGGGGTTTAATCACATGTTATTATACTTTAGTAAATTAGTATATGTGTTATTAATTTATTATACTAGACTTATTTAAATACTAGTGTCTAATTTATTTCTCTACTTGATTATGCACGGTAGTAATACTATAATGTTTACATATACTAAACTATCATTAGTCTATTTATATTATAGTATAAACATATTATTTTATAATAATTAGCTCATACTAATATATTATTGAATTTAACTATATAAGTTCTAATTATATAACTATACTAGCATATATGATAAAGTATAGATAAATACATATTTTTATAATATATGTATAATATTGAAGTCGGAGGGCAAAGTCAGAGTCGGATCAGAAAGTCGGAGTTGGTGTCAGTCCAGCGACACCTCCGGCTAAAAATTAAAAAAAATCGGGCTTCGACTCTGACAAAAGTCAGAGCCGGATCGGATTTTTGCTCAGCCCTAATTAAAATCCAACAGCAACCCCCCCCCCCCCCAAAAAAAACCAAAAAAAAAAAATAGTTATCACTTTCACATCTCCTGCCTCCAGTTCCAGTCCCTCAAAAAGCAATCATTACCTTATGAATTACATTCATCTTAACAAATTAGTGATCGATTAATTTTTAAGGGTAGTCTTTCTTTGATCTTGTAAGCTTCTATTTCAAAACTCAGCAAATAGAAATAATCATGTTGTCACACATAATGGCTCAGATACTGTTAGTGAATACAAAAAATAACTATTTTTTTAGCCAGGGGCCACATTAGATGAATGTATATATACAATCCAAAATTTCAAAATGCAAAATGCAATTTATATTCGAAATGGGCTAATAATTTCATAATTATACCAGAAAAGGAACCACTGGAACCAGATTGAGAGGGATTGTAACATGGAACTGTTCGAACAAACTCAAAAGGTTTGGCCCCTCTTTCTTGTAGCCTGCTCCCGACCCATTGATGACAGTCTTCCTTTTGAAGATCAACAGTCCTGTAAGAAAAGAGCTATTAACTACCTTCTTAGGTAATGAGATGAGCCAAAATGACCAGGGAAAACAGAAGAAGAGGCGGTGGGGAGTGGAGTGACAAAATTTGCAATCCATAATGGTCATGAATAGCATTTCGCAAGTGTACAAGAATACACACCCAAAATTTGCACGTTTTCTGGTCAAAGGAAAGATAGAGTTAAACCTCCTCGTTATTGCTAGCCATTCTTCATCATACTGGATCTCATAGGGTCCAGGCTCTGATTCGAGTTCAAGTATCTAAGAGTCCAATGAATGCCACCATTTTAGCTTCCAGCATTAACTATAAGAATGGACCTTTAAACAAACTATCACCACGTTAAGTACCTGTAAAAATGGGCGCCGAGGAAGACATTTATCAAGTGCAAGAAATTTTGTCAGTGGGCCACCTTCCCCATGCTGAACAAGAGCAGCAAATTTGCAGTGTAGATGAGCTGAAAACCAATAAGGTGGTTTCAATTTTTCAAGAAGTTGAGCAGCTGCTGCACTTCCAAGAGTCCTTTCTTGAATCTGAAAATCATTTTTCAACCACATAAGCAGTCATAAAAATTCCTCCTTCTTTCAAGACAGGTTTATTCTTCTGTAGATACCATAGAAACTAACCAATTAATAAGAAAACAAAAATTAACAAGAAAAAATGGAAGAGTTTTTAAAACATTATGAGCCGATCCATATGAATTACGGTGTACAATGTTCACATCACCAAACAACCAAATATTCAACTTAAAATCCATATAAAATGTCACCGATCAAAAAAATCCATATAGAATGTCAACACCATTGAGCAGATATGTTTGCTTAGAGGAGAAGCTGTTTAACTCCAAAGAAGAAGGATGATATGAAACACACCCAAGCCTAAAACTAAATAAGCTCTTGTACGTGTATTTATTTGAAAAGCAATAAAATGAGGCTAATTCAAGACAATGCCTATAAGTAGAACTTTAGGAAAAATTATGGGAATTTATGACCTCTAAATGTACAAAAGAAAAGGAGGTTATTTGGAGATACACTCGAGCGATGACCAAGACTGGAGCCGTTACAGAGATGTGAAAAATACACCCAGAACTGTAACAGCGCAGATAAGAAGCAGCCAAAAGGTAGAGAGCAAGAGCTAAAGAAATACCCAGGTTTTCTCACACCACTGATTGAAAAATTCTTCACAAAAATAGCCTCAAAAATATTTTCTATGTTTATCTTTTAGATATAAATTATTAAGACCTATTCTATGAAAGCCATAACACACATACCACATAGATAAAATTTTAATATGATTATAATTACCTCCTTCTTGAAATATGGTTTGCGTCGAACAAGCTCCTCCCACTTCCCATAATCAGTGATTCCAAGAGGCCAATCATGTGAAAGAAAAATATCAACCGGTTCCTCAACTTGCATGAGTTTTTGGACATCGTATTCACGAACATGATACACAGATCTGATTGTACTCTCATTATAAGGAGGCCTTTCATGGTGTCCTGCTCAGGAAAAAAAACATATATTGTTTGATACCATTGGATAATTACCACAAACATGGTTTAGGATTCTTGCCAAGCACTAGCCTAGAGTTTTAACAATTAATGACAGGGACGATATGCAAACTTTAACTGGGTTGGTTCCATGAATATTCTTAACATAAACCAGAAGTCATGACCAAAAAGATGAAACCAATTACGATACAACATGACCCACGTAAAGAAATTAACACAAGCGATAAGCAAGACTTCAGAACTATATAATGGTTTACACAACAGGCAAGTAAAAGTCAACCAACCTGAATAATAATTGCGTGAGTTGTAAATTCCAGAAAGTCCACCGATGCGAATGTTCCCGAACTTGACCACCCCAGCAAATCCCAAAAAATATATATTAGGCGCTGCCCATCCTCCATAGTACCTAGGGAAAACATCCAAAATAAATTTATGCAGAATCAAGTTTAAAAAAACAAGGATACGAAAATAATATGAAAAACCTCATTCCGTTGAACGTTGAAATACAATAACTACAACCCAGGTCATTCCAATTAACACTATTTAGAGTGGACAAAACTGACAGTACTTAGGTTTTATTATATTGACGAAAAAAGATCAGAAGTGAGCCAACATTGGTGCATAGAAACTACTATTCTAAATCTCCAACCATAAACACCCTGAAACAAAATACCAAAGTGACGCACAATTCCCACAAGTAATTGGATGCCTCGTGGTTTCCGCCGATGAAGATAGTAGGATACGGAGCGAGCTCTTCACCCGAATAGTACTTCCAGAACGAGTTCATGCAACGGTACTTTCTTGGCACGTTTAGGCTCTCAAGATCCTCTTCATTCCTCACAGCCTAATCCCACAACAGAAAGGAAAAAAAAAATTGGAATTTTCTTCCAAGTCTTTGTTTTTTTTTTTGGGGGGCTAAATTGAAAAATGAGAAGTACCTGAAAGTCGCCGCAGCAGAGGAGGAGGTCTATTTTGAAATCGTGTTTCTTTTCTGCGTACTGCAGGGTTTTATAAACGGTGTCGAGGTCGCCATGCATACAACCTTCTACTGCTATCCTCATCTTTGTGGAATCCAATCGATGGACAGAGAAAGTTGAGGGAGAGATCTGGGTTTAACGTTCAAGCAACTAAAGTTTTTGGGGGTTTGGCATTGCAATTCAATTTTGGCGTGATTTGTGCAGGAGAAATGATACTAGGTGGAATGGTAAGTGTTACATAATTTTTCTTTTTTTTTTTAAAGCAAATATGAAAAAAGAAATTTATTTTTTAATAATAAATTTAACTCTTTTTTAAAATAATTGTACGATATTTATACCCTTTACAACTGTATGTAATATTATATTTATACATTTTACGACTATATGTAATATTATTCTTTTTTAGAATATGTTGTTTATTACTTTGGAAGCAAGTGATGCCTAGGAGCATAAAAAAATATATATACATATATATGGAAAATTGGTTGAATCGGACGGGATAGATCAAATCGGTGAGTTTGGTCCAATTTGTAAGTGATCTGGTACGGTATCAGTTTTTAAGAACGAAAATCAATTTTAAACCAGTATGATATCAGTTTTCATATTTTGAAAAATGTTTAGACTAAACCAGACCAGTATATATATTTATAATTTTTTATATTATAGTATATGTTAAATTATTAATTAATATACATGAAATTCTAATTTTATTATTCAAGTCTATTAATCTTATAACATAAAATTAATATAATATGTAATATAACATAAAATAATCTTATAATTTTGATATAACATTTGATATAACATAGAAATTTTAATCTTATCATATAAAATTAATATAACATAAAATTTTAATCTTAAACATAAACATTAATATAAAAATCGCATCATTTAACAGTAGTAGATATGATCCATTATAAGTTGATTAAAACAACGTTAGAGCAACAAGCTCTTATTACCCGTCTAAACGGATATATCTTATTATTACAATCTAGTATACAAAATTCAAAATAATCTTATAATTTTAAAAAACATTTGATATAGCATATAAATTTTAATTTTATAGTATAAAATTAATATAACATAAAATTTTAGTCTTAAACATAAACATTAATATAAAGTTACTTTTGATATATATATAATACATTTTTGACATAATGAATTATAATATATATATATATATTAAATATATTTTTACACATTTGATCATATATACTCATATAAAAAGTCTAAAACTTATATAGAATATAGTTAAATTCAATACTATATTAGTATGTGTTAATTATTATAAAATATTGTACTTCTAATATTATATAAATAAAATAATAGTTTAGTATATGTAAACATCATATTATTTCCAACATAGATAATTTGTAAAACCAAAAAAAGGGACTGGATTGGATCGACTTTCGGTTTTAGTATTGAATCGGTCCGGTATCTGTTCTTAAATTTTGAAAATCGATCTATACTGGTTCAGTTATAAAAAAATGTACAAAATCGGACCGATTACATCCCTAGTAATACCGTCCATAGTCTCAAAATAGGGGAGCTGCCCGACCCCTTGCAGGTGGGGTGACCCCTCCCCGCCCCCGCGTCGGCAACTGCAAGGAATGGGGTCGCCCCTCGCCCCTGCCACCCATGACTATCCCAATTGAAAAAACACATAACAAAATTCCAAAACCATCTTAACAATGAAAAAAGTTACAAAATCATATCAAAAACCAAAATTAGCAAAAACAAAAAACGAAAACACAATACATATGCCATAAACTCATATAAGAGGAAAAAAAAAACCTAAACATCGTTGGATTCTCATCGCGCCCCCCTAAGAGGGAGAGAGAGAGAGAGAGAGAGAGAGAGAAGAAGAATAGAACTATCTATAGGGAATTATGAACTTAAACCTCTCCAAAACGATGTCGTTTTGGCGTTAATTATTTTTTTATTTTTTATTTATTTATCAAAACAACGTCGTTTTGATAACGATTTTATGTATATATATACACACACATACACATTTTGGGTTGGGCTTAATCCCAGTTTGAGGGCAAGAAGCCCCTCGCCCATGCCCCCGGGGCCAGCCACCCAGCCCCACCTCAAAGAGAGGGATTAGATTATGCTTGCATGTAGGTGTAAAGGACATATTCTTCATAGTTTTTTTTTTTTTTTTTTGAAAAAACATATTCTTCACAGTTGATATGACATAACGTAATAATAGAAATAATAATGACACCACTACGAGGGTTTGGATAGACCCCTAGGTCTCTACCATAAACTCCTTAAAACTACAACCAAACCTAAATAATCCCCCAATAGATTATGATATAAGGGTGTCTTAACTAATTACTCTTGAAGAACCTAGACATTGGAACTCCATTTTGCTTCAAGCCCTCTTCACACCAGAATCAGTGGCAGCCATCATGAAAATCCCACTTTCGAATCTAAACTTCAAAACATGCAGAGATAAAGTTAAGTGGATCCGCCACTCTTTAGGCAACTTTTCTGTTAAATCAGCATATGCAACCCTTCAAAGATCAAATGACATCACTCCAACTCAACAAACATGCACAATCTGGAAAAAACTTTGGAAACTTAAGCTTCAAGACAGACTGGAATTTTTTCTTTAGAAGGTAATGCACAACATTCTTCCCACAAGATCCCTCCTTAAAAGCACACTCCTCCTAGATGAAAGCATACTAAGTGTCCTCTTTGTACCATGGAGGAAGAAACCTTTCCTCATCTTTTCCTAAACTGTACTTTCTCTAGGATTCTATGGAGACATTCTAAATGGCCAATCAACATTTTCCAATTCGCAAACCAGCCCATTTCCAACTAGATATCAATCATTCTTAATCCTTGTAATGGACTGAACATTCCTGAGGAATAAGCACAATCTTTTCAATTGTTTTCTACAATAGCTATGGATAGCTAATGGTATGCAAGAAATCAGGTCATTCACAAAGAATTAACCCCATCTCCAGTATGGTTTGTCTCCAAGGTCACACAGTTATTCAATGAACATAATAAAGCTTGGACCACAAAAAAAAATTCAACAGGAACAAAAATGGCAGCCACCACCCTAAGGAGTATTCTCTCTCTCTCTTGATATAGTTGTTAGACTAAATGGGAGTTCAATTGCATCATTATGTAGAAACAGCCAGGGGGAATCTATCTTCATACAAATAGACTTCATCAACAGCACAAACCCAAATGTAGGGGAAGCAATGGCAGCTTTGATGGTAATACAAGAGGCAGTCAAAAGTTATCATAGAGGGAGACTCAAAGCAAGTCATACAAGCAATATCCATCTCATCAAAAACAGCGGATTGGACCAATGCAACCCACCATTAGAGACATCAAGTACTTACTTAGACACTTTGAAGAATGGAGGGTGCAAAAAATACACCGTTCCCATAATCGGTGCGCAGGCAACCTTGCGCAATAGGCAGCTTCCAAAGTAGTTTATGGAAGCATACCCCATAAATGGATCCCACCTAGCCCACTCAACTTTCACAGCAAATAGGATGCCCCTTCTATTGTATAATTAATACTCTGCTCATGTACCTCTTCTCAGTTTCAATATTAATATATTATTGCTTGTCGAAATAATAATAATAATGGTATTCATCTTGAAGACATTCAAATACAATATTTTTAAACTAATCATTACAATTTTAATTTTTTTTTAAATCGATTCAACTTTTTCAAATTTTTAAATAAAAATAATATTATAAAACTATATTCTAATAATATTTTAATTTTACAATATTTTTTATTCAAATTTTTTTCTCTTCTCAAAGTTCAAAAAATATTTAACTCAAATTATCTCATTACTATTAACAAACTATCTTACTACTATAAACAAACTTTCCATCTCATCTCACTCTCCAAACGAACTATAGTCACTTTTAATATTCCAAGTAATTTTTATGTCTATTATTTATAAAATATAGTAGAAGTTGTTTAAATTTATACAAATAAAAAAAAATACAAATCTCTTACAGATGTTATATCTTAAAAAAATGAAAAATGTACCTTATATAATAGATTCCACTTTTTATAAAGAAAAATTTACTTATCATTTTCTACACTATATATCAATATATGATTTATCATTTTTATCATTTGATCTAAATACATACATTAGTAAAATGTAAAAAAAATACACAAAAGTGACCGTAAGTAAAATTTTCCTTAGAACATCTTATCCCGGCATTGCTCCTTGCAGCAATTATGAGTCGTTGCATTTTGTTGGGTGTAGCACGAGGATTGGCTACCAACAAATTATAAATTATTTATTTATTTATTTTTATATCCTTATATATATTTTTAAAATCATAATATTATTTAAAAAATACTTTCTTAATTATTAAATAAAAATAAAAAATCATCGGGACCCATCCTCTCTGGATGAATACTCGGTGAGTTTAGAGTTGGCATAGTGACAGGGTTGGTATTTTATTACTACCTATCTACCACTCAAGTTCATTTCAAGTTTTTTTTATTTTTTTTATCATTTTCATTTAAGTATTGTTTTAACATTTTTAATTACTAAAAAAAATTAAAAAATATATATTTATTAATACTCACTTTCTTAATTATTAAGTAAAATAAAAAAATAAAAAATTAAATATAAAAAGAATAATAGATAAGTAGTAGTAAGATAGCACTTCTATCATTATTCTTATAAGAATAAATATTGGCATCCACCACTGTTTAAAATCAGCCGACCCACACCAGTGTAAAAGTACTAAAATATCCTCGTAATAAAACCCACTTTCCTTTTCTTTCATTTCACACGTTTCAAACCGAAAATGTTGAGAGAGAAGAGAGCTCAGAGATGAGAGATGAAGATCTGAGATGATGAGAGAGAGATATGGGATGATGAGAGAGAAACGATGAGTGAGAGAGATCTGAGTTTGATGAGAGAGAGAGACGCGATGAGAGAGAGAGCTGAGATGAGGAGAGACGATGAGAGAGAGACCGACGAGAGAGAGAGCAAAGATGAGAGAGAGAGACGATGAGAGAGAGCGACGATGAGAGAGAGACCGAGATGAGTGAGAGAGAGGAGAGAGAGGATGTTGTTGAGAGAGAGGAGAGAGAGGATGTTGTTGAGAGAGACGAGATGGATGAGTGATAAAAATAAAATAAAATAAAAAACTGCCATGTAAGATGTGTAAAAACGCACACCACTACAGTGATAGATGCGTATCAATTCTCTTCTTATAATTATTCTTACATTTTAACGGTGCGGGCCGCGGCAGGTGCCTATCAGTTCTCTTCTTATAATTATTCTTGCATTTTGTGTCTTGTACACCTCACGGCTCACAGGGGTTTTTTTCCTTGTTACGTGACCAACCGGAATTGACCAACTGCTCCTTAAGTCCAAAGTTGTGTGGCCTAGAGTGGTGCCACACTCTTGCAAGCAACACCCTGATCTCTCTCTCTCTCTCTCTCTCTCTCTCTCTCTCTCGTGTATGGCTTCATCTTGCATTTCCTCTGCAACGACATATACTCAGTTCTCCAGTCACACTTCATAACCAAAAATGGCTTTGCTGCGTTCATTTCCCTCCCACAACACTTTATTCTCTTTCTCTCTATCGACCCCGCCTACCCACAAACTAATTGTACCAGTACCTCCCCTTCTTTATCTTTCACAACCCCTCAGACAGCCTCTACTTGTAAGAAAAAGCAACAGCAAGTGTGGTGCAGTCGCTGACATCAAAGCTCTGCCTCCAATTGATGCCAACCAGGAGGAAGAGGAGGACGAAGGTGATCACCAGGTTCTTGTGGGTCCTGGCAGTGAGGAAGAGCGGCGAGGTGAGAGGGTCGTGGCGGACTACGATTGGACGGAAGAATGGTACCCTCTTTACCTCGCCCAGGACTTGCCCGATGACGCACCTCTGGGTCTCACCGTGTATGACAAGTATATCGTCTTGTATCGGGACGGGAATCGGCAGCTTCGCTGTTACGAGGATCGCTGCCCCCACAGGTAAAGTCTGGTAAAGATTCCACCATCATCTCATTGAACTGTACCAGATATATATCGGAGGAATAGAGAAAATTAGATATATATTCAGTTTTCTTTCTCTATTTCGCGTTTCTAGGAACCCAAACATAGGATTGGCTTTTGAAAGGGATACTTTTGAGTTTGACTGCTCACGTAGGATCATAAAATTGAGGTTGAATTTAGGTTTTGCAATTCATGCTCTAGGGATAAACTTTGATTTGTATTGAATGCCATTTTGGCTGTTATTTATGGGAAATATGCACTAAATTTTGGTCCTTTTATGTTCATTCTACTTCAAATGAAAGGATGGAGTAAAAAATGATGAATGCGCAAACACTTCATCAAGGATAATCATGGTCAAACCATTAAATCTGACTTTTGGTATTGGTTACAATCTAATATAGCGGCTATTTTGTTGCGCATGGGCTACGCCTGAATTAGATGACCAACTAAAAGAAACTGAAATACCTTTCTAACTCTCTTTGTTTCTTGTTATGATACTGTGTTCTGCAGTTTGAATCGTTGATGTAAGATCTTCATCATGTCATACTTTTGATGAACCTATCATTTCCTGCACGGGGTAATCTTACTCTTAGACTAGCGTGTAGGAACAAATGAACAATATGCAAGAAAAAGTCGCATAAAGCATGGTAGCTTCTGAAATTTAACTCAATGATGAAAAAAACTTTTACCTTTATTTACTGCTTGATGCAATAGGTTAGCAAAGTTATCTGAAGGCCAATTGATAGATGGAAGACTAGAATGTCTGTACCATGGCTGGCAATTTGAAGGCGATGGTAAATGTGTGAAGATACCCCAGGTATGTCTTAGTTTACATTGTCCCCATTTTTGTTTCTGACTACATGGAATGCTCATCTACTTCCCAAATCCAAGCTAATGATCTCAAACTTATCTGCCACAGCTTCCAGCTGAGGCCAAAATTCCTCGATCAGCTTGCCTCAGAACGTATGAGGTGAGAGACTCACAAGGTGTTGTGTGGGTATGGATGTCACAGAAGACACCCCCGAACCTTAATAAACTACCCTGGTTTGAGAACTTTGCCAGGCCAGGTTTTCAGGATACTTCCACCACCCACGAGCTTCCTTATGATCACTCCATACTTCTTGAGAACCTCATGGATCCCGCCCACATTCCAATTTCACATGACAGAACGGATTGGAGTGCAAAAAGGGAGGATGCTCAACCATTAGGTTTTGAGGTGACTGAACGTACTGATCGAGGATTTGCGGGCTGGTGGGGTAAAGCAAAGGATAAACCTCTGCCAAATTTCTTACGATTTGAAGCACCTTGTGTTCTTCAAAATAACCGGGAACTTGTTGATGAGAATGGGGAGAAGCATTACTTCACAGGTCTATTCCTTTGTAGACCAACTGGGCAAGGGAAATCCATGCTTATTGTAAGGTTTGGAACTACAAAAAGATCCCCCTTGGCGAAGTTGTTCCCACAATGGTACTTCCATCAGAATGGAGCTAAGGTCTTTGAGCAAGATATGGGTTTCCTCTCGTCCCAAAATGAGATTCTAATGAAGTCTAAAGTTGCCACCAAGGAGCTGTACCTTAATCTAAAATCCTCTGACACATGGGTAGCTGAATACCGTAAGTGGATGGACAAAGTAGGGCATGGAATGCCTTATCATTTTGGGCACAGCACCATTTCATTGCCCAAAGAGCCTGCTGTGGTGGAACATGCACCGGCCGGACTGGTTGCCGGAGTTTCAGCATCTGCACCAGCTAAAGGAGGGATTGGAACAATGTATGCTCCAAACTTGGCAAACCGGTATTTCCGGCATGTAATCCATTGCAAGGGATGCAGAACCGTCATTAAAGCTTTCCAAGCCTGGAAAAATGCCCTTTCTGTTATGGCTCTTACACTGACCGCATTGGCAATCCTAGTGTCTGCAAGGCAGTGGAAGGCCCTTCTTTTAGTACTGGCAACCGTGTGCTCTGCTGGAGCTTATGGATGCTCAACTGCCGTTGCACTGAATACAACCAACTTCATTAGGACACATAGGAGATTGTAATATATCAAATGGTACGTTTGTTACTTCAGGGAGGAAAAGAACCCATAGGATTACAAAGGACAATGAAAATATAATGTGGCACTCCAATGTAGATTGGGGTGTTGGATCAGTTGATTCAACCATCAAGATTTTTATTGCAAATGTTTCTCAAATTTAAACCATTTATCTGTCTGTCAGCTTCGAGTCGATCAGTTTCGCCTTTTTCAGCCGTGGTCATGCTTGAACCGAGATTTAGCACAGTCAACTCTCTTCACTTGGTTTTGTGCGTTAGTATCTAGCCCCAACAGCTGCCCGATAGTTGGAGTCCAATAAAGTTGAAAGACAATCAAGTCTTTTACAAATTAAGATAAATAAATAAATATACGATCACTGAAATTAGTAAACGATGATAATGTAATACGTCGGATGACCTGCTGTCACCATAATCTCAAGCGTAGATGGGATTAAAAAAAGCAGGGATTACTGACACTTGACAAGTTGACAACCCAGTGCCACTGAAGAAAGCATGCTAGTTTCAAGCCTATTTAAATGAGTAACGGGAAAGCGGGCCCGGCTACTTTCAAGTACAAATAACCAGCACTAAAATTCAAGAATTAATAAACAAGTTACAATCGATCAATTGCTCCTTACACGTAAAAACAACGTAAAGTAAGTGTAATTGTTTTCGGTCAGAGAAAGTAGCTTGATAACGACCCTAACTAAGTTAGGCTAACTTCGTGGCTGAACGCCTCCTATTCATCTACAACAATCCATGTGCCAAAAAGCAATCTCTTCTGCTCATCATGCATGGTTATCGATAAAGTAGACAAAAAATTCTTGCACTTTTCACTCACAAACCATCACTTGTTTCTCACTATGCACCCCAAACTTCCAAAAGTTTCAGCTTCCACCCTAAACTACCTATATTTTTCAATTACACCCTCAGTTAAGATCTAACATTAAGATTGTGACACATGGCCAATCATTCATTTAACTGTCATATACTGACCGAAAGTCCAAATTAAAAAATATATGTAGTTTAGCATACAAACTTTAGGGTGCAAAATGAAAAACAGTTGGTACTTTGTGGGTGAAACGAATAATTCAACCATCTTAAAACTTGAGCCATCTTTTTTCTTTTTCTCCACTTACAACTGCATTTGATGCTGATGCCTGAGCTGCCTCAGCCTCCGCTAAAGCTTTCCGAGTCTCGTTTAATTTTCTCATGGCAGCTTCATAAACCACCTTCTCCTTCCGGTTTCTGTTAACCATTTCTTCAAGCTTCTCAATTCGCATCCTCAGGTCCTTTACCTCATCATCATAAGCAATCAGAGCCCGCCTATCTACTTTCTTCCCCTCCCCAGAACCTCTATTTTGATGCTTCTTTCCTGACCCACCATTTAGAGCTTCACTATGCATTGCGAGTTGGTTATTGATAAGACTAAAGACATCTGGTCTCAATTCCTCTTCTTCCTTTGCTGCCCTAGCCAATGCTGCAAACTTCTTATCACGTTTCCTCTTACCACCTCTGCTCCGCTTCTTCCCTTGACTCTCGTTGGTCTCTTCACCTTCACAAGACTCAAGAGCGTGATCAAGAGATTGCTTTGGTGGAAGGACCTTCACACTGATGGGATTCAACATTCCCTGTCCAGAAGCTCCTAAACCCATCCCGTCACAATAACCCATATTGGCCATCATTTTTGAAGCTATACCCCGGGTGTGATTCTCCCACTTGGCAAATATGGTAGTTTCTGTCTGGATTCCTCTCTGCTGGGTGGTGCTTTCAAGAAACCCTATACCTTGTGACTCTTCTTCATAATTGCTAGAATCAGACTGTTCAGAGCAGGAATCACTCTCCTCATCATCACTCGCTTGGGCATATTCAGATAATGAGATTGCATCTGGCCCAAGCTTTGCAGAGCTTCCATCATCTCGAAAAACAACTTGCCCTTCTCCAAGTTTGTCATCCCAGGATTCAAGTTCAGCTTCTCTCCAAATGCCAGATTTACTATCTGATATTGCCCAAATACTGGAACCCACAAGTGACTGATCCCAAATTGTTGGGATGTACTTCTTCAAGGAGGCCAATTGGACATCAACACCTGTACTCATCAAACCCATGTACGCTTTAAGAAGCTGGAAGTAACCACATGAGCAAATGATAAATACAAGGACAATGATAGAACACAGTTGCCACGTGACGCTATAATAGATGTATAACAGGCAAATAAAACTTGCACCATTTGATTAAAAAACCATGAATTCATATTGTGAATAGTTCTATCACAGTTGCCACATTTCTCTTCTGTTGGCAAGACTAATGCCAAGCAATTCTATCACCTTCTATAGAAAGCAAACTCGAGACCAAGCAAGCTTCTTTGATTTTCTAGGTACATCATAACGACCTTCATCTGCAAGCTGCTTTTCTAACATAGCGGCAGCCTATATCCTCCCATTCACCTCATACTATGCATTGCAATGAATGGCAATAACAATGCACACATGAGAAAAGTAACAATTTTTAAAACAAAATTGCAAGATTTCTACTCATATAATTGAAACAATTGCAACATACCATGTGATAAGCGACAATTAGTACCGAATCGACATCGTTGTTGTAGAAAGAACTTGCACATCTGCACAAGTACCATGGTGTTTTACTCAACAGCCTAGGCAAATTATTTTTCAGTTATGGTAGCACAAACTGATGCCTAACAACATTATGTAAATTGCTTCTTCTCTTACAAGAAAAAGAAAATCCATTTCACTCAACTCGCAATTGCATGTGCAGACGTGTCTGTACATTCTTATAATCTATGTTAGAAGTGCTTAACAGGCATTGTAATTGGTACCAAATTACCCCAGCAAAAGGTAACCCAATCAGATGAGAAAGATATATATATATATTTTTGATAAGTAAATAAGTAGCTTTATTGAAGATGAGAAAGATATATAATGCATTGTTTACATGTATCCATGCATTTATACGCATGTATAAAACAAACAAGAAAATATTCAAATTATTACAACTGCCACGCTTCCCCCAAAACTAGCTTACATCAGATCTTCCATGACTCTAAACTTGCAAGGAACCATTCAAATGTTGAATATCTATGTTTTAGGGAGTAATCATTAAGTTCAACCAAAGACGACAATAAATTTTTGGGTACAGTGCCCAGTGACTAATGATATCATGGTTTTCTTTTTTCTACTGAAAATAAGTGATATTCAATTTTTATGCGTGGCATATGTCATTTGTTTTACTGAACACTACAATAACTGAATAAATCCCGAGTAAAGTTCATATCTAATAACTAAAATGTAGCTTTCTGGAACCCTCGAGTAGAATGCCATGTGACACTAACACCTACATCAAATATGTTATGGAGATATACGCATTATTTGTGCATGCAACCACAAAATACATGGTTGAAAACAGAAGCGAAATATTTTTTTTTTCCAAAATCAAAGGGAAATATACGATTTTGACAAGGCCACGCAGAAAACAGAGGATAAAAAAATTGTGCATACCAACATATTTTCGGCTGTTGGTGTGAGAAAAGAAATCTTTACAGAATCAAAACTGTCTGACTCAACGACTCGACCCGTGTACCATCGGCCATCAGTGTGACGGAATCTACATTTTGATCCAACCGAGCAAATTTGCTCCTCCAGTGGTTCCGGCTCAATGTCTGCTGAGTCAAGAGGCTCGACTTTAACATCCTCAGATGTAGGGTTGGAACCATGGAGGGCCGAATCAGCTTCTCGTAGCAATCGTGCACGCTTTAGGTGAAAAAGTCCTTCCTCTGCATCTTTTATTGCCTGAACAAGCTCCTCATGAACCTGAGTGAACATAACAGTTGAGTCTATCAAGTACCAGGCGCCATAATGAAATCAAAAGAAAAGTAAACGTACACAAAGGGAGGGAGCAGTGAAATAACTCGGTAAAGCAACGCCGTTTTTATTAATTTTAACAAAATTGAATTCAAAGTTTGAAATACCGAAGCTTCGAGATGTACAAAATGGGCACACCGGATCTACAATAAACCCTTAAAACAGTTAAACTAGAGAGATACAATTTGGAAGTGCAAAACCAATACCGACATTAATGATTGTTCGGACTGGACAACCAGCAAAAACTCTTCTTCCTAGTTTAAAAACCGCATTTCATCGGTTAATTCGATATTATCGAAATATTGACTCCCAGTCGACGGAAACCCTAAGATTAAAAAAAAATCATTGGGTGACGCAAGGAGGCCGCATAAAATAGAGGACGTACCGAGAGAAGCTCGGGATTGGCGGGGTCAGAGGCTAGGGCTTCGATTAGAGTAGCAAGTGAGTCTCTTTGATCTTGCAATTGAAACTCCAGCTGGCTCTCTAGAAGTCTCTCTTCCTCGCTCCCCATTTTAAGTCGAAGTTTTGCCGGAAGGTGAAGGTCTCTGTCTTCGGAGAGGGGTGCTTTTCTCCGTAGGAATGTGCTGTGAGAAATAAGAACACGTAGGTTCGTTTAGAGTTGGACCGAAAACAGTTTATTATGAAATAAACCTGGGGTTAAAGTGTTTTGTCTTTGGGGCAGAATTCAGACCATGCGAGAGGTTGTGCGTGGCCTAGACTCGAAAGGTTCAGAGATACCAACGTAAGCCCAACCCATTTGGTAAAGAGTAACGAATGTCTCTCCGTCAATTTATCGAAATTGGTAAAATATGTTCCACTCTCCTGGAGACTTGGAGTATGTCTCTCTCGTGATAATTTTATGGTATTTTTATTCTATCATATAACAATATATTGCATTTGGAGAAATAATAATTTTATTTATTTATCACTATTTACTATTCCACACTCCACACTTTATGAAAAAAAAAATAATTAAGTATAAAATATAAAAATAAATAATAGCTAATGTATAAGAGAATACCTCAACGTAATATGCATGCTCATATACAACCAAATACTTAGCAAGGCTAAACGTCTGAAAAAGCTTTATGATTATCAAAGCAAAATCTATGATTTTAAACATAATCATAGATATATGATTATGTTCTTTATTTTGTCAATTATTTTCTTGATTTTAAACATAATCTATGATTTATTTTGTTAAAAAATAATGCTAAATACAGATATAGAACGTGACACGTTTTCTTTAAAAAATAATAGAATCTACTGTTAAAATTTAAAATGATATTTTTCATATAGATCCGATATCTGCATCTACCATTAAAATAAGATTTTTCATGTTCATCTTTTTTAAAGAAATGTGCTACACACGCATATCCGAATACAGTACAAATAATTTCCCATCGTTAAAATCTGTTACTAGAAGTTACAATATAGATAACGGCGTAACGTTACCCGATACGAGAAAAGGACGGAAAAGGTCTTCTTTCTTTCTTTCCTTTTTTGGTCAAACCGAAACATGTTGCTCCGCCAAGAATCAAAATCAAACTAAAAACTCGGGGCCACTGGCGGGGATTTGTTCGAGTGAAAAACCCTAGAGAGAGAGAGAGAGAGAGAGAGAGAGATAGAATGGAGCACAGTCACGAACACCATCAAGCAACGGACAGCTTGGTGAACCTCTTCACAAAGGCGAACCACGATCTGACCGTGGTTCAGCACAGGCTCGAGAAGGAGTTTCAACAAGTGTACCCAGACAATGTAAGAACAGTCTATCCCCTAATTTCAGGATTACTCCTTGACTTTTATTATTTCCATTTCTTACATGGTAAATATATATGTTTTTTTGTCTCTTAATTCTAAGCTTGTTTGGTTTGCCTAGAAAACTCTGATAAATATCGGTCTTTCAATTTCTGTTTTCGGTAATTATGAAATTGAAATATCTTCTGGAAGATAAAAAGGACTCAAATCCGAAGCTTTTCATTATCAAATGAGAAATAAAACAGCTGGTGCTGGGTTTTGAATATCATGATGAGTCTTGTCTTGGAGGTAAATTTCATGCAAGGTATTGTTTCGTTTGAAAAGATAAATGTGGGAACCCAATTTTTCATTTTCTATTTTACTTTCTTTACTGATAAGAAAACTATTTGACTTTCTAAATTTGAATTTCGTTCCTTTTTTAATTGTTTACTGAGGAAAAAAGTTCTTAAAATTTGTATTCCTGGTCATAGGCACTGTTTGATTGCTAGGAAGCTGCGAGGAAACTGTTGCAGTAGGAAATATCTCATCTTTTAGTTTTGGATTCTAATGATGATATTTGATTTTTTTTTGTTACAATCACGCAATCATTAATATGAATTTAGATGGTTTCTGTGAAAAAACTGAAGAAAATAATCTTCAAAGTGTATTGTTTGCTTTATTTGGTGGCTCTTTGTTTTTTAATAAAGTTTGACTTGCTTGACGGCTCATTTATAGTCTATTTTATGTCCATTCGTATAGGAGCCAAGTAAGTGTTGACATGGGCCTTCAATATTTATTTTCTCGTTTATTTTTCAAATTTCATTTCCTTTCTTTCTTCCAGCTACTTGGGCAGTGGAAACCAGAGCAATGATGTCATTTACATACATTTCCTTTTGTTCTTGGAATTATTTCCATTATGGTTATGATGGGGGGATTTCATATTTTGAATGTTTTCTGCAGGCAAATCCAATGAAATTAGTGTCTAGAATAAAGAAGATACAAGAAGATCTGTTGACCTTGAAAGAACAGTGTCACGAACTTCTGGCAGCCAAACAGGTACTTTCTTCTTTGATCACTTTAAACTCTAATGGAAGAGATAAGATATTCTAATCTCTGACTGCATATATCAATAATATCATCTCATTCTTGTTTCTGGAAAATGAGATCTCACTAAATGAAGACCTGATTATATGATGTGACTGCTTATTCTATGTTCTATGGTGTTCTAAGTGATGAAGAAAAATCCGTAACAAAATAAGAAAATAGTGGGAGTATGTTTTTTTTTTAATGAAGTCTTGTTACTTATCAGAAAGAGAAGGGAGTGGCCTCTGAAGTTAATTTTTATTTATTACTGATTGCACTTTCAGGATTTGATTGATAAGGCTCAAACCACTCTTGTCGGGAACAGAAGTTTGCTGCAGCGGATGCAAGCTTCTGTGGGCATCCCCCTCACCAGTGATTCTGATGACCCTGCATATGCTAATTTCAACCAGGTATTTTTTAGTCCTGAGATGTCTTGGTGGACTCCACTTGTGTTGTTTAAATCTTTAATAGTAGAAATCAACTGCCTACCTACATGTTTGAATCTTTGATAGTATAAATATTCTAAACCTAATTGAAATGTGAACTATTTTTTATCACAATGCCAGTGGAAGAGATAGAATCTTACATGTAGGAACATCACATGTTCTCCACAATCTAGTCTGGTAAACATTCTGGAAGTCGCATAAAAATTGAGTGTCTCTGTTGCATATTACGTTTCATTTGGATTGCGAAGTTCAAACTTTTTAGTCCTACATATACCGATGGTATATGATTTTTGCGTAACTTTTTCTCTTCACCAATCCAATAACTTAGTTGATACTCTCTTCAAATTTAGGGCAATCAATAAACTTGTTCGTAACTTCAATCTTTTTTCTCAATCCCATTGCCAGCGTGAAAGAAAACCAAACAAAACTCAGTTTCTCCCATCTTTAAAGCAACCAATTGGAGAACCTAGAATTTATCATTTGACCTTGTTAACTATTATTTAGAAGTTTGTACTTCTTCCTATGCCTCAAAACAAAAGCTTATTTTTTGGAAAGGTTGCCTTTTTTCCAAGTGGTGTATGGAGCGTTTGCACCATTTGCCAGCAAGCAACCAAGATTGAACAGATGGCGGGGCTTTTCTTGTTTGGAAATACCTCTGAAAATTTAATTGGTAGCTTTCATCATACTGATAAAGCATACACAAATGAGCCCTGCTACACTCAGTTTGCACTTCTCTTCATTGATTCTAGGAAGACAAGCTCATCACCTTTTGGTCGTCATATATGCAGGTTGTTGATGAGTGGGCAGTTCAAGTCAGATCTAGGACAGGTAAGGTTTTATAGCTGCACTTGATTTCCTGTTTCTTCAAACTATACTGACGGGGGATGATTGATGATTAATGCAGGAAAAAGTTCATAAAAGCAATTTTCTTATCTACTTATCAAAAAAAAAAAAAGGCAATGTTCTTATCATATATGTAAACTCAACATGATTTGAGATGTGGTGTTTTGATAAAATAAAATGGATGGCAGTAAGTTTCTGCTTAACCGTATACACTAGCATTAAGTTGGACCATTACTGCGAATCTCGGAATTAAAATGTAGTTTGGTTATTGTGCTCATTATATGTTTCACTGTGCTCTGTTGCCTCATTAGCTCCATTTATGTCTCTATTTGACGTAATTGAACCCTTAAGCTTTTCATAGCTAATAAGCAGTATGGGGCAGCCGAGATGGGATTGGGTGGCTGTTTAAGATCGTAACAGTGCACTTTATTAGCAGCATTTGCAGATAGGACTGTATAAGTTGGATATAAAAGGCTGATGGTGGGGAAATGTGTTCTGTTTGGTGCAAGAACTAACACTTTTCCTGATGTGCTAGATCGGTATTTAATAAGTTACCGAGGACAATGCTAGCAAGCAAGTTCTTTTTATACCATATATTGAGCAGTTAATTGTTTCTTATGCAGGGGATGAGCAGCACGAATCAGACTCTAAGGATATCAACAAATTACTCTTCTCAGCTATAGTTCAAACCAACTGAAAATGGTGAAAATGTTCGGGGGGCCAAGCATAATATTGTAGTGTGAAATTAGAGCACAAGGAATTGAAAATTGTAGTGTGGCCCACAACTTTTGTGCAGGGAAGGTGGTGTTGATTGTATTAATTGAGTCAATTTCATTTGAAAATTGGATTGTTTATAACAATGTATTCTACTTGAAAAAAACAAAAAAATCAGTCTAGTTCGAACTAATGCTGAAAATGTAGTGTATTTATCTCAGATCAGCTAGTTCAGCCATATGGATTTTTGGATAAGAATTTTCTCGATTTCACTGGAAATGAAGAGTATTTATTTACTACAAAATATTCGATGCTTTAATCATTTCAGTTGTCCACCTAATTAGACAACGCCTAAAATATATCCAAGTTGTGTGCTGGGTGGGTTTTTTCCATTTCAAGTGGAATAAATAAAATCTTAATTCTTACTTGAGACTGGTTAGAAAGGCAATACAGAAAGTTTCGTTTCTGATAGTGTAGATTATAACAATGGATTAGACGCCAATCAAACATGTCGCCCTTTTTCAATTATATGGGCATGAGTTGGGATCAAGCTGATCAACATCAACCCCCTTGGGAGATGCTGCTACGTGGTAGTGGCAAATTGATAGTCACCGGTGAAATTGGTTTCAATGATTGGACAAACGCTCATTTCCTGAGCTTGATATGATTCCTTTTTTCTAGCCCAAATCTAGGCCCCTATAGTGGATAGTGGAATAGATTTCGCATATTTTTGTCGTCACCCGCAATAAGATTGATCTTTTTTACTTCTCTGTCTCGAACACCTTGTTGGGCAGGCAGTTGGTACAAAGCTTCCCAACCTGTGCTTAGTTTTGAGATGAGTCATTCAGGAGTGCTGTTGCAAATAAAAACATGCCAAGCAAATGATAAAGCAAGTTTATAACACCTACCTCCGATTGATTCTACTCTCAAAATCCATTAATTTCACCTGGGGAATAGGCAAGAATAATATGCTTAGAGATGGAGCAGAAATGAATCTCTTTGGTTGCCAAATGATTTTTTCTTCCCTTCAATCAAAGTGGTTTTAGCTTTTTTCGAAAATGCCTTTAGCTTTCATCACTCGTCCATATGCTTATATCCACTACCTCAAACAAATTTCAAAAGCTTATGATGACAAAAGGGAATGTCCTTTTTCTAGTGACCATTTGAAAGAATATGTTCTGAGTGCAACCCTAACCCTTGAGAATGAGCTCACAATCATGGCTGCCGCTCCTTTTTTGGTAGCTCATTGACAACCGATTGACCTTTTGAGATATACGTATCTTAATTTTCAAGGATATATCTTGTCTATAGACATATCCAGAAGAATTTGGCCGAAACGACGGCCATTTGTCTCCAAGATTCATCACAACCCAAATTTTGTAGGCCGTCTCTAGGCTTATCACGGAAAATATTCCCGCGTCCCCTTTACTTGTTCGAATAAAATACGATCAAACTCTTGATTTGATTATTATCCTTGTACATAATATATATATCCATTTCTTTCAAATTCAAACACGCATGATTTTTTATATTAACGAAAAGGAAAAAAAAAAGTTGATGAGTTGCGGACACGAAAATTGAAAAACATAAAAGTAGCGAGGCGTGCATCACGCACGAGGTTGATGTATCACGAACTCATCTGTCCATGTTGATTGCACACTCACACTTTGGTCTACGAAAATCAATACACCATTTCCATTGACCAAACACCTCTTTTTATAAATTTCAAGACACCCATTAATTATATTTTCGTCAACTGTGTGGGACCCAGCTCCTGATGATTAAGGAATTACTTGAATTGCGGTGCAGTTTTTGGCGCCCACGTATTTTCTGGTTAATAAGCCATAAGGACACAAATCCATACGAGTTTCCCTACCAACTACCATCATACTTCGGGAGAGGTAAGGTCTAACGTATGTTTAATTCAAATTATTTTATTATTATTTATAAATTATATATTTTTATTTACATATCATTACATTTTATCTTATGATTTATAATAAATTTATAATTATATTTTGTTTCTTCCAAGTCGTAAAATTCTTTGTCTGTCATATTATGGCAACCTACCATTCTTACGTATTACATTCTATCATTCTCTGTCTATCAATTTTTCAAATTAGAGTTGTGATGTAGTCCAACAAATTGTTTCGATAAGGTTAAATGTTTTTTTATCTTTTACATTTTTATATCCTTAAATATTTTTAAAAAAATCATAACATCATTACAAAAATAATTTTTTAATCACTAAGTAGAAGAAAATGTCGGGACCATCATTAGGAGAAGTAGCATTATTCTTCAAATTAATCTAAGAGTGAGGTAATGTTTGAAAACTAAATTGTTCTTAGACTACTTCACCATTATTTATCAATAGTTCATTATTATTCACTATCTCACTAATAATATTTTATTTGGAAGTTTCAAACTATAAATTTTCCTTCTCAAACACCACCCAAACACAAACACTTTCAAAGTAATGATTACAACTTTTTTAAATTTTTAAATAAAAATAAAAATAATTTAACTTTTTCAAATCACAAAATAAAAATAATATTCTAACAATATATTAACTTTATAATATTTTGTTATTCAACTTTTTATCTCTCATTTTCTAAAACCCAACAAATACAATACGTTTGGATAGTGAAATGAGAATTCTTAGTTTTAGATTAAAGTTTAAAATTTTAAAATATTATTATTTTTGAATTTGAAAAAAATTGAATTATTTATTATATATTTTGTGTATGAATTAAAAAAATTGTAATGATGAGACGAGATGAAATAAAAATTTTGTGTCTCATCCCACTTGCCCATCAATCTAACTACTATTTACAAAATTTCCAACTCATTCCATTCCCAAGCATCCCCTAAGATGATCGTTCTCTCTCTTTTTCTTACGTTACATAAATCATCTCTGTTAGAAATACTAAATCAGAATGCACAGCGGAAGCGATATTACCTCGTTGGAAATATCTCAGATCTAGTGCAGTTATTTCGCGGATTCTCCAGCATCATTATTCGTCCACGATCTTCACATCGATGGTGGAGTGTGCTACGTGGTAAAACCAGAGCAACACTCATACGTTCCACAGCCTAAATGTCGTAACTAGAGAGAACCATTTGAGAGAGAGATCGTTCTTAGTGCCAGTCTCATACAAAGGGGGGAAGAGCTATATAAATAGCCCCTCTAAGCGTAACCCCCGGCTGGCCCTTAATGGCCAGCCATCAAGTCTCATGAAGTGGTTCTTAAACCACTTCATAACCTTTAAGAGAAGGCCAAGGGGTGCCCATTATGGGTGCCCCTTTCTTACAATCTCATTTTATCTAATCTAATTATTATAATTTTTTTAAACTCTCACATAAAATATAAAAAATAATTTTATTTTTTAAAATCTTTAAATAAAAATTATATTGATATTTTTAATTTTATCTCGTTAATCTTGTGTAACCAGGCCTGACCTTCTATTAAAATCGACAAAAATAAGAACATATTATGGCCATTACGTTGACAGCCAATTAGGACAGCTTTGACCGATGAGAAAAGCCAGGCCTTCGTACTTCTTCAGAGCATGGGGTGATGATTCATTGACCAATGTTTAGAGGGGACACAGATATCACAGATTCACTGTTAACCAAAATGATCTGTTTGAAAACTGCAAAAGTAGGTGCTCAGAAATTTCGTCGACTATCGTGTAACCAAATTCCAAAACTCAAAACCGCGTGGAACCCAAATTTGTTTAGCTTTTCCTCTGTACTATGTTTTTTCCAACATATAAATTGACTAGTGATTTTGAAATTGTGCTTGGAGGAGGTTTTTTCAAAATTGATACCTTTTTCCTTATAAGTACAAAACAATATTTATATTTTTAAGTATAGAAAATTTAAGCTTACTTTTTTTCTCTAACAAGTGGTACCTACCATGAATATGACAGGGAGATGATATGGGCAAAGACGGAAATGAAGACTATCCTCGTTGAAATTCTTTTATTCTAAATCTCGGTTTAGATTAAAAATTCATATTATTATATTTTTTTATTATAATAAATATAATAAATAAAATAATTAAAAAATTTTAAAATAATAATAATATTAAAAAATAATATTTTATTCAACTTATCTAAAACCATCTCAACTCATTTTTTGTCTTGATATTTTATTGATGCGGCATATTTTAAGTCGCTTTCGATTTCGTTCTTAAATGATACCATCTAAAACGTTTCATACCAATGAGTATGAATGCATAATAAATTTCAAGACAAAAAATAAAATTCTTATTTAATAATTTGTACTTAGAATTTCAGAGATAAAGTTTTGAGTACAACAGTTTTTTACTTGTTTTTTCTGTTCCTAAATTAATTTTTATAAGATAAATTTATCTATATAATTATTATTCATAATCAGACTTTCATCATCTTTTTATCTAATGCCAAATAATTGAAAAATCATAAATTATTTATACTTATCTGCTTCTCAATTTAATAATGAAAAATGATTTCTACAATTTGAGGACATATAAACCCCATATAAGTCTATTAAAAAAAAGGGAGCCACTTAAAAACCCAATTTTTATGATGGGTTCCATTATTTTGGAAGGGGTATCTAGTTTTTTATTTCGTGATAGACCTAGTTTCTACCGTTCATCTAAATGTGGGGGGGACCACTAAAGTTTCTTCCGTGTGGGGTGGGGATCACAAGCGGGAAGTGTTGGGGGACAAACTAAAGAATCTGCATCGTCATCGAAAGCCATCCCTATAAAGACAGGAATGCAAAGTGGGGCTCGGCCGCTCGAATACGTTATTGTACTTGCTACAGAGGCCCATTTGTACTGTAAAAATATTTTATTTTATTATTATAATATTTTTAAATATATATATAAAATAATTTAATTTTTAAAATAATAATATTAAAAAATAATATTCTATTAATATTTTATCTAATTTTCATCTTAATTCATTATTTAAATGACACCTTAAATTATGTTTGATAAGAAAATTATGAGTAGTATTTATCTTATTCACAAATTATTTATTATTTATTTATTATTATTTATAAATTATTTAAAATCACCTCAATATCTAAATATAATTTTAATTATACACTTAAGATGAAATAAAATAAAATATTTTATTAAAAATTAAATAAAATATTATTATAATATATTTTTAAAAAAAATAAAATTATTTTTTATATTTTATATAAAAATTTATAAATTTATAATAATTATATAAAATAAGATGAGATAAGTTTAAATTATTTAACCAAACCAGCCTTGGTCTTAGACTCTTAAGGATATGTTTGGGACAAAGATGAGATTTTTCATCTCTATCTCTATTTCATCTCATCATTATAATTTTTTCAAATTTCTTTATAAATATAATAAACAATTCAACTTTTTCAAATCCCAATACAACTTTTTCAAATTTCAATATTTTAAATTAATATTTTAAATTTTTATCTTAACACTATTTATAAAATTTTTAAAAATTTTCATCTTATCTCACCTACCAAGCATAACCTAAGACGCCACCGAGTGCAGCCACTGACCGTGGTCAGCTATTAGACTCTTTCTCCTGAGTAGCAGTTCACAACTTGACTGACCTGGTCACCGACCAATTGACCTTCATCTCCAACTATCCCAATTTTTTCTTTTTTCCTATCTATTTTGAGTCGAGATAGTATCTCGGTAAGAATGATCTTCTTCTTTGCACAAGATTTGGGTTGTGTTAAGATGTTAAATTGAGTTGAATTGAGATGATAAAATATTATTAAAATATTATTTTTTAATATTATTATTATTTTAAAATTAAAAAAAATTAAATTATTTATTATATTTTATATTAAAATTTAAAAAAATTATAATGATTAGTTGAGATGAATTTAGGATTTAAACGTAAAATTTAAAGAAAATGTTCGTAAAATTGATAAAAGTGATCAATTGAAATTTTAAATTTTAAATTTTAATCTAATAATTAAGAAAATAAATATTAGTATATTAATATTTCTTAAATATTTAAAATTACATAAAAAATAAAAATAAAAAGGTGCATTTTTACTCATCGGTATAGTTTTTTCAGTTAAATATCAGTCTCAATAATACTATACAAAATTAAATTATAAATATAATTTGTTTAGAATTCATAAATCACTTGGATTTAAGAAATCCACTAACATATATTTATTTGTAATGATCTTCGTCCATCTACCTCCTCGTTCGATAAATTTCTTCCTTGTTTACAGCTTAGTTTTACTCCTTGAATTCGAACAAAATATGAAATTTTTTCTTAAATAGCATTCACTAATAATAAATCAATTTAATTAAATATTTAAAATTATATTTTGACTTCTATCAAGCAACACCGAAATATTTAAGTAAATAGAATTCAATTTGAATTATTTCATTATAGTCAAGACAAAATCTGCATAAATACTCGACCTCATCGGAAGCATTCCTCTCATATGAAATTTAGAAACAACCTCAAGCCGGCCGAGTCGAAGTATTACCAATATCAAAGCCCCTAAAAAGGGCAACACAAAAAAAAAAAAAAAAAAAATATCAAGTATTTTCGTCGAACTCATAAGCCCAATAGTATCTTTACGACTCTCGTGTTTGTTGACTCGGCGAACTCAGTGGGAATAAGGTCAAGAGCTCTGGCGGCTCGATGCCTCTCGGCGTACTCAGCGGCGATGGGTGCAAGTAAAATCCCTTATCGGCTATAGCCTTATCCTCGTCCGAGATGGCCGGGGATGACGGAGACTCGGTACCTGAGCTCATTCGGAACAGTGACTCGGACCTGTGGGGGGTGACAGGACTGTGAACCGGTGAGTCAAATCGGTTATTTTGGCGGGGCGAGTCGTGGCTATGTGAGTTGTTGCGGAGGGTAGTGAGGCCCAGCTTGATTTCGAGCTTTCTCATGGTGTGGGTATGTCTTCGCTCATGGAGCTTGAAGGGCGACCGGCGAGGGGCCGTGGGATCACCGGGAGTGAAGGCCTTGGAGGAGAGTTTTGAAGGGAGAGTGACGGGAAGTTTCTCCGAGTCAGCGGAGGAGCCGGTGAGCTTTTGGACAAGGTCTCTGAAGGTGTTTGCGTCGGCTTGCACAAAGGTTGTCGCCGTAGGTGATGTCGGGGACGAAGTCATCGTGTTGTATTTTTCCATCTAAGAGAGAGTGGGGAATGTTTAAAGGGTGGGTTTGGGAATGGGTTTTATATACACGCGAGTTTGGGTCGAGGAATTTTTCGTACGTGAGTTTGAGTGGAAATTGAATATCAGTATCAAGAGCGAAATAAGATACTTTGATAAAAAAATAAAAATATCTAAATTTCATTTTGATGAGACTGGCATATTACTTACATGGAAGTTTCAATTAAAATTACTGTGGTATTTAAATTTCAAGCCCAGGTAACACGTTTGTCTATTGGGAATGCATCTATTTTGGTTTAAATTTGCAGGAAATAACTCTGCTCTTACACTCGTACAGCCCCTACTGGGTAACTGCACGTTTAAAGATTAAAAAAAAAAAACAAATTGCAAAAAATTGATTTTTAAGGTTTTTAACAAGATAAAATATATAATAAATAATAAATTTTAATTTTTTCATCCCCTAACAATATTTTTTTTTTTTTTTGTTTGAGTAAACGCATGATATACAAAAAGAACTATAAAAAATTATCTCACAAATTGATATAATTATAATAAAAATATTTTTATTATAAATAAAATCTAATGTAACAATCAGCCAGCTTGTCAATTAGTTTTTGTATATATATTTTTTGTCTAAACACTTCTCTTTTTGTATGAAATGTTGTATTCAGCAGTCGTGGACTATATTGTCCATCGGTAGATTTAAAATTAAGGAAAATACACCAAAATTATAAAAACAATTGGGATACCGAAATTCTTTAACCATTGTTTTCGAATTAAGTAATCCATCGTAAGGAGACAAAAAAAGGTAGGTTTGAAACTGAAAAAGAATAGGCATAAATACAAGAAGTTTTGACTATGCATGAATGTGGATGTGGTGGAGTACCACGTAGTGTGACTGTATATTTATTTATTTATTTATTTATTTGGAGCAAATTAAAAGAGGCGTTTGCCTGTTTGATTCTTGCATGTTGTTGGATGGGGCCAATGATAAAGTCGTCTGGCCAACCCATACCAGATGGCTTATAAGTTATAACTGACTCACTCCGTCGACGTATTTTCGCAGAAACGACGTGTTTTCGCAGGTAACTAGACGTGTCCCTTGGACCACTTCATACCACACTTCTTCTTTCTTTAATGTAATTTTTTTTTTCCCCTTCCATAAGTGTGTATTGTAAGATTGCTTAATATTATTTTTCTTTAAATAGTTTGTCTACAAGTCATTTAAAACGTGCCACAACAACCAGTGTCTGTAACGGTAATAAAATTAAGAATTAAGAGTAATATTGATCTCTCCACTTAATGCAATACGTTATAAAAAATGTTTTCTAGTGCCACGACCTCATAGATATGGTTAGGAAAAATAATCATTTTTTTAATTTTATTTTTCGTGTATGATCGGTGCATCACTTTTGAAACTAGAATTATAGGGTATCGTGGCTTACGTTTGTGGAATTTGTATAAGCTTAATTTATAAAGGGTAATAATACTCTTACACTTTATTTATTATTATTTTACTATGCAGCTATTTTTTCCTTTTTCTATTTGAATATGGATTAAAAATCTCAGAATATCACATTTTTGTATAACTTAAAGAAAATAAATTCAAACAACCCACATAATTATGTAAATTAATTTAAAATAAATTTAATTTTATAAAAATTGACTCAAAGAATAAAAGAATGTCAATTTTTATAAAATTGAGTTTATTTTTAATTAAATTACACGATTAATTTAGTTGATTGAATTTATTTTATTATAGATTATATAAGAAGGTCATGTTCTTAAATTTTTAATCCAAATTTAAAGAAAAAAAAAACTGAACTGTAAAAAAAGTGTAAGAGTATCATTACCTATTTACAAAATAAGTTCTTCTATTCATCAATTTTACACTACATACCTGCTGATGTGGATATTTATTTTCAATTTTTTTTATCAACAAATGTGTAGTGTAACTGTGTAAGACTTTTTATTAGAAAAACTCATTTTTCTTACAGAATATGTTAGGCTGTGTGTAAGGCTCAAACACAGAGCGGAGCGGAGATTGGGCTACCCAGTCCCAGAAAAGCCCAGTTTAAGACCTTGGTTGAGGGTCAGACTTTGCCCCTTGGTCCAAAGGGAATGAATGGGTCAAAGTTGTAGGCTGTTCTTAACGTCTTGTATTGGTCTTCCTTATATAAAAAAAAAAAAAAAAAAAAAAAATCAGAATTTTTAAAATATAACTGATATAAAGTATAATGATAAATTTTGTACTATTTATTTATTTTGACAATGATAAATTCTGCTACGAATAGCAATCAAAGTTTACGGGAAAGTTGTCACGACTGTGAATATGATTTACCCTAATCCGGGATTAATTATTATCCATCTGCTTTCCCCTTATCTGAGTGATCTCCCTCCCCCTGGCAATCCTCTTCCTCTTTAAAAACTTCCTCGTAGCTTTGCGCCACAGAGAAAGAGAAAGAAAAAGAAAAAAGAACAGAAAAGTGAAGAGAAGAAAATAAATTAAGAAATGAGGAGCTGTATGTGTTGTGCTAGGCCTGCGATTGTGCCGACACCTACTGAAAATAAGACCTTCGGGTTTCCGATTGCCTTTCCGTTCCTTGTTCCTCATGCTAGAAACACCTCTGCAAGGTCCGCCACTTCTAGGGTTTCAATTGTCCGGGCTTCTATGGTGGACTCATACGGTAGCTCTTTCGATTTCGTCAACCGCATGGAGAAAACCTGGTTAATCTCTCAGGTAACCGTTTTACCATTTTCTTTTTCTCTTGCTTTTCCGCATGTATAGTGGTATTGATTATAACTGATAACTTTTTTGATTCAGATCAAAACTGATAACTGAGATTTTTTTTTTTAATCTCTCTCTCTCTCTCTCTCCCCACCCCACCCGCTTTATTGAATTGCTAAATTCAAATTGTGATTGGTTACGTGGAATTGGGTTTAGTTACATGGAATTGTGATTGAGTTCGGATATGATTCAAGGTGGATTACTGAATCTAAATCCCCGTAACTATTTGTGCAAAAATCCTCATGTCGTAATGGATAAATTCTGGCTTTCTATCCATTGAAAAAAAGACCTTTGTCCTCAAACCTGGTTTAAGATGGGAATTAAAGAATGTTAGAAATTTTGGGCAGAAAATGATCTCATACACTGGGTACCAGAGTAGAGTGCACCACAACAATGGAGTAGCAGAGATAAAAATGTAAGTTAAATGGATCGGTGCTTTTGTCTTTGAAAACACCCATATCTTTTGGATAGCCCAAACAAGAAAACGCAACCATCTATTATGGTCTAGAGGGTGTAGATGATTTGTTCACGCTACCAGCATAATTCTTGGTTTCTTGGTTCAATGAGATTTTATGCTTGTGCGTTTTTGGGTGAGCATGGTGTTGTTTATGGTTGTACATCTGCCTTAGTGACTCAAAAGAACAGTAGCGTGGTTGCTCTTTTTTAAGCAGCTCGTGTTTTCTTGATCTTATTCACCATGCTGGTTTTGGGTATTCTTTGATTCGATTAGTATTTAAAAGAGGCTCTAGGAAATGGTTCGAGAAAACTCCGTCTTCAGTCGTTGGATAATATTCAATTTACTTCTAGGAAAAATAAGAAAATAAATAATTAATGATAAGAGAAACTACTTTGTTTCATCCTGAGCCATATTAAATCCAGGTTTTGTGCTATGAAAAGGTACAATCTTGATAAGATTTGAAGTTTTATATTGATCGACTGAAAAATAGATATGTTGTTGATAGCATAGTTTATATCACAAGTGGAAGAATGCAGTTTTTTTATTATCCTGGTGCTGCTTTGTAGATCTGGTCTGAAGTTGAGTCTCATGGGTTCTTTCTGTAGACAATTTTTGTATCTCTATTCTGATTGTTTTCTTGCTTGTCTAATGTTTATACTATATACAGCAACCAAGGCCAGTTGGTTGTTCTTCTTGCAACTCAAATGGGCATGTTGAATGTAAATGGTGTGGTGGTACAGGCTTCTTTATTCTTGGTGATAACATGCTCTGCCAAGTACCTTCAAGAAACACCAGTTGCGTTATTTGTGGTGGAATGGTAAGTTAAATGTACAAGGTTTCTAAGCTATGACTGGTATAATTCCATAGCATTGAGTGCAAAGTCTATAATTGCAGTATGGATGACCCTATTATGTTGTCTTGATACTTCCAGGGATCAATGTGTTGCTCGGATTGTAAGGGAACAGGTTTTCGTGCCAAGTGGTTAGGAGAGCCTCCCATTTCCAAGTAGCAGCATTTCTTCTCGGTCGGTGAAGAGATCCATCAAGGCTGGAATAGATTTGAAGTGACATCCCATTCATTTTCTGATACCATCTCTTGTTTGTTGCAGTATTTGTGGTGAAACAATGACATCTGTAGCGAAACAATGACATCTGTAGCCTCTTTCCCCATACTTAGGATTTACACCCTTAATTTTACTGTCTACTTCAATCAAGCCACTCCATGATAGATCAAAAACAAAAACATTGGCCTGGATGGATGTATCATATTCATTTGAATTATTACAATTACAAGTATATTCTTTTACGAAAACATTAGCTGGTGTCAACGTGTCAAGAACTGTTCTCTCAGAGTTTTGTTTTCTGTGTGGGTCAGAGAGGCACAACTGCCGATCAAAATGTCTGCTAAATTACTATTCATAACGATAATATCGAATCCAACCGATTAGACATGCGGCATGATCCACCAATGGCAATAAGACTTGCAGAAAAGCATTAGCTCACTCCGAACTTTAAACAAGTGGTTAGAACTTTTTATTTTTATTTTTAAATGAGCAATGTTACACATAATTGTAGAGTTTATAAATATCACATAATCGTGTTGAAAAAGGGTAAAAATTATTATTAAAAAATTAATTTTTTTATGTGGATTCCATATAGTCGTAGAGTTCACAAATATCACGTAATCATTTTGAAAAATAGTAAAAATTACTGTTAAAAAATTAATTTTTTTATATGGATTCTATATTTACTCATTTTTCTCAAATAGATTATGTGGACAATTGCAAATGTCATTCTCTTTATTTAAAATTAATCATTTTTTTATCTAATAATACAAAATGCAATATATTTGATATTTTATTTTCCGATCTAATTAGAGATTTTTTATTTTTAAATCCCAGTTTCATTCCATAGGTAAAATTTAAGTTAACTAATTAGAGCATCCTTAGCCAAAACTAAATTCATCCCACATTTTGCTATTAGATTCCATATTTAAACTTTAGCTACAGTAAATACTAAAAGCATTTCCAAGTTTGATGTCTACTGTAGCTGCATCAAATGTATATTTTATCCGTTATTTCTCTCTCAACTTGACATCAACTGCTCCCCTTCGTTCCCATGCAAAAAACCAGAAATCCTGAACTGCTATTTCGTCATTCTTCGTCCAAAGAGAAGTGTTGAAGGACTCACCACCGCACCCCTGCATCACCGTAACACCGCACTCCAACTCTCGTCGACAAAAATCAAAACCCCCTCTTTCTCTCACTGATCTACTTGTTTCTGTTTCTTGCCCAACCCCCTCTTTCTCCCGTCGGGTTGCATTTTCTGTTTTTGTTTATGGTTGAGGGGTTGTATTTAACCAAAACCCACGTTGTTTTGTTCCAAAGATGATGTCTTCAAGTTCAATATAAAATTGGCAAGCTTGAAGACCTAACTATTTGAATGAGAAATTGCAATTATTATTCACTAATTTGTGCGTATTATTATTATTATTATTATTCTAAAGCTCATTGTTTACGGGCATTGCCATCTGTTTATTTCTGGTTCATTCGATAAAATGCGATTTACTTATGAAAAATGTTAATTTGTCTTGATCAATTTGTCTTCCTTTTAATAGATCTTCTGACTTTCCTTTGGGAATATATTTGAATGGCTTCGAAACTGTTTTGAAACTGCAACTTAGGCTTTCGATTAGTTATTAGTTCGTCTTACATTGTTTATATGCATGTTGGGGTTAGAGATTGCAGAGTGCTCTTGCTAACCAGATATAATTTCGATTGGTGTTCTAAAGTTGCTCAATTGCTGCCTTTTCATGGACCAATGCAAATTCCAGGACTTGCTTGTCAACTTATTTGTGTTTTTTCAGTAAATTTGTTAGAAGCCCAGAAACGATGGCACAAAGAAAGGCAGTTTACAGCACCTAAACAAAGGAATACAACAGCACAATGAGCTGGGGCAGAGACCCATAAAGTGATGATCTTATGTTTACTTTTACTACTGGTTTTCTTATCTGACACCCAAAAATAATTATGTTTTTGTTGAGGATTTTAAAAGGGGAACATAATTCCTCGTAGTAGTTCTAATTTTGACACTGTAATGTGGAGGAAACAAAATCCACCAACTAAATTACATGATCTATTAACATTAGATGTTTGTGGTTATTTGTGTAAAGGATGTGTTCCATTTCCTGACTGCAACCGTTAACCTGCACAAGGATCAAAATATGGTCGGCGTGGTCTGTCGGGAAAAATTTCGATGTTTAAGTTAGTAAGAGGCTCAAGATGATTTAGGAAATAGAGAACTCACGAAAAAAGATGTATTTATTATTGAGGGTTACTTGGTATATATAGGCTCCGATGTTATATTTATCTGACGTAAAGTTTTTTGGTACGTGATGCCGAGCTTTTTGGTACGTCTTATAACTGAACTGATTACGTATTTTCATGAGATTCCTACATTCCCGTAAGAGGTGGTAGGCGGATGTACGACTCTGTTGGGCCATGGGCCTTATAGTTTCTTTTGTTCAACTAAGAGCTTTTTATATTGGGTTTCCTTCATCTTTGGGCTCTCTTATCTAGAATGAGCTTGTTACCAATATAGGTCAGACCATGGTGTTCATGGTTGTTGACGTTTCGCTTTCTTTTCTTTTAAACACCCATTCTTTTCTTTCTTTATTCTCTTCCTTGCTTGTCCTCATCTTGGTGCATGTGTTCCCTTTCTTGTTCTTGTTAATTACCCATCATGTTTCTTCCGTTTTTTTGCATTTTCTTCTCTCTAGTCTTAATGATTGACTAAGGTAATACCTCTACCTTGCCTTTTTTTGTTCTGGCGAGTACTATCTTTGAAGGATACAAGTGGCGTTTTGTTCTTCGGGAGAAACACCTTCTTGATCTTTGGGAAGAGCTCGGCATCCCTGCGGGGACAGTTATAGAGGTCCCCCGTCGGGGTGCTACGATGACAAGGGCTTTGCAGGTAAGACCACTTTGACCACTGCCCTATTTAACCACGGATTGAGGTTTCCCTTATGCCGTCCTGTTCGCGACATCTTGGATTTGATTGAGTTGGCATCCGCTCAGCTCCATCCTCACTCTTTGAGGACTTATCTCTGTGCTTGCATTGTCTTTCGTATAGTTTTAGAGCCTTTTGGAAATTTTTACCCTGATTTGACCGCTTAGGAGTTTCTGACTTTTTATTATTTGAGGCTGACCAAAAGTAATACTGTTAGCTTCCGTAAGAAAGATAGGGGCCAACTTTGGCTCGCTTCATCGTTCTTCTTTTTGCTCCTTACCTCCCATCTCTCGTCGCCTTCCTTCTTTTCAGATTTCCCATAGACGACGCCAATGTAAAGGATGTGATCCACTTCTTGACTGCAACCGTTAACCTGCATAAGGATCAAAATATGGTCGGTGTGGTTAGCCAGAAAAAACTCCGATGCTTAAGTTAGTAAGAGGCTTAAGATGATTTAGCAAACAAAGAACTCATGAAAAAGATGCCTTTGTTATTGAGAGTTACCTAGTATATATAGGCTCTAATGTGATGTTTATTTGATGTAGAGTTTTTTGGTACGTGATGCCGAGCTTTTTGGTACGTCTTATAACTGAACTGATCATATATTTTCATGAGATCCCTACCTTCCCGTAAGAGGTGGTAGACAGATGTACGACTCTATTGGGCTCTGGGCCTTCTAGTTTCTTTTGTTCAACTAAGAGCCTTTTACATAGGGCTCCCTTCATCTTTGAACTCTCTTATCTAGAATGAGCTTGATACCAATATAGGTCCTCCAATTTGCATTAAATGACAATTGAAAAAATATAATTATTTAATCCATAATTTAATTAGAATATAATTACTAATTAATATATAATAAGTAGAATGGTAAAATATGATAAAATAAATTAAATTAATAGTTAAAAAAAAATAAATATTTTTTAATTATTAATTACTTGTTACTATATAATGAATAAATGAATAATTCAATATGAGGATTTGATGTGAATAGTCCAAACCAAATTTATTTTATATTATTTTATTGCTATATAATAAAAAAATAGCTATTTCAATGTGGAGATTTATGTGAATGAAATAGTCAAAAGTTAAAAGTCAAATTCATCTCATATTTATTAAAAGTATCATTTAACTTTGACTAATCGTAATGACTTAACCAAAGTTAAATTTTTTGCCAAACTTTAGTTAAGTTGCTTAAAAATCTCCTACACTGAACTTAATGAATATATAGTAAATTTGGCAATTACCCTTTGCATTGACCAAATTTGACCAGCCCAAACGACTGGTCAAATAATTTTCCTTGCATGAAAAAATTACTTCCCGCCTGTATGTTCATCCTACGCGAAAGGCTCTTCCACCACGAAACATCTCCTGGAAAAGGCTCCCAAACATGTTGAAGTCTCCTTCTTTCTCCAAAACAGTCGTTGTTAGCCCAACGCTAAAGTCTTCACCGTCGCCGCCTGCAACTGCCGTCGTTGTCATCCCATTCCAGTAAGCCCACACCATCGTCGACTCTCCTCTTTTTTTTTTTTTTTCTACACCCTTTTTTGTTTCTATTTCCATATGTTTCTGGATTTTAGATGTTTTTAAGTTCTTTTGGTTGTTTTTTTCTTTTGGTTAGAATTTTGTTTTTTCTGTTTACACTGGTTGCTTCTCGATTCTATTTTCACCGTCGATCCTGTTTTACTTTTTCTAGATTTCAGTTTTGTCACCATTGCGTGTGAATGCCCCTTTTGTCTTCGCATAGTTATCCAATTACGCAATTTTTCGTTGAGGTTCTGTGAACGATTTATGTCTCAGCTTAATTTGTATATTGTTGTGACCATATATTTGTCTACGTAATTAGTTATCTGGGATTTGCTGGCTCTGCACTTATGTGAACATGTAAATCGTATCCTAATATCTTTTAAAAGCTCCTGTAAATATTCCGAATAAATTCCTCTCTACAGATGCCTATAGTATTATTAAGAAGTTGAGCATGATAGTTACGTAAAAGATTTTGATATGTTTGCAATCGATTGCGTCTGATATGTGATTTTTTAAAAGAACTAAGTGAGCTTTATCATTCTTCTTCAAGAACAAGTTGTATTGTTATCTCAAATTTTTTATCGAAATCTGATCGATAAGTATCATTTTTGTGAAAAAGCAAACGATTCATTGAGAGAAAACGAAAAAAAAAAACTTTCACATAGACACTTGTCTTGAAGTAAATGAAATTGTTGAAGAAATGTTATATTTTATTATGGAAGAATATAACCATTAGAGAAATATAGCCACTAAAAAAATGTATCTGTTGGAGAAATATAACCATTAAAAATATAGCTGTTGATAGGAGTGTAATCGGTCCGGTTTGATCTTGTTTTGAACAAATTTTATGACCAAATCGGTATACACTAGTTTTGCACTTTTAAGAATCGATACCGGATCAATTAACCTCCTAAACCGATACTTTCGATTTTACTGGTTCCAGTTCGGTTCAATCCGATTTTTTGATTTATAATATATATTAAATCTCTAATCTCTTATACTTATATAAATATATATATAAATATTAGTAATACACTAATACTATTAGTATATAGTAATACTATTGGATTAGAAAAAAAATACTATTGGTATAGTACTATTACTCTATGTTAGTGATAATATGGTAATTAATATACTAATGTATATTAGTATTACTAATATATTTATCAAAAGGAATAATGTTATAATATAACTATTATTTCATATATAATTATAATTTATAAATATGCGAACCGGTCGGTTCCTAGAAAACATAAAACTGAGATCGAATCGATTATGATTGGTTTGTTTTTAAAATAGAGGAATTGGTCCCAAACTGAACTGGTCCAAAACCGGACTAAACCAATTTGTATGGGCCGGTTTGGACCCATTTTCTAGTTGTTCGGTTTATTTTTACAGCCCTAGCTGCTAGAAAAAATATATTTGTTGAAAAAAATAAGGTTGAAAAAAAATATATTTGTTGGAAAGATATGACCGTTGGAAAAATATATCAGTTGAAGGAATATGACTGTTATAAAAAAATATTATTAGAAAATTATATCTGTTTAAATAATACGAATGTTAAAAAATTAATATGTATTTTTTTAATAACGAAGAAATATTTAAATCATAATCATAATTAAAATAAAGGAAAATGATAAAATTAATATTTTAATTGAGTAGTGATAGATTTGAAAATTTTGTTATTTAATATTTTTAAAAAATTACTGATGAAATTTATAAAAATAATTTTTTAATTAAATTTTGGTCAAATTTTAAATATGCTACTATTCGAGATGATAAAAATAGTAGCATATTTAAAGTTGAGCAATGATATTCACACAATATATTTCATAATATATATTTTAAAGTGAATATTTTTATAAAGTAAAGTTATTTTTATAAAGTATTTTATTAAATTATCTTTTATTTTAAAATATAATTAGATAATGTGTTATAAAAAGTGAAAAAAATCTATACAACCTCCACACACCACATTATTTTTAATTTTTATTATTATTAATTTTTATCAAATATTTAATATATAAATAATTAATAAAAGAATTGAATTAATTTAAAAAAAAAATTTTAAAAAAATATGATATATAAAAATTAAAAAAGTTGCGTAGCATTCCTCTAAGAAGTGACGTTGCATTTTGTAAAGTGAAAGTGTGAAACGACACTGTGCCGTAATCTTCTCTACTGTAAAACAAACTTTCTTGGCGGACCCACGCCAAGTTGTCCCGACTCCCAACTTGTATAATCTATTTATTCAAAAATTCTGCTCAATCTCTTACTATTCACATTATATTTCACATTTTATCTTTTTTTTAATTTTTTTTATCAAATATATTTTTATATGAATAGTGAATAAAAAATTATAAATAGTTTAAAAAAAATTAAAAAAAAATTAAAAAATATTAAAAAGTATGGAGCGTGGAATGTAAAGAGGATGAATAGAAAAACTCCTATTTATTTGGCTAAGCATTCAACACGTGTCGTTTTCGAATTGGCTACGCAATAGATCTCGCTGGCCCCACATGATAGCCTATTAATAGCACATATGAATCAACCACCACCACAAAATAGAAATAAGAGAGAGGAAGGAGTGCTCCTTACAGCTGAGAGCGTAGCGTACAGAGTGTGGGGTTGGGTTATGGCCTCGAAGCTCTGCGACTCGTGCCAATCGGCCACCGCGACGCTCTTCTGCCGAGCCCACTCCGCCTTCCTCTGCTTGGGCTGCGACTCCAAGGTTCACCACGCTGCAAACAAGCTCGAGTCCCGCCACGCGCGGGTCTTCCTCTGCGAGGTCTGCGAGCATGCCCCCGCCCACGTCATCTGCAAGGCTGACGCCGCCTCCCTCTGCGTCACGTGTGACCGCGACATCCACTCTGCCAACCCTCTCGCCCGCCGTCACGTCCGCGTTCCGGTCACCACCTTCTACGACTCCGTTAACCCATCGTCTGGTGTCAAAGCCACAACCGCCGTTAGCTTCCTGGACGACCAGGACGGGGATGGTGACGTCTGCAGGGAAGAGGCCGAGACTGCCTCCTGGTTGCTCCCGAACCACAATAACAATAATAATAAGGTGATGGCGAGTCAGGATCCTAATACCGATCAGTTTATCTTCACGGACATGGATCCCTATTTGGATCTGGATTACGGGCCCGGGGAACCGGAATTGGAAGCGGAGCAGAATAGTTCCGGTAATGACGGAGTTGTACCCGTTCAGAGCAAGAGTGTTCGTCAGCCTCCGTTGCTGAATGACCTCTGCTTCGACATGAAATTTTCGGGCTCCAAGCTCTATGCTTATGGCTGCAACTCTCGGTCTTTCAGTCACAGCGTAAATGTCTTATCCATTTCTTTCTGAAATTTATCGTTTGGTTGCTCGGAAAACCAATCCCAATTTCTAGCATTTCCATGACCTTTTTTGAGCGAACAAACTGCACTCCATTTTTTCACAGATAGTCAAACAAATCTAAGATATTTTCTGAATCCGTAATTTGCTCTCAGGTGTCTTCCTCGTCCCTCGACGTCAGCGTCGTGCCAGATGGAAACACGGTGACCGATATATCCGATTCTTACTGTAAGCCGACCTGCATCGGAACCGATTCAGCAAACCTGGCGGTTCAGACATCAGCAGCGGATCGGGAAGCGAGGGTGCTGAGGTACAGAGAGAAGAGGAAGAACAGAAAGTTCGAGAAGACGATCCGATACGCGTCGCGAAAAGCCTACGCGGAGACGAGGCCACGAATCAAAGGAAGGTTCGCAAAGCGGTCGGACATTGGGGTTGAAGATGATTGTAGATGTGGATACGGCGTGGTTCCTACGTTTTAAGTTGAGTTATCCGTCCTGAAAGCGAGTGTTTTTGTATATAGATGATGTGGGATTGGGATGCTGACCGTTGATTTTGTAGACTATAAAATTAATGTTTAGTGAAGTAATGAAGTAGGAAACTGCAAATCGAAGCTCAAACCTCCTGCCTTTTCATTTTGGTATGGCTCTTGGCGCCGTCCAATATTTTGAAAAAGTTAAATAAATATGAAATTTACATAAAGAAATTAATTTTTTAATAATAAATTTTTTTTTTTAAAAGATTGGATGATGCTTGTATATTTTATGATTGTATATAGTATTATTCAAATTTCAAATAATTAATTCAATGTTCTTTATGATTAGTGGAAACTTCATATTTTAATAATTCTTTTGGGCAGTAGACTAAGATCTCGTTTGGATATTAAATTGAGTTAAATTCTTTATGAATAATAGTGAGTTGAGATAGTAGAGTGAGTGTTATTGTAGAGTTTACCTTAGATAAATTTATGTGTTTGAATGTTAAGATGAGTTAAGATGTATTTATGAAAAGTTGAAAAAAATTATAAATTCTATGTGTATAGAGGCATTGAGATGAAAAGGTTGTGTATCACGTGTAAAGAAGTTTTGAGTTTAGATAAATTTTAGTGATTTAAGAATTAAGTGTTTAAATATCAAATTCATCTTAAAATTAGACTAAATTGAATTGATTTTAATTCAGTCCAAGTTTCAAACGTGGTCTGATGCAATATGAGGGCCGCCACTGCTCATTATCGACAGTGGCCACTTGCCATTTTCCCTAGGTTACCACTACCTTCTGCATGAGTAGATTTAGATGAATAGTAGAATTTGTGTGTGTTTTACATTTAGGACACCCAGAAAAGCAAACAGCTACTGTTTCTAACAACTTCAAAATGGGATTATCACTCTTATGATAAGTCTCGTAAACATTAAATCCAAACAAAAATTAACATGTAACCGTACACCACATCACGACCAAAAGAATAAAAAACCAGCACAAAAAAATACAAATTGTATGAAGGCGTGTTCAAACGCATTTACAGCAAATGATATTGGAATTTCGAGGTTCTTTACATATTAAAACACCAACATTTTCTAGCTACATTCAAGATCCAGCACAGAAACTAAGCTTAGGATACAGCTCTATGCTAGAAGCTGATAATATGTAATACACATTAGCAGCCTGATTATCTCTATCTTTAAACAGTACAACGTTATGATTTCCTATCACTATGAATCACTACATTTTTTATTTTTTGTAGCACCCCATCCTCCACTATTGTAGGAAACCAAACCCTAGCACCAAGCTAAGGAAGGGCGCTTACCCAGAGCTGCTATAAGAGCAACCCCCTTGATTGGCCAAGAAACGGACAACGACAGTAGTAATGTTATCTGCACTACCTCTCTGATATGCTTCCTGCATCAGCCTCTTTGCTGCCTGTTCTGGCTCCTCAATTGGCATAACCATTGCAACAGCCTCCTGAGAAAGTGGGAAGAATCAGAGTTCAAAGGTTGGGATTACCCACACATCTGATTAACTCAAAAGTCACCCTCGTTCAAAAAAAGTAGCCGGATTTTCCACAACTGACCAGTCACTATCCATTAGTGACTAATGAGGTAGAGAGCAAAAAAAATAATTTTCAAGTTGGCATCATCAATGCATGAAAGAAACAAAATGAATTCCGGAGTTGGAAAGCATGGCAAACCTCATTTGTGACAACATCCCACAGGCCATCACTAGCAAGGATAAGAAACTCAAGGGAGCTGTCAATCTTTTCCTCCTGCAAGTTCCATAATGTTGTCAGTGTTAATGATTCTCACAAACTTAAAAATTGGAGGAATGGGAAACAAGTTAACTTAAAAATTGGAGGAATGGAAACAAGTTTTCAGGCAGTCTACCCAACCACATTCATCAATTAGAAGAACCCCTCTCTTAGATAGGGGCTAACAATAATCGGCAAATGGCATTTCTCTAGCAGAACCGTATATGAAATTATGGTAGGTAGGTTGAGAAACACTAACAAAAAGTTATATTGTCGAGATCCTCTCTTTTTTTAGAATAGAAGGATCTAGCAATTTTAATACATGCTCAAAGGTAATGATTTTTTTTTTTGTTTACTTGCACAAAGGAATGATGCTGCTGCAGGCATAACAACATTGGCAGCTTTTACTCTCTCCCCCCCCCCCCCCCCCCCTCCTCTTCCTCTCTTTCCCTCCCCTTGTGTGACCTTTAGTTTTCATTTAAAACATTTGCCCTGTCGAAAAACTAAATCACTTCACTTAAAATTAGATAAGCGTTAAAAGTCAACTTTAAGAATGACACCTGAATTTCTGGATCAGCAACAACGTATTGCTTCAAGAGCCTATCACCAAATGCACGAGAAACAGCAAGCACTCCTCCAACTCTCCAAGTTCCTGATGATATATTTATTAGCCACCAAAAAACAAACCAATCCACCAGATCCCTAGAGAGCCTAAAGAATAATTTACACCACACAACATCCATATGGCATAATTTGATTTGTAAAATTCAAATTTTAAAATTTATCTCCCAAATCAAATTATGCCACATGAATAGTGTGTGGTGTAAAGGCATTCAAATAGAATTGAAGAATAAAAGGCAATGACCTTACCAGCCCACATAACAAATCCTCCTGCATCCTCAATCCGTTGCCGCTCATCAGTTTGGTCTGGCTTGTGATCCCGAGAAACAGCAATAGCTGCAGGAAATCAAAAGATGATAAGCCAATGACATAACAAGAAAGCAGAATAGGAAGCAGATAATTTATCAACAGAATTCTCTCACGTGAGAGGAAACAAACTTGAAAATATACCAGCCAATCATTAAGAAGCCCAAGATGATCAGTTCTAACACAAAACCTTTCATCAAAACTCTTGCATGTTCAAAATGACGTATGAATGATAAAGGACTTCATAGTAGAAAATTGCACCATATCGACCAAAAAGAAATGGCAAAACTGAATCGCAAGGTTATCTAATAAGCATATTCCTAAAAAGGATTTGGGATTGGGGAGAGAGAGGGGGGGGGGGGGGGGAGGGTTGATGCATCCTCTCTTTCCTTTTCCATTTTCTATTTTGGAAAGATTTCAAGGGATTTCACAGATGATTAAAACTCCCCTAAGGTAACCAAACATATATAATATATTCCCTCAATTGAAATTATGCACAGTAGAAAGGCATAGTTTTGAATGGGATGGTAAGGAAATAACATAATTAGAAAATCCTAGCTACGAAAAAAAATCCTTTGTTGCCGTCCTGTACTGTAGGAAATAACTGAGTCACAAGGGAAATTACAAACCAATATTCAAGCAAACACATATAAACTTATACCTAGTGCCATGTAAAAAGAAAAGAGAAAAAAGTGAGAAGAAAAATGATGAGGAGAAAATAATGAGAGACGGAGATTGGATCCATCTGAATTGCACTTAGCATTTAACACACGACTACCCAATTGAAAATTATTGAAAAATAGATATGACACAAAGCACTGTAAAGGATAAAGGAAGGAAAAAATTATGACTCCATTGAACAACAATACAGTAAACACAGCAGCTAAGTATAAATGTAAAAAACACATTAAAACCATTAAAAAAAAAAAAAAAAAGAGTATACGAAGATTTAGGTTGCGTTTGGGTAGTGAGGTGATCTCTGATATTCTGTGAATAGTAGTGAAAAAATAATAATAAAATATTGAATAGTAGTGAATAATAGTAAAAAGTAGATGAAAAGTAATGGTAAAATAATGAATAGTAGTATCTCAGAACACTCCACTACCCAAATGGAGCATAAGATGACCAACTCTATATACATACAACTATAGGCATCACCATCATACTACTCAAGACTTTAAAAGGGAACCATTTCATTATTGAGGGGTGGGGGGGGGGGGGGGGGGGGGGGGGGGGGGGATGGGAGAGAGAGAGAGAGAGACCATTTCGATATAACCGGGGGAACACTAGTTTCCATCAGATGATGAATGCAATTTCATATGTGAAAGAAGTTTGGCAAGTACAGAACTTCTCCAAACTCCAAAGCCTTCATAATAATGAACGAGTGCCAAAAATGAAAATGCAATCTCTTTAAATGGATCCCAACAAGTGTTGCAACCCAAAAAAGAAAAAAAATACAAATGAGATTTATGATAAGACAATATCAAATCAACTTCTTGAGGAAGGGTGGTGCATGAAACAATGACTAAAAAGTGGAAAACAGTCTTCTTAAAATCAAGAATTTTGTCTTGGTAAAATGGATATGTCAAATCCCTATTAAAGTTGAATAGATCTGAAATTACTTATGAACCTTACCATTACCACCCCTACATATTACTGCTCTTGAATCCCAACATTTGCAACAAGCAAACGGTCACCTACAAGGATAGCAGTGGAAGCAGTTGATCCAGCATCTCTGTTCTGGCTATTTTCCGATTTCAGAAACTCTGAATCAGTATGGTTGTATGCATCAGCTGTACAGAGAAAAGTATGAGAAAAACAAGGAAGTAGAATATATCAAATTTCAGAACATTAAAAAAGCCATCATAATAGTACAAAAATAAGGAGCAACAGACCTATGGCTGATTTGGTATCAGAAATAAACTTTGGATGCCTGATCAAATTGCTAAAAAGGTTTTGCTTGACATATTCAGCAGCTCGGGCACCACCATGACCTGAAAAAACATAAAGGAGAGATTTGAATCGTCATCAATCTTTGGCATTCAAAAGGAAAGAAAAATAAGGTAAATTAATGTGAAAAAATAGAAAGTAGGAAACAACGCATGGATTTAACTATTTATGAAGTTTGGAAAAGTGATATTAACGTCATTAACAATGTCAATAATGATTACCACAAAATAATTTCTCGTCCAAAAAAGAAAATAAATCCTACAATTAAAAAAAATGCTGAAAGTACGCTCACAAAGAGATACACATATTATCTCTAAAACACAATGCTCTCATATGAAATGCTCTTTAAGCTAATAAACCATTATGACTGGGTTAAGCAATAGGAGGTTGAAGTATCCACAAGTCATGCCCATGACAAGTGACAAACAAAAGTCACTGTAGTTCCACTGTCCCTGATGTTTCTGCTGAAATTATGAAGGGGAGAGAGAGAGAGAGAGAGAGAGAGATATACCATCAAAAACTCCAAACAGACCAACTATCTCCCCTTCAACACCATCAATTCGGGTCTCATAAAAATCTTCCATTGAAGACCTTTTTCCTGGAGAGCTTGCATATCCATAGCTGAACTTTCCATTCTGACTGTTGCAACACATACTTTCGGTATTAAAAGCATCCCATACAATTTCAAGGTCGTGAGAGAGAGAGAGAGAGAGAGAGAGAGAGAGATGATTCACATTAAATTTGGCCCTAAAACTATTTGGTTGAAATCTTAACCCATTATAAATAACTAACTACAAGATAAAAGTCAACAAATTCTATATCACCAACTACTCTGTTAAATGACAAATTGAAAATCACAGAAAAAACATAAGTTGTGTGCTTACATAGAAGTATATAAACCATACATATGGCTGAGTTCACTAGGTCAACAACTAATAAAAAAGTTATCACTTCAACAAGGTAATATCTGTGCCCAACATGACAAACTACGATTCAGCCAATCGCTAAGGACAAGGAGGATAACTAACTTGGTTCCCTCAGCGGCATTGTCTCATTAGTGCAAGCTGAATCCGACAAAATGTGATATTTGTACAAACTTCTTGGACAATGCAAGTGCGAAAAGACAGGCACACAATATACACTTGAATTAAATGCAGTACAATGCATTTCAGGGGCTATACCTAATAATAGGTATGCAAAAATTGACTAACTGAAACAAAGGGAATTACACATGTGCGTGTATGTGTGCGCACGGGAATAAAAGGATACAAGACGTTTTGGATGTGCACACATGCACCTATCATAATCGTGTAATGTTCCAACAAATATAAGGTGTAACAACTCAGCTCTGAACCATCATTATCAACACATTATTTTCCTCCACTTCATTTCCTTATGAACTAATTGAAAGTAATACTGTGATCAATTATCCCATTGGACTGAGATATATTATAAAATTCAGCATTTGAATAAAAACCCGGATCATCAAAGAATCTATATAATGAGAGCTCTTCTCGGAAGCATATGACGCTTTAAATGTCAATATTCACAACTAAATCACTTGGGATTGTAATAAGCAGGAACATTATTCATAATAGTAAATACCCGATAATTAACTATAATTACTTGATAAACAAAAGGAATACATGATTCAATAATTGCACTTATAAATACAGTTAAAGTTCATGAACGTAAAACATAGTTTTAGGTAAATAATACGCATTGCATATATATTACAGACGATCAAATACAAACGAAGATTAAGGAAAAGCATACAAAACAATAAAGCGGAACACAAAACAGCTACAATTTATAAATCGAAGCAAGAATTTACTCATAAAAAAGAGTTTAAACCTGAGGCCCCCGCCGCTTACGGGCGCATCTTCGGCATGAACCTGGGTTGAAGCTGAGAGCACTGAATTGAGATAGCCCATATTATGGCGTGAATTGTTTTAGGAATTTCCGAACGAAAAACAAGAGTGAGTATTTGGTGAATGATTGTAGAAGGGGGTTGTGGACACGAAAGGAAATTAGCTATTTTGCACGCCGATGGAGTTGAACGATGGCAAAATTAGAGGGATCATTTGGAAAGTTGAGAGAAATTTTCAACTTTAAGCTGCATATAAACAAGAAAAAGTAAAGGAAAAAAAAAAAAGAGAGAGGAATTAATATAACATGGATCTCAAAAATTGAATAGCGTGTACGAGATTATTTACGAGAGTTTAAAAATAGAGAGAGTGGAGACGTTGAGAGATACAGGAAGTACCTGAAGGAGGGAAGAGGAATGAGACGCCGTAAGAGAGAGGGAGAGTCCGGTTTGGGGTCGATGAAAGTTACCAACAAACAAAAAAAAAATGAAAATGAAAAAATGAAAAGTAAAAGTAAAAAGGGAAGAGAAATGAGGTGGTTGGTTGGGATTTGTTTGCTGAATTATTAATTTTGAGGTATAATAAATTGAGGGGTCAAACGCCAATTAAGGATAAGAGTGAGAGATATAAATAATCGGAGGTTTCAAAGTTAAGACCCAGTCCCCACTATAAATTCAACCCACACGTGTCCTCACCACCACCACCCACCCACCATTTCTTCTTTCTTTCATTTACCCCCACACGTGGCGCACATGCACTATCTACGTGCCCATAGCCTCAATATTTTTCCAGGACAATTAATTCCCTTTTTTTTTTTTAGTTCAGTATATTTCTTTTCTTTTACTAATATTTCGGATTTATATGTTGATTTTTTCTGTATTATAATCTATTTTTGTTAATATATTTTTAGTGTTGTATAGAAAGCAAGAGAAATAGGAAAATATATCTATTTTTGGCTTTGACAATTAATTGCAGGTTCTTGATTTTTATCTTTTTTCTGTTTAAAGGTAGGTAAGTAAGCTCTATTATTAAATAATTTAGCTACAAAAACGAAATCAACTTTAAAAAAAAAAATAAATCAAAAGCCCTTTCAATAGAAAAACCCAAATGAAACAACACAATGAAAATGTCTACAAAAGAGCTATGATGAGTCGATGACAGCGACATTTTATTTGACAATAAATAAATATAAGCTTTTAGTCGCCTTCTGCGTTACCCATCCCTTCTAACGGGGAAAAGTTGCACACGACAACCGGTTGCCATATGGCAAGCATTTAGACTTTGACTTTTATGACACTGCCCAATACAGCCCGTGACTAGAGAAAAAAGACAAATGTGTCTAATTTTTCTTTTCCTAAAAACGATCAGAAGCCTTTGGGCCCACCTGAGCTTGTTAAATGCTTGCTTCGTAACATCGGTACTGGCATTTTGCCATTACCAATGAAGGGGAAAGAAATATAAAAGGAAAAACACAGAAAGAACACAAAAGTGATAACGATGAAGTTAACATCAAATATTACAGTGCTGACTTAGGTGAGGGCGCTGTTAATCACACAAGCATTACTCATGCACATTCGACATTCGTACATATTAACGACCCCCCCCATCTTGCAAATTCTTCCTCGCCATCACTTGATAAGATGCTGGAATCAACAGGAATGGTGTGGTGTCACTTCCAGCTATTTCCCTTGTTTCCAGACAAATTATGAGAAATCCTATGCCGTCCTTTTACAATCCTCTATTTTACACGGCTTCTTTGGTTCTGTTCCCAAGCCAGTGTGGGCTAAAAACTTTTTCTTGAATTCTGTGTAGAACTGCAAACATTCTATTTTCTTGTCATTTGAGTACTTCCACTAGCCGAAGTACCAGGGATATCAATATTGTCGGGGAAACAGATCAAAAAAAATGAAAGAGGACAGGGATTACTGATGTCTTAATTCATCAGAGCTGCATTTTTTCACCAACATGTGAAGAAATCTAGAAATACAAACCCATGAAGTTTCTGTAAGTTTGAAACTAAAATGCGTGACCAAAGCTGAAATCGTATCAAAAATAAATTTATGGACCTCTGGCTTCACGGCCATGCGTAACAGCATTGCTGTCCACACCTCAGGGGCCGACTTTACGGCTTCACAGAAATATCGAAAACCATCAACAATCCTTGTGAGCATAGCGTGTTCCTGCCAAATACAAAATTAAAAGCACTAGTATCCCTTATTTTTCCCTTTGGAAACAAGAAACACAAGTTCTAAACTTGAACAGAACGTCAGAATTAAATAGCCCTCTGGCACGAGTGAAACAAAATAAGATCTACTTCCGTTTCTTCTTTTCATATCAAATCTAAATATCAGACTTAAAGAGTGGCCACCATCTGTAGTAATTGCCATAGAAAACAGACAAAAATCCGATGCATCTAAAGTTCTCAACAGATCTTAAAAACGATCTATGATATTCTCTCTCTCTCTCTCTCTCGCAAGTAAATCTATGATAATCTCTTCATAAGTTATTACCCATGATTGATTTAACTATTCTAGAACAACTACAGATTTTAAATAAATGACTAAAATTGCAAAAGGTACCACTTGTGCTGTTATGTCCCATTTGTCCAAACTAGACTCAAGGCAGGGAAGTGTGTCGCCTCAAACAACTACTCAGTTGGCAGTGTAATTAAGGTGCACATGCCAATAGCTAACTAAAAAACCGTTGCTGTAATTATCATAACTAGCTTATTCTGCTCTCCCTTTTAAGCTTTAAGCAAATAAGGGCAAAGAAAAACGTCCTGGTACTGAAAAATGATTTAAACTAATTCAAGTTTACATCTATTTAAGAAATCATTTCGCAACTGCTCCACCAAAAGTTGGGTATGACTTTAGTACAATCTCAAAAAACTTGAAGAAATCTAAAAATGAGATGCGCTTGTTTCCTTTGAAATATCTTAGTACTCCAAGAAAAATTTGTAGCTCAAGTCCGAGATAAATCAATAATAAGATTTAGACCTACCTTGAATTCTAGTGTCTCTCTTGCTTCAACATTCTCACTTGGAATGCAACCAACAACTTTATCCTGCATAAAAACATCAGCTGCTCCAATTATATCCCGAAGAAGGAAAACGCGCACCCTAAGACCCTTTTCAGATAAAATGAATAGTAGAAGATCTTCAGTGGCAGCAACGACAGCCCGCATGTCAAATGATTTCCATCCCAGAGGACTAGAATAATTCTCCTCAGAATTAGTGGGTTCCCCACTCGACTTAGTAGGCTGTTCAGATATCGCTGCCATCTGAAACAAGATAGAGACAAAGATTCAAAGAAGAGGCGCCAAATTACATATCAAAATAAGAGATGCCAAATTAGTGGGAAATTCAGATAAATAACTAAGAGATTGAGTTACATAAACTCTTTCTGCCAATTTATCAATCTCTATCATGCATTTCGTATTCTAAAGTCGACACCATATAAGCACCACGTGTCTGCAACAGAGATTATTTGTAGTTGCAAATACGCTATGAATGGTCAATTTATCACGCTTTCCACCATGAAAAAAGAAAAACCTGAATTAATGAGATTTTTAAATGACCTAATGAGTTTCCCATTGGCTTCTGATGGCATTTTTTTTTTTTTTTTATATAGGTAAGCTTATGTTGGCATATTATCTGTGATTTAGGATCTCTATTGTTTTGAGTAGGTACAGGTGCTGCATCTCTAGTCTGGTCCGAGGTTTATAGTAATTCACATCCAGGGTATCCGGGTTAGTCTGCAGATACCCTAGATGCAGATCTCAATATTACATGCATACAGAATCACAGATGGATTTTAAGTAAAAAAAGCAATGCACAAACAAACCAGTTAATAACTCACAGTTCCCAACTAATGCACTAGAAATTTTCCACATGTATATGCTTATCAGATATTGATAATAAAGAAAAGTGATCATTAACAGAAATGTAGGGTGGACAATGAGTGCATCATATGAATGGTAAAATTTATGAATCAATTATGACAGTTTTAATGGTCAGGAAAAATATTCTCATTTAGAATAAAATGCACGGTTTAAACGAGTTATATGTTGAGTATATGGACTATATTGCATAAGGTGTGAGTGCTCATGCGTGTGTAAGAAGAGAAAAACCTACCAGCCGCTCTAGCCGATTCCATCTCATAGATCCATTGTTACGGATAAGTAATTCCCTCAAGATTTTTCTCATATCCAGATCCGGGTCTTCCAGAAGTCTCCCAATGACAAAAGGATACGCACTCTCAATGACTTTGAAATCAGGATCCAGAACCTTTGCTGTGCCTTCTAATGATCCTAGAGCCCTTATCACCAAGGCATAGTCCGGGGGTAGAGAGAAGTTAAACTCATACATAACATCATATAGCTGGTTCATTAGTCCCTGAAATCCCATGCAAAAAATAAAATAACAAACCCATGTGCCTTTGTTACCACAATTGTACTCAAGGAGCTTCACAAAAGATGACAAAGAAATTAAGAAAAAGTGATCATCATATACCCATGTTCCTTTGTTACCATAATCTCTCTGCTCGTCAATATCTTGTGTGTTTAAATGAACCAAAAAAAAAAAAACACAAATAATAAAGTACAAGTTGCAAACACAATCACTGACTATCTCTCCAAAACCCAAAGCTGCAACACACCCAGTGTTAGGCTCTCAGAGATAAAGCTCTGCCTTCCAACTGCAACACACAAAAGATAAACTACCACATGCCTCTGTAGAGACCATCACACCTCCCTAGTTCTCTACTTCCCAATGTAGGATTACTACTCTACTAGTATTGAAACTATTGGACCTCCATACCATTCTTCTTATCAAGGAGAGATTCCAAAACCAAAAAGGAAGCACCTCTAAAGTGAACAACTTGGTTAGGACCCAACAAGTCTCCACTTCCAAACCTTAGGGAGGAGTCTTTACTGGTTTCCCTATGGCTACCCTCACCCTAGGGGTGCTCCCCCACATCCTCCCTAATTTTTGTGGTAAATAAAGTTCTAGAGATGCTTGAAATTCTCAGTAAAACTTGTCTCCACTACAATTACCCTTCCAATATCATCCGATTCCGCCCATCATACTTTTTCCCGTGCATATTTACCAAACAATCATCTTTAACCTTTCTGGGTTAGTTGCATTTTTACTGCTTCACTCCAAACTCTTCTTTTTCATCATCAGAGATGGGGGCTGGATTTCAATCTTCTATACAACGGCCTAATCAAGCAGTCCCTACTGCACTTTGACTGCTTTGGCTAAGACTAAATTAAATTTGCATCGAAGAGATCCACCTCAAACTTTAGGCCTGCCATCTCTAGGTTTCCAAAATAGCTCCTATACCAATTTGTTCCAAAAACCAAACAAAACTGTAAAATATCAAAAGTTTACCAGGGTTCAGCTAATTGCTTATATCCGTAAGTCCACAGTAATTGATACGGATTACCAATGTAACCACAAAAGAAAGCCTCAAAACACACTCACGAACACAAAGCTCCGAGACACCAATGGCAATCTCTCGAACTAGAAGAAGTTTCATCTTCCAACTCTCACACACAAAAACTGTACAAGCACCCCTTAGAATTGTGTGCCTCCCTAATTCTCTTCTTCCAGATGTGGGATTACCACGTTAATATAGGAACTATTACACCTATTTACTACTCATCAATGTGAAGATTCCAAAACCAACAAGGTTTACCACCTCATTTCCCGCGCCGGGGGGGGGGAGACCTCTAAAAGCTTATGCCAATTTCAAGCATCCATCTTATCTGGACAATTTAAAGCTCATCTAAAAAATACTTTTCAGAGTGCAACATAGCGGTCAAAGGGCAGGCTAGGAATGAGCTATAGGCTTGGACATCTTGGGTCCGATTCCACACTAAACGATCACCTCAATTACATGAAAATTCTAGCAGGCGGAGTTTGTATATCCAAAGTCTGTCAACCAAGGGCGAGTTTGAAGGACCCTATCTTACTACGGTTACACATGATTTTAGAGAAAAACATCTAAAACAGATTTATTCCGTTTCCTTCACAATAGTAAAGCATAATGAAATACTTTGTACGAGATTCAAAGTTACATATTCCATGAGCATACATAGTATATATTTGAATTTTTTTTGCAGCTCTCATAGAAAGGTGTGATCATACTACTTAACTTGTGCAATTTAGCTCATAATTAAAAACACCTCCTTTATGCCAATCACAGAAAATTTATTTTCTTCTTATTAGGGTTTGGGCCCTTCAATATAACAGAAAATTTGATTTGAACTACCTAATTATTATATGCTAATGTAATCACACGTATACTTCATGTGTACTTGGGCTATGCCTATTTCAATATCAATAATTTTCTTTTTATAAGTAAAAATATATAAATATCAATAGGCATAACCAGGGTGTATATAAGAGAAAATACCTAGCCCATAATAGAGAGCCCCTAATGAACATCACCCAAGAGGGAGAAATTAGAAACCTATCCAATATACACCAAACCCTATTGGGACCAAACACGCCTCCCCAAAGCAAAGCAAGTCACTGTAACTACCCCAAACCCTTGTTTCCCACATGACTAATACTCCACCCGAATGATCCTACGAGGATGGAGGAAGGCTTTATGTCCTCCCTCAACTTGTACTACATCCCTTCGCGACATAGTTGATTGCCCAAGTAAGACGCTTTAACTCCCTGCTCTTCTTGAATCTTGATTTTGTTTCAAGCGAGTGACCCACCTCAATTGCAGTGAGTAGCATACATAGTATATATTTATAAACACACACAGAAATTGACAAATTGATTGTGCAGCCAGCAACAGATGGAGAAGGTTTACAGACCATAATCACAAACCTGGAAGTCTTGAGATTGTCTAGTCCCATTGCCGAAGGATGCTTGCAGTGCATCTGAAACCGACTGTATTTCAACCCCTTCAGGAATAAATCCCAAAGAAAGAAAGTCATTTGCCAAACCCAGAGAGTCACGATTAACAAAGTGCACAAGCTGAAAGAAACAAAAACTTGTCAACAGATACACAATCTAAGGTGAATCTTAAAATTATCATACATAGATGACGGCAGTGGAGAAAGCATCAAACAAGAGAGTAAATAAAAGCGACTCGAGTATGTTTAGAGAGTAAGACAAACTAAACTGATCCCATGCACTTCTTAGGACATCAAATATGTTGAGCCCACCAGGTATAAGCACTTACCATGACTGGGCACCAATGGCACATTTTCAGAACTTGGCAAAACTCAAAATTAAGATGAAAGAAAAACAACATAAGGGTAAAGAGAAAAACGGAACAAAGAATAGTTGTAATAATGAACACATGAATGATACATTGAAAACTGGGTTTGCACAGACAAAAGAAGGAAAGATAATTACTACCCTCAACATTCTACTCTCTTCTCTAAGAACCATCATGTACTACAAGCTCAAAAAACAATGATCATGTACTACTCTTTCTCTTGAAAAAGTGTAAACAGTATAGAGTTTCACTTAAAAGTATCTAGATACATCCACGCCAAAGCAAAGATATCTGTATCTTGTAATAAATGCATCATTCCAAAAGGGGGAAAAAGGGCAATGACCATGGCACGTGCTGGTATACAACCTCTTGCATGTGACCTGTAACCCACATATAAAACTGCACAGTGATGTTCTCAAAAGGGCTATCTGGTGCTGTTCTTATACTTTCAACAAAGTCAAAATGTCAGATAAGAATGCTTAAATGACCAATCATGAATCTTCACTCAAATTCAGAGACTTGGCCTCAGTAAATTGCCACGTAAATAGTTCTTACCATTTGGATAAGTCCCACTCGATAGTGGCGAGGAATATCTCCCATCATTCCAAAATCAAAGTACGCAAGAGAGCCATTGTCAGTAGCAACAAGGTTTCCTGGATGTGGGTCAGCATGGAAAAATCCAACCTCAAGTAATTGCCTCAAAGAGCAATATAATCCCTATGAAGAGAAATGATACGAGGATGATAAATCCAAAACTCAAGGCAAAATTCCAGGGAATATATTAGCTTCAAGGTTGTATAATCATGTGATACACACAAAAACACATCATTATGAGCTGTCAACACAGAAAGATAAGGAGCAATTTCTACCAATACCTGGTCAATCAGTTCCCGTCTGTTTAAACAGGCCTTCTTCAAGCCAATTTCATCTGTAAGCTTGATTCCATCAACCCATTCCATTGTAAGCACAGCAGTCCGGGTAAGGTCCCAATATATTTTTGGAACTTTAATACAGTTTGCTTTATCATATTTTACAGTTTTCCCAGTTGCAGGTTTTTTCTGTCTGCTATTATCACTACCTGTTTCACCCATCAAAATTCCGTGATTAGACAAATTAAACACAAACTTATTCAAATTAATAATGAAACTTGACACATGTACATGTATACACTCAAACACACACTGAGGGAAGGGGATGACATCCTAAAAGATAATCTTAACACAAAAAAATCCCATGGCCTGTTACGCATCCAGAAAGCAGTTCTATTAAAGGCAGACAGCACAAACGGTTTTGAATAGGCTATAGGTTCAGATGACTAGGTTTATATAGTTTCATCAATCTTGCCCCTATGGTCCTTGAGAATAGAAAATCATAACAAACAGGAAAACTAAACCTCCTCAAACAGTTCTTGACATACAAACTTGCACTTCAATATAGATGGCCTAAGCAAGACATAAAGGTAAAGCTACATGCATATGTTGCATTGTTATAAAACCTCAATAGAAACCATTACACTCCAATAGCTACATGCCTACAAGTGAGGGAAAACTTACATGGGGAGTAACCATAGAGAGAAGCAAAACGTTCAGCATTCCTACCCTCTAGGACATAATCAATCTCGTCAAACATGTGCCTGACCTGTTCATTCATGGACAACCTGAATATGTCTATAAGCATGTACATGGACTTTCTCATTCAGACAAACATAACGTTAAAGATGCGGTGCATAATGAAGTAAAAACAAAGTAAATAAACAGGACTTCCAGAAAACACTGACTACATAAATCTGATATGATGTCAATAATTGAAACAAACACACTAGAAGTCGAGCTCAGTCAACAAAATGAATTATAAGAGTAAATTTAGAAAGAAAATATGTTTTTTTAGTAACAGAAGAAAAATTAAGAAATTAGGAAGGAAAGTAGAGTTATAGAAGGCTTACCACTTCATTTACAGATACCAATAGGTCTTTCTGGGCTTTGGCAAACCGCTTCAATTGACCCCCGATCATATGGAATAACAACGCATCAAGGGTCAATGAGAGCGACATACCTGGCCTCTGTACCTTAACAGCTACCAGCTCTCCAGAATGCAAGTGAGCTGCAAGACTTGAAGCAATAAATTAAACCATTTAGCTTAAGCTTTGTTCAAACATACACTGATCCCCAACAAAAAAAAAAAAAAAGCTCTCTTCTAACATACAGATCTTCTCAGAACATCCATATAGTAAAGTGAACTAGTGAAGATAGGCCATATATACTTCCATGTTCAAAAGAGATTTTCTAACCTTTATAAACCTGCCCTAAGGATGCCGCTGCAATAGGCTCTGGGCTGATGTCAGCAAATACTTGTGAAACAGGAACACCCAACTGAGTTTCAATGGATTTAATTGCAAGATGAGTAGGAAATGGGGGTATTTGATCCTATATGACAAATAGAAAAGCTATAACTGCGTGAATGAAAAAAATGGGCACAAGATCTGTAGTCATAGAACTTCTTAAATTATATTGGTGAAGAGGAAAATAGGAGAAAGAACTCTAGTGAACCTGTAACTTAGCAAGCTCTTGGCAATATACAGCTGGCAGTATATCTGGCCTTGTGCTCAGTGCCTGCCCAAGCTGCAAATACAAATAAAAGTGGATCATACTCATATATGAAAATCACCATACAGCAACTTTAGAGTCATTTGAGGATTTAAGATTTCATTCCAGGTTAGTGTCTTCATGCCATTTCATGTACAACATTCATCAAGTATACAAGGCCGATATTGTAAATGGAATCAAAAGGAAATTCTCAGAGAATGCAAGACAATAAGGAATACTGTTTCCTTGCAAAGATAACTTCACAAGCTCACATTTGTTGTTTAATGTGTTTAAAATGAGAACTGTCTCTCTCCCCTCCCCCCCCCCCCCCCCCGGCGGACAAAAAAAAAAAAACTCCTGTTTTTTTATAATTATTTTCACTTTCCATAAAGCTACAAAGGCAGGATTTGATCCCAAGTCCATAATAGACCTTTTTTTTAATAAGTCCGTAGACTTGCCAGAGGCTTTACCCACAAGTCACCTTCTCAATGACTACAATCCACTACAGAGGAACCTATATGAGATTGGAACAGATTTTTTCCCCTTTATAGCAAAGAGCCCAGAGTGCACCTATTTCTCTCATCTCTATAACCCTTAACCCTTTTTCAGCATCACATCATCAAGTTCTCCTATCTTCTCCCATTCTGCCTTTACCATCATCCATTGATAGAATCAAAGTGCTTTCCCCCGTTACAAGTTATGTGTTACATGTAAGATATACATCTAACGGAAAACATACTAGGGTAAAGCAAGATGCATTTATCAGAGCTAATTACAAACACAACATAGAAATAACAAAAGCATCTGATTTCAACTACAAACAAAATGAAAAATACAAGAATATATGCAGTTTTAAAGACTGGAAAAAGTAAACGCCAATAAATGATGATGCAAGTGACTTGCCTTGATGTAAAAAGGCCCCAAGTGGATTAGAGTTTCACGGAACTGCAATAAATTGTATAAGGTTACTGCAAACTTCAGTCAGTTAATGTATTCGTGTGTTTCTCCACCAAAGAAGTGTGTGTGTGTGTGTTATAACAACAGTGGTAAAAATGGTAACTGGCTCCGATTATCTGTGCAGGTACTATTTTGGGAAAGTGTCACTAAGTTAAATCACTATCAAACAGCAAATTCAGATTAAGAAATTTCTAAACAATAAAAGGTTAATCCCACTTTAGAAATTAATCAAGTAGAAAAAACAAGCAAAAGAAACCTAAATTCTACATGAGGCAGACAATAAGGTCTCATTTAATTACGGGACACATTTAGAAGCTTATGAAACAGTTGAAGGCTTGTATAGCTGTTGTGTAAGAGCAATATACACATAGTGTACCAGAACCAGAAGATTCTCTTATATATAAAAGCAATCAGTACATGTTACCCTTCTCTTTTTCGATAAGTAAAATAAAGTTTTATTAAAGCACGAACTAGGCATAGCCCAAGTACCCAGGAAGTATACGACTAAGGGACTGTTTGTTTTCAAAACTCTCCTCAACCCATCTCAACTCATCTCATTTTTATCATTACAACTTTTCTAAATTCCTACACAAAATATAATAATTTTTTTTTTCAAATCCCAAAAGAATCTTCTCAAATTCTTACACCAAAATATAATAAACAATTTAACTTTTTCAAATCCCAAATGAATCTTCCCAAATTTCACACAAAAAATAAAAAACAATCCACTTTTTCAAATCTTAAAATAATAATAATATTAAAAAATAATATTCATAAAATATCTTATTCTACTATTCACAAACCATCTCAACTCATCTTAACTCTCCTCCCAATTCAAACAGCCCCTAAGTACGCCTGGCTACAATTAAGAGCTAGAGATGGATACAAGGAAACCATAAAATATATATCCCCATACCCTTTTCTTTAAAGAGTAAAATTTTGAAAAAAGTGGGTAATGAGAAGCAACAGAGCATGCAATGCAGCATATGTAGGTCTTTAATATATCAATCACCATTATTTCTTCTGCCCTCCACCGTCATTGAAGTGACCACCATTGATGGCATTTTTTAACTAGTTCTTTCCTCGCTAATATAACGCCTCTAAAATTAGGAACACACGACCAAAACAATTTTTACAGTTTTGTTCATCAAAACTCAATTTGATTTTCCTCAAGAAACTTAGTCATGGATATATGAACTCAGCAGAAGGCAACAGATAAAAAATAAAATATAAAATATATTTGCCCCGTACCTTGACGGCACGTTTTCTGATGTCTTGAATGAAGAATTGCCAGATGCTTAGCTTTATCACATAAAATGAAATAATTGCTGCTCTATACAAAGCCAATAATGGACCAAAACGAGGGACAATGGAAAAACTTTTTCCATAAGTTCTAAGAGCACGGCCAAATTCACTTTCAAGTGATTCCTTCCTCAGCTTTGCATACTCTGCTGATGGGCTCTCACCGTGCACGCTGGTGAAGCCAGTAGAAAATCTGTACCAATATGCCTAAGATAAAGTGCTAAAATCATGGAAAGATATAAAATCTTCAACGAAGAATAACGAATCATTCAGGCAGTGCTGGAACAAGGAAGATAACTGTCAAGAGTTCCCAGTATTTAACATAGTCATGCACTTACGAATTCCGGTGCAACAGGCATAATGGGATCCAATTATCTCTTCTTCTAACAATTTCAAGATCTGTTTGACATGCCAATGACGTGCATTTCTGCAAGATGGCGTCAACAGTACAATCATGGCGTAAACCTGCAAAGAGAAAGCCAGGTAAACGCAAATAATTCTTGTACTACAAATCATGGTGGCAATTATGGTATTAGAATGGAGGCAAAAATAAAATGATAGGAAAATCAAATCGTCCCAACTCTAAATTCAAATAACCCCCCCCCCCCCCCAAAAAAAAAAAAAATTGAAAATTCTGGCTCTGCTCCAGGTAGTAGGAAAAACTCTTTTCATATTCGAGTTTTATCCGCAGGTACTTCATATCTGTGTGGAGCCACTACATATAGAAAACAGGGTTCTGATCAACTAGGCGAACGAGTGGCAAAAATGGCTTCTCTCAGAACGGTTTTATACAGAATGCGCTAAGTATCCAAAATAAAAGAACAACTCAAACATAGCACATAAAAAAACTAAGCCTCCCTAAACTGTCCGTAAAAAGATGAATCTCAATTCTCACAGTAGTTTTAACCTTATTATTTAACTCTCGGTACCATTTTTTCAGTTTATGATTCCGTTTTCTGTTCCTAAATTTTCCCATCAACCAAGCAGATAGAAATTCGAAGAAAAGAGCAAACGTTATAAGTGTTATGAGGAGTTACTTCTGGAGAGCACTGAGATATGACGGCGACGGTTGAGACTCGCAAAGACATTCCTCATTGGCTACAATAAGATCTCGGCAGACGTAGATAGGGGGGCAGAGTTCACGAACCCATATCAGATAGAGAGTTTTTGCACCACACGCGTTTGCGAGAATGCGCAACCGAATCTAAGACCGATACCGCAATTAAGCATGCGATGACAGTTTTCTGTGCGTATCTTGCAGAGTGACGGTGTGAGCGAGCAAGAACGGAGATTTGCGTGCGAATTGGGGAACGTAGACACGTAGGGTGTACTTGGCACCTTGAGGGGATACCGATGACCGAATCGCCTTGTAATTCGTTTTTCCTTCTTTTGATCGCATTGGTTTTGCACACAGAGGCCCAAGCCGATTTGGGAATCCGCATACTTAAAACTGGTTTTTATTCTAAAGCCCACACGAGTTGGGATATGGAAAAGATCAAACCATCTTTATCTCAGTAACTTGTAATTTTTTTCCACACGAACACTTTTTTAATTTTAGATACCAAATAGTTAGTTGAGATAGAAGTTAAAAAATTAAATAAAATATTATTTTTTAATATTATTATTATTTTAAAATTAAAAATATTAAATTATTTATTATATTTTGTATAGTAATTTAAAAAAGTTAATGAGATGAGATTAGATACTTTTACTATCCAAATGGGCCAATTTTTTTCATTTCTTTAGTTTTAAATTCGATTAAATTGGTACTTGACTTTGGCTTTTTTTCAATTCAAGACCATCAAGGTGTGGCGTGTAACGTGTTTTTAAAAAAGATACAAAATTACTTATAAATATAAATATTTCATTCACAAAATAGTTACAAAAATAATCTTATAAAATGACATGATTTTGTGAGGTATGATAGATTATAAGTGACTTTTAAAATTTTAAATTAAATCTAATGTATTACATTCAACTACATTAATACATAGAATAATATTTTGTAATTGTCTTTATAAACCCAACACATCTCATTAAAAAATTAAAATAGAAGTTAATAAAATTGAAAATATAATGAGCAACCAAAAAAACAGCACAACTCAATGATTCATTTACTACTTCTTAACCCAATATACTTTATATTGAGCTTTTAAAAATTTTATATCAATTTTGATAAATACTTTTTATGAAGCATATTCAGTTTGGCCAACTATTCAAGCGATGTCACATTATTATCTAGTCAACATTCTAACTAAGAACAATCTTTTTGAAGTTTTCCCCTCATTTTATCATCACATACTAACAAATATAAGTAAGTTCAGCATATGTTAAAAAAAATATGGAAGATGTGAAAGTGTGGCTAGGCTAAAATAGGGAAGTAAGCTATTTTAAGATAGTAATATATATAAATATATTAAGTACTTATCTCATCCTCGAAGTCATCCTAAGATGAGCTTGATAGTTCGTTTAATGAACCTAGCATACTCTTATTGATTCGATCAATTGTCTGGGAAACAATTACCCAAATCTCATTTGATGTTAAGGGTCTAAGGTTGCATTTGAATATTGAGCTAAGTTAAAATGAGTTGAGTTCCTTATGAATATTAGTGAGATAAGATAGTATAATAAGTTTTGTAGAGCCCACTTAAAATGAGTGTATATGTGTTTAAATATTAAGATGAGTTTAAATTTGTTTATGAGAAGTTGAAAAATGTATGAGTCCCATCAATAATTGAAAAGTTGTTATAATGGTTGAATCATTAATTTATTAAATCTTTTACTAATAAATAACATAAATCAAACATAAATTCCCTCAATGTATGTAAAAAATAATTTCTCACTACTTTTTGTATACACATTTTTTCTTACTCTAAATTTATAAACAATAAAATAAAATAATTATTAATAAAAAGACAATAGTATCATGCTCACATTTTTATTCTATTATTTGTGTACATATTATTTAATAAGTAGGGGTACGAAAAAGTTTTGTGCAGGAGAAAAATTAAAAAAAGTCACCCACATTTGAGTTGGTACGAGAGCGAGGTCCGACGTGTATACAGTAACTTGAGTGGAGCTGATTTTGATAATAAAAGTATTTGAAAATGTTTGTGAATAGTAATAAAAAAATAAGTGAAAAGTAATAATAGAATATTAAATAATAATAAAAAAATAAATAATAAATAATAAATAAATATAAATATAAATATAAAATAATAATAAAAATATTTCAAAATATTTCAACACCCAAACTAGGCTACACGAGGACATTTTATTCAATTTTATATGGGTCTGCTAGGGATAATGAGATTGGAGAAGAAAATGATTTCTAACGGAAAAGAGAAACAGAGAAATAGAACAACGTGCAATCAATTAAGAAAAAGTTACAAACACCTGTGTTACTTTTGTCAGTTGTGGGTCCTATGGGTTTGGTCGGTCTTAACTTGAGGGAGGTTCAGTGAAAGCTTGACTGTGTTTGGATGTTAAAGTAGGTTAAAAATTGAACTGCACTTGTGTACTCCAAACGTGACCTAAATGAATAAGGCTATTTGGTAATAATTTCAATTAAATTAGTTATTTATAGATATAAAATTAGACTCAATAATATAAATATTAAATAAAATTCCATTAACTGTTTGTATGTGTTTTATTAAAAACCAAAATAAGTTATTAACAAGTTGACAGAATATAATTTTGAATTCTTCACATGAGCAGTAGAGTCTGTTTAAAAAATAAAGGAAAAATGATAGAAAGAAATAAAAAGAAAATGCGAGATTGTTGCCTGGTTTTATTCCTATGTTTGACTACTCATATGTTAAAAAAAAATAGTTACAGATTATTTTATGTATTTTTAAAATATTTAAAAGATAAAAAAAATACAAATGTATCATAGTATTGACATTGATTTCATCAAATTCATCTTCAAAATTTAGCTAAAAGTATATATTTTTCATAAATCTACAATCATTCAAGCCATAACCTTAAACTGGATTAATCAAAATAATAATATAATATTACTTTGTTAATAATAATATTTTTTTATTTTATTTCATCATATTTTACAACTGCACTAGCTATATGTTAATTAATAATTTAATTTTTAGTTAAATTATTATGTAAAACATGGGTATGATCTTTTGGAATAAATATCACTTTTGAATATAAAAAAATGTGGGAAATGTTATGGAGTAGTTGTGTGTGATATTTTGGAATAAAATATTATTTTTAAAAATGAATAGTGTATCTCTAAATATAAAAATAATGTTGCTAAGTATAGTCGGTAGATACAAGCGGCAGGTAAACGCGATGAATAAAAAAAATAAAAATACTAAAGCAAACTAGACCCCCTCTCTCTCTCTCTCTCTCTCTCCTTTTTTTCTTTCTCAAAAACTTTTATTTCTTTCAGTTTCTTCTTTCTCGTCTTTTCTTTCAGTTTCTTCTTTCTCGTCTTTCTCCTTTTTTCCTTGTTTTTTTTCTAGGATCAATTATTTTGTAGTTGATTCTGTATTTTTCATCCAAGATTTTTGAATAAATCCATTTGTTGGAGCTAACAGTCGTTCACCTTTGGAGCTAATTTACCTGACCTTATGTGGTAAGAATGGAATGTGATGTTGCTGGACTTGGAACTTTTTTTTGTAAGCGTTGCTGGACTTCTACTTTCTTTTGCTCATTGCTAGACTTCTACTTGCTTGAGAAGAAATCCTATTAGAAGTTCCGGTCTAAGGCTCAAGAAAAGGAGGGAATATATATATATATATGAAAGCAGCATAGTACCCAAAAGTTAGCCAAGTGCCATATGCATCTCCGAGGACAAACTGCAATTTCCAACTATGTGGCTATTACAGGAACACATTTACAGACATCAAAACCCAAAACAAAACTTTGAACTCTCGGACACAGACACGCACACGCCCACGAGGCCACGAGTGCACACTGATACAATGGTGAGTGACCAAAAGACGCCGGAGGCAAAGGTCTCCTAGATGAAAAACGAAGTTGAGAGAAAGGGCAGATGAAAATATGAAGCGGAGAGAGAAAGAGAATAGTGGGACCCAGTTGTCAGCCGATTGCATTTCGATTGCCCATATTGACTATATATAGAGTTTTTCATATGAAAAAAGTTTTAGAAATATTGTAGTTCATATTTATAGTTCTCATTATTTGACTACTTCAATGCAACTCATTTTATTTATATTCTTTCAAATTTTGAAGATGCACTTAGGGCTAGACAACGGGCCCTGCACCCCTCTGTCCCGCCCCGCCATGCGGCGCGTTTAACGCCACTCTGCCCATGGGAGGCCCCCGCCTTGCATCTAGTCTGGCGCCCTTAGTGGGGGCAGGGGCGGGGAGGGCCCAACCCCGCCCTAGTCCCGCTTACATGTTTATATATATATTATATAAAATATAATATATATAAACATAAATATATATTTTACAAATTGTATATATGTAAATATATATTGTAATTTGTTAGACTTGTTCACAAAGTATGCACTAGCAAATTTAAAAACTATATAAAATTTAAATTATAGTCGTATTTACAAAATTTAAATTTACAATTTGGGATTAAAAATATATTTTTGATCAATTTTGAACTTAAGAATAATTTTTAAACCCAGTGAAATATAGTATATTTTTTAAGTAGATATGAGGCGGAGCATATTGAGAATCCGCCTCGCACCCCGCCCCCGCCCCGTGCATAGGCGGGGGCAGGGGCAGGATGGGGGCTACCCCGTATTATATAGTGCGGGTAGCATTCCTAAATGCATTAACTTTATACTAAATCAATACCAATACTCTTAGAGAGCTAGCAATCCATGAGAGTGGCAGATTAATATCATCTAAAGTAAAAAAAACGCCTCTAGTGGTCTGGCCTACACACTAACAGAATATTTAGGTGCTGTTTAGATAGTGAGTTGAGATGAAAATTAAATAAAATATTATTAGAATAAAATATTTTAATATTATTGTTTTAAAATTTAAAAATATTAAATTATTTATTATATTTGATGTAAAAATTTAAAAAAATTGTAAAAATAAGATGTGTTGAATTTCACTATTGAGGCCTAAACTTGCTTTGGGTGAATTTCAAAACCCCTCACCCCGCTTGCTGGCTTTACACACAAACTCTCTCTTTCTGAAAATGGCGAATGAACCACCGTCGTCCTCCTCGTGGCCATGGTTCCTCCAGGCAGTGCCTCTCATGGTAGTTGTATTAATAGCAGCTCACGTCCTCGCTCTGGTACTTTCAGAAATCCCGCTTTCCGCTCTCTCTTTTTAACTTTTTTCCTTCCCATTCTCACTCCAGCTCCGAGCGGGTCTCTGATTTCCTCTCCATTCATATTTCTTTCTTACAGGTCTACTGGATTTACAGATTAGCGACCGAGAAACAGCCTCAAAGGAGGAAAGCACACTAAGGAGCGTCTGATTTGGATGCAGAAAGATGAAGAAGGTTGGTCAAACCCTAATCCGTCGATTGCTCTGGAAAGAAATACTAGTAATGCGTTTAATTAATAGAATTCTCTGGTAAAGTTATTCTTTCATTACCAGTATAATAACTGCATTGCTTGGTGTTTAAATAGACTTTTATTACGTGTGAATCGATGGTTGATACGGATGAAGCAAAGCGAACTGATCCCAAACGGAGTTGTTCTAGGATCTTGGTTGTTGAAATTCTTAGAGGACTTTATTTGTATTCGTTTTTATTTTATTTTTCTGTTGACTAATGTAGTTTTACGAAGTAGTCGCTGTAACACTCGCTCGTTTGTCCGTGTTTTAAGTTTCTTTCCTCCTATACTTGTATAGGTTCAGTTTGGTTGCTGAGAAATTAGGAAATAAGACCGTGCTTTATCAATTTCTTTTACAGACTAATATTTTTTACGAACTTCTTAGAGTAGTTCCGCTATATGCTCCGTTTGGTAGCTGAGAAAATTGCAACGGGAAAAAATGTCATGCAGCAAATATGGATTTTTATGTATCGCATCCTTAGGTATTCCAAGCTTACTCGAGGTTTGCTGTACTAATATTCTTGAATCACTAGGAAATGAAATGCACATTTAAAAAAGTTCGGAGCAAGTAGATTCAGATCTGTCTTTGGTTACGAGTTATGGGTTACCCGCTGGGCTGCTGTTCTGTTTCCTTTTTAGGTGGATCTATTCTATCTTGAGAAGTGCTGGATTACACAAAATTAAACTCACAAAATGACATGGTTTCTTGTGAATCGTTACATTTACTTTAAGATAAAAGAAAATTTACAATCTAACATACCACATCACGTTACTATCATTCTGTGAGTTTATTTTTGTATAATCTGTTTGTAACTAAAATATTTAACTTTTTGTCTTATAACCAGGCAAATTACTGATGAAAGCTTCTCCATGATTCCTTTATTTTTTTGGTGAATCTACCTCTATGTCATAGTCATAGGCAGGTGAATTACTGATGAGAACGGTACTGTTAAATTGTTAATAGATATGGGAACCCAAGCGTAGATCCCTGGTGTTACTGCGTTACAAACCGGCCCAATGAAGTCGTTCTTTTCCAATAATGGTACAAATAGTCTTTTGATACTTTGATGGTCTTCATATATTGCCCTACTTTCAGTTGCTGTTTGGGGTTAAAGAAAGTTGGTTTGCGTTGGTGCAAGGCCCGTGTTTATTTGATTTCCAGCGTACATGCCATTTCAATATGGTTGTTCAAATGGTTTGCATTGGTTTATGTTTTTGCCAATGGATTATTACTTATTAGTGAGAATATTATAGGTCATTAGTAGGATTCTTGCTCTCTCTGAAGCCGAATGATTTCCAAGTCACGGTTTTCAGTTCTTTTTAATTTGTGCACTGCATCTAGGAGTTAGAACTTAGAAGGCTTTTGAGTATGGCGACACATACCTAGCGTGAATATTGCGCCTAACCTGTGTTCTCCGTAGGAAAGTTTTAAGCCATCTTCACTAGGGGATTTGGGACACCAAAGTACCGTTGATAGCCCTTGGTGGAAATATCGACATGCCGCTTTTTTGGACTGTCATACTTTTGCAGTTGTAGTGTTCATGAAATATTCCTGACCTATGTACATATTAAAATTAGAAGCTACGTAGAACACTTAAACAAACGAAAAAGGAAAAGCTTTCTGATTATCAGCGGCACGTCGCAGAATAGAATAAACAGAGAATTAGATGGGTCAGTGGCTCATGGTACTAAAAAATATTTATACCTGATGAGAACCTCATTGAATTGGACCCATTTTTCCATATCAATTGAAAGAAATATGGAAGTGATAAGCAAAACATAACTTTTTAAATTACGTGTGACGCCCTGCTATCTGAAATTCAATTACTTTTTAATGTGAAATGTAAGGTTATATTCCACCCTCTCCTTTTTCATTGTTCTTCCCTGCAATTTTTTTTTTCCGTGCCATTTCATGAAATTTGGAATTGCCCAGAGTGGCTGATTGAATTGGGGCTCCTTTTTTTTTTTTTTTTTGGGATGTTGGTAGCTGATTTTATCTACAATGGTATTGAATTTGATGATTACACGTCTCAAAGATCTTATTTTTAGTAATATAATAAGAATCAAATTAAGGGAATAAATATTCTCAGCCTTTGATGAGATGCATATCTCCAAGTTGTTTAAGCATTGGCAATTAGACCATTGCCAAGTTCAAATTTTGACTAGAATTTTAAGTTTTGGCTATAGCATAAATCATTGGTTAGGGGAATTTACATTGGACTAGTTATCTTAAAATCAAAATAATATTATAATGTTATATATTTTAATGATATTATATATATATATATATATTTATTTTTATATTTTGTAAGTACATTTCATATATTAATTAATAATTTAATTTGTACTTAAAATTATTATTTCTCAACTATATTTTTCCTCAACCTAATTATCCAACAAATACATATAAACCAAACTTTCTTTCAGCATAAAATATAAATAAAAATAGTGACCCCAATTCTCAAACCTATTGGGAAATATATAAATAAAGAAATGAGGAGAAACTGAAAATATCTAAAAAGAAAATAGAAGAAGAATGCACAGAAGTGAATAACATTTCCATGGGGGTGGTTGGTGGAAAACATTAAAATAATATTTTGGTCTTTGAATAATAATTCTCCAAACAAATATGATTAGCCTATTTTGAGCGTTAATAGTTTGGCTAGTTAAACGTAGATGATTTTTCTCAGCCAAAATATGAAGATACAATGCCAAGGTGTGGTCGGCAGACACCTACCTAAAGAGACAAAGGTTGGAGAATAAAGTCAGCTTGTCATAAAAGTCATAAAGGGCCAAACTTGCCCATGAATTACAGGTCCCTCTTGTTTAAAAAATAAATAAAATTACAGGTCCCTCTTTCTGTATCTCTCTCTCAATTTTTTTTTACTAAACAAATAAGAATTAGGGTCACTACTAATTCTAACCATTAATATATTTTGATTTAAGTAGAAGTTTGAAGATTCGTGCGCTTTATTTTTGATCTAAATAGCTTCTTTGTAAATATTTAAAGGGATTCCGTTATTCATAATCTCGTGCAAACAATAATTATTGTCCAGCTTCATTTGTGACTGGTTACGAACACAACCAGTCCACCCTGTACTAACGTTGTAAGCTGCGACGGTCGGACCCATTCACAAAATCCACTCGTCATAATGGGGGTGCTTTAGTGACTTAAGAGCGTAAAAAACGAGTGAACTATTCAGAGCTCGCTGTTCCGTTAATGTCTTTCTTGTTCGCATTGACAACCACGTGTCGCTATCCTGATCGTCAACGTCAATGAAGCACCTCTCGCTGTCAAGGTTATGATCGTTACCTTGTCGATTTGTGCGGTTTATGATAAACTCTCATTATATTTCATTAAATTACCACAATGCCATTATATTGCAAGAATAATAAAATAATTGTAAAAGCAGTAATATATTATTATATGGGATGTCTTTTGTACATTACTTCAAGTTCAAAGGGATGAATACAAAAAACTTTTCAAACTATCGTTCATTTTTGTATTTACTCGTAATTTATCTATTTTGATAAGGATAATACTATTTAGTTCTATGACGTTGATCTCTCATTTTGATTGTTCGTATTTTTTATTTTTAATAGTTAAAAAAATGAACTATTTATGTATTTTTTTAAATATTTAAGAGTATTTAAAAAATACTTAAAAGAAAAAAAAAAATAATTGCACCAGTGATAACTTTGAGGGAGACAAAATCATGGAACAGCACTCTCTTGATAATTATTGAGAGATTTTGTGTATTTTTCATTTACTCTAATTGCTGGAATGGGTCTAAATAGACCCTAATTCTTATGTCACGTATTTTCAATTTTGAAATGTAATTTGTAATCACTGCACTGTGTCATGTGTTTTCAATCAAGATAGTTCGAAATTTAACTTATCTTCATCAGCACTTTGTTTGTTAGAACATTTAGGTTTACTTTATAATTTTATAATTTTCCTTTCAGCTTATTAGTTTTTATTGGTCATTACAAATTCCAAAAATTTTCTTTTATTCAATCTTTTGGGATGGAATTATGGTGCACACAACTCTTTTTTTCTTTCTTGTGTTTTTTTTTTCAATTCAAAAAGAGCCATTCAGTCAAAGAGCTATTTATTCCATTTCCATCTCGGATTACCTATATTAAGATATCTAAATCAGGCCTGTGTTGTAAATATGCAATTTAATATTATTGTGTCATAGATGAAAAAGTTAAGAAGGCAATTATCATAATCAACCAGTTTTTTCTTCTTAAAGGAATGAAATGGACAGGTGAAATTAGGTCATGCAAGATCATTTTTTAGTTTGCAAACCCAATTAATTAGCTGTCCCATTAGGAAAGGGCACCCTCGTAGTTTCCTCGAAATCGAAGGGTACCTTTTAGCTTTTAGTTTCCACTCTTAATTCGTTATTATACATCACAATATACGCCTCTAATCTCGAGGAGAGTCCTCGTGAAACTAAAGAGCTCAGAGAGAGACGGAGAGGAAGTCTTGAGTGTGTGTGGGTGTGACATTAACATGTGCCCTACGAAGCAAAAACATAGAATCTCCGGAGAACGATGCTCCCTATCCGGCGAGTCCATAACCACCGCCCCCCCTGCGGAATGGATATCGGAGTCCATCAACGGGGGATCATTGCGCAACGTGGACCTCCACACAGGAACCAACGGCTGGGCTTCACCCCCGGGCGACCTCTTCTCCCTCCGCTCCAAGAACTACTTCCCAAAACGTACCAAAACCCCCTCCGGCGAGTACCTACTCTCCCCAGCCGGCATGGATTGGCTGAAGTCGACTACCAAACTCGACAACGTACTCGCCCGTTCCGACAACCGCGTGTCCCACGCTCTCGGCAAGGCCCAGGCCCTGGGCAAATCCCTAAAGAGCTTCATTTTCGCCGTCAACCTTCAAGTCCCCGGGAAGGACCACCACAACGCCGTTTTCTACTTCGCCACGGAGGATCCTATCCCCTCCGGTTCTCTTCTGTACCGGTTCGTTAATGGTGACGACTCGTTCCGGAACCAGCGGTTCAAGATCGTGAACCGGATCGTGAAGGGCCCGTGGATCGTGAAGAAGGCGGTGGGGAATTACGGTGCGTGTCTGTTAGGGAAGGCTCTGACGTGTAATTATCACAGAGGATCTAACTACTTGGAAATCGACGTGGACATTGGGAGCTCAGCGATAGCCAGCGCGATTCTGCACCTCGCATTGGGGTATGTAACGAGCGTGACCATAGACATGGGGTTCGTGGTGGAGGCGCAGGCAGAGGATGAGTTGCCCGAGAGGCTGATCGGTGCGGTTAGGGTTTGCCAGATGGAAATGTCGTCGGCTAAGGTGGTGGACGCGCACACGGTGGCGCGTGGGATGGGATTTTCTAAGGTGAACCACCGCGACTCAGGCGACGGTGAGGATGAATGAAGAAGACGATGAGAATCCCTAATTGATTAATGGAGATTTTAGTGTTAATTTATTTTTAGAATATGTAATATTAGCCCCTTTGTTTTATTTTTGAAAATGGGGGGATCGGTGCCGGGGGGTATATTTATAGACAAAAATAAAATGTTGTTAACAACAATTGGCTGTTTCTTTCTGTGCGTTAGTGCGTGGATGGCGTTTAGAAATGCAGTTATTTTGGTATATATTAGAATAGTGGGGTGGGGTAGTGGCAACATCTGGAGCTTTTTAGGTGGGGGGGCGCTTGTGAGAGTTGATGATAAGCTTTTGATGGGCGGCGTTTAGTGACAGAGTGGGGACGATCACTGCAAAGATTTTGGTGGGGGCTCCCTTTTTATGTTTTAGTGGATGCCAAACATTTGCTTACATACTGCAAACATATAACAACCTTTCTTGTCGTTTGGAGGACTTATCTTTCATCTTCTTTGAGTGTGGTGTTGAAATAGAAGAAAAAAATTGTTAAAATGGTGCTATTCATTATTTCTCCTTTTTCTTTTAGCTAGCAAAGAGGCAAGGATAGAAATGCAAGAGATGGGTATTTCGATCCCATAGAAGATGATGATATGATGCTAAATAGGGACTATCCATTAGTTTATAATTATAATGGTATTTACACTAATTCTATTTCAGAGAGTGATACTACACGCTACACGGTGATATGAGAAAGTTAAGTTCATGTACCTGAAATAGATTTCCAAATCTTAAGCGTTTTAAATTTGGAATATAATACATGAATATTACCATTGCATCTTTCTTTTCTTAGTTGAAAATTCCAATTACTTCTCCTTAAATTCCCTTAGAAACTCATAATTTGTGTACAATTATATCGACGCGGTGCTTGTCATTATTAACTATGGCTTCTTAATCAATATGTTACTCTGCGCCTTGACGATGCCCTCACAGAAGTGTTTCACTTTCTCGTCAATTTTGTTCTAAATTCATCGAGTTTTGTTTGGAGATTGAATATTTTAGTAGGTGCGAAACAGTTGTCAGTCGGGTTTTACTTTTGAACGTAGGGTGGTGGAGTTGGGAAGAAGAAAGAATGGTAGCTGGTAGTGGTGATGGATCAGGATCTGGGTCTTTTTTATAGAGATGGTGCCGATGGTGAAAATGAAATGATTTATGTCCACTCAACTTAAGGGGATTAGATCGTGATGCCCCGCCACTTATAGGCTTCTCTATCTCAATAAAATAATTAATGGTTTTATTATTATTTTTTCTCACTCTTTCGTGGATCTGCAGCCCGATCAAAGCAACAGTGACTCTGGGCCTTATTTCTTTTAAATCTGAATAAGTATTTGTTGTGCCACTATTTTTGTGATGGATTCTTTTTATTTATTTAATTTTTATTTACCTAAACTGTTGTTAACTAAAATTGTGATGAAAATTGATCAGCTGTTGTTCCGTCGACCCAAGATACAATTTTCTAAAATTGATTTGGGGGGAAAAAACAGAAAAAGAAGGCTATGGTAGGGTCGGAGACGAGTCGACATGCAATTGCCATCTTGATTGATTCTTAACTAAAGAATCCAACAGAAATTGATTCCATACAGGCAGGCTCTCCTGCCTCAAAATCAAGAATCTCGTGGGGTTTTGTGTATATAATTATCATACAGTTGTTAGGCGTTACAAGGACCAAAGAAAGACTGACATTTCCCTTTCTTCTTCTTCTTTTTTATTTCCCTTAGCCTTTTACATAACAATAATAATAATAAAAGAAGTGATTATCCTGGCTGTCGTTTGTCGGACTTGATAACTGGTTTTAAGTTGATGAATTCTATTAAACGTGATCAGTCACGAGGTCTAATACTTTTTTGTTTTTTATGACTATTACTTATATATATATATATATGCCCAAGGCACTGGTCAAAAGTGGAACTACGTACTAGCTTAACTCTATTAGGTTGACATTTTGTTGTACTTAATAGCCATTGATCTTAAGGTTGTTGTGATGAGAAAAGATAATGGCATACTCTTCAGTCTCTTCCTGTAAATCAGGGTTTAAATGCATTTCATTTTCTCGCACGCACATTCACGAGGTTCCTCACCTCACTTTTTGGGAATATAATTCTCCAATGCCATTTCAATTTAGATAGACAAATCCAACTTCGTCTCTTAAAATATTTTGCTCTGTTGCGTGGTAATAAATGTATTAAAAACCGAGCCATTGCGTTCCGAAAATACAAATAAGAATTTTGCAGACACAAAAATCACCAAACTTGAATGATAGTTTATATGATAATGTTTCTATAAGGGGCTATATATCATAAGTAATCCATCTTATTTGGGCACCATCACCAGGTACAAGCAATGGCTGGACAAGTTAGTTGTTATCAACTTTCGAGAGAAAGTGTGGCTCATGGACTGTCGACGTAGGTTCTGCTCACCTACTTTCTTAGATTTTATGCTTTCCATGTTTTTCTCCTCTCCCCTAATCAAGCTATTTTATCTTATATGCTCTGCATCCTCGAGATTTTATGCTCTAGTACTGATATACATATAGAGCTGACACACCTAAATTATATCTCACGAAAAGAATACTTTTGTTTCAAGCTAGGAACCTCCATGCATGTATATATATATATATATATATTATATATACATATATATAAGAATCATGTTCTCGCCTTTGCTTCCAAGGACTTGCTTGGAATTTACAATGCTGCACACATCAAGGAGCTAACTCATTTCGTATACATCCTTACCAATCAGAAGGGACAGTTCGCTTGTTATGTTTATCCTTAATTTCATAGGACGTTAATGACCATCAAAGCATTTGCAAATTAATGTTTGCTTTAGTTTTGGACTTATATAGTTGTGTTCTATTTCCTGATGGATCAATATTAGAGAAACTTGGCTATTTGGGGTCTGTAATCTAGTCTCTAAGACTAACACAATGCAATAAAACTATAGTACCGCCTGGGTTTTGATTCATTTTATCCGTTCATAATTTGCATACAGCCTTGATTTGGTTGAACCGTTTAAGCAGATCTAACATGTCAGGATATAAAATGTTTTCCAGATAGAAGAAATGCATCTCTCGAATGGTACAGGAACAGCTTCTCTACACCACTGCAGGGCAACAAGCTGCTGGAAGCTGATACTACTCGAAGCTTGTTTTCTTTGAATATAGAATCCCAAGCCCTACTGCAGGGTGCTGAGAGGACGGAGAAGCAGGAGCCACTTCCCTTTGCTTTTCTTTTTCCTTTTGGGGGCAAAACTATCCAAACCGAATATATAGTTGGATGGTCTTTCTGAGAGAACTCCGTTGTTTTTTTTTTTTTAAACAAATATAAGACAAACTCTCAGTTCTTATGCAAATTCACTGGCATGATGGATTCAAGGTTCCAAGGCATAGCTGCCTCTAAAGATGCTTAGCCTGTTTAGAGAAACATAATTTAGACATTCAACTTCCATGCAGATTTGTCATTATATACGCTGTACTAACATGAAAAAACACTCCAGTGGATAATGGTCACTACAATCTCAGAGAACTTGGAGGCAGAAAGAGAGATCCAATTAAAGCACAGGTTTCAACAGTTTGACCAGAGGCAAGGAACATTTTGTAGCATTGACTATAACAGGTAAAAAGGAAATACCAGGGTGGAAAGGGGAAAAAAAGAAATGGAAATACCTTGAACAACATAGATACAAAAACATGGCAGAGAGGCCTGGCTGCCAAAAAGTTTAGTGGCAACAAGAGAGCTCTAGACAGCACTAAGTGCTGGTCAAATTCGATCGACAAGATACCTTGCCAGAGAGTTAATTGGCTTACTAGAGTCAAAATTTACCACCCTGCGGCTTTTAATCTTGATCCGGGCAAGGTAATCAGCTGCAATCCAGGGAAAACTCAACATCACTACATTCTCTGGACCATCTGGCTCTTGCAACTCCACAGATTTCTTCACCCATTTAGGATGGTAAGCAACCTGATACCATGCTGATGCCTTTCGCTCATAATATATGTTATTCTTGTCATCAGTTAGTCCCTCAAAATCTGAGTCCGTCTTATAAAAAACTAGCCTAAACTCTTTCTTTAGAGCACTGTAAGACTGCTTGAGCTTCTCCTTGAGCTCCCCTTGCTTCCTGCTGTTGTACTTTGGCATGGACCAGACGTGCCCAGTTACAATCTCTTCTTCCCTCTTCACTTCATATTGTCCTAGTAAACCATTCAGCTGCCCATCATAAGAGCGCTTCTGATCCCATGCGTCCATAATGAAATCAGCAGATCCTGGAACCTCAAGGTCTGTATCATAAGGAACATCAGCGGGAACAACATTTAACCGTGAAGATGTAACAACATCTTCGTCATAGGCATCCTTAACCTGGCGATAAAGTCTTCCTAAAATTTTGGTTGACTTGTACGATTGGTAATCCTCTTTCCCCATAAAATTAGGGTACAATTTTGGTTTCAGATGTGGAGGCATGGTGACAATGTGCCCAGTCTTGGGAAAATCAACAGCTTTAGCTGCTAAATCAACAAGGGTTAAGCAGTTCTCATCCAAAGCCCCGTACCCACTGCTGTGATCAGCATGAACCACTTGTGCATTGCAGATTGTTCCCAGGCTCTCATTCACCATGTTTCTTGCAAAAAAGTCAATTATATCCTATGGAACAAACACAAAATATAAATTTTAGAGAGTTTGTTTGTTGCATACTTGGGGTTCTAATATATTGTATGTGTAAGAGTTTCATCAAATGTCTATCCTATCTTACTTACTCGTTCCTCAAGATTAACTACTGAGAATTTTATCCCAATTTTTTATCGGTAAACAAAACTTTATTGATCATAATAATAGGCAAGAGCCCAAGAAGTATACGGAACATATACAAGCGACGCCAAAGCGTGCTAGTTTAGTGATACGAGAATTTTATCCCCTTTCATCACATGCTTTTGTCAGTCTATATTGAAATTGCTTATTAGTGCAATAATGCTGCAGTTTCTTGAAACCAAACCAACTAACAAGGGAACTCCATCGTGCTAATCTAATTGTCTTAGTTGTGTCATTGGCTAACATTGTAGCACCAATCGTGTTATAAATTTCATCAAAACACCATCCCAGAATCCAATTGTTCATAGAATATAGTAAATTACAGTCAAGCAATGCAGATCAAGTACCTGAGTAGTGACCGGGCGTGTTGAAAGTTGGTTTCTGCCGGAGTATACTCCATGGGCGGCCAGCTCTCCTCTGCCTCAGGTGGAATGGACTTTCGAAACCTAAACTAACCTTCAATGGTTGCTTGTTCAGAAAAAGATCACAACGCCCTGCAGCATCCACAGCCCGATCCACCGATTTAGGTGTGGCAAAATGCACATATGCATGGGGCTCCACCTTTTTATAATCATCTACTATTTCAATGTCTGAAGTGTCAATGACCTCAAATGTTGGATAAGATTCTGGAGGAGTCCAAGAAGTTTTCAGTCTGCACCTACGAACAGTTCCAACTTCGTCTAAGCATTCCACAAGATCTTTCGCTCTGACATTACCGTTAAACCCACCAAAACTAACTTGACTCACCACTTTTTCTCCATCCCTTTCACTTCCTTCCAACTCCATTTCTTTTCTTCAAAGTTCTGCCACTTTCAAATGCAAAGATTTCCCAATTGTTCAATCACCGTAAGGGGAATTTTAATTTTTACCTGTGTGCAGATGAGACGCCTGGCAGTTTCCTTCTAACCAAAATTTGAAAAAGATGAAAAAAAAAGCCCAAATTCGTGCCCCATGCAACATAGATTGGGTACCTGAGATTTGTCGTTTAAAGGGCTATAACACGCAGCGTTAAATTTAGTCTTTGAGTCTGTCGTTTATGTCCTTTTTTGTAATGCACATCGTTTTGAAAACTAAAAATACCAAATAGTGTGTTTTATTCTATTGTTATCATAGTTATCAGGTTAGTTTATCATAGCTAGAGGTTAGTTACAAGTCAGAGTCCTGCGTACATGGGAAGGGAAAAGTGAACAGAAGGGATATCTGAAAAATTTATAAGGCTTGATTTTTAGGAGGTTGGGTTCCCTCGAAAAATCCCTTTAACAATATACGTGTGATTCTATTTATCACTTTCACAAACACCTTGCAGGCATCCTTCAATTTCATTACAACAACCTTACTTCCATCTCCAATTAGTTTCCTTGTCACATTACAACAATTCTCAACAAGTTCCTAACATTAGGGTTAGGGTTAGGTAATGGAAAGGGAGAAGTTCTCTAATGAAGAGGAATCCTCATCTAGCGGAGGGGGCTAGAGGAGCAGGAGGGGTTTGGGGTTTTTTCATTAAATGCATCGTTTGCCTTTGTGTCTATGTTTAGAGTTTTTGTAAATTAAATATTCGTATACAAATAATAATACTGCGAAGCAACGAAAATGGTTCGAATTTTTAGGCCCATTCCCCATTTATGGTAATCTACTTGTTGAAACTAATTCTGGTCCCGTTTGAAATTTGGATTGAGATCAATTCAGTTTAGTTCAATTTAATTTTAAGTTGAGTCTAACATCCAAATACTCAACTCTTAAATCACTAAACTCATTTCAACTCAAAAACTCTTTACACGTGAGACCCACAACTCTTTTAACTTAACATCTCTTTACATGAGAGACCCAGAACTTTTTTCAATTTCTCATAAATATATTTAAACTCATATTAACATCTAAACATATCTAAACTCATCTTAGGTGGGTCTCACAAAATTTACTTTAATATTTCAACTCATTTCTATTCATAAAGAACTCAACTCATCTAGTCTTAATTCAGCTCAACATCCAAATGGAGACTTAGGATTATGTTTGGAAGTTTCATCTTCAATAAAATTCTCATCTCATCTCATCTCATCATTACAACCTTTTCAAATTCCTATATAAAATATAATAAATAATTCAACTTTTTCAAATCTCAATACAACTTTTTCAAATTTCAATTTAACTTTTTCAAATCTCAAAACTAAAAAATAATATTTTAAACTTTAAAACAAAACACAAAATTCTCATCTTACCTTCCAAACATAATCTAGAGCTTGTTTAGAAACATATCTTATCCCAAAATTCTCATCTCATCTCGTATTATTTTCTTCCCAAACATAATTTAAATACAAATATTTTCAAACTAATCATTACAACTTTTCCATACTTCAAAAAAAAAATTCAATTTTTTCAAATACCCAAACAAAAATTATATTATAAAATAATATTCTAATAATATTTTAACTTTATAATATCTTTTATTCAACATTTTCTCTCTTCTTTTTCAAAATCTAAAAAATACTCAACTTAAATTATCTTATTATTATTTACAAATTATTTTACTATTATTCACAAAAATTTTATCTACTCTAATTCTTCAAATGAGCTGTCCATAATTGTATTGTAATTTGAAACCCAAATTGGTTTCTCTCTCTTCACAAACATTTTGATAGAAGCTAGGCTTTAGTTGACTGTCAAAGAACCTAATTTACACCAGAGGGTTACATTACCAAAATGATTTTCCTCATCAATCACCATACGCCGGTCTTCCCTTCCCATTTATTAAGAGCGACGCGGCTTCGCATCGCCACACCTTCACGGACAGCTTTTTTTTTTTTTTTTTGAAAAACACGGACAGCTTATTGAGTACGCGTTGCCTTCCTTGGAAATCCTCTTATACAAATTAAACACGTGTCTCCGATTTGCTCCCCAAGATATTAAACTGCCCAAGGCTGTAGTTAGTGACCTCGTCTTTCTCGTGCCCCAACTTCAACGCCCTGCCGATTTCCCACTTTTACCGGTGACTGTTTCGTTTCTCGGTGGCCCGGACCAAAAGGAAAAGGAAATATATACAACACAATAATTAGAATATGTGCTTCCTCATCTTCAACGCTTTATTCTCGTAACATTTTTTCTTTCAGACTCCCATCTCCTGTAGAACTGACTTGCATAACTAAGTAAAGCATATTATATGTCACTATTTTTTTCGTTGTTAATGTTGGTGAAATCGAGAATACTGACTTAAAAATATTTAACGAGGGTCCCTTTCCCCATTGCTTTTGCTTGCTTGATTTGTGTTGTGCTCTGTTTGCTTTACTTCTATGCCCTGAACGTGAACGTCTTGATTTGCTTCCAGAAACAGAACCTGAAAATTGTAAGACAATGTTTGTGTTCTCCTTTCCCAATAATATCACAGACAGTAAGACTCTTAACTCTGTCTGTAACTGCACGTAACAAAAAAGGCCCAGATAAAGAAAGTGCATATGGAAAAAGAATGATTGTTTCTTTCTGCAATTTGCGTGTAGTTAATTGGGAAGAGAAAACTCCATCGTCTTCTACTTGATCTCAGCGATTTTTTTACATGACCGTATACTAAAGGAACCAAAATCCAAAACCCAAAAGAAAAAAAAAGGAAACAAACAGAGGAAAACAGTCATCAAAATCCCTCTGTGGATGCCAAAAAGAAACCAAGCGGCTCACTGGTTGTGCTCTTGAGAGTCTGGGGTCTCTTGAGAGTCTCTGTTTTCTTCAGCCGTAGCATGCTCGTTACGATCACCCACCTCCTTTTTCATCGTCTCACAGCTCTCTGCCCTGTCTCGCTCTTTGTTCTCACTTTTCACATCACTCCCATAACCAAAAGCCACAGCTTTAGGGCATACAGGGGTGGCCAAGAACGTAGGCTTCTTGTCACCAGCCATGATCACCAGGATCTTCTCCTCGTACACCTTCGCCACCTTGCTTTCAGAGTCCCCTGCTTCTTTTCCTTCGCTGGCACCGCTCTCCAAATCCCTCTGGTCCCGGCCTTCCCTCTCATCCAACTGCCCAGCAAGCCTCCAGTAAGAGCAAGCCAAGATCAATAAAGCGAAAGCTATGAGACCCAGCATCGCGGCCAGCCCTCCGAAGAGATAAGGCACCGGAGAGTGCCATGGAGAGCGCTGCGGCTGCGGCTGCGGCTGTGCGTGTGACACAGATGGTGTTGGTGACATAAAGGAAGAAGCTTTAGTTGCTGCGCTCATCCTGGCAATGCTTCTCATATTTGCTTCGTTTCTTTATTCAAATCTCTCTCTGGAACCTTTAATTAGGAAGTTTTTGGGGGTGATAGGAAAGTGCTAAAGAAAAATTGGTGAGCTTGAGAAGGAAGTGACAGGCAGGGCTGGTATTTATAGGGAGAGGCAGATCAAAATCTGGTGTTTTTGCTTTCCCGTTATGTGTGTTATAATTTGTTTTGTTGGATCCACTGCATCCGCATGGTGCCTCCCTCTGGGTGAGATGGTGGGGCTCAGTTGTATTGGAGTGATGGTGACCCTTTGATTCACAGTTCTAAGTGCAAAAGACCCGCTCTGCCCATCTTACTTTTTTACTCACAGGTGGCTGCAGCCTGCAGGGGTTCAAATCAAGATACACTTGGATCCCTACTCCTATTTCATGTGATTCATCATGTTCTACTATTTTCAATGTCTACGACTTTCGGAAAAGAAAAAAGAAAATAAAATAAAAGAAAGTAATCCCTAAGTATTGACATTTATAGGTAAAGAAATCGCTTTCATATACAAACATAAATAAGTAGGGTGGCTTTAGTTGGCATAAAAAATAAATGATCACTAGTCGAGCCATGGCTAAAATTGTCTTTGCAAATCGCACTTCCTCTTCAGATTAGAAAGATAAGAGAGGAATAGATAACAATTTGCAAAACTCTGTTGTTTTGGCATGATTGGTTCTGAAGAATGCAATTAGAAAAAGTAACCCATAATCTTCTTTGCTTTTAAAGATTTAAAGAAACACAGAGAGAGGTAGGTAATATTCTAAACCTCCACCAATATGCATGTGCTCTAGAAAGGTACGGTTTTTTTTTTTGCTTTTGTTTGCGTATCATATTTCCAAATTGTTAATTATATATAGAATTAAATCCATATTCGGGAGAGGCACTTTCTTTGTTGCACTTAGCTTTGGCGTCCCTATCTATATCTATCTGCAGCCACAGCTAAAGCGCACTAAAGTTTCAATATGATGATATGTTTGTACAGTGAAAGCCACCACAATCATTAAGCAAGGATAAAAAGGAGAATAAAACTTGTGGGTAAAGTACCAACAAAGCTAATGTGATTTTCCTTTAGCTTCATCATTTGGACTGTGATTTGATTTCGATCACAGTGTCTGGCCTGAGATCACCCCAACAACTCATGTGTCTTTATTGCAGCACTAAACTCACACGATCGAGCCAATCTTTTCTTCTTCTTTTTTCTCTTCTCAATTTTGTTCGATTAGTTATTTTAGGAGGACAATCCGTATATGGGGTTGGATAGGATATTTTCGATCAATTCTCAGTTCAATCAACACATGCATGCGTGGCCCCCGCCAATATAAAGATTTCGAGGTGGCTGGCTGGCTGTTATATATGATATAAGCGAGAAATTATACAGATATATATATATATATATATATATATATATATATATATATATATATATATATTTGGGTATGATCTCTGCAGGGAGGCTCTGGCTCTACAAGTTTTCTTTCTTTGGGATCGATCGATCAGCTTTTTTTGGTTGTACGAGAAATCAAAATGGCTGTATGCAGCGTACTGTATAAAGAAAGTAAATTGGTTTCAAAAGGCAAAAGCTGCCTGCCATGGATATTATGTAAATTAAGGAGGTCATGTCATGTATATATAAGTAGTACTTGTAGTATCTCATGTCAGAAAGCTGCATGCCCTCGCTGATCTATCTCGATCTCTATCTGTTTTATTTAGTCGAATATAAAAATCTTTGACACGAGTACTACGAATATTGTATAATATTTACGTAACCATATGCATGCATGTTTTTAGATCCTCGTCAACCATCTTAAATTCATAATATTTTTTTTTGTGCATACATGCATACAATTACCTCCATGCATGCATGCCGTACGTGATATATATTGATCAGTTTGGTATGACTTAGATTCGAGCGGATCCAATTCCAACAGGCATTAAAATAAAAGGCATGATCAGTTTGGTCATATGATCAAAATGGCTCAGTCCTAGTGAAGTTGATTGGAGATCAACAATTGCATGCATGCAAGCCACCCAAATGCAATCACCTCTTTACGTTGATTTTTTTTTTCTTCCTATCGATGCTCGTACGTGTTGGTGATGCAGTACGTACTAAGCTAGACTTGGATTTGTTATTAATGCTGACTAAATTCTACATGATCCAAATATTTAATTAACCTATGCATTACACATTATACATATTTAGCCAAAAATAATAGGTTTTCTTACCCTAAACTTGGTGATGAGATGTATTTTTTTTTTCGATACTTATTTATTTAAAATTTATACAAATTATTTCTCTATATATATAAATGTTCTCCATTTATCTAGACTCCATCGTAATTAGAGAAGGGAAAGGAATCTAGCAGGGCAAAAAATAAAAAATAAAAAAAAATGATGGAACATAAAGGCATTGTGCACCATTAATTGATATTTAGCCCCACCACCGCCACTTTATGCTTTGGTTGATGACACCCTCTCCGCCCACCAGGCCCCATGGCTGGTGGCATGTCATGTTCCTTTGTTCCCTCTCTCTGTATTGGGAGTTTACGCCTTCAACTACGCCTTCAACTATTGAGGGGCTAGATTTTTGTCGTTGGAATACTGAAGGGAAGAAGTGGGATTCTTTTGGAAAATAGAGACCACTAAATATATTTAACACAGCATATTTAAGAGAGGCCAGGTCCCGAACCGTACTATATATATATATATATGGAGATCAGGTGCGCGCGTATGAATGCAGGCTGCAGGCCGGCATTCACTGCACGTGCGAGAATCTTTAGCAGCGATGTAGTCATACATATATGGCATGCAGAGTTGCCATACATGATCGAAACTGGACTTCTTATATTCAAAAGTTAACATTAATTTACATGACTAGTCTTAGGATCATCATAATAATTAGATTAATTAAGATAATTTCTTTTTAAATTGTCTTAAGATATATATTTTCCCAATAATTAAGAAAGTACATGATGACCTATATTAATGTTAGTTTCAATAATAATTAAAAAACAAAATTGCAATCATGCACTGTGCTGGATACACCGGCCTTATCATATCCTGTCCATAATTTCTACAAGCTAGCTGCGTGGGGTCAATTCCCCCGACATGCTCCAGTTGGACTAGTGTTAATATTTCATTATTTTCCACCATTTTTGTACCTTTGAGGACTCTCAGACTAACGCTACGGCCAATTTTATTTCTCTCTAATTTGTACTAATTATTATTTGTGGCACACCATGTACGTCCTCTCAATTGTCAATGCACATACATAAATTAATAAAGCTAGCGCACATGATATATATATATATTTATATATTAGGAGTTCATCAAAAGATTAAGAAATTAAGGCCAATCAAACTTAACCATTTGATCTTGATACTCTTTTTTTATATGGCTAGCTCAGTACAAAAAGGTTTTTTTTTTCTTGCTTTGAATTTCTTTATATATATATATATATATATATATATATATATATATATTATATATAGGCATTGCAGATACTTATATGATTTGACACTAGCCGAATGATGATACCGTGAAAGATTTTATTCATTTTGATAGGACATTTGATCAATTGCATTAACACGTTCAAGTTTACATTGTCAACTAAATGTGACTTACCTGCATAAAGTAGGTGATCTTCATCTCCATTTTGGGACCGATCGACTTGATAAGAATCTACTCATGATCCATAGAATAATTAAGCTAGCATAAGTAATGGACCTTAATTGCATCATGCGTTGCTTTCTTAGTAATGGAGGAACCCTAATTCTAAATGGCTCGCAATTTATAGTGACCATACTATTCAAGAAAAAGGCATGCACACCGGCCCATCAATGACAGGTGACTTAGAGACTTTGCATGGGATGAAGAATGAAGATCATAACTTAGAGGGAGAGATCAATCAGCCTTATATGCAATATAATTAAGGCAATTGATCATTTGCAGTACTGATGATCTATTACGTGTACATGACTGCATTCTAGTCTGAGGGTTAATTAGCTAGCTAGGCAATTAGCACAAACTATTGCTTCGTCCTATTATCTGAATTTCGCACAGGCGGCCGGCCGGCCGGAATCCTCTACTTTTTACTCAGATTACGTACAGACCAGCTTCTCTCTCTTACTTTGGAGGGGGTGTCTGTAGGTATATGCTTTGCATACAACCAAAGCAAGCTTTTGCTTTCTCTAGATTCCGTCTTGTAATTACCTCGATCAAGGGCGACGATCGATTCAAAGGGATAGAGCTAGCTAGGCTGCATGCATGCAGTCCATGATGTTTTGACTTTGAGTTAAATGTACGCGTTGTGTCAAAACCAAAGTACTTAAGTAGCTCGGAAGTAATTACAAGCTGGTTATTAGAAATTAGAAATAAAGAATGAAGGAAAGGGAAAACATCAATCCAACTAATATAAAACGTCCAGATCATCAACTAACTTCAAGCAATTAATTGGACCTCATATATGACTCAATATATATATGTATTTTCTTGTAAATTTTTTGGCAAATTGTATCGTGGTTGGGTATCTAAGAATTTTTTTGAGGCTTGAATTTTGGTTATTTTTGAATATTTGTAACTCCCAAGGTTGTAATCACAGTTTTCTTCCGTCACAAATGAGGGCTATTAATAAAATTGAAGTACCGTTATCTTTATAATTAATACATATATACATACATACATATACATATGCATATCTCTCTTTCACGAATCATTCACGTTGTTCTCTCTGATGATTTCCCTGGCAAAGTCGTTGTTTGTCAATGCCCTCCTTCCTATAATTCCCTTCAAGCTGCTATAACTAAGATTATCAGCTCTATTTTTTTTTCTTGTCCTGTCGCTTATTGCCAAATATTCTTTTCTTAATTTTATATTCACTTTACGTGTCAAGTTCTTTCTCCTTTGCTTACACTCGAATTCGAACTTAATTCATCAACTTTAGCTCATTGCATGCAACATGTTTCAAATTTGTTTGTCACCTTTCCTGAGTTGATTATGAATATATAACGTTAGGATTGATACTATTCTCTCTCTGTGTGTATGGATTCCATATTCTATTTGCTAGCTAGCTAGGTTCACATACAATGGCACCTCCGGATCTCTCTCTCTCTCTCTCCACTACGTTTTGTACCTATTTTGATGCTTCATCCAGCAATCACGTCATTAGACATTAGATATTCGCTTTTCATTTGCCCCCACCTTTTTTTTTCTCAACGCCACTTGGAGTTGATGTGATAGTTCGCGATCAACATGATTCTCCAAAGATAATAGTTGCTCCTTTCTTTTCACAACCTTAGCACTTAGCAGATAATCTGGTTCTTCGTACTTGAACTTACTTCATTAATTACTCATAAATCTTTGGTTATAAAGTTTTGATTACATGATTCCTAATCGTTGATCTCTCTGCATGCCTTCCTGAACGAGGTTGAATATTCCAGTGCGGAGATCACCTCCATTAATTAATGGGTGGTCTGTGTGTGTATCATATCTGATTAGTACTTATCCAAACAAGTAACGTACGACTTTAACTTAACGATAATTAATAAATAAATAGCACTTGTCCAAAAGACTAAACTGATTAAAAATACAATTTAATTACTCATGAATCCATATTTTAACTATCAAACACTTCAATAGCCTAATCATGCAAAGCCAATTTATCCCACATAAACTATTGCCCAACTTCGATCTGTAAGTACAGGCGATATATATATTGTTCTCTCAGCTTCATGGGTATGTTTGCCATGCATGCATATATGCGTGTAAAGGATCAAACCACTATCCTGCGAAAGCCAATATATATATATATATATGTATGTATATGTATAGACGCATAGACGCATTAGATGATCAAGAAGTAGTAGTCTCAGGTGATTTGTAGCTGATTGTAGAGCTCACCCGACCCGATAGTGGAATTTCCGACCCGACTTGATAAGGCCGTATACCGATTAGCTGATTGGCCTGTTAATCGATTACCTGACCCGATAGAATTTACGAAAAATGGGTGTTCCAACTTTTTTTTTTTTTTTTTATATATATATATATATATATATATTAGAAATTTCTGATTACCATTCTATACAAAATATTTGAAATGGAAAGAATATTTGTATTTTTAGTTTGTGTAATTTTATTTGAAATTTTGTAAATTAATATTCTTTTGTTTCAGTTGAAAAAATGGGAAGAATGCTATGAAGTAGTCGTCGATCTACCCGCATATGCACTGGAAATGAATAATTAAAAATTTTATATAGAAATTTATATATGTAATTGCTTAGAACGCTTTTTATTTTTAGTTCTCATTTTTTCTGACAAGTAATATATGCCAAGTTAGAATATCATAAGTGGATTTCAAGTGAGAAAAATGAAAGTATCAACACATTCAAAAGAAATGCAGATAGGTCAGGCCTTGGAAATGATATAAAGTTGAGGCCTTTTCAATCACAATATGAAAAAGACATGTAATGATGTCATTTTATTTTAAACAGCATAAGATGGATATTGTTGCAACACAGTGTCATATTGTACTTCTAACATATTATCTTCCATTTGATTCACCATGCAGTGAAAATACAATAACGAATATAAGATACATGGACTTGTAGCTATGACCCTGTTGTAATCTTCAATCGGTCTCATTTAAAATATTCTTCAAAGTTATCTCTACATGAAATACAGAATTATGTTAAACATATAATTAATTGAAATGACTAGAAGAAAACATATAATTAATTAAATTTATCGGTTTCTAACTTGTAACTTTCAGCATCTTTTATTACATCTTGAGGATCATAATTAATGGAGGGAGCTATTAACCAGTTTTATGTGTAGATAAGAGATTCAACTGTTGTTAAGGCCAATGAGCTACGAAATGAATCTAAGACACGAGCTCCAACACTAAATGCTGACTCAGAAGTAACATTAGATATGGGAATAGCTAACACATCTCGAGCCATATTGACAAGGATCGGATATTTGATTGAGTTCACCTTCCACCATAGTAGAATATCAAAGTTGGGTGCCGATCCTTTAACACTTTCTATGAAATACTTATCTAATTCTGATTTAGATTCTACCACATCTTTTGATACTTGATATTTTTCAAACATACTTAATATATCATCCACATTATTATAAGAAGTGTTGCTTTGGGTCTCACCAACACTTGATTGGCCCATACTTGAACCTACACTGGATTTTGAATATTGCTTATACATCCACTCAATCATCATCTTTAATCAATCAACAACTTCAGGCGCTCGCTCATTCCAAGAATATTTTTAAAATAAAACTCAAAAACTTTCAACTTGAAGCGCGGATCAAGCATAGATGCAATAAATAATATTTTGTTCAATTTCTCAAAATCTCCCAAATGCTTATCATATTTCAACATCTTCTCTGACATGATTTTCAGCATATTACTCTCACTCATAGAAAATTTGTTCAAATGATTATAGATTGTAAATATTTCTCTAATGAATAAATTTGAAGTTGCATAAACTGAGCCTGAAAATTGCAAAGTCGTATCATAAAAAAGTTTCAAAAATTGTACAAAAACCTTGATGGTTTCCTAATCATGTAAAGTTGATATTTTTTGTCCAATCTTATGTAAATATGGACCAAACTCATTGTCTTCATCTTGCATCACCTCAAACCCCGCATAATATTTGAGAGTCACACTCAACATTAGATATGTTTAGTTCCACCTAGTTAGAACATCAAGACAAAGAAGCTCACCACCCAAAATATTTTGATTCTTTGTGCATGACTTGAACTTATTAAGTCTTGTAGGGAGGACTTCACATATTTAACTGCATTTCGAATCTTGACAATTGATTTATCAATTTCTTTCAATCCATCCTGGACAATGAGATTCAAAATATTTGCACAACATCTTATATGTATAAGTTCATTGTCTAATACTATACAATCCCTAAGTTTGACAATTTTTCTCAAATAATCGATAGCCGTAGTATTAGAGGATGCATTGTCGATTGTGATTGTAAATATCTTTTTTTTATGCCCCATCCAAGTACGGATGACTCAATCTTTTTTCCTATTGTTATCCCTTTGTGATCAGGAATTTTCTTAAAATCTATAATCATCTTATGAAAGATCTAATCATCATCAATAAAATGAGTTATTACACACATATAGTTAAGATTTTGAATTGATGTACACATGTTAGTAGTGATGCAAATCTTATAATCGAATGCCATGAACATGTTCTTCAACTTATCTTTTTCTAACATGTACATTTTCATACAATCTTGTATAACAGTAATGCGAGAGGGGATTAGAAATCTAGGCTCAACTATGGCCATAAAGTCTTTAAAACATTGTTTTTCTACAAATTTAAATGGTAGCTCATCCATGATTATCATTTTAGCTACTGCCGATCGTATTTTTTGTTCATTGTACTTGGCAAGTTTAAACTAGGATTGCTAGTTGTACCATCCACTCCCGTCTTCCTAGTTCCAGTCGTTTTTTATTGGGGGTTATCCCTTTCAACTCCACTAGCATTAAAGACTTTACACGTCTGATGATGGTACTTCAAGGATGAAGTACCTTATTTTTTAGGATGACATAACAAAACATTACCACAATAATTGCACGTGGCTTTGGGCTCATTGGGATCCTCGACATTCTCAATCCTCGTAAAGTGTTGCCATACATCTGATCTGCCCCGTTTTCTTGTGATAAGAAGGCGAGCTTGAGGACTAGTTGTTGGGAGAGAGCTATCCATAGTTGGAGGCAGAGTGCTATCCAAATGAATCACATTGCGTATTGATTTAGACCCAAATAAAGGTATAGAAGCACTATGTTCCATAGGGTTCAACTGCAATTTGAGATCAATTATGTTACATATACACCAATATATTTAGATTAAAAAACTAAAGCTATGCCTATATATCAACGTCATAAAATTAAACATAGAGAAAAAGGTTAAGTGGTGTATATAAAGGCAATAAATTAAAATCACTTATATTATTGGATTAAAATTATAAGTAGGTTTGAATTTTTCTTATCCAGAATGCGATGGCCAAGGAAGAACGAGATTGAAATGTGTTGGTACTAGTGTGCCCATATTGTACTGTTTGACATACTTAAGATTACTTCACCAAACAGACTTCCATGCCTTTTTAACTCAAAAAAATCAGATAACCAATTGAATAATATCAATTGGTTATTATAGCAGAGTGAATATAAACAACTATAGTTCTTACATATATAGGCTCACCTGAACAAAATCACCAAATTGACAAGAACAAAATATTATTCTTCTAGGCTAATGAAAGCTCAGTCTCATAAATATGTGGCACTCAGTTACACTCATATAATTGTTCTGAAAAAACTGCTATTTTTGAAAGATACAAATATATATTTAAACAAGAAACACTCAAAAATCAGAACAAAAATCCGAGCAGTCATTTAGGCAATATTACTTATCACAGTAGCCATTTCAGATTTTGAAAACCATAGACCACAAGAAATAGATTAAGATCCACAGAAAAATTTATAAGTAATTTATAATTTACTTATCACCAATATATATAAATATATATATATATATATATTTATGTATATGTATAGACGCATTAGATGATCAAGAAGTAGTAGTCTCAGGTGATTTGTAGCTGATTGAATGTATTTATTGTTAGAAAAAATTGTGAACATGATGTCACCATTTAAAATAATTAAATCAATGTTGTACCTGGCTGCTTGCATCAGTTACGTTTCTCCTGATCGATCCCATTTGATATGAAAAAGAACACGCTTTGTCCTAATAAATTATAAATTACTCTCTCCCAAGCTAGCTAGCTTAAAAGAAGAGATCGATCAGAATAGCATCATCATATCGTATCTAATCATCATAACATAAATATATATTATTGTCGCAGAGATCGATCGATCGATCGATGTTAAATATATTGATATAAAATTAAGACTAATGCTCATACAGTGGATAGGGCACTTACATGGGGCTATGACTCATTTGTTCATTTTTCTTAATTTAAAGGTTGGCGTCCGAACCAATCTAGTTAACAAAAAGAAACTCAGAGATCTAGTAACCATATATATATATATATATATATTGTCACCGAGAAAGATCAAGAAACGCCACAGAGAGAGAGAGAGAGGCATTTGTTTTGTTCCCACTTAATTCCCACAATTTGGTGGATCCGTGACGCGGACTTCCATTTATTTTTATTCTTCCAAGCCTCAATGGCTAAACCACGGGGGGGGTGGGGTTTTACTACGTCCCACGGTGTTTCCAAAGTGACAAAAAATCTTTTATTTTTCTACCTTTTACGTATTTTCACAAATTTCACGTGCGTAGAAAGAAATAAATTTATAAAATTATTTATATATTATTGATCATGTGAAAGTTTATAACAGCTAGATATGAATCCTGTACGTACCAAGTGATGAGCAGAATTTTTCTTCGTTTTATTTGTTAAGGCTACCTCCTTGGATACTCGATCGATCGGGGAACAAAAAATGACGAAGAAGAAGGCTATCATGATGTCGTACGTATAATGAGTGAGTACGTAGGATCTAATTAGAGAGAGAGAGAGAGAGAGGCTGGCTTGGCATGCATACCTTTGCATGCTCGATTATATATTTTTCTGCTATTTGAAACCAGCTGGCCGGCCGGAAAGATTTTTAATTTTTAATTTTTTTAAAAAAATTCACAATATCATTAAAAAATATTTACTTAAAATCACTACATAAAAAAATAATAAACTTTGTAGAGACTCAATCGAGACCCATAGATAAGAGTAGCATTTTTTTTTTATTATAAAGTGATTCTAATGTCTCCTGAGTAAGAGCCTAATACTTCAGGTCTCCAGCCCCTATCGTCTGTCTGACTCCTCCACGGCTCTAAATGGTAATAAAATGGTCAACCCCTTTTATTGCCTCGCCAAAAAATCAATTAAATTAAATTACAGCTATGCATTATGCAATACGGATCAGCTGACAATCATGCGATGGTACTTGATAGCAACGTATATAGCTCACGTACAGATAAAGTGTACCATTTCTTTTTTTTTGTTGTTGTTGAGAACACGAGATAATTAAAAGCCTCTTCCATACAGTTTCCAACTGAAAAGGAAATTCTCATCAATTCAGTCACCAAAAATTGATATCAGAATTTTTTTAAAAAAGAAAAAAAGAGAAAAGAGTCAACAAAAAGTATGTGGCTATGTGCATACTTGGGCGCATGTCATTGGATCAAACGTGAAATGGTAATTTATGATATTTTATTATTCAATTCACGAATAACAACAGCAGAAGCCAAGTTTTTTGATTCAGTGAGATTTTTTGAACGTCAAAATTAAAGACAACAGCAAACCAAAAAAGAACAAGGGAGCTGGGACTCGATCAACAACATTTCTATTTTGACTTCTGTTGACTATAACGTTGTATACCCTCTATGTCTATGATGCCAGGAGGAAAAACTGGATCCGTTGCTGCTCTAACAGCAACCTTCGCCACCGCATTAACACTGACAGGAGAAGCGAACAGAGGCCCCACAAGTGGCAGCTTGTTCAGCGGTTTTGCATGTTGGAGAACCTGCAACATTTGACAACATTTGAGGTGAGGTGAGGTGTGCAAATTTAGTTTAGATACAAGCTGGTTTCTTGACCAGCAAGTTTAAAGACAACTTCCTCTCTGCTTTTGCTTCCCACATGATTAATCACATTCTCCGTAACCTAATTTATCACACTTACAGGTGCCTATTAGAACACGAAAGAACATGATGGAAACATATAACTCGCAAACGAGTATGATATATTAGTGATCTCAATCCAAGCATGCTATGATCAAAGACAGGTGGAAAACAAAACAGAGGCGGCCATTGGTGAAGTCTAGCTAAATTAGCTCACATATATTACCATCTTCAATGGTTCCAGCAGAGGGGGAGAACATATAAAAAGATAAAGATTATATAAGGGAAGCACAGAGTTTACCATCTCTAAAGGAGAACCGATTACTCCTAAAGGAATCTTCATGCTCCCAACACTGCGTGTCCCATAAATAAACCCAGGCCTCATAATCACTCCTGAAAAAGGGCATGAAACATGCTTCGTCACCTAATCGAAGTTCCTGTTATAATATATATATATATATATACACTTTATATATAACTACTGCTTTAAGACTCCACTGCTCAGCACAAGAAGATGATACTTTAATGTTTTATGAAAGTACATAAGTAGGACTGGATTATTGCACTATATGGGTAAATGAATGAGTTCCAGAATTCATATTGCTCATTTAGTATTCGAGTTTAAAAATTCAAGCAGGTCTACTCAGCTCTCAGTTCTAATTCTAAGGACTTCAAATGAAAAACGAAAGTCACAGTGAAAGAATGAGAAATCTCACCACCATAATGGAATTTGGTTAGTAACTCTGTCTCAGCAGCTCTCTACATAATAAAAGATGAAACAAAGGATTTTGTGTGAGAAACGGAATCAAGCATCACATGCTCACAGCCAATGTTTTTGTGTCTAGCTCACGTCAATATTAACTATTATCTTTGATATTTTACGATTGTAACTAAGCAAAGATTGAAAATGGTGAAGAAACCATGCATAAAAGGAGGATATAATCAAGGCAAAATAGTAAATTTGCTTCTTACAACACAATTCTACTGTAGATTGCGATAATGCTTCCAAGCCTTGCATAAATAGAAATGCGTATTAATGGGAAGCTCTTGCTCATTTATTGTGATATTAGTCTTAGTCCTAATTTTGTATATTAACTTATTCTGCTACCATTTGCGTTGTAGAACTGAAAAAGCTATATTATCCTATTTTGCAAATTTAATTTTTCTTATAAACTATATTTCTATTACTTTTTTTTTTTGATAGGTATAAACTATATTTCTATTATTATAAAACCCAACTGGCAGATTCTAACTAATAGAAAGCTAGGTAAAATACCTAGGCTTCATTAGACCATAACCACAATGCTTGGAAGAATAGAGACTACACCCACAATCTCCCAAGAGTCAGCTTGCCATGAAACCCATTAAAAAAAAAAAAATCACAAAGAAAGAAAAGTGTGACAATGATGCTACTCGAAAAAGAACAAATAATTCAACCTCTTCAACTCGGTAAGGAAAAAAAAACAGCCCGTCTTAAACAGACTACGTAAACATTATGAAAGAGAAATTTGGGAAGAGGGGGGGGGGGTCACTTACAAAGCCCTCTCTATAATAATGCTACTTTTACAATCAATTAAAGTATTTGAATCTGTAGTGGTGCACTTAACGAAATCAATTAAAGAACTTTATTCAATGTAAGAGTCCTAAATTACACACAGTTTCATCTGAGGATAGCATCTAAATTTGGAACATTAAAGTAGACCATCTGGATTCTGATTACTAAAGCCACTTAATTAGAAAGGACTATAGAGTAAAATTTGAATAATTTCTGAATACATATAAATCATTGAAACCCAAAATTAGTTAAAACAAAAACAAAAATATTTAATCATACATATTATGAAGCCTAAACCAGACACATAATTGGTGACCCAGGTTTGAGTTCAATATGGCATTTCAGATGAACTTTGAATAGATAAATATCTTAGAAGAAAATGATCCAATGCTCAGAATCCAAGATTAATTTCCAGATCTGACAGCAATACCTTTCCCTCATAATATCCTCGCAGTAAGTAATTTGCCAAGCCAAAATCAGCAGCAGAGATATACACAAATCTTTTCACACCTGCAGGATCAAGAGCCGATCATCCGACCACAAAAGTAACAAAGCATAGGATGGCAGATGAGCTGCAAATCAAGCTTTGTATATTCAAGATTGGCAGTGAAAGAAAAAAAACCACTCAAGCTTGGCTCAAGCTCAATTTGAGCACAGTTATTTAATCAAACTCAGCTCTTCAATTATTAAGTGATGTTTTGTCTTGTCTCATTTAAATACATGAGTCAATCCAAAGTGCAGCTAATGAGGAGCTTTCAATCGAAAAAAAGGATAGATAACAAGAAAAAATGTGAACTGAAGATATTAATAAGAAATTCACCAACAAAATAAATTTAAAACAAACATAAAAGAATTGCATATCATATATGCTCTTATCATTTGTTCCACAATAGGGTTACTTGCAAGTTTCTTGATCCGAACTAACCCATGTTAGGTTGGATTGTATGAAAGGTCATAAATGAGGTTCACACTTGGCTCTTTCGTTAAATGAACAAACCTTTATTTGAATGAAGCATGGGCTATTCATGCTTCTGCAACTCCATCAAGTGTACCAGAAACTGAAGTGGCTAGAAATCACGACTTTAAAACCTCTATCACACTACTAGCCAACTAACTAGTTAAGGTCCAGAGCATTGTAAAAGATGACAGAAGGTCATACATATCAAAGCTCCAGTAATGCTACTGATAAAAGGTAGATTTAGTTGTAAAATGGGACATTTATCATTTCAACTAATAAAGATAAAAATAAAAATAAAAAAGTAAGAGGGAGAAGGCCTTCAAGAAATACTCGTTGGGTATGGAACCTTCTCCTATGGTAGAAAGCAGAAGAATATAGAAGCTTATTGCAGCTGCAGCCCAAGGAATGTAAAAGTGAACATAAACCACAGCCACAAGAAATTTCTATCAATATGAACATTTTAGAGAGAGAGAGAGAGAGAGAGAGAGAGAGAGAGAGAGTTGCTTAAGCGGAGATATTGGATTGTGTGGTCCAACAGGTTCTAGAACATAAGGGTCCAGTAGTACCACCCAGACAACCAAATAGTTAAAGAAGTATAATATTTGTATATCAATACCTTTTTCTGCAGCAGCTCTTATTGCATTGATGTTTGCCGTCCCATTAATTTTATACATATAGGAGTTGGAGCCAAAACCACCAACACAGGAGATCTAAGATATAAGCTTCAATTAGCAAGAAGATAAACATCTCACCAAGAAAGAAATGAACAAAAAAATTTAGCAGTAAAGGATAACATAGAAAGCAAGAAGACAAAAATCTCACACTTGTGCACAACTTATCCAATGGATATTGCCCCTATAATATAAAAAATGCCATCGCTTTTCATTCTATCTTCTTTGGCATTGGCAATCATTGACTCCAATACCCACAATCATGTTACAATTATCCTATGAAAATCTCCTCAACAAAGCAAATAAAAAAGACAAAAATCTCATCCGACTTGCGCTCTTGTCCAATATAGAAAATGCCTTTGCTTTTCATTTTATCTTCTTCTGCATGGGCAATCATTGATCTGAATACCCACAACCAAGCTACAATTAATCCAATGAAAATGCTCCTTCTTAACATAACAAAGCTCCTTTGGTTCCATTGTTAACTTTCAAGAAAATGTCCTTCAATTTGACAATAAACAATTTAAAGGAATCATCCATCCACAATATTAACTTGTTTATATCTCGCTTTTACTTACAAGAAACGAAAAAAGAAAACTACTTACCACAGAGGTCACCCCACTCAGGGCTTCTTGCCATGAATCAGGTAAAAGGAGGTTTCCTGGCAAATGGAAGAAAAAATTTAGAGTAATTGAAATATACCAAGGATAAACTCATCAAGAAATATAACATACGAGAAAGCATACCTTGATGCCAGGTCACTTTGTTAGCCCAAGGATCAGCTACAGATGAACGACCAGACCTGAAAGGAAGAAGAAGCCATGAAAATATGGTGTACCTTATTCGTCCATGCTTGGGGGGTGGGGGGGAGCAGCTGCACAAATGGGGGAGGGAAAATGCTGCGAATCTATTTTCTATTAAACCGACCTATAACTTATTATTTGAGAAAAAAAAAGGCTGGCCAAAGAACAGAAATGTCAATAGTCATACAAGTGAAAAAAAAAACCCTTATATTTTTATCAACCACCATGAGAACCAGAAGTTCCTACGAAGAGGCTTCTATGGCATTATTAAAGTTTCATTTGCATTGTGGGAATAAATTTCCCACTGTATTTCCTTTAAATCACGTGTGCTGGAATAAAAATCACTTAAAGGCCCATCTTGACTTAGGTTCTGTCTTGGTATACAGGTATGGTTTCAAATATCACAAAAAGTTGGCGTTGGAACTCAAGTCAGCTTTCTTAGTAATCTTTATCATTGGATAGTGGTCCAAACTAGAGTAGACTTCTCTATTTCTACTTTTCAATAATTTTTAGTGCTTTTTCCTTTTGCTTCTATACTTCCTGTGTACTGGGCAACACCTTTTTCTTTCATATTAATAAAATTTACCATACTTATCAGAAAAAATGTTATCAGAGGAATGCAGCATTTGGTAGCACAATCAAGTAGCGATATGCAGTAGAACCACGGGGACAGAAATGAAGACGCGTGAAAATATATTATTTCTGGTATTTGCAGCAAAGATACATCACTATTTTTATTTCCAAATATCTATTATGCATAACTTTCTTACTGTCATTGCCTCCTTTGGACTTCTAATGGTCTATATCCCTATATGATGAAACTAGAGTATGCTACACTTATGTGCATATAAATGTAAAGTTAATCAACTGGGAGCAACACAACTATTGCATCTAGATTCTCTTGAATGCACAAAAAGTTGCATCCTCTAGATAAGAACCATCAGTGATGGAAACATACAAAAGATTTATGAGTATTAAGAGGTTTTATACCTGCTGAGACTAGAAACTGACAAACCACGATCTAAAGCTTCTTTACAAACATGTGAGCCAACAAATCCATTTCCACCCAACACAAGTAACTGAATCAAAATGCATATAAGTCAAAGGAAAGAGTACACGCATACGCACAAGACTACTGGATTGCAAAATCCATTGTAAACTGTAGCCCTAACAGTGCACTTACCTTCTCTGTCGGAGGTGGCGGAACATTTACTGTCTCTGCTTCCTCAACTTTGAATGGTTCGTCAGCCTTTGTAGAATCTGTTGAGATATATCTCCCATTTCGGGATACGGCCATTGTACTATATTGATGGGAATGAGAAGTATAAAAAGATTAACTTAATTGGAGCCAAGGGTAGATCATAAAAGTTAACCTGCTATCTCAACTGAGCATAAGACCCACAACTAGGATCATTTAGTGAATGATCTGACTCGTCTAGAACAAAAAGAAAAAAAAAATCCGGAGGGGGGAGCCAATAGCCCAGCAAAACTATGTCAACAGTATTATATTTTTGTAAATTTGGGTAGCGAATCACATCTCGCAGTGCAAGTGCTAATCTTGTTACACTTCATAAATAATGAGCCAGCTTTATTTCTTTTGTAGAATGATAAGCTTAACACATAAAAAATAAAAATAAAAATAAAAAGATGCAATGCTAAACACGAGCAACAAATTTCTAAAAAATCGACTCATCCAAGAATATGGGATCGTGCTGATCGGAGGGATGCTCAGAAACTGTTTATTTGTTAAAGCAACATAAGGAATTACAGAAGTAAGAATTAAAACAATGCCGTATATGATATGAAAAATTGGAGAATTTATTGCCAGAGAAAAATGATTAGAGTTTGAAACCTAAGTAGCATTTAGGTCGAACTGTTTGGTAACAGGCACGAAACACAAAATCCAGAACGGAAAGGAAAAAGTAATCAAAGTGAAGTCTAAATAAAAATGAAAAATTGGCGAATCAATTTTCGCAAATACACACACACACACACACACAATAAGAAAGAGAACTTACTTGAGCCTGGGAACCGATGATTTTGAAAGGATCAAGCGGGAGATTACTGTCCTCATTTAATAATTTCAATATCAATGCAAATCTTTAACTTTCTTTCGGGGTTTCGTTTGCTTCTGTAGCAGGTATGAAAATTCGATAATTTTCCGAAAGCAGGTGCGAGAAATAGGTTGCCTTGGGAATAAGTAGTCGGAGAGACACATGGCGAGTGCTACTGCTTACAGAATAAGGGTGCAAATGTGGCTCAACGACAGCCTAGAGAAACTGCGTACAGTACACTTGTGCGTGCGGGCCATGGGCCGTATGTTATTTGAAGACGTTTTAGTGTAGGTGGGCTTTAAATGCCAGCCCAATCTCAACGTAAATGAGGTTGGAAAATAAGCAATGACCAAGAGAACAAATTAGACCAAGACGTGGCATCCCTTCATATGGGAGGAAGAAACTTTTTATTTTTTTTAGGTAATTTTAGGTTATTTATATGTATATATTTGGTTTTTTTTAAGATTTAAATGAATATATATTTTGAATATATATACTGGAGAATAGCTTCGGATGTGTTAGTACATGATGCAACTGATATAATGATTTAAATAAAAAAATCTATAGCTTATTCTAATCAAATTAATAATATGCAATATTAATATTAATAATAATTATATTCTAATTAAATTAATAATTAATATTATATATTGAGTGTTTTATATTTTATTAATTAAATTTACTTAAAATTGAATTTTACAATAAGAATTCTCTAAAGTGTTTATGTTTTAAAGAGTAAAGTCATTTTTATTTTTTTATTTTAAAAAAATTGAAATAAAAAGAAAGGAAAATGCATAAATTGTCAGAACAAAAATGACATGAAAAAAAAGACATCAATTCATGTGCGTCACATGGCTATTAAAGACTTTTTGATAAACATGATCCTTCATTAAATTTTATAAGAAAACTACACATCAAATAGTTAAAGGTTTTAAAGACCTTTTGATAAAAATATATCATTCATTAAATTTTATAAGAAAGTTACACGTCAAATAGTCAAAATTTTAAGAATTCTTTAATAAAATATGACTTAACAAAAAAATAATAAAATTTAACAAAAAAATAATAAAAATTATTATTTACAGGTAGAGAGTCAGTTATATAGAGTAGATTAGATGTTATTCTCATTTTCTAATTGACATGTTTTTCTAATTTTGGGATATATGTTTTTCTCATTTTCAAGGCACCGATGCTTCGCGGTTGGAACTTGGGAGGACAATAGCATTCTAGAAGTGTCGACATGCTGGGAGGAAAGAACTAGAATTTAGTAGTACAAAGAGAGTTACCCATGAAAAAGAAACACGTCTCTACTACTCTTGGCTGGAGTCTCTGTCTCTCTCTCAATGGAGAAGACTGGCCGATCTGTCTCTCACTCCCTTATTCACTTCACTTCACTTCACTTCACCCCCTTCTTCCTTGAAGAACCTGAGAATACCAAACTTCACTTTGAATCTCCTAATTATTTACACTCCTTGAAACTCATCATTTCGCGGTAATTAAGTATAACTATGACAACTTCATCAACACACCTTTCTTCTCTTGGCAATTCCATTCATCCTCCTTCACTTTCCCATAAACCAAACGGAAAGATATCTGTGTTATACTTCGGGGAGTGGGTGAGAACAAAATGTACGACAACCGTTCCGAAGCTGAAGTCCTCAGGCCGTGGTGGCTTGGCGGTGGTGTGCGAGAAGGTGGTGGGGATAGACCTGGGAACGACGAACTCAGCGGTGGCGGCGATGGAGGGCGGAAAGCCGACGATCGTTACCAACGCGGAGGGGCAAAGAACGACGCCGTCCGTGGTGGCCTACACGAAGAACGGGGACAGGCTGGTAGGGCAGATCGCTAAGAGGCAGGCGATGGTGAATCCGGAGAACACTTTCTACTCCGTGAAGCGGTTCATCGGGAGAAAGATTTGGGAGGTGGACGAGGAGGCCAAACAGGTCTCCTACAAGGTAGTGGGCGACGACAATGGAAACGTCAAGCTCGTATGCCCTGCTATCGGCAAGCAATTCGCCCCCGAGGAAATCTCTGCCCAGGTAAGTTCATTTTTAATCCCTCCTTTGTTATATAAGCGCTCTATGGAGTATCCACGTGAGTTCTCGGTCGTGTATTCAGGTTTTGAGAAAGCTGGTGGACGATGCCTCCAAGTTTCTGAACGATGATGTGAGCAAAGCGGTGATTACGGTGCCGGCGTATTTCAATGATTCTCAGAGGACGGCAACAAAAGATGCAGGTCGCATTGCTGGGTTGGAGGTTCTACGAATTATTAACGAACCCACTGCTGCTTCGCTTGCTTATGGATTTGACAAGAAAAAAAATGAGACCATTCTCGTCTTTGACCTTGGAGGTGGCACCTTTGATGTTTCAAGTATGTAGTCGTCACTGCAACCTACTTGTAGCCAGTTGTCACTTCCTCTATTTCTCACGTGGTCACACATGATGTTTGTTCTTAAAGAAATGATTACAATTGTTCTTATTCATAAAAGTTTTAAAAAACCCTTTTATAAATGGGTACGTTCTTATTCATGAATTTAAGGTACTAAAACAGAGCAAAACATTAAAATTGTTCGAGTGAAAGATTTAAAAAAAAGGTTGTGGAGACCAAGACATCCCTGCCTGATTTGTGTCCAGATTTGCATAAACATATATATGCTTTTCCTGTGCAGTTCTTGAGGTTGGTGATGGAGTATTTGAGGTACTTTCCACCGCTGGTGACACGCATCTGGGAGGTGATGATTTTGATAAGGTTGAAACAAGACCATGAGTAGCTCTTAGCTCATAATCTTTGTTTTCTGAGTTATAGTGACTCTATTACGTTGTATCATTTGTATTTTTCTTTTTCTAAAAAAAATTGAGAAACAGAGAATAGTTGATTGGCTTGCCGGAAATTTTAAGAGAGATGAAAGCATAGATCTTCGGAAAGACAAGCAAGCTCTACAACGCCTGACAGAGGCTGCTGAGAAAGCAAAGATAGAGCTGTCATCTTTGACTCAGACCAATATTAAGTATGTGTATATTTCTCTCTCTTTTTCTTTTATATATATATATATATATGTGTGTGTGTGTGTGTGTAGATATGGCTATTTATGGGCCTTCTTTCTATAAGTGAATCTGTATCTTATGCATGATCCCTAAGAAAGCCTTTGTTTTTCCAGTTTACCTTTCATTACTGCCACTGCTGATGGCCCTAAACACATTGAAGCCACCCTGACAAGGGCTCAATTCGAAGAATTGTGTTCAGATTTACTAGACAGGTATTGCCTTCTGTCAACTACCACTCTATGCTTTCCCTGTGTGCATGTGTGTTCGGGAATAGAGTAATTCTCATATCCAAATATTAGTTTGCTTGATTTCCATTAATTGAGTTTTCCATTTTATGATTATGAATTTCTGCAATCCGGGTGTCTACTTGCCTGTTTAAGTTCAAGTGACTTACAACCGCAATCTACTTTTCCATAGGCTACGAGGACCAGTGGAATCTGCCTTGAGAGATGCAAAGATTTCTTTCAAAGATATAGATGAAGCAATCCTTGTCGGTGGTTCAACTCGTATCCCAGCTGTTCAGGAGCTTGTGAGGAAGATAACTGGAAAAGAACCCAATGCGACAGTAAATCCTGATGAAGTAGTAGCCCTAGGTGCCGCAGTTCAGGTTTGTTCTTTTCTTATGCTTCTGATGTTTCCTTTTTCTTTCTCATTTATTAAAAAACAAAATACAACACAGAACAGAACTTTTTAGGTGCAGTTTGGATAGTGAATTTGAGGTGAAAGTTAAAAATTGAATAAAATATTATTTTTTAATATTATATTTTATGTGAAAATTTAAAAAAGTTGTAATGATGTGATGAGATGAGACGAGACCCTTTAACTATCTAAAGGGCTAGTCTCATAACGTTGGCAGTAATGTTTGGTGGAACTCGCACCAACCGTTGATATATTGATACTGGTGTCTATGGCCTTTATTTACAGGCTGGTGTTTTAGCTGGAGAAGTCAGTGACATTGTGCTCTTGGATGTCACACCTTTGTCTCTCGGCCTCGAAACTTTGGGTGGTGTAATGACAAAGATTATCCCACGGAACACAACTTTACCAACTTCCAAATCAGAGGTGTTCTCCACAGCAGCAGATGGACAGACCAGTGTAGAGATTAATGTCTGTCAGGGTGAGAGAGAGCTTGTGAGGGACAACAAATCCCTCGGAAGTTTTCGCTTAGATGGCATCCCACCTGCCCCACGTGGAGTTCCTCAAATTGAGGTGAAATTCGATATTGATGCAAATGGTATCCTTTCTGTCACTGCTATTGATAAGGGAACTGGAAAGAAGCAAGACATTACCATCACCGGTGCTAGTACCTTGCCCAGCGATGAGGTATGCATTCAAAAGAACTGTTCGAAAAAATTTTGGTAAAGACTTTTTCAAAAACTGGAGATGGCAAAGTTTAGTGCTTAACCTAAGGCGTGAATAATGAATTAGATTTTAAGTGGTTGAAACTATTGGCTAGAGATGTTTTACTAGAATGAATTTGAACTCAAGATTTTTGTTTATTGTGTGGGTTTGAATGAACTGGAAACCCAATTTATCTTTTATTAATTGTTGTAATTAACCCATTTGAGAAATGACATCTATAACAAGTGTAAATGCAGACTGCTGATAAATTTTGTAGTTCTAGAAGGTTTAATACTTTAATATACAGCCATTGACCATTATTGGCAGAATATGATTTTTTTTCAGTTCTTAATCTTCATTTTATTCCTTATACGACAATCTTATAGCTGTAGCACCTGTAAAACATAACCTGTTGTACCAAGCTACAAGGAAATGTTCAAAATTCATATTCTACTTTTGAAGCTATAACTAGTAGTAGGACCTGTTAAAAAAGCAAAGAGTAACCTGATCGTATTAGACCTCATTTTTGGATGTACGAATGATAAATGATGCAGGTGGATAGAATGGTTAAAGAAGCTGAGAAGTTTGCAAAGGAAGATAAGGAGAAGAGGGATGCCATAGACACAAAGAACCAAGCAGATTCTGTTGTGTACCAAACTGAGAAGCAGCTTAAAGAGCTGGGAGACAAGGTCCCTGCCGCAGTCAAGGGGAAGGTGGAAGCTAAACTGAAAGAGCTCAAGGAAGCCATCTCTGGTGGATTAACCCAAGCCATTAAAAATGCAATGGCTGCACTGAATCAAGAAGTTATGGAGCTGGGGCAGTTCCTCTATAACCAGCCTGGCCAACCGGGAGCCGGGCATGCATCTGGCACTCAGCGTGGGTCATCTGGCTCCACTGGGAAAGCTGCTGATGGGGAAGTAATCGACGCGGATATCACTGATACCAAGTAATTCAAATAATTTTGTTGGCATTGGGTGACAATGAGAACTTGTATTATTTTGTGTTGTTCTGTACAGGCTATGTGCATGGGAAGTGGGATGTGAATGTGATTTTGCTAGGTGTGATGCACATCGTGACTCCTGGCAATCCTGTTCGTACGATCTAACGACCGACGTGGTTTTAGAGAAGGGATAAAATTATTGTTAGAAGATGGCATAAATTCTTGGAGTCGTTAGCGTAAAACTCTTGGTACTGAAATCATATAAATTAATCGATCTTATTCTCTAATATTTAATAAGTACTTCCAAGAATATACCGAGATAATGACGAAATTTAGTAATGAATACTTCTTGAGCATATAGTTTATACCTCCGACTTCTAACTAGGAAAATCGAAGGGCAAAGCGACAAAAGCGGTTGCTCACCTAACCATGACCTTTGAAACTTCACCATCAAAGAAATCTAGAACTTCCATATAATAACATTGGAACTGGGGAGTGTTCTTGGTCTCAGACAAAGCTCAGATGGAAAATTTCAACAAATTGGAAATCTCCATGTACGTATATATATAATATATAGCCACAATTCCAATAAAAGTAGAGACCTTTAAGACGTGCAAAAGTTTAAGAACCACTTGGATAAAATTTTACAAGCAAAGCAGAATGTTATGGATCATTGCCCTTTCATATTTGTGAGGAGTGAATATTTTAGCTCTTTACTCATAAATGTGAGTTGCTAACTCATTGAGCGATTCTTCTATTTTTTTTATATATAAAAAAAGAAAAGAAAGAAAAAGCAGTCTTTGAACCTTTTTTGGCTTAAGAACAAAACATGATTATATATAAAACCTGCAACAATTACGAAGAGAGAAGTAGACTAAAACCCAAAGAGGCGCCTACAGGCTTTAAGGATCTTGCCTGATCTCTTGTTCTTTGATCTTCTTGCATCCGTTGCGCTCGAATAGTCACCAACGAGTGGATCACATTGGTGGTGCATCCTAATATAACCCTCTGAAACCGAAGGCGACCTACTCATTGATAATGCCCTCCTCACTGCCCTCTCCAACGACGAATTCTTTTGTAATTTCTCAGCGCTTAACGCCTTGGAAGAAGCAGATGAAACAGAACAGGTTCTGCTCAAAATCACCCCAAATATCTCTCCCGAACCCTCTTCATGCACTTCTTGCTCAGGAAACGAGACATGGGTCAGGGTTTTTCTGAAGTTTTGGTTTTGTGACATCTCTTGGTTTTTAGAGTTGTTTGAAATGAGTTTGGGTGTTTGAAGAGGGGAGTCGAGGTCCGAGAAATCTACGGACCTCGACTTTGGGATGCTAATCTTTGAGTAACCATTCATCTTTTACGCTGCTCTTGGAATTGTACTGTCACTACTGTGTACTACGAAACTGTAGGGGGGACAGGATGTAGAGGCAGTGAGGCACAAACCTACAGAGAGATGGAGACGGGAGAGGGAGTGTGAAATGTAGCACTCGACGGTGCGGCTCTGATAGAAGGACAGAGAACTAGAGATGGTAAAAAAGATGAGGTCAGATGGTATCTGCAAAGATAAGATAATGCATGTAGATTTGCAGGTCTTGGATTGAAAAGGACAGAAATAGCCAACAAATCAGGTATCAAGATTTTGCATAAAATATTCACACTATATTTACATTTTTCTAATTTAAGAACACTACACTCTACAGAGAGATGGGGTTTTTAAAATATTTATGTATATATATATATTTTTTCAATTAAGTGGTTTCGATTTTATTACTTTGGTAGAAAATTTGGCGTGATGTATTAATTGAAGAAATCTTAAGTAGGACAAATATTGACATGATCAAATATAAACTATATATTGCTTTAAGAGACATATAACCAACCACATGATCTTTTAGCGACAACGGTGTTTCAGAGGTTCATCAGAGTCAGAGTAAGTAGTTGGTGTTTGATTATGAAGTGTAGACAAAAAGCTGCATGGAACACAGGGGAGGGAGAGAGAGAGAAGATAATAATAATTATGAAAATAAAATACCTTCTCATCGAGTAGTAAGCATTTGATCAAATAGCTAACATGAAAATGACTATAGAGTTAATTTTATTCATTTAAAATTCTAAGTTATTCGTATTCCTTTATTGAATATAGACCTTCTATCGGATTGATACATTAAATTGGATAGTTTCGTTTTAGAATAAGACACGTAACGGGATCTTAGTATAAAATTTATACGATATGATATTTGATAATTTATTTTATTTTTCTTTAAAAAATAAAAGGATCTACAAAGCAACTGCACAAGTTTTTCGTGCCAAACGCACTGTGCTAGATCATTGATGTATCTTTATCTAATGGTTTTGGAAACTTCGTCAAAGTCAAATATGTACCTCAAACTGGTCATTGTACACCTGTCTGTTGCTGGGTTCGTCACGTGAGAGAGAGAGAGAGAGAGAGAGCTATCACATGGTGTGTAGGGATGGTAGTATGGTACAGCTTAGGTAAGGCTTTTTACTCGACTATAATTTGGACATACGACAAACTTGATGAAATTCAAGAAGTTGATGAAGACGGGAGGAGAGGCGTTTTGCGTCGAAGAAGCACACAAGAATGACAGCAATTGCCAATAATAGAGTTGTTCTTACAAGAAGCGCCAATAAGAGAAGAGAAGTTGTTTTAGTTATTCCAAAACAAAAAGGAGAAAAAAGAAAAGTGACCTCACTAGATTTGGGAGGTTTATTAATCATCTTAATCATTCCCACTACGCTATAACCCAATATCCGCCAGGCCTTACTCCTTTCAGAAATTCCCTCAAGCCCTCCCCACTAAGAGCTTATTGCTGCATAATCAAACAATTCTCTTTACTGTTATCAGTTGACAATTTCTATCCCCGTCAAAGGAATGCCTGCATGAAGTTGAAGAGCAACATCGCCGACAACCTGTTTTAAAATTAGCAAAGCATAAAGGTGGTCAGGTCCATGGTGAAATATGCATTACTAACAGAATGCACAAATCATCTACTTGTTGGACTGTTAAATAGAAACTAGAGAAAGGCATGGAAACTGCTGTCTACTTCTTCTTTTTGGGTAGGAAATCATTATCTAAGCAAAGTGATCCAGTAGATTTAGTACGTTGCAAACCTTAGCCATGGATCTGTAAGAAAATTCTGTAACTCCACCAACATGAGGTGTGATTAGAACATTCTTGAATTTCAAAATTGGATCATTAGGATCAAATGGCTCTGTCCAAGCAACATCAATGCCCAAGCCTCCCAAGTGACCAGACTTGAGGTGATCAAGAACAGCCTCATAGTCCAGAACACCTCCTCGAGCAATATTTACTAAAAGGGCACACTGAATAAGCAATAAAATGACAGGGACATCAGCCTAAGACTCCACTTATCAGAACCTGATGTGAGATATTTTATAATCCTAATGTTCAGACAAGAACGTTTTTACCTATGATAGTTTACAATCAGTTCCTCAAACTTCAGGCATTTGTTAAGTTAAAATGTGAATAAGATGAAGGAAACCCTCAGTCCAACTTCAGAAACTGCTGGTTGAGCTTTCTCGGTTAATATTTTCTCTACCTTCTTTACACGTTATGCTTTCTCAAAAATGCTGGTTGATTGAACATTGCAAAAATATGAAATTTATGTCATCACTAACTAAAATGATGTTTCTCACATATACCATCAGTGCATAAAAAACAAACCTTTCTCATTGAAGATATGAATTTCTTGTTTACAGTGCCAGCCTGAAATTCAAAGTAGACAAAATAAAAGAACATTTTAGAAAGCAAAATATTGGACACTTCCACATAGAATTTGAATGAAACTTCCTTATCAAAGGACATTGCCCTCACGTGTATGACAAGGATTAGAAAGTGAGATTAATAAGCATCTAATGCCATTTCTGCATCACAAGTATGTTCTTTTCATGTAAAATAATACAACAACAATAATAATTGTCTTTCCAGCATTTCCAATCGATTTTGGTGCAGGATGACACAAAAGTTACCATTCACGGCAGGAGTATTTGGAAAAAAACTACTAACAAAATGACCAATCTTACCGTTTCACTATTTAAATTTAAGCAACAAACGACGATATCTGCATTGCTTGCAAACTCGTGAATATCTTCATGAACACCCTTTTCATCAATCAAATCATTTGTGGTACTATTTGGACCTGGAAATCTGTATGTTAAAATGAAACATAAAGAATAAAGCTTTATCCAGCAACAAATTTTACCCTTCTCGCTTATGCCCTTGCATACCATTAGACTGGCAAGAGTCTTGTGATTGTACCACCCAGCTCCGTTTTGTAGCAATAATTTTCACACCAAAAGGTCGCAAACGCTTTGCCAAGTCAATGCCAATATTTCCAAATCCCATAATGAAGACCTGTATTGTCAGAGAAAACATTATCCCATAGCCCAATTCATAATGGTGAACATCACACCACCAACATGTGCACACCGAAAGGTATTTGTAGTAACTTGTATAGATCAATATGTCATAAAAAAAATTATACTAACACTGTTGTAGGTCAAGACTCGATAGTACCACTGATGTTGATGTATAATGGGATTGATATTGGAACGTACAATCCCCAATTACATGTCATATTTTTTAGCAAATGTAACAAGTCACACCTGCATCCCTTCTGCACAGGCTGCAGGACAAATTACAGAGACTTGGTTTGATACAGTAGCCAAAGCAAGATTAAGCTGCTGTTATTTAAAAATCCATCTTCCTAGCAATTTCCATCAAACTGATTATTCCCAGTAAAAACTCAGTAAAAATCAAAAAAATTTCGCTAATCTTAAGTGGGGTAATGAACCTTGTTGCTCCCTTGCCCCTCAATATCATGATTTTAAAAATTAAGACAGTTAACGCCAATCTATTTGGTTAACAAGCATATCTGATCATCAATCTGTCAATAGACATCTATATGAAGGAGTAATTATGCAATAGATGACCCCTGCAAACGTAACTTGAACCACATCATCCCAGAAGCTGTAAGAGGTTTTGTTACCTCAACATTTTAAAAAATACAAGCTTTGTTTCTTCATTTCGCCAAACATAAGTAAAATCACCAAAAGAGACATGGAATACAATTATCTTTAAACCCAAACACAAAAACTTTGTGACCTCTAATTTATCAGTAGCTCATGGCCAAGAAGTTTTTAGGACCACCTTATTGAGTTTCCAAAAAAGAGAACCGTGTTTATCTAAAATGGCTTTGTAATGCACCAGAACTGGATCATATATTGGTCTTAAAGGCCTAAATCTAGTCTCAACACACTTTGCAAATAAAAAACTAAATATCAAAGTCGGGTTTGATGAATTTTGGGTTGATTTTCACGGGTTTTTTGGGTTATTAGGGGTTTTCTATTATGGGTAAGGTGTTCTCTTGTATACATTCAGTGTACTTGGTTACTCCTTTTGATATATATATATATATATAATTTTTACTTAAAAAAAAAAAAAAATTAAATATCAAAGTGAACATGCAGGATATCATGGTATAGAAAAAAAAATTATGATATGTAATCTCGATGTTAAAACAATATTTAAAAGGTCGGCTGAATCCCTCCAGTATAGCTTAATTTGCAAAATACTAAAATATTCAAGAATCCTTGTTGCTGAACATTAACAGTATTTTTTTTATATTATTACAAGTGAAATCCCTGTCAAAACACCCTAAAATGTTCTTTCATTTTCCTTTAGGCTACATCTCAACTTCCTCTATTTTTTTTTTTTTGGATATCACAATTTATTTCCAAAGAACAGAATTCAGAAAAAAAATAAATAAATAAAATTAATGCATTTAACTGGGTGGTGGAAGATGATAGCCACAACTCACGGTTTTTCCAAATAGTGTTTCACCAACTGGTTCTCCAAGCCTTCTCTGCTTTACTGCAATTTGCATCTCATTCTGCAAAAATAATGAAAATTACAGACAAAATGAACATACAAGAAATTCAGACTGTGGGAGCAAAGATAAACATCGGGTATAAGGCTACTCCCATAATCATAAAGCACTAGGACCTCATAGAAAAGAAGCAAAGCCAGACTTAGGAGTGTATACACATGCATGTAAAAGGCCAACACACGATTTTTATCTTCAAATTTAATAGAAACGTAGTCTCTAATTTTACATGGAATAACTAACCCCAATCATCAAATGCAATTAAATTGAGTTTCCAATTTCTCACTCCAAAAGTGGTTCCACTCATCACTCATGTATTGCAGAAAAAGTCTACGAAAAGTTTCAAGAAAACCTGTCTTTCTTCTCTTCTCCTCTCTCTACCCCTCCGGGTGTCATGATACAATATGTGTATCAATTGGCTTGTACTGTGAAAAAGTTGTAATGATCTTTACATTAGTTTTGAACTAGCATACTTGCTTTCGAAGAAGGCCCAAAATCAGATATATAACCATCTCTGCACATGATGCTGCATTTCCAGTTACATGACTTGGGATCCTAGCAACTGTGACTCCATACTTCGTAGCAGCATCAATATCAACACCTTTATTAAGGTAATATCAGAAAATTACCAATAAGAACAAAAATAAATGTGTTAAATGATGGTAAATAACAGAAATTACAATTACCATCCAGGCCTACACCATACTGCATTATAAGCTTCATTTCAGTTGCAAGAGAGATAACACTTGAGTCCAGCTTCATGCTTTTCACAATACACATGTGATACTTTGATATAGAATTAGGCACATCATCAATGGGAACCTCATCAACCTACAACATTTGAAATATAGCTGCTGAATGGCTGCTTAGCACCAATACTAGGGTCATTTTATAAAAATCAAAGTGAAAAATAAACTCAAGAAGTTCTTCAACATCACCTATGGCATGCCAGGAGATGATTAGAATTGAAAATGCTACTACAAAGTCCAGTCCATAATTGCATATATGCTCTAATAACAATTTTATTCATTGGATTCCGTTGTCTAATTTCAAGAGAAAAGATGTGGAAAGAAACAAGTGAGAAGAACAGAGAAAATGAGAAACCAACAGTAAGGTCATCACCATGTGAGTAAGCAGACAAAATGAGAAAATGAGAGTACTTTTCTTATATGTTGCTATAAAAACCAACAGTAAGATCGTCATATTACACATATGCCATTCTAAAGGATAGAAGACCATCGCATAAGCATTGTGTACCCTCCAAGACTTAAGAAGTGACTAAAATAAATAACCTTGCTCGAAATATACAACTGAAATATTTTTATGAGCAATATACACCTGAAATATAGATACAGATAATTGTGGAATGTTCACTGTCAAGTATTGAAGATATGAGATTCTGTAACAAATTAGTCCATCTCCTTATTTAAAATTCATTCATCATTATCTATCCACCATACCAGTTTACAAAGCTTAAAAGTGGATGGGATACATTATTGAGCCAATTAGCCTTCCCTAGTCCATAAAATTACCACCCTGTAGTCTCAAATATGCTAAATTAAACAAGCATGCATGATAGCTAAAAGGCTAAACCTAGGTTTTTGGCATAGTGCATAGCATACCCAAGCTTGGTTTCTTAATTCTTTCACTCACCTTTTTTTTATAAAAAAAAAAAAAACTATTGTTTTATGAGTTACTTTGAGTATAAAAGCACATTACTTGACCCCTTTTTGTAAAAGTAGTCTTACTAATAAAAGCAGCACTTGTTTCTTTTAGATGTGATTATAATTTAGAGGAACCCCCTCTTTTTCAAAAATTAATCACCATCCATGGTTATAGACTGCTCAATAAACAAATTGCCTAAGGTACTCTTTTGGGTTATTTGAAAATTATCCAAAGGGGTGGATTATGAAGAGGTGATCTCCCCAGTTATCAGGCACACTTCCCATCAGGATAGTGTAGGCATTAGTGGCCAGTTTTAATCTAGAATTGGAGCAACTGGATGTAAAGACGGCTTTCCTTCACAGAGGAAGTAATGTCGCCAAACACAGAGGAAGGCAGTTGATAATAAAGCCCACGATGGAAACGGCCCCCAACTAACATGGGGGCCACTTACCTTATGAGATAGGGGGACACAGCAGTCAAACATCAGAGAAAAAAACTGTTTCTATGACATGTGTCCATGCTTCAACACAAATGACTTTTGTTCTTAGTTGGAATCTCATTTCCTTGTAAGGTTACTAAAAGGACTTATCAAAAGAAAAATCAAAGCTTACAATACTCACAAATTCAATATATTCAAAACAAATGTATAAGGAAAAGCCAGGCACACATAAAAGATGGAAGAAATGAATGCAGCAAGGAGAAGTACCTGGACAAAGGGGTACTTTCGCAAATATTCTCTTGTGTAATTTTGAGAAGCCGGAAAATGTGGCCCACAAAAAAGAACACGGGTTATTCGTTCTTCGCTATTCCCATCCATACTCTCAACCTTGCCTGACAATCTGCACCAATAACATTGGAATTAGGAAAAGAAAGAAAAATGCTATTTAGAGTTGATAAAACAACGCAAACTGTATATTGAAAGTCCTATGAAATACCGTTGTGCAGTTTTAAAGATTTAACAGGTGACATGAAAGAGAAAAACAAAACATAACTCCACTAAGGAATGGAATGCGTACAACAAAATTAAATTAGAGTTGTTTGTAATTGGTTCCTCATCAAGTAGATGTCACCGTTCACTCATAACAAAACTAATGTTAAAAGTAATTACTAAGTAGTTAAATTCACCATTTTTACTTAAACCATTGGAGGAACGATGATTTAACTTGATGTTAGAGATACATACTGAGTTCGAACTTGCATCCATAATATACCTGCCGATTAGGTTAGAAATATCTCACTCTAACTACAATTTATTATTTTTTTATTATTTTTCACCTACTTTTCACTAATATTTACTACTATTCAATATCATATCATTACTTTTTCACCACTATTCACAGAATATTTGAGATCATCTCACTATCCTAACGCAACCTAAATCAACATTTTCCCTCAGTTTAAGTTTTCGGTAGAAGATTTTTTTTTTTAACCATGAGTGTTCGGGTCAGCTTGCGTGCACTTCGACTAATCCCATGGGGTCCTGAAGTTAACGACAGTAAACCTCCAATGGTCTTAAGAGGACTCGAACTGGTGACCATTGAGGAGCAAACCCAAGGCCGGACCAGCTGAGCTACCCTCAGGTTCGGGAGAAGATTTAACATCCACGAATCGTGAAAAAGTAAAATGTGATAAACGTAGCCAAGAAGTATCCATTTAGGGTGTACATATGTCGCTCTCTATATAACAATTAACAATAACACAAGCAAGAGTGTCGGTGTCTGACATATATAAAAGGATTCTGGCAAGCAAACACCAAAGACCTGGGACAAGATATTACAATACAGATAACCATTAGCCATGGCTCCTTTTTTTTTTTTTTGAAGAAAAACAACAAGAAAAAGAGGTATTCAATCCCCCAGGGAGACATATAGACAACAAAACTTGGGCATAAATATTAAATGGTATAAAAACGAATTAAAAAAAAAAAAAAAAGAACAAGAAGAAGCGGAAGAAATGAAATTGCTACTTACAGAAGTGAAACAAGAAAGAAAGGAAGAGTGGAATGGAGAGTACTATTTACCTGTGAAGAAGCCGATAGTATTTAGTCAGAGACGAAGCAAGATTTCGAGTAAATTGTCCACCCAACATCGCGGAAAGGCTTGCTCGTCGTCTCGGTATTTATATTTAAAAAGGAAAAAAGGCCAGCTTTTAAGACTTCGTGGGGTCATTTACAAGAGAAATTATATTTGCTAATTCAAAAAATTAGAGTTTTGCTACACAACCTCCTACTATTTATCCACACTCCACACTCCACATTTTTAAATATTTTTTAATATTTTTTTTAAATTTTTTTTTGAATTTATTTTTTTAAAAATATTTCAAATTTTTTATTTATTATTCATATAAAAATTATTTAATAAAAAAAATTTTAAAAAAAATTTAAAAAAAAGATGGAGTGTGGAGTGTTGAGAGGTTGGGAATATTTATTGTTTTCCGATTAACGGAGAATAGTCTTTAAAAAAAAAGAAAAAAAAAGAAGTAAAAATATGTAAACTTTGAAGCCATTTAAAGATGTCTTTGTTGTTATAAAAAAAAAGAGCCGTGCTATGCATCAGCCCCTGTTCACGGGCTGATGCATAGTACATCTGATGTATCTTTATGTGAGTGGTTTGAATACGAGTGATTTGGATGATGTGAGTGATTTAGATGATGAAATATAGAATGTGTTGTGGCTGCTCCTCAATAATAGACTGATGTAAAGAATTTTCTAAAAAAAAAAAGACGTCTTTGTTATTCGGGAAAGCAAAAGGCCCAGAGCAAATATATATTTCAGGAACTTTTATCGATTGAAAATTGAAATGGGCCCGATATTGCCCCCAAACCCAAATTGAATAAAAGGAGCTCAAAGTTCAATCCGACAGAGGCCGATAGCTCAGATAAAAGCAGTATTGCACAGCGGTCAATACAGTTCGAAGGTCAACCTCGTCACGCTTCTTCTGAGTCCTCTCTCTTCTCTCCCAAGTCCCAAGAAATATACTCCAAAAATGAACAAACAATACTCCTTGTTATTGGACGGATCGCCTTGGGACAATGACGGAGCCTCTTGTTTGTTTGCTTTATTCGTCGCATAGTCTCAGAATTCAAGGCAAAGAAGGCACAGGACATCATCAGGTAGAACATGAACATGCTCGATCGTATTCTTCAAGTTTGAGCAGACAATCACTTAGGTTTCGTTCTTTTCATTTTCTTACCGATTGTTTCTCTCTCTCTCTTTAAAAGAAATAGATTTCATTGAGTCTGTTACGCAGCTACGCTGTTTTTTGCCTTTTTAAATTAGAAGAATGAACGAAAAATTATCAAAATATCAGGTTCAATGTCTGTAGACTATAGGGTGGCTTAACTAGAGCCTTAACCGAACCTCGTCTCTGTCAAGTGCGGAATAAAGTTCAAGCCACTGTGGAGGGGAAACTTTTATATGGGCCGTGTCACAGAACTGCTTGCTAATATGAGAATGGTGCGGTTTGATTGACTAGAAGCACAAGAAATGTGTAGCAACATTGAAAGATGACTAGAAAAAGCTTGACTTTCATAAACCTGTGTGTCTCGGCAGAAACTGTGCCGTAACTTGTGGGTAGCCAAAACTTTCGAAGTTCACATCTTTTCCTTTTGATTGTAGCCTTGTAAATTTTTCTGAGACAAGTCCTGTCATTCCGATAAAAAAATTTGTGTATACTGGTAGTGATATATTAAGTCAATGCATTCCTTTGTCCTGTTCCTTTCTGGATTATGTCTAATCTTTAGGCTTACATTTCGGATCTGCCATCTTTCGATTGAGGTTGTGATTGAGCTTCGGTTAAGTTCTGCTCAATCTTCTATTGATATCTTCTTTTTTGCTTCGGAACTGCTTTAGGTTTAAGTATGCTGTTTATTACCAATCATTCTAATTGTAGTCATCAAAGGTTATCGCTGCAACTATCACAAGTATGAAGTTCTGATTCATTTTTAAAACTATTCTGGATATGTGAATATTAGAGTTTCCCGTTGTAGATTTTTGTAAGGGTTGAATTCTTTTACATATGTATCTGTAATTGTAAGTTTAAAACGTCTACGAATTTTTACTTACAAAAAACTTCTTAGGATTTGTGACGAATACCAGGCTCCATGCTATCTGCTTTTGCAGGGAGATTACGTTTGTAGTCACCCGTAATTTTCAGACATCACGGTTGCCTTAGAACACAGACACCCTTTTTACAATGATTGGCGTTTGCGCCTGCTTGATCATTCCCCTAATATTGCACAAGTGTTCGTGCATACATTTCTGCACATGTATGAACAGTCCATTCCCCTTCCTTTTAACCTTACTCAAGAACGCTGCTAAAATTGATTTAAAAAAATGATATTCGGCTGCTGGTACCATTTGTCTTCTCAGAATAGGTGAACTTCTGTGTCTTTTGTACTCTTAAATTATAACTTTTTATTACATTGTAGACGGTAGTTTCCATTAGGAGCACTCTTGCAAATGAAGCTTTTGGTACTACATATCGTTTCTTTCTCTCTTTTTTCCCATCATTATTGGTTCCATATGAATTGGTATTGATATTTCTGCTGGACACTTATAGTTATAATGGAAACCGGGAAAATCCCACACATATACTCACACCTGCACACATCTTCTAACGATGCCCACATGACATTTGATCTACCCTCATCTGATAGTGGTACTTTTATTTTTTGGGCTGGAGCAGGTGAGGGGCTTCCCAAAAGAAGGCTAGATCTGGTGTCACTTGAGGTTTACTCATCCCAAATTAATTGAGACTCCCTCCTCAATGAGTAATTGTCACAAAGAGGTGAAAGAGGGTAAGGCCTTCTTGAATCCTGAAGCATTCTAAATCTCATGTAAAAGTGTCCTATACAATGATGACTAAAGGTTCCCACTTGGATGAGTTCAGTTTATGTCTCTTCTAGTATATTTGTTTCATAATTTTCTCTGACCCACCCTTAGATAAAACTTCTGTCCCCCCCCCCCCCCCTTCCTCTCTCTCGGCAGCATATCTCAAACAAAGTTAATCCTAGAAGTATTTCATGCCATAGAGTTGCCAAGTAATTAGGCTCAATTATTAGTTGCATGCTGAGTACTAGTTGATGGCTACTGGTAGTGTATCATCACTTCACTCCTTGGAGTTCTGTGTAACTTTAGATCTCAGTTTTCAATTATTTTTGTTTTCCTACATTTCTATTCTATACTTGCATTTTACTAAGGTATGCCCTTTCATTTATTAAAATCTATTAATATCAGAAAAGACAACTCAATTACTCAACATTTATCGATTTCTCTTTTTCATAGTTGAGATCCATGAATAAAATTGCCTTTCTTTTTGGCAGTCTTCCACATATCCATTACTGTTTTTACTCTATCAAATGTACTTAATATTCTTGCATTGGTGCGTTTGTCATGAACTTAGTAAAGGAAAGGTGATTTTATCACGTGACTTCTTATTGTTGATATTTATGACCAGATCCACTTTGTTGATTCTCTTATGTATCTTGTTTTCAATCCTTTTCTTTATCATGACTGTAAATCCTTTTCTTTATCAAGACTGTAAATGTCTTGCTTTCACCTATGGAAATCAATACTGTAGGTCACATTTAGTTAGTGCTGAATGATTAATAGCACTCAATCTTTTGGCTGTAGATTAGTTCAGAGATTTACCTGCTAAAAAGAAAAATGAATGGGCATGCTTTCCAAACTGAAAATTATGAAGTTATTATTTGATTCCAATTTTGTGTATAGGCTTCAAATTTACCAGGTACTTGTGATTGTACCAGGTAAAGCATTTCTAAATGTCTTTCTAAAATTTGTATTTGTGATGGTAAAAACAGCATACAGGTAAGGACGTGCCCCTCCAAAAACAAGATAGTAGTTTCCAATCATAATATTGTCTCCTACTTATTATTATGTTGCTTCCACTATTTATTTTAAGACTAGATAGTTGCAGAGTAGTGCTACAGCCACAAAGAGATCCTACAAAGTAAACCCACAAACTTACATGGTTTCATATGATACGTTAGATATATTTTACAATAAAAGTAGTTTTACAATGTTATGTATCACATCAAGTCACATCAGTTTATGAATTTACTTTTGTGAAATCTCTTTGTTACTAAAGCATTTCTCTTGCATAAATTTCATTAAGAGAAGGGTGCATGGAAATAAATGTAAATAGGAACTTATGGCTACTAAAGTGACACTATTAAATCGTAAGTGACTTGGTAGAGGCAACAATGAAGGTGCAAGCTGTGGTTTGATATTTTCATTATCAATGGGTATTTCTGACACTAATAATGTGATTTTCTTTTCCTGTTGGTATTACAAGTCCTAATTGACTTATATTTTCCTCCTTGCGATTACATAGTTGTTTAATCTCTGAAATTTAGAATAAAAATGGGATAATAATTTCTAAATGTCTTTCTGCTGCACTCTTCAATGGGTGAATATGCTTACATTTTTTTCCTTTATTTAATATAATTTCCTGTAAAGTTAAGGTACTGATAGTGTATGTGAACACCCCCCCCCCCCGGGTTCTCATGTTTTGATGATTAAGAAGGCACGATGGCCAAAGCAATAGGCAACAAAAACGCAAGCTTTTTAAGGTTAGTGGAGGAGAGAGCATTGTCAATGGAAGAGAAAAAGAAGCAACAAGAGGCTCTAGTCCCCTATCTTCCTAAAGACTGCATCTCAAACATTCTTGTTCGACTTCCTATTGACTCTCTTCAAAGGTCAAGGTTTGTTTGTAAGGCATGGTATACCGTAATTAATAGCCCCATTTTTATTGATGCCCATCTACGTCGATCTGAGTCTGTTTTGATTTTTCTGTCATCAATTAAAAGAGAGAGCTTGTACAGTTCTCCTATGGCATCGATCCCACCAGAGAAACCAAATACCATTTCAGTTGAGGTGAAATCTCTTCAGTCAGAATGTGTCCCTGTTTTTGGGCTGCCAAACTTGAGCCCCGCCTTAAAGTCTTATCTTCAGTGCTTGGAAATTAATGATGGAAAGAGCAAAATAGGAGAATATAATATAAGTTGCTTGGGAAATATCAGGGCTACTTGCAATGGTCTAATCTTGCTTGATAACAAACTGAAGAAAGGAGGACTAATAGTAATGAATCCCGTGACTAGGAAGTTGATTGCACTTCCTCTGGGTACTTTATTTCCTGCTCATGTTGAATCTTATGGCATGGCATTAAGCAGTGCCACTGGTGAATATAAAGTAATACACTTGTTTCAGGATGAGCTAGGTTTTATCGGTTGTGAGACCTTAATTGTTGGTACGAGATTATGGAGTTGGGTGAATGGACCTTCTTTTGGACTTGTTAGCTGGTTTGGTTGTGAGCCTGTTTCAGCAATTGGAGCTATGCACTGGGTTCCTCATATTGATCATAGTGATTACGTAGTGTCTATGGATGTGGACGAGGAGAAGTTTCATACAACACCACTCCCAAAAAGTTGCAGGACTCATGATGGGATTGTCGAGATGGGTCGTTTCTTAAGTTTTGTGACTCATGAAGAAGTGAACCAAATAGACATTTGGATCTTGAAGGGCTTAGGTGAAGCCTGGACAAAGCAACATAGTATCACTGTGGGATGTATAATGGATATGTTTCCCTTTTTCAGTTTGAAGATGAAAGGAGACATGATTTTTAAGAGGGAAGAAGATGGATCATTTTATGCTTATGACTTCCAGCTTCAAGTGATGACAAGAATTGAGATGGAAAATGGACGCTTCCCATTGTCATGTTCGTTTCTGCCTCATGTCAATAGTCTTGTTTCTTGGTCTAGCCAGGAGGGAAGTCAGGATTTGTGCAATTGATTTGTTCCTCGGCGAGCTACAAATGCCGAGGAACAAATTAGCAAAGTTATGGCATGTATCACTACAATAGGACACATCTCCCCTCTTTTCTCGACGTTTTCTCTATGCTTTTGCGACTTCTGTACTGTATATAGTGATTGAATAGTATTCTATCAATGAATGTATTTAACATCTTTCTTATATATAAATGTTCTTTTTTCTCTTGATCCCCGCCCTCCCCCGCGTTTTCTATCCATTTTATTTCCTCGACTGACGGGGAATTATAGCTCTAGCCTCTAACTAGTGACTGGTATGGATTGTGCTACAACAGTCAACAAGACTCTTCAGTTGGCTTATTGTTTCAATTGCTTGGAAACGCGCCAATTTTAGCATGGTTTCATTTAGGTTGAAAAGGAATTGCTACTTGTGAAATCATCTTGTATCCAAAAACTTAATCGGATAGAAAAATATAGATTTAATTATTTATATTATATTTTTAATATTCTCCTCACATGTGGATCATACTCTCTCTTAACGAGTGGATCCAATCTTGTAATGTTAAGGTTAGACGTGATTGCTCGGTGTGATAACTTTGAAGCCTAGAGTATTCACTAAAGCAAGGCTGACATATAGATAGAAATATCGAAGACCAAAAAAATATAAAAGATCATCAATTAAAAAAGCAACTCTTCTTTTAAATCTTTGAAGGTGAGGATGGACGAAGACTTGATTTTTAAACTCAAAATCCATTTTTTTATTTATTTATTCTACGTTGTTAATTGTAAACGATTGATGTATCTTGCTACTTTCAATTACGAAAATAAATTGTTGCTTGGGAAAAAAAAAAAAAAGAGAGTATAATGCTAGCCTTGCTAGGTTAGGACCAACACGCACGGAGATTATAAATGTCCTAACCTTGATGCGCGGGCGAGCGAACGAGCGAGCGAGCGATCAAAATGGCGTGCATCGTAAATTTCTCGGCGATAACACAGCCAAAGCATCTGCCTTGCTTTGCTTCACTCCCAGCCTCCACTTCTTCCGATCGCTCTAAGTCTCCCAAGCTTCAAACTTCACACTTGTCATTCGCCTCGAACAATTCACGCCTCTCCCTCCGTTACGATAGAACCCTAGCCGTCTCTCCTCCTAGGGAAACCTTGTTGTCAAAAGCTCCTAATTTCATGGTACCTTCTGCTTGATATCTATTCTGTGATTCTTTTTTGGTGTATATGGTTTAATTGATATGATTGTGGCTCGGCGGAACTGCGTATTTGTATGAACTTGAGGTGGGATTGATATCGTGTTTTAGTGACCATGAGCAGATAGTAGCAGCTGCTAATAAGCCAGAGCCTCTCAAAATTATGATATCTGGGGCTCCAGCTTCTGGCAAAGGAACCCAATGCGAGCTCATCACACAAAAAGTAAGCTTTTTTTTTTTTAATCCTACATCCTAAGCAGTATACTCTCTTTCTTTTTCCTCAAATTTTGTTTATTTGGTAAGTAAGATTGTATTTGTTGGGGTATATTATTTTTATTATTTCTCCCAATCACTGAGTGTCCTTTTCCATGTAATTAGTGGTATATTTCATGAATTTCTCATTTCGGAATTGCCCGTGAAGAAGAACAGATTGAATCAAGTCATCCTCCTATATGCAGTATGGCTTGGTGCATGTTGCTGCTGGCGATTTACTCAGGGCAGAAGTTGCGGCTGGTAGTGAGAATGGAAGGCGAGCAAAGCAATTCATGGAAAAGGGACAACTAGTCCCTGATGAAATTGTTGTCATGGTAAGGAAATGAATTTCAGCTTGACATATGATCCTGCTCTTATTGGTGATTCCTGAATTTTGATCCTGTAGATGGTGAAGGAGCGTCTATTGCAGCCAGACGCTCTCGAAAATGGCTGGCTTTTGGATGGTTACCCAAGGAGCTCATCACAAGCAACTGCTCTTAAAGAATTTGGGTTTGATCCAGATCTTTTCATTCTCCTCGATGTAAGGATTTATTTTTATTGCTGTTGAAATGGTAATGAGCTATTAATATAAATAACAAGGAGAAAGATGAACTTGATGCTTGTTTTAGCTGATTTTTTTGGTTTAAATATGTTTTTATTAGCTTTGGGATTCTGTATGATAATACAATATGCCCATGTGAAGTTTGATCGAAATCTTGTGTGCTATTTCTTTAACTCCCTTTTCAAATTGATATTTGGTTGATAAGGAATTTAAGTGTGCGCTTTCCACATTGCTAATTAAACATGCCCACCTATCTTCAGGTTGCTGAAGATACTCTTGTTGAGAGAGTTGTTGGACGAAGATTAGATCCTGTTACTGGGAAGATTTACCACTTGAAGTATTCTCCCCCTGGAACTGAAGAAATTGCTGCCAGGCTTACCCAGCGATTTGATGATACCGAAGAAAAGGTATATTATAAACCATCTACCTAGTTTTAGCACTTCAATTTCAAAGAAATTGTGGGTTCTTCAGGAGTTGTATGCTTCTATTTTATCATTTATCTTCATTTTTTAAGTTGTTATTCGCAATCTTGGTTTGTGCTCATCTCCTGGCATTTTGGATAGCTGTGAGTGTTTAATGACCATTTGTTTTGTTGCCTGATTTAGGTAAAATTGCGGTTGCACACTCATCATCAGAATGTCGAGGCAGTACTTTCAATGTATAAAGACATAACAGTGAAGGCATGTGATAGAAAGCCTCTGCTCTTCTTTCTGATGTGTGTGTGTGTGTGGCATAATGTGCTTACATTGCATATAGGACAGTATGAGGGCGAAGCAAGTAGGATATGAAGTAGCGATGTTGTATCAATGGTAGTAGCAATGGCTGACTGCTCCTTATCTTGAATGACATTGTTACTTCTCCTCCATTGCTGTTCTTAGTTACCTTGTTATGTATCATAGTTCTTTGTGTTTGTACGTGTCTCTGTGTGTGTGTTTGTGTGCGGGGAATGCGATTGGGTTGTCAATGCTGAGATACACAACAACATAGATATTGCCCAAAAGAGATGTTTTCACCCATGAATTTGAAAGTCAAGCAATAACCAAGGGACATTAGGGACAATTACATACATAAACTGCAAGTTTGCAAAATAGAGTTGAGCGCCTGAAAGGCTTGTTGCCACCATTAGTGTGGATTCAACTAGTTAAATTTAGGGGTTGCCCCCTGGCCTCAATCTCATGGAAAGTCAACAATATCCGATTTATGAAAGGGTCTTACCAAGCTTTTGGTGACTTCTTAGTTCGCAGGTAGTTTGGCTATCCTTCCTTTCTTTTTGCTTACTGCTTTCCACTGAGAGCAGAAAGTTCCCTTTTCATTTTACTCCACAGTATGCCAAACTAGAGGCAATAAAGCCCCCTGCTTGGATTGTCATTCCCTGCAAGACAAAGTAGGTGGTGATTTTCTTTGGATGGTCTGCTGTCCTAGAAATCCTCTGGCTGGAAAACAACTGTTTGTGTGAATTTTATGGAGGAAAATTTCTATAAACGTTGTGCTTATCATGTAGTATATATGATTTTTATTCAATAGAATCCAACTGGGAGGCCTTTTTGTTTTGTTCCAGGTCAATGGTAACCTTTCCAAGAATGATGTGTTTGCTAAAATTGATAGTGTGCTGGATGAACTTCTTGAGCAAAGGAAGGCTGGTTCAGGATCTTTGGCGGCAAACAAGGCATAGAAGCAGAATAGTCGGGCCTCACTTGGGCAGGTTTCTGTAAAATGGCTTGTACCTTGAAGGAATTAAATCATAAAGGCTTTTGGAGAGGAATAATGCGATAAAGCTGTTTGGATGAATATTAGTGCTTTAATAAGCACGAGTTTTTTTATGTTTCTTTTGTTGGTCCAAAGAAATATGTAATGCTACAACAGGAGCCTCGGTCCTTGCCGATCTATAAGCTTTCCATTCCAGCTCAACTTGATATTATTGGATCCAACTCTTTATTAAATGATTAAGCGTGTTAATGAGTTAAGCTGCTTAGCACTTTTAACATATGATTCGCTTCCATTAACTTGGGTATTTTGTAACCTTCGTTGTTGATAGTCAAAGCAAAAGCTAAATTGCAGCTTTCTCGACAAAGAGCAAGTGGTGGTAGGCGTAATTAAGGACTGGTGTGCCTCCTGGTGGTGGTGGTGGTTGTCTGGTTCAGTATGCTAAATCTAGTTTTGATAAATTGGACGATTAAAAAAGAAAATACTAGAAACAGTGTACCCCTGCTGCTTGGTCACATAAAGAAGCTTTTGAGAAACTCCATAAGAAATTCAGGTGGCAAATAGGCTCTGTTTTTTTACTGTTTGATTATGAAAAAACCTACCATTTCCTATTAATTTATGTTAAATTTATGGTTTCTAATTGTTTCAAAGAGGTGTTATTACTTATTAGGGTCTCTATCCTCTCGTTTTGTTTTGTAATCTCAAACCGATACTTATGATTGTGTCTGATACATTGCCATAATCGCCCCTAGAGCAAAATATCAATCCCGTGGAAATTCGCAGCTTGCAATATTTAGGAAGCATGCGGCTCAAACTAAAGTTTCGTGATGTTTGAGTTCTCTTATACAAGAAATAAAATGTCCTTATGCTACAAAAATTTCGAACAACAAACGGCGAATAAAAAGTCTTGCCTTGAACATTTTTAGCGATGATCAAAAAGTCTTAAAAAGGAAAACTTTACAAAGAAAGACCTTTGCAACAAGGAGATACTTTGTTTTCACATTTTGGTTAAGGGAAAAGATAGTTTGCTACCCCAACTTGACCGTTCTAGTTAACCGTTGGTCAATTTTTTCTTTTTTCTTTTTTTTTTACTTAATAATTAAGAAAGTGATTTTAAGTATATTAGTGTATTTTTTTATTTTTTAAAAGTATTTAAATATATTAAAAAAATATGAAAAAAAAAATACAAAAAGTTGAAGGTGGTCATGTTGAGCAGTGCTACTCAGGCGGTAGAGTAGCACCGCTCTTTGGTTAAAGTGCTACGCTTCTAATGGTTGAGCCTGAGGTTGGCTTCTTGAAGGTTCCCACCATATGATTTGGTGCATCCGGAGACTTCCAATTCAAAATTTTCCACCTATTTGACCTTGTCTTTGAATAATGAAATTCAAAGCTTAATTTGAAAGGGGGGAAAAAGTCTTGGTCAAACAAACCAACAAACAATCAGTGGGTTGAAAAGCAAGCAGTCACATTCAACTCTCCTTCCGTGCTACTTACTTTATCACACACTTCTAGTCTCAGCCCAATTGACAATTGGGGGGGGGGGGGGGGGGGGGGGGAAGTTGAATATCATGTATAGGAAAAGTAAACAACCAAATAATCTTCTTTTTTTCTTTTTTAAATGTGTTGCTCTACAAAATGGGACTATTTCATGGTATGCGTGCAAAACTATTACGTAGAAGACCCAGTTGTGGATCGAGACAGTGCTGGGTGCCCTAAACATGCAGCCAAGGCTCTTTCTAATATGCTTACAATCTCGGTCATTGATGGTCGATCTCGACCTTCTAATTTAACGCAATCTGCCGCTAGATACCCAACATATGCCACTGCCTCAATTTCAAATGGTGTAGGCGGCGGCACTTTTGGGTCCAAAACCCTATGAATTTCATCTTGAGCAATGTAGGGTACTACAAAATCAACTACATTGCGTGGCACTCTATTCTCGTTTCTATGAATTGCCTTGTACCCTGACAACATTTCTAGCAATACCACTCCGAAGCTATAGACATCACTCTTGGTTGTCAATTTTTGAAGTCTGTAGTACTCGGGATCCATATAGCCAACTGTGCCAGCAGCACGAAGCGAAAGGTGCGACTCCTCGTCTACAGGGCCCATCAATGATAGGCCAAAATCGGACACCTTGGCAGTCCACGTGGCATCCAACAATATGTTGGACGACTTGATGTCGCGGTGTATGATTGGTGGAACCGCATACACGTGTAGGTACTCAATCCCCCTAGCTGCGTCTAATGCGACCTTAATGCGTGCAGCCCATGAGACTAGAGGAGAGCTTTGGAGCCTGTGGAGATGGTCATTGAGGGTTCCATTGTGCACGTACTCGTAGACCAATACGCGCTCGTTGCTATCTTCACAAAACCCATATAGGCGGACGAGGTTCTTGTGGTGGACGCGGGACAAAGCTTCCAGCTCGTTTAGGAAAGCATTGTCTTTGTCATCCTCGCGCTTTGTGGCATATGGTGAAGTCGTTGAAGACGTTGATATCTCAGCGCGCTTGATAGCCACTTCTCGGCCATCATCTAGAGTCGCGTGGTAGACGGAACCGAAGCTCCCCGTTCCAATCTTGTGGTCTTCAGAGAAGTTATTTGTCGCTTCAAGTAGTGTTTGCAAAGAAAATTCCTCCAATTGGCCTCCACCATTTCCCAAGCTAATCAAGTGGCTAAACCGCTTCTCCAGAACGGGTGCTGGGCCTGGTGGTGGTGCAGCTGGTCGATCCTCAGCCTCAGCTGCGGTTCCTGTCTCGTCCAAGGGGCCTGAGTCATGGACGCGGCAGCCTTTACCTTTGCAATATCTGAACAGAAAGAAACAACAGACTAGTAAAAGAGCCGACGACCCCACGCACCCCACCACTAGGAAAGCCACCATCTTGTCATCCCAACCAGTGCTTCCGGTTTCCTCTCCAGGTTGCGGTGGTGGTAGACAAGGCTTGCAGATGTTCATTTGTTGACCACAAATTATGGAAGACCCTCCTAATGGGCCGCATGGACATTCACTCCTACACGACAAAACATGCTCAAACACCGGGAAGTTTGAATCAAGAATATTATCACCCCAACAATAAAGGGAGTCCGATAACGCAACTCCACAGAAAACGCTGCGCTTTGCTTCAATCGCGGAGAAATAGGTCCCCCGCAAGTTTTCTGGCAGACTGAATTTTTGTTCGCCCCAGCAAACAATTCTTCCATCAAGCTTCAGAGCACAACTACGGTTCTCTCCCAAAGCCAATGATGTGAACTCCCCCCGAGGTTTCTCGCCCACCATATCTCCCCAGCAATACAAGCTACTGTTGTCCTTATAGATGGCACAAGCATGCCTGAACCCAGCAGAAACCACGCTATAGTTCCCGCTAGGCTTCTTGTTAACAACTTGATTAGCACTATTGCTCCCAAAGCAAGTAATATTTCCAATTTGCGATAACCCACATACAAAATTCTCACCCACTGCAATTGTTGAAAAGTTATGATCGATACTCGGAGGGAATCCGCGCCACTGCCAGCATTCTAGGCGACTGGTCTCGTTTACAAGACCACAAATGTGAGAATTCCCAGCATCAAGTTCTTTGAGAGCCGGGCCACGATAGATACGCTTGGAGGGCACAGCACCTTCGGTAGAGAACCTCCACCTCCAACAACGCATGATCGATGTGGATGAGGAAGATGGCGGCCTCAACGCGCAGACAAACCCTTTTCCAGCGACTATCCCAGAAAATGACTTGTTTGGATTCACGCTGATTCGAATTCCTTGAGGGAAACTAGTACAGTTAAGGAGGAAAACTAGCTGGTTAGGGGCCTTAGTTATTGCACAGATTAATGTTTGATCAGAAGTCTCGGAAATCGATACAGTGGAGAGTGAATAAACGAACGGAATACAAGAAACAAAGGATAAGGAGACGATTAAGGGGAGGATAAAGTTGGAGTTGTTAAAGATGAAAGCCATAGAAATGATGGGCAAGTTTTGATAATATCATGGTGGGTAAGGAGGAGGTGAGATGGAAAATGAGAAAATGTTATGGGAGGAGCATGAGGTTTTCGGCCAATTTGAAGGGTGTATAGGAGTTTCGAAAAGGGGGGGCCAAAGAGAAAAGTGAAGGAAAACGCGGTTTCTTTAGAGAGGGTTTGTGAGGACCAAAGACCAAGTCATTTGAAAAGTTGATAGTTTTAGAAGTGGACCGTTTAGTCGTTAGCCCAAGGAGAGCTGAAAACTACAAAACACTAGTCATTAATCCAAAGCCTAAGGTCCTAACCTTCCGTTCAAAATTAGGTCGAGAAGATGATTTTAGAGCTGAGCAGCCACAGTTGTCATTGGTAAATCCAACTTGGAGTAGATAGATCTATATGATCATAGTTTATCTGGTCTGTGGAAGTAGGTTCGTATCATACGTGCAGGTTAAGGAAGGAGTCAGGACCCACAAAAGCCATATAAAATAAATCTCATCCTATGCTTTGTGTAATTTCTTTGCAATTGCATCATCAGTGATTAACGACTTTCATATATATATATATATATTTGACTCTTCTTATTTAATATTTTTTTTGTCTACACCAAAATACAAGTTGAAGTCAGCTGAGTCCATTATGCAATCATGATTCATGTATCTACATTATCCACGTATGCTGTAATATAACTAGAGGTGCTATCATAAATTGGTAATCATCGCCATAAGAGCAACCAATTATATGTTTTTTACCCAAAGTAAGAACTACTTTATTTAATAAATAAGTAGACTCATCTCATTAAAATGATATTTTTATGAACCCTAAGTAGGACATTTTTAGTTCCATGGTGTGGTCTGAAACTTCTCTGTCTTCCCTCTGATTTCAACCCAATCAATCCAGAGTGGTTAAGCTGATTTCCTCTTTAATTGTGGACTTTAAGACTATATGCCATCTTCCTCATCCAATTTTACTCCAACATTCGGCCCCTAATGTTCATGTTTTGTTGCTCTAGAAACTTTGGTTTCTTGAGACCGATATATAATCTGTGCATTCCACATCAGCAATTACCTTTAGGTATTTTTAAATATCAAGCAGTTGATTTCGAAGTAATATTGCATCAAATCTGCTTGAAATGTTTCTTGTGCCTTTCATATGCAAAATTATTCCTGAATCAATAAATATATATATATATATATATATATATATATATATTTATATACATGTATTGCATATACAAAACCAGCAATAGGCTCCGCATCAGATTACAGCAACCAACACCATTTCGTCTGATACTTACTCTTGGAGCTCTTATTATAATCATAGGATCTACAATTTGGCCAACACTAGCGGAAGTCCTAAGATTTGCATGAAGTTTTTGAACCTCAGCTATTCCTGAAAGCAAATATGACTAGAGGAAAAACTTACTGTTTTTGTCAGAATCGTTTTTTGGGGACTTGAAAGCGCAAGGATCGGCATCAATAAGCATTTTGACCACCTCCCTCATAGTAGGGCGAACAGATGGAAGCTTAGTAGTACAAAGGACTGCAACCTTCAAGACCTTAATCATATCATCTTGGACAGAATGAGTTGCCACTTTATCATCCAGAACCCTGAGAACACTTTCACGATCATTGAGATGATTTAAAACCCAATAAACAATATCTTTTCCTTCTCCATATTCCTCTTCAACAGGTCTTCTACCTGTAATTAGTTCTAGCAGCACCACGCCAAAGCTATATACGTCACTCTTTTCAGTGACTTTAAGACTATATGCCAGCTCTGCATAGTAAAATTGAAGTCTAGACATTAGTAACAATAGACAATCGCAATTCCCTGAAGGACAATGGATTTATATAAAAACCTCAGCCACGCAAGTTTACAAAATTAGAATTTTCATCAGGTTATCACAACTAATTTCCCTTAGTTTAATAAATTTTTCCATTTTATTGTTTTTGGGGGGGGGGGGGGGGGGTAATATAGACATAAGGACAGATAACTTGAAGGAATGAACCATTCTTTTGACTTAAGCAGACACCTACAATTCGGTTACACTTTACCTATCAAAAAAAAAAAAAATTGGTTACACTTCAGAAATTAACCATATGCCAGTGGATCATATCTTAGTGCGGGTTTTCAAGTAGACGCTCTATAAGAAGCAACCATCAAAATTACATTCTCAACAAAGAGCATTTAATACTAACTAGTTCTGAAAATGTTGCCTAAGATTTATTATATCCACGTTTCCTGCCAAAACCACACATGATCCTTTCATGAAATATTAAGGTCCTATGGCTAGGAGACAGATAACCGCCAACATGAGGGCTTAATGAATATCTTTCATGGTTTATTTATCCATGCATGAAAAAAGAAAAGAAAATAAGTTTTGAAACACACCAGGAGCAATATAGCCGTGAGTGCCAGCAAAACAGCTATAATCAGACCCTTTATGAGACTTCTCAGCAACCTTTGCAACCCCAAAGTCAGCAATTTTTGGCTCGTAATCCTCATTAAGTAAAATGTTGCTTGATTTTATATCCCTATGAATGATAGGTGGTGAACAATCATGGTGCAGATATGCAATCCCCTTTGCAGCTCCCAAACAAATTTGATACCGCCGGTACCAATCCAGTTCTGGCTGCCCAACTTTGATGTCTCTGTGAAGAGCTTGAAACAGATTTCCATTTTCCATGTACTCAAATACCAGAAAACTTGAGCCTCCTTTTAGCAGAGATGCATAAAGCTTCAGTATATTTCTGTGCCTGATTTTTCCCAGAATCTCCATTTCTGCTTCCAAAATCTTCACGCCATCTCCTTTCCATAGTTGCTTTACAGCCACTGTACTTCCATTTTTCTTCAAATCCAGTCGATAAACTTTTCCTGTAGCACCACTTCCAATCACATTTTCTTCTTCCAGATCACATATTTCATCAGCATTGATATCTACTTGGTGGAAAGATGCAAGTTTCCATTTAGGATCTACTTTCTTCTCCCCTTCCAACTCATTTTCCATATCAGCCTCACTAAGCTTGAAGTTCTTATAACTCACAAGCAATAATCCAGCTAATAGGACAACCAAGGTGGATGCTATAACACATAACAGAACGAATTTACCTGCAAAGATCCCTCTTTGACTATGGTTTTTAGTACAAACATTTATGCTTGAAATGATTTTAGAATTTTGGTTAACACAGAGTCCCTTGTTTCCAAGATATGCTGTGTCTCCACCCATGGTCAAAAGATTAGATGGAACCCTTCCCGATAGCTGGTTTTCAGACAAATCAATGGAGCTTAACCTCAATTTCTCCAAGTTTTCAGGAATCAAACCTGTAAGTTCATTTCTCGAAAGATTCAGAGAGTTCAACGAGGTCATTGAAGAAAATGTTTCTGGTATATTTCCTGTCAAAGCATTTAAGGCAAGATTCAAGTCAACAAGCCTCACACAGTAACCCAGTTCAGGGGGTATTGATCCTGTCAAAGAATTCTTTTCCAAGTGCAAGGATGATAATTGCAGCAGAGCACCGATTTCAGAAGGTATTTTACCAGTGAAGTTATTACTGCTCAAATGAAGCCTCTCTAAGTTTTTCAGCTTGCCAAGTTCTGGTGGAAGCTCACCTGAAAAGTTATTGTTCGGTAAAACCAACTGACTCAAGTTAGCAGAAAACCTGATCTCAGCGGACATACCTCCACTAAAATTGTTATCACCAAAATCAATCATTCTTACGTATGGAAGTGCCCAAACCCCATCGGGAACTTTCCCAGACAAGCGGTTCATATTGATTCTCAACCTCTGTAGAGACTTGCACTCAGCATAAGACCCTGGCAATTCTCCGGAAAATTCATTTCCCAAAGCAAGTAAGAACCTTAGCTTTCTGTTTTCACACAAGAACTTGGGGAAACCACCCGAAAACCTATTCTCAGATATGTCGATGCTGTCCAACGGTGAAAACCGGCCAAAATTCAAAGGAAACTCCCCGGTAAAGCTGTTACCATAGATTGAGAACCCAACAAGATGCTGCATATCTCCAAATCCTGCAGGGAATTCCCCGGAAAAGTTGTTCTTATAAATCTGGAAAACCACCAAATTCTTCAGACTCCCAATTTCAATGGGCAACTTCCCATGCATCCTGTTGGCAGAAGCATCGAATTCCCTCAGAAAGGTCAGGTTGGCAAGCTCTCGTGGGATTTCTCCAGCCAAATTGTTATCGAAGAGCTCGATCTTGTTCAGTTTCTTTAATTTGACAATCGACTGGGGGAAGTTCCCAGAGATCTTGTTACTCGATATATCAAGCGTCTCCAGCTCCTTGAGCTCGAAAATAGACTCTGGAATGTCTCCCTTCAAGTTAGCACCCCTCAGAAATAACCAAGTCAAGTTCTTCAAATTCCCAAGAGTCTCAGGAATTTCACCCTCGTCGAATTCATTCTCACCGAGCCCCAGGGAAATCAATCCGGTTAAATTCCCCACCCAACTTGGCAAGGAACCCAAAAAGTAGTTCAGTGAAAGATCGAGAATCTCCAAGCTTCTCAGCCCGGAGAGGTCGGGAATACGTCCGATCATGTTGTTTTCGGTGAGATTCAACACTCTAAGGTTGCTGAAGTTACTCAGTTCCAAAGGAAGCTTTCCGGAGATGTTATTGGACGGCAACGAGAGTACAGTCAAGCTCTCGAGGACAGAAATAGAAGGCGAGATCACCCCCGAAAGAGACTTGCTTTCAAGAGAGATTTCGGTGACTCTACCGGAAACCGGGTGGCACGTAATGCCGGAGAACTCACAGGGAGAGTCTGAAGCTTTCCAGGATTGCAAGCAATGGTGGGGGTCATTGAGCTGGTTTTTCCAGCGGAGTAGGGCTTCGGATTCGGCCGTTAGGGGCGTACAAGGCGGGAAAAGAGAGAAGAACAGGAAGAACAGGAGGATTGGGAACCGGAGGCTGGGAAAGGGGGTAGTTGTGGCCATTGAGGAAAAGAGCAGGGGCCAAATGGTAAGTAAAAAAGAGAGGGGGGAATGGATCTAATCTGCGTGGTGATGTAGCACTATACGTAGTGGGGGGGTGTGAGCATGAAACGCCATTAGTACCCGAGTGGTCACCATCTTGGGAACAGCTGAGCAGGAAACAAAGGTTCTACAAATGAAATAATTGTGCCGATTATTATTATAATATTTATTTATAATTAAAGCACCTATAAAATAAATAAAATGTTGAGAGCGTTGAAGTTAATCAACAAACAAACAGCGAGCATTAGCAAGAAAGAAAGACAAAGATCGAAAGCTGAGGTTAAAACGTCAATTTTGTTTGTAGCTGTGGATGAGTGGCGTACGTGGTAATGAAAGAATCAAACCCTACTTCAAAGTTACTCATATCTTTTACATTTGCAATTTAACTCAACTAAAACAGATCCATATTCCTCCATGTAATCACCAATTCTAAATCCAACATTTTTGTGAATTACCTTCAACCATTCCAAATCTAACACCCAACTTTGTGAATTACCCTTTTTTTTCTTGTACTTTATGAACTATACCATTAAGAAAGGAAACTTAAAAAAGCAAACAACTTGAATCAAATATTCGAGGGGGTGAAAAAGAGGGAGAGAAAGATTTAAGGAAAGAGAAAACAAGCAGATATCTGCGAAGAAGTTGCAAGGAAGGTGATTATGTATGTAACCATTTAACCTGAAATTTGATAGATGCGAGAACCAAAAGACCGCAGCTCAAATCTGATGTGCTCCATGCATGTTTTCCAAGTCCAACTGCTTGCTGCTTCGGTTTCACAATTCAATGGAGAGAGATTCCTCCTCAAAAGAAAGTAATTACTCAAAACAGAATTTGTAAAGTAGAAGATAGCAGAGCTCCCTGATCTGGACGTAAAGCTCCCGGCCACAGCTTTTCAAAATGGACGACGATGAGAAGCCGAGAAATCTGTTAAGGAAAGGAAAGGAAAGAAAAACAAAACATGGCAGAAGAAAGAGCTGTAGTGAGCAGAGACGGTACGTGAGCTAAGCAGTGGCCAGTGGGGTGTAGGCCATAGGGCCACGAGACGATGGAGTGGAGACAAATATGCTTTAGTAAGGTTTCCTGGAGTTTTACTTACATCCCCCACCATCTCGATAACAGCGAAAAGCGATCAGATTTTGGAGCTAAACGTCCTTGTTGTTTCAAGAAAGAAAATGAAAATAAATGCGTTGCCTTATATTTCGGTTACTTTGGATATTTTGGAGATCGTATAGAGTCAAAGTTGTCATCGAAAGTGTGGAGAACAATATGGGACTTGGCTTTTTCCACGCTATTTATATTTATTTGATGGGTTAGAGCATTGGAAATAGCTTAATTATTATTAAGTTTATAATTTAATTAGAATGTTATTTTTTGATTATAATATGGACTAATTAAAATATTAATTTATATTAAACTAATTATCTTAAAGTCTAAATAATAATAAAATAATATTTTTTTTAATAATATTAATTTTTTTTAACATTTTACAAATACACTTCATATATTAATTAATTATATTTTTTCATATAAAAAAAATTCAACTATTTATTTCCGCATCCTAATTATTTAATAAATATATTCTACCCAACATGTATTGTAAAAGAAATGTTGCTATCTACAGTTATTGGGAGGTAGAGAAATATTAAAAAAATAATTTGGCCTATCTACAGGAGCTCTCCAAATTTATCTATTATAGCTAGTCCAATGCAAATATTTTTCTTCACATTTCCTTTCAATTTAGATTTACATTGGCAAATGGCTAGGTTATTGCCAATATTCTTATATATATTAATATTATATGTATTAAATAAAACTTTTATATTATTAATATTTTTTAATTTAAAATTTGAATTTCATAATCTTTATAATATATTAATAACTGAAAAAAAGTTAGAGATCAACCACTATTTAGAGAGCAGCTACAACACATCTTACATGGTTTAACCAAACTACCAGAAACACTTCATAATAAAACTACACCGAGAGTTGATGAGAGAGAAGTACTGATGAGAGAAAGAGCTGGTCTTATTTAGAGAGCTGATGAGATAGAAGTATTGATGAGAGATGGTATGCGTGTAGAGAAAGAAAACAAAATGATATATGTGCTATGGATTAGCCGCTCTAAATAACTAACACATCAACATATTGTTATATAAAAATTATAAATAATATTTTCCCACAACATCATGTTCGGAAGTTATATAGAAGGCGGAGAAGTGCTCGAAATATTTCTTAATTATTTTTGTTTTTCTTTAAAATAATATTAAAAAAAGAAGAAAGAAACAGTGGTACGGTAGTTGTACCGTCCACTCATTTTACTTCAAGTGTTGGACAAAGTAATTAAAATTAAAGTATGGTTAAAATATTTATGTGCGGTCGTGAGAGATCAAGTACCCCATCATATCGCAACAATAATAATTATGAATGAGCAAATTGATAAGTGTCTTATCTATAATCATTCTTATTTAATTTCATTTATTTTTTTTTTCTTAATAAAATAAAATATTTATAAATATATTAACAGTTACAAGATATAAGATTTAATAAGATAAGAATCTCTATAATCTTCTCAAACTAACATATTACAACACGAAAAAAAAAAAAAAAGATCTAGAACTAAAAATATAGCTCCTATCCATTTTATATAATATCATAAATAGATTATAGAACTGCGACTAGAAGCAGCAATAAATGGTTATGTTCTGCAACTTGTTGGTATGGACTAGTTGGAAAAAACTTTCACTTGATCCTTGATTAGGGAAAGTAAGAATATAGCGTAGCAACTGAAAACTGTGAGGAATCGACAGGGGTGGGCATTAGTGGTGGTGCATGCAAGCCACTCTTCATACCTTGAGTGAATAGAACAGTTAGATCTAGAAGATTCGATGCCGTTGATCCAAAAACTGCTGCATGTGGCGGCAAAGAGCTCTAAGAGGCGCGGCGGCGTGTGAGACGTACGTGTCGCATATATGAGCAAATGTCTTTCGCCGTTTGGATGATCGGCACCTGGAGAGGCGCGTGTCAACCTTATGCCGCCATAAAGTAGCAGATCGGCAAAGTCGAACAATACTAATGAACCAAAAATAGACAAAATTGAACAAAAATAAACAAGGTAGTGGCCGACGAGGAAGGGAGGTAAGTGGAGGCAAAGCACCAACCCCCTTCCCCCCAATGATTTTCCTAGGTGGGGCGATGGGGAGTTTGGAGAGAAAATAACATTTCGGGGGCAAACTTCCGAAGAGAGAAGTCGCAACTCTTTTGTTTTTCTTTCCGTTCTCTCTTCTAGAAATACTTTGGGCAGATTGAATTCTCTCATCTCATTTAATCAATATAACTTTTTTAAATTTTCACATAAAATAAAATTAACAATTCAATTTTTTCAAATTTTAAAATAAAAATAATAGTAAAAAAATATATTCTAACAATATTTTATTTAACTTTCAGCTTTTATCTCAACTTATCTCATCTCAAAACAAACAATGGTATTCATATATATTTTTATCTTCAATTTTATTATATTTAGTATGTTTTTTTTAATTAGATAATTAGTATGTGTTATATCTTTAACAGCAATAAACATTTGGCATATGAGGAATCAATTTGAGAACTCTTTTACTCATCTTTGTGTTTTGTTTCAGACAGGTCCGAAAGCTTTACTAGAATTTAAAACAGCTTAATAAAAACAAGATATATCTTCTCGAGGGATGGCAATGGACCCTTGTAACTGGAATCCTCCTACTCCAAGTGTTACTAAGATTAATTGGGATGCAAATATGAGTGAAGAACAAGGTATAGAAGGTTTTGGTATTGTAGCATGTGATTCTCAAGGCAGAGTGATGGTCTTCAAAGATTTTCAAAATCGAGTTTCTTTGATCCTCTTCTTGGAGCATTGGAATTGGTTTATGTATATGCGTATGTAAAATCACTTCTTTTGCATATCCACTTTGTTATTCAAGAAAAATCTTCACATTGGCTTATGTATATTTGGGATAAAATAATAATAAAATATTAGATCAATGTGGATGAAAGAATGTTTACAAAAGAAGTGAGTAAAATATATTTTGTGGAGTGAATAATAGATTTCCAAATTTACATAAATATTATTCATAACTAGCTAAATATTTGAAATTCCATAAATTAATATAGAGGAATTTAAGCTTCAATTATGCAAAATATGACTTTGTATATGTATATGCATAGACAATACTTAATGTTGTACAGTTCGTTAGTGAGCTGGGATGCAATTCACCTATCTTTGAGGGTGATTCCCTTTCAATTGTCAAAGGTTTAAAGCTACCTATGGATAGATGGGATAGGGTGGGAATGATTCTTAGGGATACTAGATTTCCTTATCATCTTTACAGAATCGGAAGGTCTCATTTGTTAAACGAGCTGCTAATACATATGCTAATCATCAGGCAAAATTTGCTCTATTTCTACCTCAGGATGTAGTTGATCTGGCTGTTAGTCCAGAAAACTTGAATTATATAACTCTTGTTTAAGTGAATGAAGTTTCTCTTTTCTAAAAAAAAAAAAAAAAAAAAAAGATTGGAGGAATTAAAAGTTAACATTACCGTGTATATTTCAATTAATTACCGTATAGTTTATTATTATTATTATTATTTTTATTTTCGGACCCAATGGTTGGCGTTTGAATTCAAAATTTGGGACCCATCTACAAGCAATCGCATTAATGCAAGGAGTGGGTGGGAGCCAATTGATCGAAATATATTAAGTTATTAACACCAAACACAACAAAAGACAACCAAAAAAAAAAAAAAGAGAGGAGGAAATTAAAATATGGGGTTCATGCGGACAACAAAAACTTGATAAAAACTGGCAGATTTGAGAGCCGACATGACCCCTCTGAGATCTATCGTCTTTCATCTATTTCCAGACCTTTCTATCTTCAACCGACACTGGCGGTGTTGGGCATCCATCCCTATACCATGCGGTTCATAATCAGGACAGCCAGCCTTTCTTTTTTAGTTTTTGAAAAAATACAAAACTATATAGGGTGGGATGAAACAGGCGAGTAGAAAAGAGAGGGATTGCGATAAGTAGAGCTCTCAAATGGAAACTTTTCTTCAACGGACTCAACATACCAATTCTATAATACTATTTCACTCGCACGTCTCTTTCTTAATTCTTAATAAATAAATAAGGATGTTTTGCATGCATAATAATCGGGACTTGAAATTTCTATTCACTCTAGTTCCTACCAATCACATAACACTACTATATACTTGTAAAATCATATGAATGTATGATACGATGTAATCCTAAATAATGTATATAATATTGCCTCATGCACATCAATTCTACTAATGTTTTGGCGATGTTTATCTTAATTAATGCCATGTTAAAAAAGTAACTAATTATATCCAAGGAAAAAAGATTAAAAAAATTAAGGAAATTAGAAAAAGTTTTGTGTGTGGAGGAGGGAATGGTGCAGATCTCTTTCAAAATGAGATTGAGTGCGATATAACACTAGGGTGCATCAATAAGGAATAGCTAGCACGACTTGACTCATTCAACCATGGAATTAGGATCCAAATCCAAAACAAAACAAAATGCCCCACAACAAACAAAATATTGTGGGGATACTGTGAAGTGTTAAGCATCCAGCTCAAGCTGAGTTATTCTAAATCTACTTGAGTAGTACTGATAAAACAATTACCTGATACAACGGTAGCCTGTGACGTCGCATGATCCTCTCCCTGTCCGCATTCTTCTTCGACCCTAAAATAAAATAAAATAAAATGCAACTCTCAGCTTCCCACAGTAGTGCTCCATTTTGAGTGACTTGGGCTTGGGTCTTTCTGTTACTGGGTCGGGATGTACTGGATTTAGCCTCGGCTTATAAGCAGTGGACCATATTGGACTTAAATTTGGGCCCTAAAAAGGGAGTTGCGTCGTATTTTTCTTGGCATCTGTTCTGTTGCTAATGCTGTAGCTTAGATAAATATTCCATGTGGCGTGCAAGAATAGTTAGATCAAAAAGTCTAAATGCAGTCGGTAATCGCAGGTAGAACGCAGGCACTGACGTGGATATCCACGTCGTTTAGTGAAAGGGGACGTTTTGTCCGAAGGGGCTTAACGAAACGGGATTGAAATTCAAGGCGGGAAACAAAAATGCAACGCGGTAGAGACAAACTACATCTAAACGGTGCGGATTGGTGTTTACCAAAACACACCGTATCATTAAGAGTAATATTATAAATTAGTTACTATTTATTTTCATACTTATATCTATAACTTTTTCATAAAATATGGAGAGATTTTCATAGAGCGTATGCATGCTTTTCTCATAAGGTGTAGGGTAGGTTAATGAATAGTAACTAATAAAAATTTTTATTCATTAAACCACATTCCTCTTTCCATTTTCTGTTTCTCTTCCCCATTTCACTTTCCCAATTCCCATCTGTGAACTTAGGGTTTCTCCTCTTCGCATTCCCTTTCCTCGTCTTTGTCTTCATCGTGGCACTAGCTAGGATTCCCCTTCTAGTTGCCACTGTCAGCTTCCCTTCCCCTTCCCAGTCGCTGCGGTCAACTTCCCATCCTCTTCCCAGTTGCCTATGATGATTCTCCCTCCCCTTCCCCGTCACTACTAGGGTTGAAAATCGACTACTTTGGCACGGTTTTTGGACAAAACCAACTCCGACCGACAACTGAAAAGTGGGGAGAACAATCGATCATAACTAATCGATAGGAAGGAGGAAAACCTGCCATATCGACTCTAGCAGTTCTCGATAGGCATTCGGTTCTCCTTGCCGTGAGCTGCTTCTGAGAGAATAGAGAGAGAGAGAGAGAGAGAGAGAACGGCGTCATTTGATACATATTTTTTCCATACATTTTTAATAAAATGATGTCGTTTAGTTTAATACCAAACGACTTCGTTTTCATTATTTGTTGTATACTTAAGGTGTAAAAGGAGATCATTCTACTTAAATTTAAGTGAAACGACATCGTTTTGATTAGGGTATATTAAAAAAAAATAGTTTTACCCCTTCGATTGATTCAGCGGTCTGATCCAGCTTTAAACTGGGACCGAACCGCTGAATGTCGGGTCCTTCAATTTGTCGCCGCACGCTGGCCGATTCTCCACCTGTTCTTGACACGGCCGGTCGGTTCCCATCGGTGGCAGCCAGTCCCGTCGATTTTTTTTCAACCCTGGTCACTACGGTAGTTCCAACTTCCACCTCCCCTTCCTACGTTGCTCTACCACATCTTGATCCATCGACGCTTTAGTAGGTCGAGCTCAAAATCCTTCTATAATCTTAGGTGAGTTAGGACTAACTCTAACTTCAACGGTTGTTCTGTTTTAATTTACATATATGCAATACATACTACATATAACATCCATTTACATGCATACAATTATTCTTGAGGTGCATAAAAAAGGGGCTACCAAAGAGAGCCGGTACATACATATACTTAAACCTTTATACCTTAGCATAGGTTCATAAAACATTTTCATTCTAAGAATTTTTCTTTTCTTTTCATTTCATAAAAGAACATTTTTCATAAAGCATTTCATAAACCATTCTTTTTCATTTTCATAAAGCAATTTCAGTCCCCTGCAAATAATTCGAGAAACATCAACACAACAGGCCAAAATGTCTCATGTATTATAAGAGGCAAAAATGTCTCATGTATTACATTTTTTTAAAATATCTCCAAAAGAATTCTCATGCATAGCTAACAACAACATTTTCAGCATAATCTTCAAGCAGTTTCAGCCACCTGCAAATAATTGGAGGAACATCAACACAAACTTTCTTAATACTTAAACATGTTTAAAAAATGAAATAATATATTTTTTTTTCAAGGTATAAAAAATACTCACTCCTACAATAAGCGCTCCGCCTGTGTCCCATCACCATGCTCTCCAGCTATGCTCTGTAAGAATAGTTAAATACGCCACTTGAATCGGCCAACTAATTTCCATAAAATGAATTAAATAGAGAAAGAACACAGCGGGCGGAATAGAAGAACTACTAAAATTCTTTTATCTGTCTTTTTAGTTTTACTCTAATGCTCAAAACGCGCTCCTAATGTTTTGGGCCTTTTTCCAATGTGAACGGCAGCTGTTATAACTAAAATAATATTTAGCAACGGGTCGGGTCATAATCATCACATACTAAAACAAAAAATGGAATTTATATTTTCCTCATCCATCTGTCTGACCTCTCTCTTCCTTTATTGAATCTATCGGTCTTTTTTATTTATTTTTTCAAAATAAGATTATATTCTCTTTCCTTTAGTTTTTAGTTTTTAGTTTATTGGTTTGTGAAATTTCATAAACAATTATTTGGATTTATATTTCTAACTCTAATATCTCCACTTTCCAATGCCCCTAATAATATTATATAATTCTTTCTTTGTTTTTCTGCAATTATTTTGCATTATCTGAACGCGCCGTCAGTATCTGCCCTGCTCTGTTTTCTTCCTTTCACTTGGACAAAATATATGAGCATGGCACATGCAGTTATTATCTGAAGTAAAAGCGTATTTATTTACTGATGGCGGGTGTTATCAAATATGTCGTAGGGATGTCAAAGATGTTTTCGACTGATTTCTAAATGAAAAAAAACAAAAGGGACATGATCACGTCCAACAAAAAACAGAATTTTCTTTGACTATCGAAACAAGAAGAATAATCAACTTCCTTTTCTAACTTAAAAAATCACCATAAACATTGCCGTGAAAACAACAACATACATACATACATACATACCCTCTCTGCCTATTTAAATCCCAGTCGTGTTTTGCTGTTCCTCGCCAAACACAGATGTTGCCTTAAGTTGTTCCCTAGCCAATTCTTGTTAAGCAGAAAGATATGGATCTCTTTATTTCGTATCTACTTCAGATTGTAATCCTGTGCATGTCTCTTCCTCTCATCGTCCGCATTTATAGACGCAAATCTTCTTCACGCAATCTTCCGCCAGGTAGAAAAGGATGGCCCATCATAGGTGAAACCCTGGAATATGCCATGGCGAGTAAAAATGGTGATCCAGACAAGTTCATTGCTGATAGAATGAGCAAATACTCACCAGAACTGTTCCGAACCTCCTTGCTTGGAGAGAGCTTTGCTGTGTTCTGCGGCCCTTCTGGGAACAAGTTCTTGTTTTCAAGTGAGAACAAGTATGTCACCACCTGGTGGCCACACTCGATGGAACGAATTTTGCTTTTTCCCCTCGACGTCGAGTATTCTACCAGAGTAGAAACCGCCAAAATGCGTAGCTATCTCCCCGAGTTTCTCAAGCCAGAAGCTCTACAACATTACATACCTATAATGGATTCTTTGGCTAAACAACACTTGGAGACAGATTGGTTTCCTCATAAAGAAGTTAAGGTTTTCCCATTAACGAGGAAGTACACCTTTGCATTGGCTTGTCGGTTGTTTATGAATATCAAAGACCCCGACCACGTGACCAGATTCGGGAATCCCTTCAGTCTTGTCACGGCTGGCCTCATATCCATTCCCATTAACTTTCCAGGTACAGCTTTTAGCCGTGCCATCAAAGGAGGCAAACTCATTCGCGAGGAGCTTTTATCCATCATTAGAAAGAGAAAGATGGAGCTCTCAGAGAATAAAGGGTCGACACAAGTAGACTTGTTGACTCGCATGCTCCTTATAAGAGATGAAAATGGCAGGGGAATGGAGGAGAAGGACATTGCTAATAAGATTATAGGTTTCTTCATTGCCAGCCACGATACGGCAAGCACTGCAATTACATTCGTCCTGAATTACCTTGCAGAGTTTCCCCATGTCTATAGCGAGGTCTTGAAAGGTAATATTTTGATCAGTATCTCCTATGCATATTGCAAGGTCAAAGGCATTCCTTTCTTTATGCTGCAGCTCTTAGGAAGCATATAGTTTAATTAATTAGATCTGATAGTGGTTTGCTTGTTTTAATAGAACAAATGCAGATTGCAGAGTCCAAAGGTCCTGATGAGTTGTTGAATTGGGATGATACTAAAAAGATGAAGTATTCTTGGAATGTGGCATGTGAAGCAATGAGGTTAGCACCACCTGGTCAAGGGGCATTCAGAGAGGTCACGTCTGAATTCACTTATGCAGGTTTTACAATTCCAAAGGGATGGAAGGTATGCAGTTTTAAGTATCTATGCATATATACAAGCCAATTAATTATTGAGGGTATCAATCAATTATAAACAACTTGGAATTTGGCTTTCTCAATCTCTATTTTCTTGCAGACCTACTGGACGGTAAGTTCAACACACAAAAATCCCAAATATTTTCCTGACCCAGAAAAGTTCGATCCTTCAAGATTCGAAGGAAAGGGGCCTGCACCATACACTTTTGTACCGTTTGGAGGAGGACCTAGAATGTGCCCGGGGAAAGAATATGCACGATTAGAAATTCTCACTTTCATGCATAATGTGGTCACCAAATTCAAATTGGAGAAAGTAGATCCATACGAAAAGATTACATACAATCCATCACCTACTCCAGTGAATGGTCTTCTGGTTCGTCTCGACCCTATGAATTAACTTGTATGAAAAGTTGGTGACTCGATTATGTTAAATAAAGCTTGTACCAGCAGCTGTCATCCCTTAAAAAGAGTACACCTTTAGCAACATATACCTTTGTGATCCATCTGCAAGATCAATGTTTAGAGATTTCTATCGTGTCTTACAGATGTTGTATTTGAGAGAGAATTAATTTAAGTACTTCGATTTCATTTGATAAAATATTTTCTTTGCTCTAGTGTGTCAAGTACTTCAATTATGCATGGTGAAGATCGCAAAACAGGCAGGTAGAAACCAGTAATCAAACTACAACATGGCTATTGTATTTCAGGGATCTATTCCCCTGACTAAACGTGATCTTTTTCTCTCTGGCTAAACTCGGAAAATGTAATGCCAAAGCTACGGGTACCTGTTGCCACACACATTAACAAGGGATCAAGTTCCTCTCAAATTTTTGCTTGAATTTGAGGGTGTCAAGTAAAAAAGAGAGTGATACATAAAAGTTGATTTCTAAGATATTTATTGTTACCTGTATAAATGAATAATAAATGGCATAAGCCTTACTTTATATGTATATCTCTGATCTCCCACTTAAAATTCTCAAATTCAGACAAAATAAAAATACGAGAGATACTCTTCTATTAATAAGCATTGATTTTCTTATTTTCATGTTGGTGCACCCAATATCCACGACGGATGAGGTAAAAAGTTTCTTCACAAGATGCATGAGGTATACATCATGACCAGCTAATAAAATCATTATCGTCTTATTTCCCTACAGAAAGATAATGATAATGATAAATACAAACGGCCTAATGATGATTGACGGCATTAATTACAAAGGCTTTGCCCCTTCTTCCCCCAACACGAGTTTGTTCAAACGTTGAAGCAGTAAATCAAAATCGTCTTGGCTTCGTATGAGGCTCAGACGTACGTAACGATCTTCAGCATTATACACGCTGCCTTCACGGCCATTAATATTGGCTCCTTGGAGGACCGCATTACAATCTCTGTCCTCTTCCCTCTCACACTTCACCCATGCATAAGCTGTCATTATCATTATAATTAATTGAGTTCAAAATTGTTAAAAATAAGAATGCTGGATTCATTCAAGTTGGTCTTTTTTTTTTTTTTAATCTTTGCTTTACGAAATGGAACATATAGTAGTACTATCTATGTGTGTAACCATGTTTTTTTACCTGGTGAAGATTCCCTAACTTCATGCAGAAAACTGCAGTACTGAGGTGCAATTTTCTGGAGAGAGAAGCGTTTCGACATGGATAGAGTCTCACTCAATTTTTGCCATCGATCTCTCATGGTCTTGTACCCAAATTCAAAGATTTCTCTTCCTCCCCCTTCAATGACTACTTTTAAGAGCTTTAAAGCTCTTAATTGAGAATCTCGAGAAACACCAAAAGTGTTTAAGTTCATATACAGTATCATTCGTTCGTACACAGCCTTATCCTTTATTATCGCCCACCTGCATGCAGCATGGAACCCAACAATGAATCACCCAAATGCAGCCCATATTAATTTGTAATTATTACCAATTAAATTATCTACAACGGTTTAGAATTTAAGTACTAATACAGTCTAGTTAATGTGCTCTAGATAGTGATAAAGGGTTCTCTTCTTACCCGAATCTAGTGCTGGCATGACCCGTCAGTTTAGAAATTGTGAACACCATAACATCTTCATCTGCTGGAGTTGGAATGGCTGAAAAGTGTGGCCAATAATAGGCATGATCATGAATTGCTTTGGCATTTGGACCACTAAGAACTGCCTTGTTCGGCTGTCCATCCGGATTGTTTGGTGAAGTTACGAACTCAATGACATTCACAGTAGCATCTGGAGTACTGTTCTTCCATAGGGATGCATCTCCTTCAAACTTAAAGTTCATTGATTGAAAAATGTCCGTTTGCATTTTATAAACCTGTTGCAGTATTTTGATTCCAGCTTCATGTACATCATTTAAAAAAGAACTCAAGAGGTAAGAATGAACTAGGAATAAAAATCTCCAAGTTTTAGGACAACTCTTGCATAGAGAAATAAAATTCTAACTGTTATTTTTTTTTCCAATTATAACTAAGACGAATTTTATCATCTCAGCAATCTAATGATCATTCCATAATCTTCAATCCTTCTTCATTTGTATCTCATATCGAGAGGACGAACCTAAACATTCAAGCAAAGATAATATCTAGAATGTAAACTGTACTACGCACCCTAAATAAATATATAGAGTACTTGATATTATGAATGAATTAATACCAACCGGATAATAAGGAATTGATGCAACTATCGATGCGGGCATAGAGGAATTATCAGGGGATAATGCGTTAACAGCTGCATTAAGGATTTGAGTCGAGCCGGCACCAAAGACGATGTACCTTCCGGCAGTGACTGCATTTCCAACAATGGAATGTAAGATGCGGACGTGCCTCTCTAGCTCGTGACAGATGTAAGAGTGGTCACTGTATGCATACCCCATTCGATGCCATCCCGCCACTACAAGTGCACTGCTTGCTGCATGTTGCCTCCAGAATGGCTCCAAAAATAATGGATCTCCACTACAATATATAACAATTTATATTTAGATGCTTAATCTTATAATATACGCAATGTAAGGATCGAGGATGCATTATTGGTACTGATTATATGTAACATAGACTTGTGATCATGGATTTTCCTTCTTTAAAGCAGAGATAAAGGAACGGTGATATCGATAAAGTACTGGGAATATGATCCCATGCCTTTTTTTAAAAATAAATTGTTGCTAAAACCATTTTAAGGCATTTCTTTTGTTCATGAAGAATATTTAAAAGCTCACTACTGTAGATTCTCAAAACACCTCTTTCATTTCAGCACCCCACCAACATTGAGGTTGCATCATGGTCGCTCAGATGAATTTTTGTGAGTAATCTATATAGGGGTGTATACGTAGATCATCAAGGAAGATGACGTAGTTCCACCATTAATGCGCCTGCTACTTTTTATAGCCATTTATTATTATTATTTTTTAAAAACCGTTCAAAAAAAAAAAAAATCACGAGGAATACCATTACAAACCATTGACCAAGCCAAAACATGCCCAAAACCAACGAATAAGAACCCAGCCTATGAGCAAGACAACTTAAAATCTAAGTTGTTGCAAATATAATGCCAAATAGTCATTGTAGTATCAATACTAATATCTAAACTTCTGTTAAATCTTGATAAGAAAATATAACATGAAATTTTAATCTTCATGCATATCAGATTTTTGGATAGTTGAGAACACTGTCGTAATCAGAACAGTGGATATCAATCGGACATCGACTTTGACCAAATCATCCTTATTGGCAGAGGATGTGTTGCCACAACTAATGATTGCTTAATTTAGGATGACTTTTTCACTGTACCGTTTCCACTGTATACGAAAAGTTTCTCAAAGATGAAAACAATATATCTCAACAACCCATATGCACATATCAGAGACACAGAGAGAGAGAGAAAGGTACCCATCAGCATTTACAGCACAAGCAGGTGAAAACTCAGAGCAGTCGGGGCCTCCATAGCAAGAATTGCACTCACAAACCGGAGATTCCTTTTCGTTAAGAACCAACCCATCCAAGTAGGCTCTGCCATGACCTGAGCATGATATAGCAGCCACAGCCTCGGCATCTGCTGCAGCTTTTTTGCTCCAACTGAGGCCGAGCTTCCAATCTTCACCCACGTACAGATTGATGATAAAGAAGAGATTGAGAACCATGGAAGATACCAAGCACGCTACATACATGGACGCATTTTTCTTCGCCATGTTTTCTTTATGGGTGGGTTGGAAGGGTGGCTGTTTTCTTGAAGATTTTGGATCTACAGGGTGATGCCGGCCATATGTAAATTCTATTTCCACTTGCTATATACATAATATATATCACGTGGGGACAACACAGAGTGTAAGAATAAAACATAAAAGCCTCGAGATTCCATAATATTTTTTCATAAGAAAAATATAAACACATGTCACTCTTCAAAATATTTTACACAATAATATTTTAAAAGGTGTATTTTTATAAAATACTTTATAAAACTAACATAATTTTATAAAAATATCCTTATTTTACAACGTGTTGTGAAATATGTTATGTGCCTATAATTACTCTCTTTTTTTTTTTCCCGTAATCCATTCTTTGTGAATTTATTCAATTTAGGTAGGCAGCTAACTCAAAAACTTTGAAAATTTCAACGCCATCGCAATCGTGAAAGTTTTTCTCGCGTTTGGTCGCAATCGCAAATGTCTTCGTAACATATGGAGTTATTTTCGTGGCAAAACAGATATAATATGGAGTTATTTATAGTTTAAGATTAGTAAAAAACCAAAGTGAATAATCTAATCCTTGTACTTAGTCCGCAAAAACTCCTTTAACTTGGATCAGTATTCAAAAAATATTGCTGTATAATCAAAATCCTATTCTATAAATATTACAATGAAAAGTGGAAGACTGACTGAAGAGAGAATATGTTGAAGAAATTGTTCCTTTACATTGGATCAGTATTCGACGGAAGAGAAGAGATATTGAAGAAATAGCTCCTTGACCTGGGATAAAGTATTCCACAAACAGTACTTGGTAGGTGAGCTAAGATGATAATTTCTAAAAATTTTGTGAATAGTATTAAGATAAAAGTTTAAAATATTAATTTAAAATATTAAAATTTGAAAAAGTTGAATTGAAATTTGAAAAAATTGAATTGTTTATTATATTTTGTATGAGAATTTGAAAAAATTGTAATGATGAAATGAGATAGAGATAAAAAATCTCATCTTTTCCCTAAACATAACCTTAATACTGACGAAGATTCAAGATTCCAGAAAATACTCCAAAATACCAAAACGATGGAAGGAAAAAAAAAATGAAGAAATAGACTGGCGTGGGGAAGTCACCATGCATGTTGGCCCAGCTGTTGATGGAGAAATATTATTGTGTGGTTCTGTTTTGCGTTAGGGGGTTTCTTTTTTCATTTAAAAAATGCTACTCTTATCATTTATTCTTAGAGTTATCATTGTGATTTTTTATTTTATTTTTTAATTGTTTTAGTTAATGGTTAAGGAATTATTTTTTAATAATGTTACGATTTTTTTATTTTTTTAAAAAATATTTGAATGTATTAAAAAATACATGTAAAAAAAATATAGTAAAAATATAACTAACTGGAGCTCCGTGAGAGCTGGGAGTTGGTGCTGAAAATACGAAGTCAGAGCTCCCTGATTTGCATGTCGAGCGTGCAGGGTGTAGCACGAGAATGGCTACCGATATAAGATATAAATTTTTTTATTTTTTCATATCTTTTTATAGGGAAAAACTATTTTACCGTCTTAAAACACACCGCTTTATTTGATCACTCAATGATTTTTTTTTATTTAATAATAAAAGAGTGACTTTAAATATATTGATATATTTTTAAAAAAATATTTAAATATATTAAAAAAATATGAATATAAAAATTAAAAAAAAATTTGTAAAACCTATTAGCGATATAAACGGGCGGTACTACTCAGTCGACAGAATAATACCGCTCTTTTATATATTTAAAAAATATTTGTTTAATCACAAAGTAAAAAAAATTAAAAATAAATCATCGGTACACCACGTCCTCGGATGGATCCTCGGTGAGCTCAGAATTATTCTTGTCTGTGTCTTTGTGTGCTCATATCGTATTCATGCAAGAATAATTCTAAACTCAAGACAAATACATATTAAAAGCCGGTCCACCTCCGGGATGGTTTGGTTTTGTAAGCAATGACGTCTTTCACACACATCAACCCATCATAGATTTGACATCCCCTCCTTCACTTTCCTCAATGCAATCTTTCAACAACCATTCTCTCAATTTCCACCGTAACTTTCTACTTTGGTTTTCTCATCAACACAAACACCAATAATTATTTGTTACAAAAAACTCCTCACTTATGCTGCCTTTAGGAAAAATTTCATTGATTTTCCTCGAGTTTTACGACTTATGTATATTATATTGCGTTCCTCTTATTTATTCTAATCAGACACTTATTGCTCCTCAAATTGTAATAAATATTATACAACAATGATCTTCAAGACATTAGAAACGAGTAACTCAAATCATTTTCCCGAATTCATGCAAAAAGACAAAAAAAAAAAAAAACACTCTAAAATAGTTACCATTTATTTAACTCCAGTTATAATCTCTCAATTCATCTTTCCTAATATCAAAAATTATGTTCTCCCACACAAGAAACAAGATATTTGTTAACCATACCGTCCAAGCCACCTTATCGTCGTCATCCTCAGTTCCCATTCAAGCAGCCAGATCGAATAATCAAGTTAGCCCCAAATACAGATGTACCATGACGTGTTTAATTTTTTATGGGGTATGAACTAACAGAGGGGACTATTGAGGTTCCCAATAGTGGGCTATGGCAACCGAAACCCACAAAACCCATAATCCATTGACACTGAACCCAGATCCCTTTACAAACCAAAGCTAAAAAGTTAATAAACTGATTTACACTATCAATGAACACAATTACACTATCAATGAACACAGTTGCATCACACAATAGCCCCATTCTCCTGTCACTAGATCTGAACAGAACAACTATGTTAACATCTTTCAAAGATCTTGTAAAGCTTCTCCAATGAAGCGACCTGTAGAAAGCGGCGACCCAAGTAAGTTCCCAATCCTAAAATGTAAAGGGAATATAACGCCCTTCCCACCTTCGGACCATCCCAAAATTGAAAAAGAAGGAAAAAAAAAACTAAAGAACACAGAGTGAGTGGGTGAGGGACGGAGGGAAAGAGAGGAGTCTTATATCTAAACGATCAAGCACTAAGAAAACACCTAATTATGGGATTTCTTTCTTAATGCTGGTCAACTGACAGCGTTTTCAGAGTGTGAAGCTTCCTACACAAGATGCATGTGAAAAAATAATTTCCAGCCTAGGTCATAGCTCAAGATGTTATTATTTTTTCTGCTTATAGACCGAGATTTCATTAGAGCCTCAATGAAATAAGACTTACCCGGACAAAGGTTCCATTAGTAGCCATAGAAGTAGGTGGCTTGAAAAAGAGTCTCATGGATGGAAACAAGACGTGTTGGATTGACCATTCACGCTGGGCCCACACAGTCTCTGTCTCCGAAAGTAGTTCCTGCTCAATTTCATTCTCTCCTGTGGTATCATCCCCTGGAAACACCAAATAGAACTCTGAGGTTGAAACCCGACCAAAAAAAGAAGTGCAATGTTCCCCCGTAAGGGGTTGAGGATGTAGCTTTTTGATTATGATTGGATTGATGACAACAAGAGGTTCTAAATTTTAATTGCAACAAGAAAGCCAGTTGCTTATACAGTTTAACAGCGCGTCAAATATTGCATCCCTACACTCCTTTCCCTTCTGGGAAATTATGTTAGAGTTAACATGTGAATACAAAAATGCCTGACTTGCAAACATAAAAACATTTTAACCACCTGGAGTTTTAGGTGTAACACTTTTAAAACTTGAATTCTCATACTGTCTAAATGTGTACTCAAAGGTCGAGAAAAGTGGTGAAATCAAATGTATACCATTTTTTGGCTTTTAAAGTAAGTTCATTGAAAAGGAAAGAGCATAGAGATATGAAACTTTAGGCAATTTAACAAACAAATATTATGGACAGAATGAAAGCGCAAGCCATAACACCATACCTATATTCTCAGGAGTATTTTCTTCATCTTCAGGATTCCTGAGAGGTTTTCTCTTTTTGTAGAACTGCAAACCATCACCTGATGGGTTGGGTAACATGGGAGGATGCATGGCATAAAAGTTTCCAAGAGCAGCTGAAATTGATTGGAAGCAGTTTTTCTCATCCTCCCAGTCAACCTATGACAAAGACCAAATCAAAGTTCACAGAAAATAAAGTACACATCTCAGCCAAGGAAAAAGAATGTGAGCGCTGATACCAGACTCCTCATGTTTCACCCATCAGTTTCCTACTTGATTAAATCCTAATAACTGAAATTACTTTCAATTTTCACGTGTTCTTTATGCTAGTGTATCAGCACAAGAGGGACATGCATCTCTCATACTTAACATCAGACTCTCAGATGGAGTGGAAGTTGAAACCAGTTGTTTATAGCACAGTATTATAATTTCTCTCGCCCATCTGCATTCTAGTCCAAAATAAATACCAATATACAACACAAGAAGAAGGTCTTAGACATTGATCAAGTAAAATAGTAGCATAGACGTGGCTGTATGTGTTTGAATGTACATGTGTGTTAATATATCTTTTCAAGTGTGAGTAACAAGGTGACAATCTTTCCAGCAGCAGAAACTGACGATGCCAATAATCATAAACCAAAAACTTGATATTATATTGAAGGGGAAAACAAAAGCATAAAGGAATAAGTTATATAAACTTGTATGCGTACATCATTGCCCAAACAAAGTACAAATTCAGGGACACGATCCATGTCAGGTGTGTACTGCTCAAGTATGACTGGAAGTCTAGACAAATTTCCACGTATATCAATATGAATGCAGAAATAATCCTCTAACAGTCCAGCCTTTTGCTTGAGCAATTCGGTATTCATCTGGAGAAACATCAAAATATGATGTTAGTTAAAGAATCAATCAAATGTGGCTAATGAATTTAAAAAGGTGCATAGGTGCGGGCAATTTTCTGACATATAACCTCAACTCTATGATAATAACTTATCAGAGGATTGCAAAACAGAATAGATATCTTGAGAACTTAACGAAAACAGTTTCAAATTGATAATTGAGGTACAATGAGAAGAGAATTCAGATAGTTAAGGAAAAAAAAAATCTAATAAATTGAAATGGTTCCAGATCCCTTTTGCTTGTGTTTTCATCAACCTGGAAGAGAGCTCAGATCCATCAATATTCTTGCATCATGATTGGGTAATCTCTATAGTCACCGTAGACATTATTTACATATTACCAAAAGTTATCAATATTAAGTTTTCTGCTACTGTATAAGGAGTGTATCAGTAGATGAGCACATGTAGACCTTAAATACATATTACATAGACCTTAGTTATCAATACTAAGTTTTTCTGCTACTTGGGCATGTGAACATGCATTGACCTTCACATGCCCGATTCCAGCCATTCCATGTTCCCACCACACATCTTAAATAAACAGCAAAAGCCAACGGAAAAAGAAAATTCTTATGATGCTTGTGTACACAGGCAGTATAGAAATGGTTCACCTAAAAATTACAACTTACATAAAGCAATAGAATCTACAAAAGAGAAGAATATTGCTGAAAGCAAGTAACTACAGCCTAACTTAAGAAGAGAGACATAGCAAATATAAGAAAGGAGATCACTCCAAGGAAGCCAAAGTTACTTCTGCGATTTTCTCTATTAGGCCATCATTCTCATGGCATCCCGGATCTGAATTGTCTTCTTTCAACGCCATCATAATCAACTCAAAAATTGGAGCCGGGTCACTTAATTGCATAGCATTAAAATGGGCAAACCGGCGCAGAACTTGCTGATACATGAGCTCTTTGCTGTAATTGCATTAAAACAAAAAAAGAAACATTCAAGTCACATAACAAGTCAAAAACTCGGGGCGGTATGAGAATTATATATCCAGCACCTACTTCTTTCGAGGCCAATTATTTAGTGTTGGATCTTCGTAACAATTTCATTTTATATCTTGCCTATGTCAGTAGTATGGAGGGTGTGTCCTCCATACTAGCTTGCAAATTTAATTTTTCTACAGTTCTATAGATAGTCATTTGATTATATGGAATTTCAAGAAAACTACAACAACATAAGTAGTACCTCAAGTTCACCACATCTGCAAGATAGAGATGAGTGTCGTGCTGAAGCACTGCAAAGATGTCATCTGCCATTCCAACATATGTACAGTGTCTTACAACTTCCAGCAGACCTGTAAAAACATATTTCTGTATGAACAGCTGCATCTGCTAAACTCAAAGAAAGCACCTCTGCTTAACATCCAAATGAGCATGCAAAAACCTCACCAGAATGAAAATTACAGTCAATTTCACCAATGAGCTCCTGAATGCTAGTCAGATCTGCCCCCTCCTTTGGGTTTCTTCTTTGTCTAACAGAAGATCTACAAGTGAAAATTATCTTTTCCTTAAACAGAATAAAGGTTACCAGCTATGCATACAGAGCACGTTAATTCTATTTCAAACAAAAAGAAAATAGTCCAACGTCCCCTGAGTGAAAGTGAATGGATCTCCCCTGTGTTTCCAGAATTACTCTTCAATCCATGTCAGAGGATTCCTCCAACAGGAAGAGAAATTGAGGTGCCTACCCTTTGCATTTAAAAAAGAAACTCACTTGTACCTTCAGAATAATGAAATTCCTAACCAACAGACTTGCCTAAAGCCAGTCACATGTGATCCCTCTCAAACCCCTTTTTTATCGAGAATCATATTGCATTCAAGGAATAAAAAAAATATTTTTCGTATTCTAACAAAAAGAAGCACCTAATTGCTAGTTTTGCTGCATTATCAATCCTATAACAAACCATTAACCTACCAAATGACTGAAACTGTGATATATATTCACCATTATACATAAAACTAGAAGGTCCTATCAATCTCAATGAAGCTGTGTCCTATCATAACTGGTCCCCTGATAATCATAAACAAAAATTCCCATAGAAAGCAAAACAAAATATTAACATGATAATAACATAAAAAGGCCAACGATAACAGTAAATCAAAATAGTTAACGCTTAGGTGTATCTCTTATATACTCCCTGTGTACTTGGATTCGGCATTTGTTGAGTTTGAATGAAATTTCATCTGCTTATATATATAAAAGCGTAACAAAATAGCAACAAAACAAAAAGCTATGAAAATCTGAAGATAAATCATCTTGTTCTAACAGAGTTACCATGCACTTTTCACACTCATAAGAAACAATGCAGAAATCCATCTCTCCAAAGTATCCTTGTTAAAGTTATCCACGTAAAGCAAAGGCATATAAACCAAAAATGGGTCTACCTCACAGCAGTCAAACTCGGATTATTTTCAAGTGGTCCACAAGGCTTAACTTGCAAGTAAGCATGCAACCTTCCAGCAGGATCTAATGAATCCGTTCTAACCATTTTATGCACTGGAACTTTTTGTGATTTTGATCCTATCAATTTATAAGAGTATGAGGCAGTTAAATACTGGGGGAACTCCCAGATTGTGAGCAAGTATGATCAATAGACTATACTACAAAACATTAGGCCAAACAAGGACATGCAAAACAATTAAAAGGGAACAAATTTTGCATACCAGATGGCGAGGGGCTGAAATTAGGGTCCTTGTCCATAGCAATATTACCCGATGGAGATTGTTCAACTATCTACCACACCATGCAACAAAGGATGCCAAAAAGAGTTTACAAGTTAGACAACAACTCAATCAGAATTATCGAGACATAAAAATGGTAAATGCTGAAAGCGCCACATGCTGGTCAGACTAGATGAACTTTAGAATACTGATCAAATACAGAAACTATAACCCTCATAAAGGAAAGGAAGTTAAAGTTTCATACGCATCATTTTGGTGGCATGGCCAAGCCCTGAGGTGGGGGACTGCATGTCCTTTGTCAATGGTTCAAATCCCAGTGCCCACAGCAAGAAAATTTTCATGATATTTAAATGTTATGAAAAATAAGCTCACTAAAATTTGTGTTCAATTCTTTTTGAACTGGCCGTAGAACAGTCCAAATATATACATGGTTCAAAGAAGCATATATTTTTCTTATCAAACACTGGAAGACATCTGGTTTGCAGTTTAGTGACCAAGTTTTCAGGAAATACCTGCTCCCGAAATGTCCGTGACTCATTCGAGTTCCTCAATTTTGATTCAACCACTGACTGTATCTTCTCAATAATAACTTCTTGATTTAAAAGACTTACCTGCATATCAACAAACAGTGTCTTTTTTATTAAACCCTACCAATAAGGTGTTCTAACAAGGGGTTTTTTTTTAATGACGAGGAAACCCGGAGACTGTGCAAACACAACATGCCTTTTACCCGGTAAACCTCAGACTCATGGAATGCATCCCAATCACATGGATTCAGTAAATCATCGACTTTTCATCAATGTGACGTGACTCCTAAAAATCGTTTGCACCCAAGGGTTCAAACCTTGGACCTAGTCACCTAACCACTCTTTGCTCCAATAGTATTGATAAGAAACAATCAAAGAAGCTAGAACAACTCAAGATGTTTTGGCTTTTTCACTTTATAAGTCAAAAGGGACTCTTGACTACTTCAAAACATCACATAAACAAGGCACAAGTAGTAAACTCAAGATATGGACACATATTGTTGAACGTCTGCATGTTTACATAACTAATGAAGTACGAAGCATACAGAATGGGGCATCCCAAATTCCGTTACTCTTGCATTGAATCTCCAAATCTTGCAGCTACATATTTCATCCCTGTTTTAAAACACAGTTTTCTGTCCCAGATATACTACGATAGAAAATAGGAAATAGTTCTTAGTATGACATGTAATGGACTAAGAAAAAATCAAATTGTACAACTGCAGCCTGTTGCTATCCAACACTGCATTAAACAAGAAATAAGGGGAAAATACACCTTTCACCTCCAAATAATAGGCTGCATTTTACACTTTACACCCCAAACTACCAACACCATACATTACACTCTCCAACTACAAAAAAAAAAAAAAATGACAAATAGCATGTTCATCCAACTATGAGTCCTGATCATTAAGATGAATAAAAAAATTTTACTTATATTATATTATATATATATATATTAAAAAAAAAAGGATGAATGAAAAAGATGTGATATCAGTAGTGTTGCACAATCTCGATCATCAGATCTTCATAGAGAATGCATATTGCAACTTTTGGGTAGTTTTGAGACTAATGTGTCAATGTTGGTTGTTTTGCGTGCAAAATGTAAAGAACCTATTAGTTAAAGGGTGAAAAGTAAATAACTACTCTCCAGGCAACCAGAATCCTCCTAATTTTTTCAAATGAATGTTCTCTTGTAAATAGCTACCACAAAGCCATTATTACACAAAAATTAGCAATGAAAAATCCCAAGCTAATCCGCAAAGCTGACCTAGGCTGAATCAAGCTACTCGTCCTGATACAACTTATTTATCAATTGTTTGATTCATTGCTTTAAATTACACAACACCATAAGTAGACAAAAAAAAAAAGGATTGAAACATATTTAGTGTTCAACTAGTATTTCTTGAAAGGAAAGCAAATACAACCCACCTTAAAAAGTAAAATATTGACATGTTGTAGAAGCTCAATTATGAATCAGGCATAAGATAAGCAATCACAAGGATGTAAGACAAGATGGAATAAAATCTCAGAATGTCAAGGGTACTGATGAGATTCACTGGGTTTTTTCTGTACCTCTAAGGTTTGGAGTTGGCTATAGTTGGCATTCTGGTGGGTACAATTGCATCATAAAACTTTAAGCATGTACCTTGAGAAACATTGTTTGTGTTTTTTTTTTTCATTTTTTTCTTTCTTCTCCTCTTAGGTAGCCTCGTGATCTTTTTCATTTCTAGGTTGGGCTCTGTGAGAAACAAACAAATATCAAATACTCTTGGAATCATGTACCTCTCTCTTTGTTGGGTGCACATTCACATCAACATGCTCAGGTGGCAATACGATTGACATGTATATGAAGGGTTTAGATGCTTTGGGCAAGGTTGCAGCATAAACAATTTCAACAGCTCTCTTCAATGCAGTGCATTCCACCAATCTATCTGAATAAGGAGGGGAAGGAGTGAGAGATAAGTGAGACTGTGCATACCATTTTATACTCTACCAATGCAAGTACCTAAAAACTAAAAAAAAGAAGAGTTTCAGGACTTTCAGTAGAAGATTGAACAAATACAAAATTAGGTGTCCCTACTCAAATTTTTTTTTGATAACTAGGTGTGCCTACTCAATTTTCTCACACACAATGTGCTTATTAAGGGAGAGCCTCTAGATAAACAAAATTTGGCATCAATAAAAACATATTTTATCTGCACGTACCATTAATATAAAGTACCATAATTATCTTCTTCGCAACATAATTTGAATTCGAGATGAACCCATCCATCTTGAAAACTGAACTAGATGGATTATGGTCGGAATTTTCAATTTTGATAAGCGATCGAGCAACTGACACCCCATAAACTGATCGAATAGCATCAAGCCTAGATGATGCGGCAACTGTATGAACGTCTGCTCTGCCAGCTCCATGCTGATTAAACGAAGGTAAAAAAAGCTTTACTATGGTGCAAAAGCAAGTTCCAATCATGCAACAATAAACTTAAAATCTACATTCACTTTGGTTGGTTGAAGAATTAAGAAATTTTATGAGAAAACTAAAACTCGCAAACTTTGGTTGGCTGAAGAATTGAAGTCATGTACATGCATCTTCTGCAATACATAATAGTATAATACATTTTTATTTTTATTTTTGTTATTGATAATCATAGTCTCTTTTATATTGTTTGTCGAATGCTGTATTTGTTCATCCATGATTGTGTAGAAGCTCAAGCTTTTTGAGTCTTCAACACCGTGGGTCGAGTAACAGTGTTTGCTAGTTTTAAAGGGAAGATTGATCCACCATCTTTGGAAACCTCCTGCTGGAATGTCATGATATTTGCTTAAATTGCTAGTCTTAACTCATATACAGTTAACATATTTATGTGCATACATACTTGGATTTCAGCAGTCTTTTAATGATTGGTATGTTATTTATCACAAACCTACATCACTAGGTCAGCCCTAGATTTCAAGACCACATAAAAAGACAAGTCCCGTTTTTGAAGCAACCAACCTTTCGGCATGAGAAACCAACATGTATGTGATGAATGGCAAACCGGCTTAGCAAGTCTACAATCTTTGAATAATCATCAGCAGAATTTTGTAAAGTCTTCCTCCGGGCAATCATGTTATAGAATAGATTCTCAACCTGATGGCACAGGAAGCAAAATTCAAAACCTTCAAGAAAGAAAATGGAAATCTAGTTTTCTGCATGAGCACATCCTATGTGTTCGTGCATAAAACTGAAAATATCAGCAAATCCTGGATTTTCCATCAGCAAATGAAGTTCAAATTCGTATTATGTTTTTAATAGTTAACAAAATATAATAAATATCTTTAAATGTTCTTGATAGAAAATACCCAAATCATGGGTAATAGTCCATGGAAGTTGGAACACAAAGCTTTTGCATATGATTCCTAAAATACTCAAAACTTTCACATTCCGACCAAATGTCTGCTTCATACCATTATCTGAGTTCCTTTTACAGCAGCACATGCCTTCGGCTCATGCTCCATGACACCATCTCTATATGATACTCTGAACAATAAGCTCAAAATATCAAATTAAAATTAATTCACGCTCCATCACTAGCAAACAAGCATTCAAAGAAAATGAGCTTATTCTTTAATCTCAATTATTTTGCCATTCAGCACCCCAATTTCTCACTTTACATGAAACATAAGATTCGAAAGTCTTATTTCCTTTCCATTTCCTTTAAATAAGATGTCTTGGCCAAAAAGTTAAAAAAAAAAATCATTAAAGCTTTGTTAGATGCATTTACTCAAAACAACTAGCTCCGCATAGCCACCTGTAACCATGCAGCTGCCCTTTGGTAATGGTGGTGACAGTAACATGACCGACATAGGTCATGCTTGCCAGAGCTTCTCCTCGGAATCCCATTGACTTTATCGTTTGTAAATCTTCAAACGTAGAAAGCTTTGACGTTGTGTGCCTCTCGCATAATATTGGCAAGTCGTCATACTATAGTGCCAGCACCAAAGACAATGGCCACATTATTATCAAATGAAGAAAGAAAGGATGAAATGAATCATTGACGAAATGAATCGTTGAAAAAATCCCTTTCTGTTTGGTTGTCGAGAAACTTAAGCGAAAACCAAACCAAAATGCTCAAAATTTTATGAAATTGAAGTTTTTTTTTTGGAAAAAAATTATATTCTAAAAGCATTAACCGCTGCCATCTTAAGGCTCAGCCAGGTTGCCAAGCTAATTGAGGAGAAGGCAAATAAAACGGAAACAAAAGATAAGTGACTCTGTTTCTGTTCGGTTTTCGAGAAAGAAATTTCAGGACGAAAGGGAAGCGAATTTCTCAAAAACTTTCTTATAAAACGAACAAAGGAAACTGCATGTCAAGCATTAACGTGGAGTTCTACCAAAGTTTCTGCTTGGTTGCCAAGGAAATTGCAGATACGCGGAGGAAAATAAATAGAAAGGCTCAAAGAAAATACAACCAACTAAAACTGCGAGTTGAATAGAAGAAGAAAATAAACAATATCATGTGAAACAACGAGGCAGGCTATTTTCCTTTCAGTTTATTTTCCTGCAGTATCTCAGCATCCAAACAGAGCATTATCATTTCCATTTTGCTTCCTTTCTCTTATTTTCCAGACAAAGAAAACGGGGACATAGAAGGTAAGAGATTGAAGACAGAGAGGGCGAAGTAACATACTCGGATTCCGTGACCGTCGTCGGAGACTTGGATGAGTTTGAGGCCGCCGTCCTTTACAACTACGCTTATGGAGGTGGAGTGGGCGTCGAGGCTGTTCTCCACCAGCTCTTTAACGGCGGATACGGGCCGTTGGATCACCTCTCCTGCCGCGATTCGGTTGACCACGGAGTCATCGAGGCGGGAAATTTTGGGAGGATCTTTTGGTTGCGTCGCTTCGTCCATTTCCATCGGGAGAGACCCAGCGTCGCAATCGCCGGGTTGGGTTTCCATGAGTGAACTTCAGACTAGAGAGGGAGTGAGGTACGGAGGGAGTAGAGCTGAAAAAAATAAAAAAAGTGAACCGGTAAACCGGATCTAACCGAACCGATGAGTTTGGTTTGATATTGGGTTTGATTCGGTTATATATTTTAATTTTTTATATAGTTTAAAATATTTTTTAAATGATATTTTATATTATATACAATTTATATATATAAAATAAATTTGTATTATATGATAAATTAATAATTAGTATAATTTTAAAATTTAAAATTCTATAGAAATAACTATATATTATCACTATAGTCTATTATATTAATAATTATATTAATACTATATCACTATATATTATAATATACTAGAATATATCATTATATATAATCTATAATACAATTATAATATATATTATAATATACTACAATATATTATCATTATATTATTATGTATTATAATATATTATATTATATATACTATATAATATAATGAAAAAATGGGACCGAAACAAGTAAAATCGAAAATCCTGATTTAGAAGTGTAACCTATGCGATATCGATTCTTCAAATCTCAAAACCAGTATATGCAGATTCAGTTTTAAAATATATCTAAAATTGGACCGAACTGAACCGATTACGCCCCTAAGAGGGAGCAAAGAGCACTCCACAATTCCTTTTCGCTTGCGTTTGGATAGTTAGTGATCTTAATATTATGAATAGTAATAAAATAATAATAATAAAATATTAAATAATAATAAAAAATAGATAAAAAATAATAATAATAGAGTATATACTTCACTATCAAAACTGGCAGCTAGTGCGTTTGAATAATAATGTCGATGTGAACAGATGCACATGACACCTTAGGTGTGGCCCATCAAAGACAATTCGGCCCAACCCAAAAGACAGCCCTTAATAACAATAAAAAATTATTCTCATCAATCACTATTTACCATCTCATGTTCATCAATACTTTTGCTATTTGGAGAATCAAAACCAAGTGTTCATGTAACTGTTCTGTACCACCGTTTAAATGTTGTAATTAGATTGCTGTGGTGTTGTAGTAATAATGTTTTCTTCATTTGCTGCGTAATACAAATCATTATGAACATGACATTATCAACGACAAAATAATTAAATTCCCCCCAACACCCATACATCCACGTCTCCTTACGAAAGTACCGGTTTGGTTGGAGAAGGGTGAGGGAAGGGAAATGGGGAAGAAAAATGAGCAGGGAAACTAGGGACGAAGAGGCAGAGCTTTTAGTTTATATACAAATCATGTGTACCCAAGTTCTGCCTCCACCACCAACAAAATGGATAAGAGAATAGAGAAGAAAACCAGCATATACTCTTGAGAATACATGTAGTTTTCTCTTTTCCTTCGTCGCTGCTCTCTCCTCTCTTGGGTTTCAAATATGTCAGCGGGAGAGCTTATGAACCTCCATGACGGAAATAGAGTACAGATCGGTAAGTGGCAGCAACATGGAGGAAGCAAATGAGCACTATAAGAAGATCATCCAAGAGGCCAACTATTCCCAATATTCCTACAGTATTGTAGATAAGATTATAGCATCTGCAGTTACCAAAACATGTCCACCACAACAATATAAAAAAATTTGGCGTACAAGCAGCAAGATACCTTCTGGAATGATGTCAACGGGGCTGACTATATAGACAGCACTTAGAAACATCTGTACGTAAGAAACAGAATAAGAACTTGTCCCTCAAATACCACCAAGGATAAATTTATTCATATAATTTTTGGGCAGCATGCAAAATGGAAAACAAAATAGGGATGTTCATCTAGACATCCAGCATGACCAAGGCAACCTCCTTTACCACATTATACAGGTATGGGTCTTAAGCTACGTCACATATTTCGACAAGTACAAGTTACTCAAATTGATGGAGTTTCCATAACAACTTTGATAGTACGAATCACAAAAAACTTTGGATAGTTTATAAAGGGCTCTAGGACTTCAAAGGTCCAGATTGATGCCATGAAACAAAAAATGCCACTGTAGCTATTGTAACAGACCATGCAGCTAAGGCTGAAAAGAGATAAGCCTTTATTTGATTAAAAAAATAAACTGGCATCCCAATTGACAGATAAATCGGATGCTGATGATGATGATAGCAGAAGTAAGCACGAATCTAACATAAATGAGAGATGCTGACACACTTGTCTGCATATCCGCATTGTTCACTTAACTGCTATGTAGACACGGGCTCTGATAACAAGAGGAAGGGATCTCCGAGGATCAAGCAGTTCTCGTAACAACCTTCGGAGGAGAAACGGAAGATCCCGCATTCTTTGTTACAAAAAAATAAAAAATTAAATTAAAACATCTTTCAGATGTCAATTCAAAGTGACGCACTGCCAGGTCCCTGGATATGAATGCAATTGTAAATAAGAAAATATGAAAGAAATGTTGCTAGCATATTTTAAAAAAATATATATTAAGGCCACAAATATATTACCTGAACAATACCATTGGTACCCCCACCAAAAAGCCGATTGTATGTTTCAACCTTTTCTAGAATCTCAGCAGCCTCAGGGTCATGTCGCTGCCTTAATGAAGCTTCTCCAGGAATCAACAAGGTAATTTGACGGCGGCATAGAGGACATCTACACGGCTGGAGTGCTGATCCATGATGCCAAACAAGCATAATGCAATTGCCTGAACGTGAAGAGACAACAATTTAACCACATGATTATCCTAATATTCTTAGAAAAATACATTATTATCAATGGCCCTTCAAGTAAAATTCTTCTCCTTATTACATAATTCATAATGGAGAGCATACATATTTACAATGAGAATTCAAAGGCTAATAAATACAAGAGAAATGCGATGATGTACTATGAGTATGCAGCTAGTGTGTTCAATCATTTCAGGTAAGCAACTTGTAATTACTTAGAAAGAAGACATGCTTTTATAGGTCTGTAAAGTATAAATGTTTTGGAATAAGTTTTATAATTTCATAGGGAAACCGTTTTTCACAAATAAATAATTCTTTTTATAAGAAAATTTAATGACCCTTGTAATTAGGCATAACTCAAGTACACAGGTAGTACAAGAGAGAAATATCTAATTACAGCCTACGAACAAAAAATGAAGCATACAAGTCATTAAAAGTAGGAAATTGATAGATATACAACCCTTTTTTCAACCTTTTATACAAATGTGTTTTAAATGAACCCCCTCTAATACAATAGCCTTAGCCCAAGTCATTACATTTATTTATTTATGTTTTTCAAAAATAAATAAATAAATATATTCCTATACTGATATGATTAGACGTGAGTGTGTTAAAGTGAATAACATAAGACAATTCGTTCAACTAAGCTATTTGTATGGTAAGAAATCAAAGATTAATATTGATAGAATATTTGTAGATGGATCACTCGAGTAAACATATAAGCAACTTTATTCAGAATGAAAAAAATAAAACATTTGCATGATCCTCGACCGAAGATAGAAATCATCGTATGCAAATGGAGAGTTTTGCCTACAATCAAGATAGTGAAGAAAATCTTATGTGGTCTAAAGATGTTTCACATAGCAAGCGATATTTATCTTAAAAATAAAACTCAACTCTAGCACAGCCTTGAATATTAGACCCTGAGACAACCATACGAACCCCTTTTTTTATTGTTCAATTGTATCTAGGGAAATTATTACCAAATCCATTTAGGAAATGAAATCGGCATCACGTCGCGGGATGTCATCTGAAGTAATCTAATAAAATGACACTCGAATCCTATGTAAGCCTGATAATGACTAGCGCTATGTTTGGCAGCCGATAAATGGAGTAAAAGAATGAGAATACGGAGGTTTTTTGTGATTTAGACTCCAACAGTTGTTTTATCAGAGGGCATTATAGTTTTCTAGAATTGGAAACGGTAGGCAACGAAAAAGGCAAATTGAATCTCCAATATATTCCCAGAAATCAAATAGAGGAGAAGAAAAATAAGAAGAAGGGCACCGCAGAACCAGTGGGAGCAGTTGGCTTGACATGGGATGTTGAAGCTGCTAGGGCACACCGAACCGAAATCGTTCGCCGGAGGACCGTCCATCTCTCAGGCAAGTTGTGAATCTGGGCCCTGTACCAAGTGGGCCACTGAGGTAGATCTGGATATATTGAAGCAAGCTCTTCTTCCCTCTTTAATATTGCGCGTAGTGTCGGGCAGCGGGCTACTCTGACGCTCAGAGTATACTTCACATTTATGCATGTTGTGTTTAATTTTTTTAAATATTTTTAAATATTTTTAAAAATTAAAAGTAAATATTTCAATATATTTAAAATTATTTTAAAATAAAAATTTATTAAGCAATCAACTTGAACGTTATAATTGGGAGGATAGAGTAGTTTTTTTTCCTTCAAAAAATTTTATAATTTCTTACTATTCACCTACACTCCACACACCATATTTTTTTATTTTTTTCTTTTATCAAATATTTATTATATGAATAGTGAATAGAAAATTTGAAATATTTTAAAAAGAATAAACTCAAAAAAAAATTTAAAAAATTTTAAAAAATGTGGAATATAAAGTGTAGAGTATGGTGGAAGTTGTGTAGCAAAACCCTTTCTCCATTGCACATATTACCCCCTCCTCAAATGTATGCAAAAAGAAATAAATAATAAATATTGCACATGTTAAATTATTAATATTAAATAAAACTATGCCGAAATATTAAAAAAGAAAACAACAGTCGTATATGTGAATTACTAAGAGCACTCTAATGGTTTTTATATTTTTTCTTATGCATCGTCAAAATTTACTCTTTGTTTTTATTTTAGTTAATGATTTTTGCAATACATGAAGTTATCTATTCTATTTTTAATATCATTTAAATATTTTTTTCTTAATATTATTTATTTGTTCTTTTTTTTATAAATTTTTAATATTTTTTTAATTACCATCAAATTTATAATATTCTCATATCTTTTAATATTTTTCATTTATTAATACGAATACAATATCTCTAATGTCAAAATGACATCAATATAACCCAATAAAAATTAAAAAATAAATAAAGATGGAAAAACTCATTCATCATTTTTTGTGAACTTTTTATCATGTTTTGCAAAATTTTTAACATGAGTATTTTTCTTTTTATTAAAATAAAATATTATAATAATATTGTAACTTTTTCATGTTATATAAATAAAAGTGTAAGCTACCGTTTGGACAGTGAGTTAAGATGTAAGCTGAAAATTGAATAAAATATTATTATAAAATTATTTTTTAATATTATTATTATTTTAATATTTTAAAAAACTGAATTGTTTATTATATTTTGTATGAAAATTTGTGAAAGTTATAATGATGAGATGAGATGACTTCTTAATCCAAATAGGACCTTAAATGTTAGAAATATAAAATACGATTAGGAAAAATAAATAAATAAATAATAACAACAAAATTATATAGATGAATAGTGCATGTTATAGGTAGAAATTAGCTCGTGTGTATTTTACATATTGTTTTACCTAGTCATTTTATATCAATTTGCAAAATAAATAAACCATTAAGAATGCTATTAGGTTGCGTTTGATTCGTCATATTTCACATAATGATTATTTTAATCTTTAAAGAAATATGAATCCCTTTTCTCATTTACGCATAAATAAGGATGCTAATTGTATTTTTTCACTTGGGATAAAATTAAGATTGTTCACCTAGATATGAATTTGGGTGTCCAGTTGTAACACCCCCTTCCCATAAGCTAGGTGTGTCACGTATTTTTCATAAAAATAAATCCGGCAAGAGATTCCCTAAGTTCATAATTAAAAAGATACTGAAATTTCTTATAAAATAAAATGTCTCATAAAATTGTCTTCCAAAAACATTAAATGAATAAACTGAATAAATTCATGTCATAAAAGACATGTTTTATTTTAGAAATGTCTGAACTAAAAATAAAATGCTCCATCTACTCCTGGCCTGCCTGCTCGTAATCATCATCTTCACCTGGGTAGTTAAAAATATGAAAATAAACTAAAATGAGTCGATGACTCAGTAAGAAATCCATCACAACGTAAACGTAATAAATATAAGATTTTCATAAGAATTTTTCATACTGAGAACTTAAAAAAATTCATGACTGATCATGTTAATGCTTATGCTATGTATGATTGATTTATCTGAACTAACTGACTAATTTATCTGACTTATCTGACTGATTTATCTGAACTAACTGACTGGCCAACACACTTAACCCTGTGTGCAAGGTTGTGTACCAGCCCCACATCCCGCTGCAGCAAGGGGAGCCGCTAATAGTATTCTAGCATACTATGGTGGATCACGACTGAGTTCGTGGCTTGCACACCACCCTGAACTGAACTGCATTGGTACCATGCATCTGAATGACCATCTGATTAACTGAACTGATCTTATCTTGCACTTGAACTTAAGATAGCTTATGTGTCTTATGACCATGAGATGCATGACATAATACATATATAATTATAATTTCTGAATCTAAACATGATGCAGAATGACATGATCGTGTGCTATGCTGGATGACATGCTTGCACATGACATGAGCGGTTCATAAATAATGGCTGACAATAAACTGGCTTGAATAATACATACATATAAGCTAAATATGATGATCCTAATTTATAATCAAATTACTTACCTCGCTGCGTTTCTTCTTGAATAATACTTCGTAACTTGAGACCTATATACAATAAATAACTATCACTAAATTGTTTGGGAATAAATAAATATTAATATCTTACTTAACTAGATTTGAAATTCTAAAAGATAATTAAACAAATATTTTGTTTAACACTAAAGTCAATAATTCCTAGTATTTAAATTATTTAAAACAAATACTAATTTATAATTTAGTGAAAATACTCGAGCTATTTTAAAATAATTCACAAAAATTTAAATTCTTAAGCTGAGTTTCATTTCTTAACATAGCTATTAAATCTTATAAGAAATCTAATAAATATTAATATCGTTTAAAATACTCTTAACATATTTCTTAATTTCCCTATTTAAAGTATCTATAATAATTTTTATTAAAGTTCTATTAAATAGATAAAAGAAATCTTAACTAAATTATTAGGCTCAATAATCTACTTTAAAATATAATTTAAATTCTTTAAACATTTTCTTATAAAAATAAGCATTTGACTAATATATTTATTTAATAAAATATAACTCTTCTTTGAAATATTAAGTCTAATAATTCACTAAAAATACGCTTGAAACATCATAAAATCGGCCCAATTTAAATTACAAGATCATTTAAATTTCACTACAATCTGTAAAAGTTGAAATCTAGCCCATAATAGTAATAAAACACAAGTCCACTTGAACTAAGCCCAACATACATAGGCCCAAGGGCCCGTTTGTGAAACAAATACTCTGAGGATTTACAACACATAGGAAGATCAAGACATGCCGTGTGCGAGAGAAGGAGAGAGCTCACCGAGAGGGAGGTGCTCGACGAAGATGGGGATGGCAGTTCTGGGTGGCTGGGAGCGGCGTGACTGGAGGCTTATCTATGGTGGTGCGGCATCGAGTGAGAGAGAAAGAGAGAGTTAGAGAGAGAGAGAGAGAGAGAGAGAGAGAAAACTGCTAACCGAAACAAAAGAGAGAGAGAAAGAAGGTTGGGCTGCCGAGGCCTTACCGGAAAAAGAGAGGGGCTCGACGGGGGCTATAGGTCGGCGGCTTCTGTGGTGGTTGGAGAGGGGTTCAGCGCTTCAAGGGTTGGCTATCGAGGAGGAGGGCGACAGCAGAAGCTACTGTTCAACCAAGATTTGTTGAAACTCAGGGTGCTTTCGAAACAGAGGATTCTCGACTCATAAGGTTCTCCTCTCATGTACGGGTAAGCACAATTTTATAATGGTAGAATGATAGAGAAAAATAAGAGAAACCCTAGAGGAGTAGAGACGTGCATGTGCAAAAGAGTAGAGACGTGCATGTGTAGAAATATACTCGGCAACCGAGTTGAATTTCTTCACTAGGATGTTAGCGAAAATCACTGAGAAGTAAACCGAGGCTAACATCGAGATGAGGTTCGACTGGCTAGAGGGAAACAAAAACTTTAAATTTCAAACAAAACTCTAGTAAATATAATCTGATACACTTTAGAAATCCTTATCAAAATGAAACTCTAACAAATCTTAAATAATAACTATAATAGAAAATATAAAGATAAGGTAAATATAAATTCTGATAAAACTATAATCATAATAATATAAATTCTAAAATAAAAATTTACTAGAAAAAAATTTACTTATATACCCTAAAACCAAAACTAGTATGTTACAAATCTCCCCCCTTAAAAGAAAATCTCGTCCCCGAGATGGAACGTACCTTGATTGAAATAAGTCGGGGTATTTCTCTCTCATGTCTTCTTCTTTTTCCCAAGTGGCTTCTCTCTCGTTGTGGTGACTCCAAAGTACTTTAACCATTGGAATGGTTTTGCGTCGTAGCACTTGAGCCTCCTGTGCTAATATTCTCACTGGAACTACTTCATAGCTGAGGTCGTCTCGAATCTGAAGTGGCTTATACTCCAAAACATGAGTAGGATCTGGGGCATACTTCCGTAGCATAGAAACATGAAACACGTTATGCACTGCTGATAAGTGAGGTGGAAGTGCTAGTCTGTAAGCTGCGGCACCTATTCTTTCTAGGATCTCAAAGGGGCCTATGAATCTCGGGCTTAGCTTCCCCTTTTTACCAAAACGCATTATCCCTTTCATCGGTGCAACTTTCAAGAATACTTTATCTTCTATATCAAACTCTAATTCTCGTCATCTCTGGTTCGCATATTTCTTCTGTCGCTCTTGTGCTATGGCGAGCTTCTTTCTGATAATTGATATTTTCTCACACATGTCTTGTATAATTTCTTGTCCCAAAATCCTCCTCTCTCCTACTTCATCCCAGTAGAGTGGTGACCTACACTTACGCCCATAGAGAACTTCATACGGTGCTGCCTGAATGCTTTCCTGATAACTGTTATTATAAGCGAACTCAATCAGGGGTAGATACTTAATCCAACTACCCTTAAATTCCATCACGCACGCTCTAAGCATATCTTCTAGGATCTTAATCGTCCTCTCTGACTGACCATCTGTCTGAGGATGAAATGCCGTGCTGTAGGTCAACTGAGTTCCCAACTCCTTTTGTACTTTCCTCCAGAAAACTGAAGTGAAACGAGTATCTCTGTCCGAGATGATCTTAGATGGTATCCCATGTAATCTGACAATCTCTCTAACGTACAATTCTGCCAGTCTATCCACAGAGTACGTCATCTGCACGGGAATAAAATGGGCTGATTTTGATAGTCAATCGACAATCACCCATGCTGCATCTTGACCTCCTAATGCTTTCGGGAACCCTGAAACAAAGTCCATTCCGACCTCATCCCAAGTCCACACTAGTATAGGGAGTGGCTGCAGTGTACCTGAGGATGGCCCATCAACTTCCTTTTCTAACATAAAAAATCACCATAAACATTGCCGTGAAAACAACAACATACATACATACATACATACATACCCTCTCTGCCTATTTAAATCCCAGTCGTGTTTTGCTGTTCCTCGCCAAACACAGATGTTGCCTTAAGTTGTTCCCTAGCCAATTCTTGTTAAGCAGAAAGATATGGATCTCCTTATTTCGTATCTACTTCAGATTGTAATCCTGTGCATGTCTCTTCCTCTCATCGTCCGCATTTATAGACGCAAATCTTCTTCACGCAATCTTCCGCCAGGTAGAAAAGGATGGCCCATCATAGGTGAAACCCTGGAATATGCCATGGCGAGTAAAAATGGTGATCCAGACAAGTTCATTGCTGATAGAATGAGCAAATACTCACCAGAACTGTTCCGAACCTCCTTGCTTGGAGAGAGCTTTGCTGTGTTCTGCGGCCCTTCTGGGAACAAGTTCTTGTTTTCAAGTGAAAACAAGTATGTCACCACCTGGTGGCCACACTCGATGGAACGAATTTTGCTTTTTCCCCTCGACGTCGAGTATTCTACCAGAGTAGAAACCGCCAAAATGCGTAGCTATCTCCCCGAGTTTCTCAAGCCAGAAGCTCTACAACATTACATACCTATAATGGATTCTTTGGCTAAACAACACTTGGAGACAGATTGGTTTCCTCATAAAGAAGTTAAGGTTTTCCCATTAACGAGGAAGTACACCTTTGCATTGGCCTGTCGGTTGTTTATGAATATCAAAGACCCCGACCACGTGACCAGATTCGGGAATCCCTTCAGTCTTGTCACGGCTGGCCTCATATCCATTCCCATTAACTTTCCAGGTACAGCTTTTAGCCGTGCCATCAAAGGAGGCAAACTCATTCGCGAGGAGCTTTTATCCATCATTAGAAAGAGAAAGATGGAGCTCTCAGAGAATAAAGGGTCGACACAAGTAGACTTGTTGACTCGCATGCTCCTTATAAGAGATGAAAATGGCAGGGGAATGGAGGAGAAGGACATTGCTAATAAGATCATAGGTTTCTTCATTGCCAGCCACGATACGGCAAGCACTGCAATTACATTCGTCCTGAATTACCTTGCAGAGTTTCCCCATGTCTATAGCGAGGTCTTGAAAGGTAATATTTTGATCAGTATCTCCTATGCATATTGCAAGGTCAAAGGCATTCCTTTCTTTATGCTGCAGCTCTTAGGAAGCATATAGTTTAATTAATTAGATCTGATAGTGGTTTGCTTGTTTTAATAGAACAAATGCAGATTGCAGAGTCCAAAGGTCCTGATGAGTTGTTGAATTGGGATGATACTAAAAAGATGAAGTATTCTTGGAATGTGGCATGTGAAGCAATGAGGTTAGCACCACCTGGTCAAGGGGCATTCAGAGAGGTCACGTCTGAATTCACTTATGCAGGTTTTACAATTCCAAAGGGATGGAAGGTATGCAGTTTTAAGTATCTATGCATATATACAAGCCAATTAATTATTGAGGGTATCAATCAATTATAAACAACTTGGAATTTGGCTTTCTCAATCTCTATTTTCTTGCAGACCTACTGGACGGTAAGTTCAACACACAAAAATCCCAAATATTTTCCTGACCCAGAAAAGTTCGATCCTTCAAGATTCGAAGGAAAGGGGCCTGCACCATACACTTTTGTACCGTTTGGAGGAGGACCTAGAATGTGCCCGGGGAAAGAATATGCACGATTAGAAATTCTCACTTTCATGCATAATGTCGTCACCAAATTCAAATTGGAGAAAGTAGATCCATACGAAAAGATTACATACAATCCATCACCTACTCCAGTGAATGGTCTTCTGGTTCGTCTCGACCCTATGAAGTAACTTGTATGAAAAGTTGGTGACTCGATTATGTTAAATAAAGCTTGTACCAGCAGCTGTCATCCCTTAAAAAGAGTACACCTTTAGCAACATATACCTTTGTGATCCATCTGCAAGATCAATGTTTAGAGATTTCTATCGTGTCTTACAGATGTTGTATTTGAGAGAGAATTAATTTAAGTACTTCAATTTCATTTGATAAAATATTTTCTTTGCTCTAGTGTGTCAAGTACTTCAATTATGCATGGTGAAGATCGCAAAACAGGCAGGTAGAAACCAAAAAAAAAGAGGCAGGTAGAAACCAGTAATCAAACTACAACATGGCTATTGTATTTCAGGGATCTATTCCCCTGACTAAACGTGATCTTTTTCTCTCTGGCTAAACTCGGAAAATGTAATGCCAAAGCTACGAGTACCTGTTGCCACACACATTAACAAGGGATCAAGTTCCTCTCAAATTTTTGCTTGAATTTGAGGGTGTCAAGTAAAAAAGAGAGTGATACATAAAAGTTGATTTCTACGATATTTATTGTTACCTGTATAAATGAATAATAAATGGCATAAGTCTTACTTTATATGTATATCTCTGATCTCCCACTTAAAATTCTCAAATTCAGACAAAATAAAAATACGAGAGATACTCTTCTATTAATAAGCATTGATTTTCTTATTTTCATGTTGGTGCACCCAATATCCACGACGGATGAGGTAAAAAGTTTCTTCACAAGATGCATGAGGTATACATCATGACCAGCTAATAAAATCATTATCGTCTTATTTCCCTACAGAAAGATAATGATAATGATAAATACAAACGGCCTAATGATGATTGACGGCATTAATTACAAAGGCTTTGCCCCTTCTTCCCCCAACACGAGTTTGTTCAAACGTTGAAGCAGTAAATCAAAATCGTCTTGGCTTCGTATGAGGCTCAGACGTACGTAACGATCTTCAGCATTATACACGCTGCCTTCACGGCCATTAATATTGGCTCCTTGGAGGACCGCATTACAATCTCTGTCCTCTTCCCTCTCACACTTCACCCATGCATAAGCTGTCATTATCATTATAATTAATTGAGTTCAAAATTGTTAAAAATAAGAATGCTGGATTCATTCAAGTTGGTCTTTTTTTTTAATCTTTGCTTTACAAAATATTTAATTCAAGTTGGATCTACAGGGTGATGCCGGCCATATGTTAATTCTATTTCCACTTGCTATATACATAATATATAAGTCACATGGGGACAACACAGAGTGTAAGAATAAAAAATAAAAGCCTCGAGATTCCATAATATTTTTTAATAAGAAAAATATAGACACATGTCACTCTTCAAAATATTTTACACAATAAGATTTTAAAAGGTGTATTTTTATAAAATACTTTATAAAACTAACATAATTTTATAAAAATATCCTTATTTTACAACATGTGTTGTGAAATATGTTATGTGCCTATAATTACTCTTCTTTTCTTTTTTTCCGTAATCCATTCTTTGTGAATTTATTCAATTTAGGTAGGCAGCTAACTCAAAAACTTGAAAATTTCAACGCCATCGCAATCGTGAAAGTTTTTCTCGTGTTTTGTTGGGATAGGGGGAAAAACAACCTTGGAAGATCAAATGTCTTCGTAACAAATGGAGTTATTTTCGTGGCAAAACAGATATAATATGGAGTTATTTATAGTTTAAGATTAGTAAAAAACCAAATTGAATAATCTAATCCTTGTACTTAGTCCGCAAAAACTCCTTTAATTTGGATCGGTATTCAGAAAACATTGCTATATAATTAAAAATCCTATTCTAAAAATATTACAATGAAAAGTGGAAGACTGACGGTTGAAGAAATGGTTCCTTTACATTGGATCAGTATTCGACGGAAGAGAAGTGATATTGAAGAAATAGCTCGTTGACCTTGGATAAAGTATTCCACAAATACTACTTAATACTGACGAAGATTCAAGATTCGAGAAAATACTCCAAAATATTAAAACGATGGAAGGAAAAAAATGAAGAAACAGACTGGCGTGGGGAAGTCACCATGCATGTTGGCCCAGCTGTTAATGGAGAAATATTATTGTGTGGTTCTGTTTTGCTTTTGGGGGATTATTTTTTCATTTTAAAAAAATGCTACTCTTATTATTTATTCTTAGAGTTATCATTGTGATTTTTTATTTTAATTTTTTTACTTAATGATTAAGGAATTATTTTTTTAATAATATTACGATTTTTTTATTTTTTTAAAAAATATTTAAATGTATTAAAAAATACATATAATAAAAATATAAGCTCCGTGAGAGCTGGGAGTTGGTGCTGAAAATACGGGGAGCTGAGTTGGTGCTGAAAATACGGAAGTCATGATTTGCATGCAGAGTCGTGCAGGGTGTAGCACGAGAATGGCTACCGATATAAGATATAAATTTTTTTATTTTTTCATATCTTTTTATAGGAAAAAACTACTTTACCGTCTTAAACAAACCGCTTTATTTGATCGCTCAATCATTTTATTTTATTTTAATTTATTTTATTTTTTACTTAATAATAAAAGATTAATTTTAAATATATTGATTAATTTTTTTATTTTTAAAAAATATTTAAATATATTAAAAAAAATATGAATATAAAAATTAAAAAAAATTGTAAAACCTATTAACGATATAAACGAGCAGTACTACTCAGACGACAGAATAATACTGCTCTTTTATATATTTAAAAAATATTTTTTAAATCACAAAGTAAAAAAAATTAAAAATAAATCATCGGTACACCACGTCCTCGGATGGATCCTCGGTGAGTTTAGAATTATTCTTGTCTGTGTCTTTGTGTGCTCATATCGTATTCATGCAAGAATAATTCTAAACTCAGAGACAAATACATATTAAAAGCCGGTCCACCTCCGGGATGGTTTGGTTTTGTAAGCAATGACGTCTTTCAGACACACCAACCCATCATAGATTTTACATCCCCACCTTCACTTTCCTCGATGCAATCTTTCAACAACCATTCTCTCAATTTCCACCGTAACTTTCTACTTTGGTTTTCTCATCAACACAAACACCAATAATTATTTGTTACAAAAAACTCCTCACTTATGCTGCCTTTAGGAAAAATTTCATTGATTTTCCTCGAGTTTTACGACTTATGTATATTATATTGCGTTCCTCTTATTTATTCTAATCAGACACTTATTGCTCCTCAAATTGTAATAAATATTATACAACAATGATCTTCAAGACATTAGAAACGAGCAAGTCAAATCATTTTCCCGAATTCATGCAAAAAGACAACAAAAAAAAACACTCTAAAATAGTTACCATTTATTTAACACCAGTTATAATCTCTCAATTCATCTTTCCTAATATCAAAAATTATGTTCTCCCACACAAGAAACAAGATATTTGTTAACCATACTGTCCAAGCCACCTTATCGTCCTCATCCTCAGTTCCCATTTAAGTAGCCAGATCGAATAATCAAGTTAGCCCCAAATACAGATGTACCATGACGTGTTTAATTTTGTATGGGGTATGAACTAACAGAGGGGATTATTGAGGTTCCCAATAGTGGACTATGGCAACCGAAACCCACAAAACCCATAATCCATTGACACTGAACCCAGATCCCTTTACAAACCAAAGCTAAAAAGTTAAAAAACTGATTTACACTATCAATGAACACAGTTGCATCACACAATAGCCCCATTCTCCTGTCACTAGATCTGAACAGAACAACTATGTTAACATCTTTCAAAGATCTTGTAAAGCTTCTCCAATGAAGCGACCTGTAGAAAGCGGCGACCCAAGTAAGTTCCCAATCCTAAAATGTAAAGGGCATATAACACCCTTCCCGCCTTTGGACCATCCCAAAATTGAAAAAGAAGGGAAAAAAAAACTAAACACAGAGTGAGTGGGTGAGGGAGGGAGGGAAAGAGAGGAGTCTTATATCTAAACGATCAAGCACTAAGAAAACACCTAACTATGGGACTTCTTTCTTAATGCTGGTCAACTGACAGCGTTTTCAGAGTGTGAAGCTTCCTACACAAGATGCATGTGACAAAATAATTTCCAGCCTAGGTCATAGCTCAAGATGTTATTATTTTTTCTGCTTATAGACCGAGATTTCATTAGAGCCTCAATGAAATAAGACTTACCCGGACAAAGGTTCCATTAGTAGCCATAGAAGTAGGTGGCTTGAAAAAGAGTCTCATGGATGGAAACAAGACGTGTTGGATTGACCATTCACGCTGGGCCCACACAGTCTCTGTCTCCGAAAGTAGTTCCTGCTCAATTTCATTCTCTCCTGTGGTATCATCCCCTGGAAACACCAAATAGCACACTGAGGTTGAAACCCGACCAAAAAAAGAAGTGCAATGTTCCCCCGTAAGGAGTTGAGGATGTAGCTTTTTGATTATGATTGGATTGATGACAACAAAAGGTTCTAAATTTTAATTGCAACAAGAAAGCCAGTTGCTTATACAGTTTAACAGCGCGTCAAATATTGCATCCCTACACTCCTTTCCCTTCTGGGAAATTATGTTAGAGTTAACATGTGAATACAAAAATGCCTGACTTGCAAACATAAAAACATTTTAACCACCTGGAGTTTTAGGTGTAACACTTTTAAAACTTGAATTCTCATACTGTCTAAATGTGTACTCAAAGGTCGAGAAAAGTGGTGAAATCAAATGTATACCATTTTTTGGCTTTTAAAGTAAGTTCATTGAAAAGGAAAGAGCATAGAGACATGAAACTTTAGGCAATTTAACAAACAAATATTATGGACAGAATGAAAGCGCAAGCCATAACACCATACCTATATTCTCAGGAGTATTTTCTTCATCTTCAGGATTCCTGAGAGGTTTTCTCTTTTTGTAGAACTGCAAACCATCACCTGATGGGTTGGGTAACATGGGAGGATGCATGGCATAAAAGTTTCCAAGAGCAGCTGAAATTGATTGGAAGCAGTTTTTCTCATCCTCCCAGTCAACCTATGACAAAGACCAAATCAAAGTTCACAGAAAATAAAGTACACATCTCAGCCAAGGAAAAAGAATGTGAGCGCTGATACCAGACTCCTCATGTTTCACCCATCAGTTTCCTACTTGATTAAATCCTAATAACTGAAATTACTTTCAATTTTCACGTGTTCTTTATGCTAGTGTATCAGCACAAGAGGGACATGCATCTCTCATACTTAACATCAGACTCTCAGATGGAGTGGAAGTTGAAACCAGTTGTTTATAGCACAGTATTATAATTTCTCTCGCCCATCTGCATTCTAGTCCAAAATAAATACCAATATACAACACAAGAAGAAGGTCTTAGACATTGATCAAGTAAAATAGTAGCATAGACGTGGCTGTATGTGTTTGAATGTACATGTGTGTTAATATATCTTTTCAAGTGTGAGTAACAAGGTGACAATCTTTCCAGCAGCAGAAACTGACGATGCCAATAATCATAAACCAAAAACTTGATATTATATTGAAGGGGAAAACAAAAGCATAAAGGAATAAGTTATATAAACTTGTATGCGTACATCATTGCCCAAACAAAGTACAAATTCAGGGACACGATCCATGTCAGGTGTGTACTGCTCAAGTATGACTGGAAGTCTAGACAAATTTCCACGTATATCAATATGAATGCAGAAATAATCCTCTAACAGTCCAGCCTTTTGCTTGAGCAATTCGGTATTCATCTGGAGAAACATCAAAATATGATGTTAGTTAAAGAATCAATCAAATGTGGCTAATGAATTTAAAAAGGTGCATAGGTGCGGGCAATTTTCTGACATATAACCTCAACTCTATGATAATAACTTATCAGAGGATTTCCAAACAGAATAGATATCTTCAGAACTTAACGAAAACAGTTTCAAATTGATTATTGAGGTACAATGAGAAGAGAATTCAGATAGTTAAGGAAAAAAAAATCTAGTAAATTGAAATGGTTCCAGATCCCTTTTGCTTGTGTTTTCATCAACCTGGAAGAGAGCTCAGATCCATCAATATTCTTGCATCATGATTGGGTAATCTCTATAGTCACCGTAGACATTATTTACATATTACCAAAAGTTATCAATATTAAGTTTTCTGCTACTGTATAAGGAGTGTATCAGTAGATGAGCACATGTAGACCTTAAATACATATTACATAGACCTTAGTTATCAATACTAAGTTTTTCTGCTACTTGGGCATGTGAACATGCATTGACCTTCACATGCCCGGTTCCAGCCATTCCATGTTCCCACCACACATCTTAAATAAACAGCAAAAGCCAACGGAAAAAGAAAATTCTTATGATGCTTGTGTACACAGGCAGTATAGAAATGGTTCACCTAAAAATTACAACTTACATAAAGCAATAGAATCTACAAAAGAGAAGAATATTGCTGAAAGCAAGTAACTACAGCCTAACTTAAGAAGAGAGACATAGCAAATATAAGAAAGGAGATCACTCCAAGGAAGCCAAAGTTACTTCTGCGATTTTCTCTATTAGGCCATCATTCTCATGGCATCCCGGATCTGAATTGTCTTCTTTCAACGCCATCATAATCAACTCAAAAATTGGAGCCGGGTCACTTAATTGCATAGCATTAAAATGGGCAAACAGGTGCAGAACTTGCTGATACATGAGCTCTTTGCTGTAAGTGCATTAAAACAAAAAAACAAACAATCAAGTCACATAACAAGTCAAAAATGTATGGTGCCCATATTAATGTATGGATAATGGTGCATGACTTCTCTCTCTTAAGTTTTTTCTCTCTGTACAGTTGAGAAAAAATGTTTTTTTCGTTGCTGTTTATGGTGGTCGAGCTCAGTTGTGATTACTTTTGTATTCCTTCATTGCATTACAAGTGTTTGCACCGTGATGGGGTCGAGTAGGAATGTTATCATTGATCAAAAGTGTTTTGAGTTTAAGAAGATTAACGAAGGGTGGTGGAGGATTACGGAGAGTAGTTGTCGTGCGGGAAATCATATCTCCATTGATCAAGCATCGTTGGGGTGGTTGGCTGCCATGGTGAAGGAAGGGGCAGCCTTTGGGGGTCCTTCCGTGTTTCTTAGAACACAAAGAAATGGGTCTCAAGTTTGGGTGGTGCAAAGGCAGAAAAATTTTCATGGGAGTTTCTTCACCTTATCGGAGTTTGGCCAAGCTAGGCGGTGTGGGATGCTAGTGATACCGGAAGGGAGGAAGGGGTTAGGATGGAGAAATTTTGGAGATTTGTTGGAGGAGCTTTCTGTAAAATCCTCTGTTTTGGGAGGGAATAACAGAGGGTCTTATCCCTTGAAGCCTTCTTCTCCATCGCAGTACCATCAAGACTCCTCTTCTTACATGGAGGTCTTCTCTCGAGCCCCAAAAAATGCAGAGAGGGCAGCCGTTTCTTCTTCTTTGGTGAAAGTCTAGTTTTGTGATGGGAATGGCAGGAAGGTGTTGGGGCCAAATGTGGCATCTCTGCTGCATGTCTTGTTTGAAATGGAGAAACAAATGAGTAGCTTGCATATTAATATGGAGATAATGAAACGCTGTGTTGAAGAGGGGATGAAGGACTGGGGTATGGGCCAGGATGAAGGCTCACGTTATGGGCCTGGTAAAGGAAAGGCAGTGGCCCCTGATGGCCCAGTGCCCTTGAGGGGATCTGATGGCCCAGTGGCCTCTGATGGGCCTCCCATGCGGGCCCAGCCTGCTTCCCAGATCCAGGCAGAGAAGCCTGTATGGAGGAAGAAGCCGCTGCAGCTTGGTGGCCCATCGATGTCTCGGCCCGCGTCACCATCGCCGGCGACACCACAAACGACATCGCCGAAGACAGTAAAAGCTCCAACGGAGGCCCTAGCGCCGGAGTTTGTTCTACTCAAAGCTGGCGGAGGGCTTAACGATGCGTCGCGTGGTCACAATGGTTTGATCTCTGCTCAGACCACTTCGCCGGAGCATCTCGGTGAACAGACAACGCCGAAAAAGCCAGAGAAGGTGTCTGAGAGCAGTAACAAGTCTATTGTCCTCGAGCTTCTCACGGCCAGTCCCCGCGATGAGATTTTGGCTACTGTTCCCGAGTTCCTGACCTCACCTCAGGCATAGAAAGTTCCGATAGTTTCAGGGGAAGATTCGAGGGGAATGGAGATGGTGTCCTATGCGTCGGTAGTGGAGGTAAGGGATACGGTGGATGAAGCACGATCAGTGGAGGAGGGGACTAGTTTGTGGAAGCAGTCAATGATTTTTAAAGATAGTGAGGAGGAGGAGATAGGTAGTCTGTCACCCCTACAGACACTTCCCCCTCAAATCACACCTAGAGCATCAGATTGGGTGTTAAAAAAAGTTGGGGAACTTCGAGATTGGGTGGGATTATCATGTGATGGATATGAAGAACAATTTATGGCTCTCCTAATAGCCATGGAAGCGGGCCGTTCTACGGCCATGAAGTCAGCTGTTAGAAAGGAGAGAGAGCTGAGAAAATTAGAATGTTCTATCAATTATGACAATAAGGAGGGAACTTCGGGGAGGGATAGGTTAAAAGGGAGGGACTCAAGTTTTGTTAATGAAGCCTAAAATATTATCTTGGAATGTAAGAGGGATCAATGATGTGAATAAACGTCTTCGCATTAGATCTCTTCTACATAGTTGGAAAGTTGATATTGTTTGTTTGCAAGAGACTAAATTGTGTGGTGTTGATAGAAGCATAATTCACAGTTTGTGGGGTTGTTCGTATGTGGGGTGGTGTTATTTAGCTTCGTCGGGGGCTTCGGGAGATGTGTTGGTGATGTGGGATAGGAGAGTGGTGGAGATGGTTGAGGATTGTATCGGGTCGTTTTCCATGGCTGTATCTTTTAGGAATACTGAGGATGGGTGGAGGTGGGCTCTTACGGGTGTGTATGGGCCTAATGTGGATAGTGATAGAAGCTTATTGTGGGAGGAATTGGCGGGTCTAAATTCCTTATGGGATTTGCCTTGGATTTTTTGTGGTGATTTCAACGTTGTTCGGTTCCCTAGTGAGAGGGTGAGGACATCTACATCGACAAGAGCAATGGAAAACTTTTCTGAGTTGATTTTTGAGCTGAATCTTGTGGATCTTCCTTTGGTGGGGGGGGGGGCTTTTACTTGGTCCAATAGCCGAGGGTGGTCAAGGTTGGATAGATTTCTAGTATCCCCTTCATGGGAGACGCACTTCCCGGAACTATGTCAGAAAAGGTTGTCAAGGGTATGTTCGGATCATTTTCCAATTTTACTTGATTGTGGTGGCATCCATAGGGGTAGGCGTCCGTTCAAATTTGAAAATATGTGGTTGGAAGTTGATGGATTTGTGGATAAGGTAAGGGCTTGGTGGGAAGCTTATTCTTTTGATGGAACACCTAGTTTCATAGTGGCAGGCAAACTCAGAGCTCTAAAGGTTGACTTAAAAAAGTGGAACGAAGAAGTTTTTCGACATACGGAATTGCAGAAAAATATCATTTGGGATGAGTTGCAAGTATTAGAAGAAGGAGAGGTGAATGAGGACTCTTTGTCTAGAAAGAAAGTGGTGATAACCGAAATTGAGAAAGTGTTGTTGATGGAGGAAATATCTTGGAGACAAAAATCAAGGGCGCTTTGGTTGAAGGAGGGAGATAAATGCACTAAGTTCTTTCACAAGGTAGCCAATTCACATAGGCGCCACAATGCTATCGAAGTCCTTCATATAGGCTCGAATGTGTTACAATCTTCTAAAGAGATTCAAGACCATATAGTGCAGTATTATGAGGAGCTCCTAGCTGAAAAGGTTGAGTGGCGCCCCAAACTAGATGGTTTATTGTTTGACCAGCTGGATTTGGAGGAAGCAAGCTGGTTGGAGAGACCGTTTATTGAAGAGGAGGTGCATCTAGTGGTGAGAGGCATGTGCAAGGATAAAGCCCCAGGCCCAGATGGTTTTTCTATGGCTTTTTTTCAAGAATGTTGGGAAATAGTGAAGGAGGAAGTGATACAGATTTTCCATGCTTTTCATTCTAATCTCAAGTTTGAAAAGTCATTAAATGCTACTTTTATTGCTCTCATCCCCAAGATAATTGGTGCTCATAATTTGAAAGACTTCCGGCCTATTAGCTTGGTAGGTGGGATCTACAAGATTATCTCAAAAGTGTTAGCTAATCGCATGTGTTTGGTGATGGACAAACTCATTTCCAAACCTCAAAATGCTTTTGTTCGGGGAAGGAAAATTTTGGACTCCGTTTTGATAGCAAATGAGTGTTTGGACAACCGGTTAAGAGAAGGTATTCTGGGGGTCTTATGCAAGTTGGACATGGAAAAAACCTATGATCATGTGTGTTAGGATTTCCTCTTTTATATGTTGAGAAGATGTGGTTTTGGAAGCAAGTGGTGTGAATGGATTAAACATTGTGTTTCAACCACTCGATTCTCGGTTTTAGTCAATGGAAAAACCTGTGGTTTTTTTCAGCCTTCAAGGGGTTTGCGACAAGGGGATCCATTATCACCATTCCTCTTTGTTTTAGTTATGGAGGCTTTGAGCCGCATGGTAGAGGCTGCCGTTAGGGGGGGTTTTATTACTGGTTTTTTGGTGGGCAACAATAGTAATGGTGTCAGTTCCATTTCTCACTTATTATTTGCGGATGACACACTTATCTTCTGTGATGCTGCTAGTGACCAGATTCAAGCTCTAAGGGCGGTCTTGTTGTGTTTTGAAGCTGTTTCGGGTCTTAAGATGAACTTGGGGAAATCGGAGTTGCTACCGGTGGGGGCCGTGAGTAACATTGCTTCTCTAGCTGAGTTGTTAGGTTGTAAAATTGCTTCACTTCCTATGAAATATCTTGGACTCCCTTTGGGAGCGTCATTTAAAGCAAAGAGCATTTGGGATGGGGTGGTAGAGAAGATTGAGAAAAGATTAGCGGGATGGAAGCGGCTCTATTTATCAAAAGGGGGGAGATTAGCACTTATTAAAAGTACCCTTTCCAACCTTCCTACTTACTATCTTTCCCTCTTTCCTTTGCCGGTGGGAGTGGCTAACCGTTTGGAACAGTTGATAAGAGCTTTCTTGTGGGGGGGCATGGGGGAGGAAATCAAATTCCACCTTGTTAGTTGGCAAACGGTGTGCTGTCCAGTGGCAAACGGGGGATTAAAGGTGCGAAATTTGAGCATCTTCAACAAGTCCCTTTTGGGTAAGTGGTTGTGGAGGTATCAAATGGAAGGGAACTCGTTGTGGAGAGAGGTAATCGAACACAAGTATGGTAGTGAGTGGGGGGGATGGTGTTCTAAGGAGGGTAGGGGGTCATATGGAGTGAGCTTATAGAAATTTATTAGCAAGGGGTGGAACACCTTTGAAAAACATATTAGGTTTGGAATGGGTGATGGAGCAAGACTTCGCTTCTAGCACGATGCTTGGAGTGGGGAGAGACCTCTTTCCATTATCTTTCCAGTCGTTTTCAACATGGCTAGAAATCAGCAAGCAGCAGTTTCAGATGTACTATGTTGCACCAACAGTACGGTAACTTGGAATGTCACTTTTACTATAAATGCTCAGGATTGGGAACTTGATGAGATGACAGCCTTTTTCAGCCACTTGTATTCAGCAAAGGTAGGTGGAAATGGGGGAGACCGTATGTTGTGGATTCACACGGGGAGAAAAATTTTTACTGTTAAATCTTTTTACAAGGCTTTGACAGTACAACAACCTATCTTTTTTCCGTAGAAGAGTATTTGGAAAGCACAAGTTCCGCCTAAAGTTGCATTTTTTATTTGGACAGCCGCGCTTGGAAAGATATTGACGGTTGACAATGTAAGGAAATAGGGTATGGTGGTTATGGAGTGGTGCTACATGTGCAAAAGGAATGGATAATCGATGGATCATTTGTTTTTACATTGTGAGGTGGCGGGGAAATTATGGGCTGGTATCCTTGATAGAGCCGGACTGAGTTGGGTAATGCCTAAGAGTGTGGTGGAACTTTTAGCATGCTGGAAAAAGAGGCATGACAGTGCACAATTGGCTGCAGCGTGGCGTATGATACCTTTGTGCTTAATGTGGTCTTTGGTCAGAAAGGAATGATAGGTGTTTTAACAACAAGGAGCGTGCAGCGGGGGAAATCTGGAATTTTTTTGTTTTCTCTCTTTTACAGTGGATTTCTGCTATTGTACTGAAGGGTGGGAGTGTCCATGAGTTTCTATCTTCTTTTCAACTCACTAGAATTTTATTAGGTGTCTCACTTTGTATACGTCCTGTGTACTTGGGCACTGCCTAGTTTCATTCTATTCAATAAAGCTATCTACTTACTTATCAAAAAAAAAAGTCAAAAACTCAGGGCAGTATGAGAATTATATATCCAGCACCTACTTCTTTCGAGACCAATTATTTAGTGTTGGATCTTCGTAACAATTTCATTTTATATCTTGCCTATGTCAGTAGTATGGAGGGTGTGTCCTCCATACTAGCTTGCAAATTTAATTTTTCTACAGTTCTATAGATAGTCATTTGATTATATGAAATTTCAAGAAAACTACAACAACATAAGTAGTACCTCAAGTTCACCACATCTGCAAGATAGAGATGAGTGTCGTGCTGAAGCACTGCAAAGATGTCATCTGCCATTCCAACATATGTACAGTGTCTTACAACTTCCAGCAGACCTGTAAAAACATATTTCTGTATGAACAGCTGCATCTGCTAAACTCAAAGAAAGCACCTCTGCTTAACATCCAAATGAGCATGCAAAAACCTCACCAGAATGACAATTACAGTCAATTTCACCAATGAGCTCCTGAATGCTAGTCAGATCTGCCCCCTCCTTTGGGTTTCTTCTTTGTCTAACAGAAGATCTACAAGTGAAAATTATCTTTTCCTTAAATAGAATAAAGGTTACCAGCTATGCATACAGAGCACGTTAATTCTATTTCAAACAAAAAGAAAATAGTCCAACGTCCCCTGAGTGAAAGTACATGGATCTCCCGTGTTTCCAGAATTACTCTTCAATCCAAGTCAGAGGATTCCACCAACAGGAAGAGAAATTGAGGAGCCTACCCTTTGCATTTAAAAAAGAAACTCACTTGTACCTTCAGAATAATGAAATTCCTAACCAACAGACTTGCCTAAAGCCAGTCACATGTGATCCCTCTCAAACCCCTTTTTATGGAGAATCATATTGCATTCAAGGAATAAAAAAATATTTTTCGTATTCTAACAAAAAGAAGCACCTAATTGCTAGTTTTTGCTGCATTATCAATCCTATAACAAACCATTAACCTACCAAATGACTGAAACTGTGATATATATTCACCATTATACATAAAACTAGAAGGTCCTATCAATCTCAATGAAGCTGTGTCCTATCATAACTGGTCCCTGATAATCATAATGACAAAAATTCCCATAGAAAGCAAAAAAAAATATTAACATGATAATAACATAAAAAGGCCAACGATAACAGTAAATCAAAATAGTTAACGCTTAGGTGTATCTCTTATATACTCCCTGTGTACTTGGATTCGGCATTTGTTGAGTTTGAATGAAATTTCATCTGCTTATATATATAAAAGCGTAGCAAAATAGCAACAAAACAAAAAGCTATGAAAATCTGAAGATAAATCATCTTGTTCTAACAGAGTTACCATGCACTTTTCACACTCATAAGAAACAATGCAGAAATCCATCTCTCCAAAGTATCCTTGTTAAAGTTATCCACGTAAAGCAAAGGCATATAAACCAAAAATGGGTCTACCTCACAGCAGTCAAACTCGGATTATTTTCAAGTGGTCCACAAGGCTTAACTTGCAAGTAAGCATGCAACCTTCCAGCAGGATCTAATGAATCCGTTCTAACCATTTTATGCACTGGAACTTTTTGTGATTTTGATCCTATCAATTTATAAGAGTATGAGGCAGTTAAATACTGGGGGACCTCCCAGATTGTGAGCAAGTATGATCAATAGAATATACTACAAAACATTAGGCCAAATAAGGACATGCAAAACAATTAAAAGGGAAAAAATTTTGCATACCAGATGGCGAGGGGCTGAAATTAGGGTCCTTGTCCATAGCAATATTACCCGACGGAGATTGTTCAACTATCTACCACACCATGCAACAAAGGATGCCAAAAAGAGTTTACAAGTTAGAAAACAACTCAATCAGAATTATCGAGACATAAAAATGGTAAATGCTGAAAGCGCCACATGCTGTTCAGACTAGATGAACTTTAGAATACTGATTAAATACAGAAACTATAACCCTCATAAAAGAAACGAAGTTAAAGTTTCATACGCATCATTTTGGTGGCATGGCCAAGCCCGGAGGTGGGGGACTGCATGTCCTTTGTCAATGGTTCAAATCCCAGTGCCCACAGTAAGAAAATTTTGATGATATTTAAATGTTATGAAGAATAAGCTCACTAAAATTTGTGTTCAATTCTTTTTGAACTGGCCGTAGAACAGTCCAAATATATACATGGTTCAAAGAAGCATATATTTTTCTTATCAAACACTGGAAGACATCTGGTTTGCAGTTTAGTGACCAAGTTTTCAGGAAATACCTGCTCCCGAAATGTCCGTGACTCATTCGAGTTCCTCAATTTTGATTCAACCACTGACTGTATCTTCTCAATAATAACTTCTTGATTTAAAAGACTTACCTGCATATCACAAACAGTGTCTTTTTTATTAAACCCTACCAATAAGGTGTTCTAACAAGGGGTTTTTTTTAATGACGAGGAAACCCGGAGACTGTGCAAACACAACATGCCTTTTACCCGGTAAACCTCAGACTCATGGAATGCATCCCAATCACATGGATTCAGTAAATCATCGACTTTTCATCAATGTGACGTGACTCCTAAAAATCGTTTGCACCCAAGGGTTCAAACCTTGGACCTAGTCACCTAACCACTCTTTGCTCCAATAGTATTGATAAGAAACAATCAAAGAAGCTAGAACAACTCAAGATGTTTCGACTTTTTCACTTTATAAGTCAAAAGGGACTCTTGACTACTTCAAAACATCAGATAAACAAGGCATAAATAGTAAACTCAAGATATGGACACATATTGTTGAACGTCTGCATGTTTACATAACTAATGAAGTACGAAGCATACAGAATGTGGCATCCCAAATTCCGTTACTCTTGCATTGAATCTCCAAATCTTGCAGCTACATATTTCATCCCTGTTTTAAAACGCAGTTTTCTGTTCCCAGATCTACTACGATAGAAAATAGGAAATAGTTCTTAGTATGACATGTAATGGACTAAGAAAAAATCAAATTGTACAACTGCAGCCTGTTGCTATCCAACACTGCATTAAACAAGAAATAAGGGGAAAATACACCTTTCACCTCCAAATAATAGGCTGCATTTTACACTTTACGCCCCAAACTACCAACACCATACATTACACTCTCCAACTACAAAAAAAAAAAAATGACAAATAGCATGTTCATCCAATTATGAGTCCTGATCATTAAGATGAATAAAAAAATTTTACTTATATTATATTATATATATATTAAAAAAAAAAAGATGAATGAAAAAGATGTGATATCAGTAGTGTTGCACAATCTCGATCATCAGATCTTAATAGAGAATGCATATTGCAACTTTTGGGTAGTTTTGAGACTAATGTGTCAATGTTGGTTGTTTTGCGTGCAAAATGTAAAGAACCTATTAGTTAAAGGGTGAAAAGTAAATAACTACTCTCCAGGCAACCAGAATCCTCCTAATTTTTTCAAATGAATGTTCTCTTGTAAATAGCAACGACAAAGCCATTATTACACAAAAATTAGCAATGACAAATCCCAAGCTAATCCGCAAAGCTGACCTAGGCTGAATCAAGTTACTCGTCCTGATACAACTTATTTATCAATTGTTTGATTCATTGCTTTAAATTACACAACACCATATGTAGACAAAAAAAAAAAAAAGGATTGAAACATATTTAGTGTTCAACTAGTATTTCTTGAAAGGAAAGCAAATACAACCCACCTTAAAAAGTAAAATATTGACATGTTGTAGAAGCTCAATTATGAATCAGGCATAAGCTAAGCAATCACAAGGATGTAAGACAAGATGGAATAAAATCTCAGAATGTCAAGGGTACCGATGAGATTCACTGGGTTTTTCTGTACCTCTAAGGTTTGGAGTTGGCTATAGTTGGCATTCTGGTGGGTACAATTGCATCATAAAACTTTAAGCATGTACCTTGAGAAACATTGTTTGTGTTTTTTTTTTTTCATTTTTTTCTTTCTTCTCCTCTTCGGTAGCCTCATGATCTTTTTCATTTCTAGGTTGGGCTCTGTGAGAAACAAACAAATATCAAATACTCTTGGAATCATGTACCTCTCTCTTTGTTGGGTGCACATTCACATCAACATGTTCAGGTGGCAATACGATTGACATGTATATGAAGGGTTTAGATGCTTTGGGCAAGGTCAACAGCTCTCTTCAATGCAGTGCATTCCACCAATCTATCTGAATAAGGAGGGGAAGGAGTGAGAGATAAGTGAGACTGTGCATACCATTTTATACTCTACCAATGCAAGTACCTAAAAACTAAAAAAAAGAAGAGTTTCAGGACTTTCAGTAGAAGATTGAACAAATACAAAATTAGGTGTCCCTACTCAAAATTTTTTTTTTTTTTTTGATAACTAGGTGTGCCTACTCAATTTTCTCACACACAATGTGCTTATTAAGGGAGAGCCTCTAGATAAACAAAATTTGGCATCCATAAAAACATATTTTATCTGCACGTACCATTAATATAAAGTACCATAATTATCTTCTTCGCAACATAATTTGAATTCGAGATGAACCCATCCATCTTGAAAACTGAACTAGATGGATTATGGTCGGAATTTTCAATTTTGATAAGCGATCGAGCAACTGACACCCCATAAACTGATCGAATAGCATCAAGCCTAGATGATGCGGCAACTGTATGAACGTCTGCTCTGCCAGCTCCATGCTGATTAAACGAAGGTAAAAAAAGCTTTACTATGGTGCAAAAGCAAGTTCCAATCATGCAACAATAAACTTAAAATCTACATTCACTTTGGTTGGTTGAAGAATTAAGAAATTTTATGAGAAAACTAAAACTCGCAAACTTTGGTTGGCTGAAGAATTGAAGTCATGTACATGCATCTTCTGCAATACATAATAGTATAATACATTTTTATTTTTATTTTTGTTATTGATAATCATAGTCGCTTTTATATTGTTTGTCGAATGCTGTATTTGTTCATCCATGATTGTGTAGAAGCTCAAGCTTTTTGAGTCTTCAACACCGTGGGTAGAGTAACAGTGTTTGCTAGTTTTAAAGGGAAGATTGATCCACCATCTTTGGAAACCTCCTGCCGGAATGTCATGATATTTGCTTAAATTGCTAGTCTTAACTCATATACAGTTAACATATTTACGTGCATACATACTTGGATTTCAGCAGTCTTTTAATGATTGGTATGTTATTTATCACAAACCTACATCACTAGGTCAGCCCTAGATTTCAAGACCACATAAAAAGACAAGTCCCGTTTTTGAAGCAACCAACCTTTCGGCATGAGAAACCAACATGTATGTGATGAATGGCAAACCGGCTTAGCAAGTCTACAATCTTCAAATAATCATCAGCAGAATTTTGTAAAGTCTTCCTCCGGGCAATCATGTTATAGAATAGATTCTCAACCTGATGGCACAGGAAGCAAAATTCAAAACCTTCAAGAAAGAAAATGGAAATCTAGTTTTCTGCATGAGCACATCCTATGTGTTCGTGCATAAAACTGAAAATATCAGCAAATCCTGGATTTTCCATCAGCAAATGAAGTTCAAATTCGCATTATGTTTTTAATAGTTAACAAAATATAATAAATATCTTTAAATGTTCATGATAGGAAATACCCAAATCATGGGTAATAGTCCATGGAAGTTGGAACACAAAGCTTTTGCATATGATTCCTAAAATACTCAAAACTTTCACATTCCGACCAAATGTCTGCTTCATACCATTATCTGAGTTCCTTTTACAGCAGCACATGCCTTCGGCTCATGCTCCATGACACCATCTCTATATGATACTCTGAACAATAAGCTCAAAATATCAAATTAAAATTAATTCACGCTCCATCACTAGCAAACAAGCATTCAAAGAAAATGAGCTTATTCTTTAATCTCAATTATTTCGCCATTCAGCACCCCAATTTCTCACTTTACATGAAACATAAGATTCAAAAGTCTTATTTCCTTTCCATTTCCTTTAAATAAGATGTCTTGGCCAAAAAGTTAAAAAAAAAAATCATTAAAGCTTTGTAAGATGAATTTACTCAAAACAACTAGCTCCGCATAGCCACCTGTAACCATGCAGCTGCCCTTTGGTAATGGTGGTGACAGTAACATGACCGACATAGGTCATGCTTGCCAGAGCTTCTCCTCGGAATCCCATTGACTTTATCGTTTGTAAATCTTCAAACGTAGAAAGCTTTGACGTTGTGTGCCTCTCGCATAATATTGGCAAGTCGTCATACTATAGTGCCAGCACCAAAGACAATGGCCACATTATTATCAAATGAAGAAAGAAAGAATGAAATGAATCATTGACGAAATGAATCATTGACAAAATCCCTTTCTGTATGGTTGTCGAGAAACTTAAGCGAAAACCAAACCAAAATGCTCAAAATTTTATGAAATTGAAGTTTTTTATTTTTTTATTTTTGGAAAAAAATTATATTCTAAAAGCATTAACCGCTGCCATCTTAAGGCTCAGCCAGGTTGCCAAGATAATTGAGGAGAAGGCAAATAAAACGGAAACAAAAGATAAGTGACTCTGTTTCTGTTCGGTTTTCGAGAAAGAAATTTCAGGACGAAAGGGAAGCGAATTTCTCAAAAACTTTCTTATAAAACGAACAAAGGAAACTGCATGTCAAGCATTAACGTGGAGTTCTACCAAAGTTTCTGCTTGGTTGCCAAGGAAATTGCAGATACGCGGAGGAAAATAAATAGAAAGGCTCAAAGAAAATACAACCAACTAAAACTGCGAGTAGAATAGAAGAAGAAAATAAACAATATCATGTGAAACAACGAGGCAGGCGATTTTCCTTTCAGTTTATTTTCCTGCAGTATCTCAGCATCCAAACAGAGCATTATCATTTCCATTTTGCTTCCTTTCTCTTATTTTCCAGACAAAGAAAACGGGGACATAGAAGGTAAGAGATTGAAGACAGAGGGCGAAGTAACATACTCGGATTCCGTGACTGTCGTCGGAGACTTGGATGAGTTTGAGGCCGCCGTCCTTTACAACTACGCTTATGGAGGTGGAGTGGGCGTCGAGGCTGTTCTCCACCAGCTCTTTAACGGCGGATACGGGCCGTTGGATCACCTCTCCTGCCGCGATTCGGTTGACCACGGAGTCATCGAGGCGGGAAATTTTGGGAGGATCTTTTGGTTGCGTCGCTTCGTCCATTTCCATCGGGAGAGACCCAGCGTCGCAATCGCCGGGTTGGGTTTCCATGAGTGAACTTCAGACTAGAGAGGGAGTGAGGTAGGGAGGGAGTAGAGCTGAAAAAAATAAAAAAGTGAACCGGTAAACCGGATCTCACGAAACCGATGAGTTTGGTTTGATATTCCGTTATATATTTTAATTTTTTATATAGTATAAAATATTTCTTAAATGATATTTTATATTATATATAATTTTTATATATAAAATAAATTTTTATTATATGATAAATTAATAATTAACATAATTTTAAATTTTAAAATCTTATAGAAATAACTATATATTATCACTATAGTCTATTATATTAATAATTATATTAATACTATATCACTATATATTATAATATACTATAATATATCATTATATATAATCTATAATACAATTATAATATACTACAATATATTATCATTATATTATTATCATTATATTATATTATATATACTATAATGAAAAAAGGGACCGGAACTAGTAAAATCGAAAATCCTGATTTAGAAGTGTAACCGGTGCGATATCGATTCTTCAAATTTCAAAACCAGTATATGCTGATTCAATTTTAAAATATGTCTAAAATCAGACCAAACTGAACCGGTTACACCGCTAGGAAGGAGCAGAGAGCACTCCACGATTCATTTTCGCTTGCGTTTGGATAGTGAGTAATCTCAATATTATGAATAGTAATAAAAAATATTAATAAAATATTAAATAAAAAAAATAGATAAAAAATAATAATAATAGAGTATATACTCCACTATCAAAACTGGCAGCTGGTGCGTTTGAATAATAATGTCGATGTGAACAGATGCACATGACATCTTAGGTGTAGCCCATCAAAGACAATTTGGCCCAATCCAAAAGACAGTCCTTAATAACAACCAAAATTTCTTCTCATCAGTTACTATTCACCATCTCACACCCCAAGTGTTCATCAATACTTTTGCTATTTGGAGAATCAAAACTAAGTGTTCATGTAACTGTACTGTACCACCGTTTAAATGTTGTTATTAGATTGCTGTGGTGTTGTAGTAATAATGTTTTCTTCATTTGCTGCGTAATACAAACCATTATGAACATGACATTATCAACGACAAAATAATTAAATCCCAACACCCGTAAATCCACGTCTCCTTACGAAAGTACCGGTTTGGTTGGAGAAGGGTGAGGGAGGGGAAATGGGGAAGAAAAATGAGCAGGGAAACTAGGGACGAAGAGGCAGAGCTTTTAGCTTATATACAAATCATGTGTACCCAAGTTCTGCCTCCACCACCAACAAAATGGATAAGAGAATAGAGAAGAAAACCAGCATATACTCTTGAGAATACATGTAGTTTTCTCTTTTCCTTCGTCGCTGCTCTCTCCTCTCTTGGGTTTCAAATATGTCAGCGGGAGAGCTTATGAACCTCCATGACGGAAATAGAGTACAGATCGGTAAGTGGCAGCAACATGGAGGAAGCAAATGAGCACTATAAGAAGATCATCCAAGAGGCCAACTATTCCCAATATTCCTGCAGTATTGTAGATAAGATTATATCATCTTCAGTTACCAAAACATGTCCACCACAACAATATAAAAAAATTTGGCGTACAAGCAGCAAGATACCTTCTGGAATGATGTCAACGGGACTGACTATATAGACAGCACTTAGAAACATCTGTACGTAAGAAACAGAATAAGAACTTGTCCCTCAAATACCACCAAGGATAAATTTATTCATATAATTTTTGGGCAGCATGCAAAATGGAAAACAAAATAGGGATGTTCATCTAGACATCCAGCATGACCAAGGCAACCTCCTTTACCACATTATACAGGTATGGGTCTTAAGCTACGTCACATATTTCGACAAGTACAAGTTACTCAAATTGATGGAGTTTCCATAACAACTTTGATAGTACGAATCACAAAAAACTTTGGATAGTTTATAAAGGGCTCTAGGACTTCAAAGGTCCAGATTGATGCCATGAAACAAAAAATGCCACTGTAGCTATTGTAACAGACCATGCAGCTAAGGCTGAAAAGAGATAAGCCTTTATTTGATTAAAAAAATAAACTGGCATCCCAATTGACAGATAAATCGGATGCTGATGATGATGATAGCAGAAGTAAGCACGAATCTAACATAAATGAGAGATGCTGACACACTTGTCTGCATATCCGCATTGTTCACTTAACTGCTATGTAGACACGGGCTCTGATAACAAGAGGAAGGGATCTCCGAGGATCAAGCAGTTCTCGTAACAACCTTCGGAGGAGAAACGGAAGATCCCGCATTCTCTGTTACAAAAAAATAAAAAATTAAATTAAAACATCTTTCAGATGTCAATTCAAAGTGACGCACTGCCAGGTCCCTGGATATGAATGCAATTGTAAATAAGAAAATATGCAAGAAATGTTGCTAGCATATTTTAAAAAAATATATATCAAGGCCACAAATATATTACCTGAACAATACCATTGGTACCCCCACCAAAAAGCCGATTGTATGTCTTAACCTTTTCTAGAATCTCAGCAGCCTCAGGGTCATGTCGCTGCCTTAATGAAGCTTCTCCAGGAATCAACAAGGTAATTTGACGGCGGCATAGAGGACATCTACACGGCTGGAGTGCTGATCCATGATGCCAAACAAGCATAATGCAATTGCCTGAACGTGAAGAGACAACAATTTAACCACATGATTATCCTAATATTCTTAGAAAAATACATTATTATCAATGGCCCTTCAAGTAAAATTCTTCTCCTTATTACATAATTCATAATGGAGAGCATACATATTTACAATGAGAATTCAAAGGCTAATAAATACAAGAGAAATGCGATGATGTACTGTGAGTATGCAGCTAGTGTGTTCAATCATTTCAGGTAAGCAACTTGTAATTACTTAGAAAGAAGACATGCTTTTATAGGTCTGTAAAGTATAAATGTTTTGGAATAAGTTTTATAATTTCATAGGGAAACCGTTTTTTAAAAATAAATAATTCTTTTTATAAGAAAATTTAATGACCCTTGTAATTAGGCATAACTCAAGTACACAGGTAGTACAAGAGAGAAATATCTAATTACAGCCTACGAACAAAAAATGAAGCATACAAGTCATTAAAAGTAGGAAATTGATAGATATACAACCCTTTTTTCAACCTTTTATACAAATGTGTTTTAAATGAACCCCCTCTAATACAATAGCCTTAGCCCAAGTCATTACATTTATTTATTTATGTTTTTCAAAAATAAATAAATAAATATATTCCTATACTGATATGATTAGACGTGAGTGTGTTAAAGTGAATAACATAAGACAATTCGTTCAACTAAGCTATTTGTATGGTAAGAAATCAAAGATTAATATTGATAGAATATTTGTAGATGGATCACTCGAGTAAACATATAAGCAACTTTATTCAGAATGAAAAAAATAAAACATTTGCATGATCCTCGACCGAAGATAGAAATCATCGTATGCAAATGGAGAGTTTTGCCTACAATCAAGATAGTGAAGAAAATCTTATGTGGTCTAAAGATGTTTCACATAGCAAGCGATATTTATCTTAAAAATAAAACTCAACTCTAGCACAGCCTTGAATATTAGACCCTGAGACAACCATACGAACCCCTTTTTTTATTGTTCAATTGTATCTAGGGAAATTATTACCAAATCCATTTAGGAAATGAAATCGGCATCACGTCGCGGGATGTCATCTGAAGTAATCTAATAAAATGACACTCGAATCCTATGTAAGCCTGATAATGACTAGCGCTATGTTTGGCAGCCGATAAATGGAGTAAAAGAATGAGAATACCGAGGTTTTTTGTGATTAAGACTCCCACAGTTGTTTTATCAGAGGGCATTGTAGTTTTCTATAATTGGCAACGGTAGGCAACGAAAAAGGCAAATTGAATCTCCAATATTTTCCCAGAAATCAAATAGAGGAGAAGAAAAAGAAGAAAAAGGGCACCGCAGAACCAGTGGGAGCAGTTGGCTTGACATGGGATGTTGAAGCTGCTATGGCACACCGAACAGAAATCGTTCGCCGGAGGACCGTCCATCTCTCGGGCACGTTGTGAATCTGGGCCCTGTACCAAGTGGGCTACTGAGGTAGATCTGGATATATCGAAGCAAGCTCTTCTTCCCTCTTTAATATTGCGCATATTACCCCTCCTCAAATGTATCCAAAAAATAAATAAATACTAAATATTGCGCATATTAAATTATTAATATTAAATAAAACCACGCCGAAATATTAAAAAAAAAAAAAAAAACTACAGTCGTATATGTGAATTACTAAGAGCACTCTAATGGTTTTTATATATTTTCTTATGCATCATCGAAATTTACTCTTTTTTTCTTTATTTTGGTTAATGATTTTTGCAATACACCGTACATCAAGTTATTTATTCTTTTTTTAATATCATTCAAATATTTTTTTCTTAATATTATTTAAATATTATTTCTTTCTTCTTTTTTTATAAATTTTAAATATTTTTTTAATTACCGTCAAATTTATAATATTCTAGATCTTTTAATATTTTTCATTTATCAATACAAATACAATATCTCTAATGTCAAAATGACATCAATATAACCCAATAAAAATTAAAAAATAAATAAAGATGGAAAAACTCATTCATCCTTTTTTGTGAACTGTTTATCGTGTTTTGCAAAATTTTTAACATGAGTATTTTTCTTTTTATTAAAAAAATATATTGTAATAATATTGTAACGTTTTCATGTTATATAAATAAAAGTGTAAGCCCCGTTTGGATAGTGAGTTGAGATGAAAGTTGAAAGTTGAATAAAATATTATTTTGTAATATTATTATTATTTTGATATTTGAAAATTTTGAATTGTTTATTATATTTTGTAAAAATATTTTAAAAAATTATAATAATAAGATAAGATCTTCAATGTTAGAAATATAAAATACGATTAGGAAAAAGAAATAAATAATAACAACAAAATTATATAGATGAATAGTGCATGTTAAATGTAGAAAAACAATTTAGCTCATATGTATTTTACCATATTTTTTCACCTACTCATTTTACATCAATTTGCAAAATAAATAAGCCATTGAGAGTGCTGTTAGGTTGCGTTTGATTCGTTATGTTTCACATAATGATTATTTTAATCTTTAAAGAAATATGAATTCCTATTTTCATTCAATTTCACGCATAAATAAGAATGCTAATTGTATTTTTTCATGATAAAATTAAGGGTGTTCACTTAGATATGAATTCGGGTGTCCAACTATATCCGGATCTAGACTAGGATGTGTGATGCTGCTCGGGTACTTGCCCGGGTTAATCCGAGTTATGCCAAATCTTGTAAAAATACAAATAATCCAGATACTCGGGTTAGGCATAATTTATTTTGCTAGAAAGTAAACTTGGATTGTAAGTACTGGATTTTAATCCTTGTACCCGCCTCATGTACCTCCATACTCGCCCCCAGATATGAATCGATGGATAGTCTGATTATCGGTCTGGTTAAAATCCAAATTTATAATCGCATTCATAATTCAATTATTCAGGTTTCAGATTGGACTGTTAAAAAAAAATTGACCTGGATGAACAACAAGCTAGAATAGATAAACATATGATTGAAATTATAGTGAAAATTTTAAAATATCTGAGGCCCTGATTGGTTTCACATGTGGTCTTAATCCATTTCATCTTAATATTCAAACACCAATCAAATACAAATTTTTTTCAATTTTAAATTTTTAAATTTTTTATCTAATCATTACAATTTCCTCCAACTTAAAAAAAAAAAAAAACACAAAACATAATTCAAATGTTTTCAAATTTCAAAACAAAAATAATATTTACAAATAATATTTTAACAATATTTAAATTTATAATATTTTTATTCAATTCTTTTTATATCTTATTTCATAAAATCTCATAAAATATATTAACTCAAACTATTTTATTATTATTCACAATTTATCTTACTATTATTCAATATTCACAAATTTTCCATATGTATAACCAAAGAAGAAAGCTCATGAATTCGAAGCTTAGACCATGGCCGAAAGGGCGGTCAAACCAACCTACCAAAATTTATAGATGGTTGGCCACCCATACATTTTTACAAATTTATGACAATGTTTGAATAATTTTATAATCATGCACTTCAAAAAAAGTTATTTCTCTCGTTTGTTCTTGAAGAATATTCATTCCTCACATTTTTTATGAATACTATCATACAATAATTATTATTTATATTGTAAATAAATAAAAGAATTATTTTAGCTACAAATGCATTTTATAATGGTAAATTTATAAATTGATGTATTTTAATGTGGTATGTTAGATTGTAAAATTATTTTATTATAAAATAAATTTAATATATCATATAAAATCATACTATTTTACAAATTATTTTTTATAAAATATCTTTATATCTATAACATTGCTCGATAATTAATATTATGCGATAAGTCAATAGAGAACGACTCAATCAAACTTGAGCATGGTTCAACTCACGAAATCCATATAAACTAAAATAATTATATATTTATTATTTTTATAACATTATACATACATGATAAAACATTTTAAAATATTTAAAATATGAATTATTCTATTATCAAATCAGTATGCAAAGTATATATAGTAAAATATTTATATAATATAATTTAATTTGAAAGATAAATTTTAAGATTTGAAGCTGATGAAGATTTTTAAATAATATTTTTTTTATCGAGTATTATCATTAAAATGATGCAAATGATGTGTTATGTATATATTGTTTTGAAAATAGTATAACTATTAAAAGATATATAGTAAATCACGTACCTAATACTAAATAAAAAAAATTAATTCTCAAGTTTGTATACAGCACACAAAATAAAATATTTAAAATATATAATAGAATTTAAAAAATAAAAAATAAAATTTAAAATTTTCATTTAAGTATGTATTCCAATTTGAGTTTAAGGACGGTTTGTTTTCATAAAATTTATCAATTGTATTATCTAATTATTATAAATTTTTTAAATTTGTACGTAAAGAAAATAAAATATTATTTTCATTCCAATTCATAAAATAAACGGAATAGAATAATCATATGTTAAAGCCGCGCCCTTCCGCAAATTTTTATTTATTTATTTGAAAATCCCGCTTTTGAGAAAGAATCGAAGTCTGAAAGATTTAGGATATGTTTGGAGCAAAGATGAGATTTCTCATCTCTATCTCTATCTCATCACATCATTACAATTTTTTCAAATTTTCATATAAAATATAATAAACAATTCAATTTTTTCAAATCCCAATACAACTTTTTCAAATTTCAATATTTTAAATTAATATTTTAAACTTTTATTTTAACACTATTCACAAAATTTTTAAAAATTCTTATCTTATCTCACCTACCAAGCATAACCTAGCCTGTAGGGCTTTCCCGAAACTCAGAAACGAAAAGGAAAGAAGAAAAAGAAACCGGAAGCAAAGGACTGTGCGCTCCAACATAAAAAATCGAAAGGAATTTCAAAGAAAAAGGAAAATAATGCGGTAATCGGCCTATCTCATTGATTTTTTTTCTTATTTTTGTTTTAATTTCATCATTCTTTATTTATTGTTGGAGTATAGCATCTCATATAGAAAACATGGAGTTAAAATCCAAAGAAGAAAAGGCCAAGGCTAAAATAGACAATATACATTAGTTAGTTATTTTCTGTTATGTTGATTTTCAGTATAAATAGATGTAAATACAGATGATTACTTCACTTGATTCATAATACAATTCCTTTCAGATAGCCTACGTGTATACATTTTCTGTTCTTCATACTTCTTCATTCTCAGTTTATGAAACTCTTGACATGGTATCAGTAGTAAACATTCCGTAATTATTTTTCAATACTGGAAATTGATTCTTTCCTCTTCTTTCTTCAAACTTTTCTGCACTACATTGATTTCTTGTAGTGATTCCTCTGTTCTTTCGATTCTTTACTATTCTTGTATTTCTTGAAATGGCTTCCATTAATTCTATAGATTCTGCCAATTCTATTCCACCAACTAATCCACCAAATAATCCATCAGATAATTCATCAAGTCCATATTATCTACATCCTAGTGATAATCCTGGTGCTCTTCTTGTCTCGGAGATTTTCAGTGGTGATAATTATGTTGCATGGAGCCGCTCGATCACAATTGCTTTATCTGTCAAAAATAAAGTAGCATTCATTGATGGCTCAATTCGACCTCCACACTTCTCTCAGTCAGTTCTCCACACAGCATGGATGAGGGCCAATAATTTGGTACTTTCTTGGTTGATAAACTCCATTTCCAAAGATATTCGAAATAGCTTGTTGTATGTTAATTCTGCTCTTGATCTTTGGAATGAACTGAAGACACGGTACTTAAGAATTGATGGACCAAGAGTCTTCCATCTTGAAAAATCTTTGAGTTGTATAAATCAAGGTTCTTCATCCATTACTGAATATTTTAGTGCTTTCAAAGCATTATGGGATGAATATGTTAGTTTTCGTCATTTCCCAACTTGCACTTGTGGAAAAATGTCAAGTTGCACATGTGACATTTTTCCTTTTCTGTTACAAAGGCAGCAGTCAGATTATGTTTTGAAATTTCTTGTTGGTTTGAACGAGTCCTATGCATCCATCAGAAGTCAATTACTCCTTTCCATACCATTACCAACTATGGCAAAAGTATTTTCTTTACTACTTCAAGAAGAGAGCCAAAGGCAACTGACCAACTCAGTTTCGAATGAAACTCATGCATTGATGGCAAAGCAGTTCTCTACTTCAGCAGCAAACCAATACAAGTTCTCAAAAGAAAAGGCCAAGAAGTCTTCACTCCATTGTACACATTGTGGGTATAATGGACACACTATTGACAAGTGCTTCCAACTTCATGGATATCCTCCTGGTTGGACTGGACCAAAAGGAAGGAGAAACTACTCTGCTGCTCATGCTGCCATTTCAACCAATGAAGTCTGTGATCAAAATAAGGATGAGTCTCACATGGTTTTTTTAACCTCTGAAGAATTTAATAAACTTTTAGCTCTTGCCAATTCTTCACAACCTTCTCAACCTTCTTCAAATATCCAGAATACCTTAGCCTGTAACCTTGTTACTTCTGCCCAATTTTCTAGTAATTTTTTCTGCAATTCTGTTTCTGCTATACCAGATCACTCTTGGATACTAGATACTGGTGCAATAGATCACATGATTTGTTCACCACATTTCTATTGTTCTCCTCCTAAACCAATTAATATATCTATAAATCTACCTAATGGACAGATTATACCAGCCACACACATTGGCACAATTTGCATTTCCAATAATCTTTTCTTGCAAAATGTCTTGTGTGTACCCTCATTTTCATTCAACCTTTTATCTGTTTCGAAGCTAACACAACAATCTAATATTTCTTTGTCTTTTTTTGGAACTCATTGTCTTTTGCAGGACCAATCAAAGAGGAGGATGATTGGGATTGCATTTGAGAAACAAAGACTATATCACTTTATACCTTCCTGCACAACTTCTAAATCCAATTCAGTGCATTTTTCTGCTGCTTCTCAAAAGTCCTTAGACCTATGGCACTATAGATTAGGCCATGTATCTTTCTCTAGACTTTCTTCCCTCAAACACTTAGATTCTTCTATCTCTATGGATTCTCAACATATATGTGATATCTGTCCTTTGGCAAAGCAAAGAAGATTACCTTTCCCTGTATCACATACAAAAACTAATAAAATTTTTGATTTGATTCACTGTAACATATGGGGTCCATTTGCAACTATTTCTTATTCAGGTTATAAATACTTCTTGACAATTGTTGATGATTTTACGCGATGCACTTGAGTTTACATGCTTAAAGCTAAGTCTGAAGTTCCTTTTCTGTTAAAAACTGTTTGTATAATGATAAAAACTCAATTTAATGTTGCTGTTAAAACCATAAGGTCAGATAATGGACCTGAATTTTTTCTCACAGAGTTTTATAGTGAAAATGGAATTTTACATCAAAAAAGCTGTGTAGAAACCCCACAGCAAAATGGAACAGTTGAAAGAAAGCATCAACATTTACTTAGCACAGCTAGAGCACTAATGTTTCAATCAAATATTCCATTATCTTTTTGGAGTGACTGTGTTCTCACAGCAGCCCATATAATCAACAGAATACCTACCCCTCTTTTTAATAACAAAACCCCTTATGAAATGCTTTTTAACAAAACCCCAAAACAATCCCATTTAAAGGTGTTTGGTTGTCTTTGCTTTGCTTCTACACTTCAAAATCACAGACATAAGTTTAATCCTAGAGCTGTCAAGTCTATATTCCTAGGGTACCCCTCTGATGTAAAGGGTTACAAAGTTATGGATCTCAACACTAATAAAGTGTTCATTTCTAGAAATGCCATATTCCATGAAAACATTCTACCTTTTACAGAAACACTTTCGAATCCACAAAGTCATACATTCCTATTCCCACCATCAGAAAATAGCTGTTATGATTCCACCAATCACACTATTTTTTCTAATTCATCTATATCATCAACTTCTCATGATGATAACCTTCATTCCCATTCATACACTGATCAAGATGTGTCTATATCTCAGAATAATACTATTTTCAATGATCTACTACAACTCAGAAAATCAACCAGAATTCGAAAACCATCTATTCTTCTGCAGGATTATTATTGCAGTCAAGTTACCTCAAATGCAGCCCATTCAACTTCTTCTAATGATGGTTCTACTAAAGGTAACTTCTATCCCATTTCTCCTTTTCTTTCTACTAGCAGACTATCATCTTCTCATAGAGTTTTTCTTGCCTCAATAACAGCTTCATTTGAACCTAACACATATAAACAAGCTGTCCAATTTCCAGAATGGCAACAAGCTATGAAAAATGAATTACATGCTTTAGAGTTAAATATAACATGGGAGCTTGTAACTTTACCTAAAAATAAGCAGACAATTGGTTGTAAATGGGTATTCAAAATCAAATACAAATCTGATGGAACCATAGAAAGACACAAAGCAAGATTAGTGGCAAAAGGTTACACTCAACAAGAAGGGTTAGATTTTTTTGATACCTTCTCACCTGTTGCCAAGATTATTTCCATTCGACTTTTACTTGCTGTTGCTACAATAAAAAATTGGTACATTCACCAACTAGATGTAAATAATGCTTTTTTACATGGTGAATTACATGAAGAGGTTTACATGGAATTGCCTCCTGGGCTGCCTAATCAGAACAACAAAGTTTGTAGATTGCTAAAAAGTCTCTATGGCCTTAAACAGGCATCTAGACAATGGTTTGAAAAATTGTCTAACTCTCTCATTATCTATGGTTTCACTCAAGGGAAGTCTGATTGCTCACTGTTTATCAAAAAGTCAGCTACCTCTTTTATGGCATTGCTTGTTTATGTTGATGATGTGCTGCTAGTAAGTGATGATTTAGAACAAATTCAGCTATTGAAGAAGTTCTTACATGATCAATTTACTATTAAAGACTTGGGACCATTGAAATATTTTCTTGGTCTAGAAATAGCAAGGTCTAAAACTAGAATTTCAGTTTGCCAACGAAAATATGCCTTGGACATATTACAAGACACTGGTATCCTTGGCTCAAAACCTGCTGCTTTTCCTATGGAATCAAATCTCAAACTCACTGCTGATGACACAGAGTTTTATGAAGATCCATCAGAGTATAGGAGACTGGTTGGTAGATTGTTATACTTGACAATTACCAGACCAGATCTTGCCTATTATGTCCAAGTGTTAAGTCAGTTTCTAGCAAAGCCAGCTGTTAGCCATCACAAAGCAGCAATGAGGGTTCTCAGGTATCTAAAAGTTACACCAAGGCAGGGTTGATTTTTCTCATCAGCATCAAAACTTCAACTCAAAGCCTTCTCAGACAGTGACTGGGCAGGCTGCCTCTACACCAGGAGAAGCATAACAGGTTTTGCAATATTTTTGAGAAATTCCTTAATTTCTTGGAAGTCTAAAAAGCAAGCCACAATTAGTAGATCCTCTGCTGAAGCAGAGTACCGAGCTCTTGCAGCTACAACATGTCTATACACAGATATGCCTTGAAGGACTTGCAGATTGATCATCAACAGCCAACATCTCTATACACAGATAGCAAGTCAGCAATGTCTATTGCCACCAATCCAGTTCAGCATGAAAGAACTAAACATATACAAATTGACTGTCACTTGGTTCGAGAGAAATTGCAAGAGAAGCTTATCAAGCTGTTTTATATTCCCTCTCGGCTACAATTGGCAGACATATTTACCAAACCACTGGGTTCATTAACTTTTCATCACACTTTGAGCAAGATGAACATTCTCAATATTCATGTTCATCTTGAGGGGGAGTGTTGGAGTATAGCATCTCATATAGAAAACATGGAGTTAAAATCCAAAGAAGAAAAGGCCAAGGCTAAAATAGACAATATACATTAGTTAGTTATTTTCTGTTATGTTGATTTTCAGTATAAATAGATGTAAATACAGATGATTACTTCACTTGATTCATAATACAATTCCTTTCAGATAGCCTACGTGTATACATTTTCTATTCTTCATACTTCTTCATTCTCAGTTTATGAAACTCTTGGCATTTATTAATTGAATGGATTTTGTAGAATGTCCTTTTTATATTTCGTCTTTGATTCTGGGTTCCAATTAGTAGAATGCAGTCAAATGGCTTTTCCGATTTCTGTCACTGCAAAATAGTTCTCTGAATTGCTGCTTTATGAGGACAAATTTTACTTAAAAACAAGAGAAAATAACTTTTTTATTCTCCTTCTGAAAACAGATTTTCTTTTCCTTTTTTTTTTTGTGGGAAACGACGAAACGTAAGCATACTGTTTTTTTTTTCTTTATTTATTTGAGAAGCAGTCACATTTTTTGTTGTATTCGGGCCTGATTCTTTTACGTAGGATATATGGCTGATAAGTGTTGAGAATTTAGTTAGAAATGGTTTACTCCCAACTATTACAAGCGATGACATTGATATCTCAATGTCTATTCCATCTCTTTGAGAGGTGCTTTATTCTTAGTGTGTTTCAGTGAGTTGGATCTGAAGTTGTTTGATTCTTACACTTCTGATTGCAGTTTCTAGATTTGGGAGGGAGATGACCCATATCTGTTATCGCACACTCTCCGGGGCCTCGTAAGTAAGAATCCTTTACTTGTGCCTTCATTTTTTCTTTCATATGTAATTTTTGAGTGAAGTTTTTTGGCTATAGTCATAAATTCCAAATCTCTGTTTAATTGATGAGAGAGTGGTGGAAAAGAGAAGAAAATGCCACTTTGAATCGTTGGTTTTTGTTTTTTGATTTTATTTATTTATTTTTTCTGAAAAATGAGAAACCGAACTTGGACAGTAGGTGTGTTAGGCTTGGTTGAGTGGGGATTGTTATTTTTCCAAGCATACTATAATGAAAAACTTACAATTTATGTTATGATCCTACTAGGTAAAACTCATTCTTGAAAACTGGCTTACAAGGAAAGGTGCCTAGGGGCTTATAAACTACCAACCAATCACATACTTAGTCAATGTGGGATCATAACAATTTATTTCTTAGTTTTGTGCACTACAATTTTTCTATTATCTAAAGCCTCCTTTATAGGGAATATTTGGTCTCTAGGAATTTCGGAGGATCGGCATTAGGGAAGTTACTGAAATCTCAATTGAACTTTCCTTGCAAGTGTCCAATTAGGCAGATTCGAATGGCTGCTCACAATTCTATTCTAAGTGAAAGCAACAATGAGTCGAGAGGTGCCTTGATTGTTCTAGAAGGCTTGGATCGTAGTGGGAAGACATCACAGTCTAGTAACCTACTCAAATACTTGGAAGGACTGGAACATTCAGCTGAATTATGGCGGTTTCTTGACAGAAGTACAGATGTTGGGCAAATGATATCATCATATCTTACCAACAAATCACAATTGGATGATCATACAGTCCATATACTCTTTAGTGCAAATCGTTGGGAGAAGAGGTTTGTTATGTTGTTGTTTTTGTTCTACTTGCTGTGTTCTGGTTTGTGGGATTTTCAATTTATATTCTTGTTTTCGTTTTCTTTGCAGGATTTTTTATATAAGATGAAATGCCTTGTTTGTTCTATAGTAGTTTCTTGCTTATTCTATTTCTAATGCATATATAGAAAGGGGAGGAAAGTGATAAATCTTTTTTTTTTTTGATAAGTAAAGAAATTTTATTGATTGAATGAAACTAGGCAACGCCCATGTACATAGGAAGTATATAAAAGAGACTTCTAATCACATTCTAGAAAGTTGAAAAGAAAACAAGAACTCGTGATTCCTTGAATGTTCCCTCCCTTTAGTACAATAGCAGCCAATCATTGAACTAAAGAAAACACAAAAAAATTCCATAATTCCCCCACATTTCTCTCTTTGTTGTCGAAGCATCTCTCGTTTCATTCTGTCCATATATACCACAATAGACACAAAGGAACCAACCTCCATGTGCTGCTAGTTGGGAGCAATGATGATGCCTATTCCAACATACTAAAAGTTCCGCCACACCCTTAGGCATGACCCAAGACAACTTGGCTTGGCTGAAAGTACCCGCCCATAGCTCCCTTGCCACCTCACAATGCAGGAAAAGGTGCTCAATTGATTCTTCATTGCTTTTACACATGTAATACCACTCCATTACAATCATTCCACGTTTCCTTAAATTGTCAGCGTCAAAATCTTTCCCAAAACAGCTGTCCAAGTAAAAAAAGAGACTTTTGGGGGTACAGGAACTCTCCAAATACCTTTCCAAGGGAACCAAATGGGCTAATGAGCTGCCAGCTCTTTATAGAAGGACTTAACAGAAATTTTTTTGCACCCTGAATGTTTTCATAACATTCTATCCCTCTCGTTTCCTCCTAACTTCTTGGAATATAAAAGACTGTAAAAACTTGTTATTTCGTCCACTTCCCAGTCTTGCACATTTTTGGATAAGATCAAATTCCTTTGAACATTCCCATTGGTGCGACACATTACATCTGAGACAGCGGCTTGCTAATTTTCAGCCAATCTAAAAACACTTGGAAAAACAGTAAATAGAGCACTCTCGCCACACCATATATCAAACCAATAACTGATTCTTGTCCCCACTCCCACCTTAAAACTAGTGTGTTTTATGAATTCCAAAAACTTATTCTTGTCCCCACTCCTACCTCCCACCCCTTTCTGATAAATTTCCAAAGGTTTACACCAAAGGTACCTCTGTCCTCCTTGGAGCAGCAACCCCCTCAATCATAACCATACTTTCGACCAATAACCAATCTCCATAGTGAGCCCTCTTCTAGTTGAAATCTCCATAGCCACTTTCCCAAGAGGGTTTTGTTAAAAAAGGACAGGCTATGCACCCCCAAGCCTCCCAACTCCTTTGAACAACACACTTTTTGCCAACTCACTAGATGAAATTTATGTTCTTTCCTCATACCACTCCACAAGAAAGTCCTAAACAATTTCTCAATCCGATCAACCACTCCCACTGGTAAAGGGAATAAGGATAGAAAATAAGTAAGAAGATTGGAGATGGTACTTTTGATAAGGGTAAGTCTCCCCCCTTTTGATAAGTAGAGTCGTTTCCAACTCGATGATCTTTTTTCTACCTTCTCTACAACACCCTAACAAATTTGCTAGATGATTGATCTTGTCCACCACCCCCACTGGGACCAATTCCGACTTTCTCAAATTCACCTTAAGGGCCGAGACAGCTTCAAAACACAAAAGAATAGCCCTTAAAGCTTGCAACTGTCCACTGTCAGCATCACAAAAAATAAAGTGTCATCTGCATACAATAAATGAGAAATGGAACAAGCACCGGAGGTAGTGTTGCCCATTGAAAAACCAGCAATAAACCCTCCCCTTACCACTGCCTCCACCATATGACTTAAGGCCCCCATCACTACAACAAAGAGAAATGGAGATAACGGGCCCCTTTGTCTCAAGCCCCTTGAGCTTGAGAAGAATCCACAGGGTTGTCCATTAACTAAAACAGAAAATCGAGCGGATGATACACAATGTTTTACCCAACCACACCACCTATCTCCAAAACCATACCTCTTCAACATATATATATCAAAAAATCTCAACACTCACGATGGTAGGTCTTTTCCATATTCAACTTGCAAATGACTCTTGGAATACCTGCCCTCAGCTGACTGTCTAGACACTCATTCGCTACCAAAATTGAGTCTAAAATTTGTTGGCCACGTACAAAAGCATTTTGGGGCTTGGAAATGATGTTATTCATCATCAAGCTCATTCGATTAGCTAACATCTTTGAAATAATTGTATAAATCCCGCCTACCAGACTAATGGGGCGGAAATCTTTCAATTCAATAGCACCTGCTAGCTTCGGGATGAGTGCAATAAAAGTAGTATTAAGGGACTTTTCAAACTTTTAGCAATAATGAAATTCATGGAAGACCCTCATCACATCCTCTTTCACTATGCCCCAACACTCTTGAAAGAAAGTCATAGAGAAACCATCCGAATCTGGAGTTTTATCTTTGCACATACCTCTCACTACTTGCAGTACTTCGGACTCCTCAAACGGTCTCTCTAACAAACTTGCTGCACTACCATCCAGCTGTTCAAAATGTAATTCATCCAATTTAGGGCGCCACACCTCCGTCTTTTTAAGAAGCTCTTCATAATAATTCTCTATATGGGCTTGAATGTCTACTGGAGATTGATGCACTGTGGTACCAGAATGAATAACCTCAATCACATTATTGCGCTTGTGAGAATTTGTCATTTTATGAAAGAACTTAGTACATTTGTCGCCCTCCTTCAACCATGTCATCCTAGATTTTTACCGCCAAGAGATTTCTTCTAACAACAAAACCCTTTCTATTTCGGACACCACCTCAATTTTTCTCAACAAAGACTCCTCGTTTACCTCCCCCTCTTCTAGTGAGCTCAACTCATTCCACAAAATACTCTTTTGTTCATCGATGTGTCTAAAAATCTCAATATTCCACTTCTTCAGATCCAACTTGAGGGCTTTAAGTTTAGAAGCCACAATAAAGTTGGGAGTACCATGAAAAGAGTATGAGGCCCATCAATTCCTCACCTTCTCCCCAAAGCCGGCCGTTTGGAGCCACGTATTTTCAAATTTGAAATATCTCATTCCCCCATGGAAACCACCGCAATCTAGCAAAATGGGGAAATGATTAGAACATACCCGTGACAAACACTTCTGAATTAGATCCGGATAATGTGACTCCCATGAAGATGAGACCAAGTGTTAGATAAAGTGATAAATCTTGGCATTTGAGAATAAAAAATTCAATGCCTGAAGTATTTTTCCTGGTTGCAGTTTCTTTGTTATCAATCTACATATTAAACTGATTTGTTGGAGTATCATTTGGCATAGCCTAGTTTCATTTAAATTTTGATAGTTTTTTCTTTAGCTTGAATGGATCATAGCATATTTGTGAACTTTTCATTTTATTATATTTCTTTTGTGATAAAATTTTTCAAATTCTTCAGGCCCCCAAGCATTGCTGGGTGGAATGGCACTTGGTCTTCACTCTTTGAGCCATCTGCAACACAGCAGTTAAATAATAGATATATTGCCGTTTGAAGCGGGGAGTGTGTGGTAGATAGGTTTTCTTAGCTGCTTATGGTGACTTAGGTGATAACAGGATCCTAATTAGTGGCTTGAGTCGTGGACCACAATGTGTGAATGCTGGGGGATTTGGGCACTTATTGGTTAGAGAAGCTCTTGATACTTGAAAGTAGCCTGCATTGTGCTGATGAAGTAGTAATAGATGCAATTCTATAATTCTTCCACAAGTATCTTGTAAGATTCATCAATAGAATTCAAACCATTTTGTTGATAGGATGGCTTTCAGTGCACCTTCTGGAAAGAAGACAACTTGGGTTTTATTTTTTATTTTGAAAACATTATCTCTGGAGACACAGAACTTAGTGGCTGTGCACAAGCAGAATTTTGACAATGGTTGGACTTGTACTCAGTCACTTGTCATGCATATGCAGATCATTGATGGAAACTAAACTGAAATCTGGAACCACCCTCATTGTTGACCGTTATTCTTTTTCTGGGGTGGCTTTCTCATCTGCCAAGGGACTTGGCATTGAATGGTGTAAGGTGAAGACATGGTTCAGACTGTTCTATAATGAAGTTTATGTTTCTTTTATTCTTGTTACAAATGAGGTCTTCTTTTGAAGGCACCAGAGGTTGGGTTGCTGGCTCCAGATCTGGTGCTGTACCTTGACATACAGCCAGAGGTAAGTTGTAGGCACCACTGTGTAGACTGTTATATCAATGAAATTAAGCATGAAAGGCTTCAGCCTTATAGTGTCCTGTCCAGTTATACTGGCAACTTGCTTTCTTCAAATGTTTTTTGGGGCATGAAACTGTCTTGCCTGAGAGCTAGTTTAGTTTGCATTGAAATATTTTGATGTGTTATTTTTCTCTAAACTCTAACCTGTATTTTGAGACACGCATACCCCACTTGCAGTAATGTGCTTCATACATGCATGCTGACAGATTCTAGGCTGTCAAGACCACTTGAGCCGTCTAAAACAAAGTTAAAGAAAAGAGGGGGAGGGGGGAAGCAAGATGGATTATATGCTCTTGTATGCTGGGGAACTCATAATCCAAATCAACTGACTTTGATGTCTCTGCTAAATTGACTCTTTAAAAAAATTACTGTGAAATTGGACAACTGTCCATTGCGCCACTGTGATAAATTAATAAAGACAGGTTTGCATTTATAAAATATTCTTGATGATGAAAATGAATGTAATGAATGATAGATTTATACTGGAATAGCACTTGATGCGCCTTAGCAATTGTAGAGATAGCATAGTGCTTCTGTTAATGAAAGTATAATACTGGTGGAAGATGAACCTGATGCACACATAGACACAAATATACTCACATATACTCACAAATTCACACCCTTCTATGGTGTGCACACACAACACGTGCACAAATACATTCATACATGCAGACTTGCCTATTTCCAGGACTGAGAAGCCTTCTCAAAATCTTCAGAAAGCTGCTGAGAGAGCAGGATATGGAGGTGAGAGATATGAACAGCTTGGGCTTCAGAGGAAAGTTGCGCGATGCTATGAGGTCCTTCGTGATGCTTCCTGGAAGGTAATATTATGTTGGTTGTGGTTCTTCCACCTTGGAGCCTGCCACTACTTGGTATAAAGCCATTCATCAACAGATATTACCATTCAGTTTTTCTTTAACTTGTAGTTAAAAGATAGTGCACTTGTACCAGACGATGGTAACACGGCTTAACTAGAGTCTTGTTGTCGATTGATTTCCTCTCTAACCATCCATGTATGGATTGAATTTTATTACTGATTGACTGCAGATAATCGATGCCTGCCAACCAATGGAAGACATCGAGAAACAGCTCCAAGAGATTGTGTTGGATTGTGTCACGATATGCCAGAAAGGCAAGCCCCTTTCCAACCTGTGGTCAAGTTAATCCGCCGCCCCATTCTGTTTCTTAATTTTCTCTTCTTTTTCTCTCCGTGGAAAGGGATTCTGCGTACGTATCTCTGCTACTCGCTTTTGGTCTTTCTGAACATAGTGGCGTGGTTTTAAAATTTTTGTTTTTGTTTTAATTCAGTTCCAGGCATTGTGACAAACTGGGGTTTGTAAGTTTAATAATCCGGGGTTTCCCATATGACCAGTTAGTTTGGTAACTATCTTCCAGGGTTATTTTAGACGAGAATTTAATTTGAAAAAAAAGAGAGAAAAGAATCTTACCATAATTAGCTCTGACACGTTTAGAACATGTTATGATAATTTGTAATGCCATGACATTTATGTAGAATTACAGGACAGAAATATTATGTAATAAATAGTATTCATGTATTGGTATTTTCGTTGATCAATTTTTAATCTTTCTTAACAACATGATGATCAAAACATCTCATATTTGATGCTAAATCAATACTACTCTCATGAATCCCCTCCACTTGGAATTTGGATATTACAGTTCATAATAATACAAACGATTATGTTGGAGCAAGATCTTCAAGGCTCATATTCATGTTGCATTGCTAAATTAACATATATGTTAAATTAAGTATCGTATCTAACAAATAATTAAAAAAATAATGATTTCGTATAAAATTCATTATTTTAAAAAGTTATTTCATATGCAACAAAATACAAGTTTGTAAACTCTTAGTGTATATATATATTTTAATTTTCCATAAAAAAATATTTTTTAATTTATCTGATATCAAATAAATAAAAAATTACGTTATTAATTTTTACTTTTGAATTATCAAAGAACGATAAAGGGATGATACTAAAAATAAGATGAAAGGCAAAGGGGCCTTTTTCTCCGGCCATTCCAGTAGTTACAAGCAGAGAGACTGCGACAAGGGAGGGACTAAAATAAGATAAAAAAGTAAAGCAAAACGGGTATTAGTGGTAGTGGTACCTCGAGTGAGAGTTTCCATGACTTGTACGAGGACTCTTATCCTCAACTCTATTGCTACCAGTAGTAGAACTCGACTTCGCCACCTCCCTGCCCGAAACGCGCTCAGCCCCCACTTCTCTTATTTCCTTCCTTTCCATTCTTCTTCTGCCAGAGCCACCAACATTTTTCAAAATTCCGGACTTCCTCTTATCAAACGACGCCGTCTGCTCCCTATTTCCAGCTCTCTTCAGCTTCCGCTTCTTCCCTTTAACATCAACGAGGTATAATCCTAATCGCCTCTTTGTTTTGACCAGATTATTTGAGTTTGATAAATTTTACGTTTCACAAGTTCTATGTTTTGTGGTTCAACTTATTTACGCCTACTATTGAATTTGTTACGACGTGAAAATCTCTTTGTTTCTTTTCCTTTTTTTTTTTTTTAATACCAGGTTCTTGTTCCAACCGAGCGTAAGACGCTACATTTATATGAAGCAAGATATTTATCCCTGCTGGATGAGGTACTGAATATTTATCTTTATTTTTCTTATCGATTGTGATTATACGTCGTAATGCATCTCTTAATTATTTTGGTTGCAGTCGTTATTAAGAAAGAAGAAGCTTTTTGTGCATTTTGTGTTGGACCCAATTTCAATTAGTGATTCAACCGGCGAAGCATCATTTGCTGCTAGATATGGCTGTTTGATTTTTATAGAAAACGTAAGCTTCAGAATTTTCCAGGATTTTCACTTAATAAAAATATTAGGTTATGACCCAATTTAAGACTCAGCTCTGTATAGGTTGAACGCTTGGATGTTGGAGCATTGGTCACCATAAGGGGCATTGGTCGAACCAAGATTCTGAATTTTGTAAAGGTGAATGAACACTGAACCTCAAACGTTTAAATTCCTGTTGATAAATTTCTGTTAATATTTCATGTGGTTCTCTCAAACGCCTTTCACTTTCATCGTCCAATGTGTGTGCGTGAGCGGTTTTTTATTGCATTAAACAAGTTTCAATCTTTCAGCTTAGTTGCTCTTTAACGCTCTCTTATTTCCATGCTTGCAATTGTAATGTGCAGGCAGATCCTTACTTATTAGGTGTAATCATACCAATGCACGATGAGATTCCTGAAAGTTCAAGTAAAGTGAGCTCAAAAGTTGTGGAAGTAAGGGAAGCTATCTACAATTTGAATAGTTTGGAGATCAAACTGAAGGTATCACTGTGTTTGTGTGCATGTGTTGCGTGCAAATGCAAACTCATGAAAATGTGCACGCATGCATTTGTTCACAAAGAGATGGAGATACTCCTCGGCACAAGGAAATGCTTAAACCACTATCCTTTCACCAAAATGAAGCTTCAGAAAGTGGAGAAATAGGCTCTGTATATTAAATATTTTTTGTTTTCTTTTTCTTTTTCCACTTTCTGAAGAATGATATTTTTGAGAATAAAGTATTCATAACAGATGCATCCTCTAGCATTTTTTTGTCAATTTGCTAACTTCCATCAGAAGTAAAAATGTTGAGCATGAGTGCAATTGCCAGGGATAGCCGAAGTATGTGCTTTGGTTATTGTCATCCAACCAAGAGCAACGGTATTTCTGAGAATATTACTTGCATCTCTGGTACCTATGATTCCAAAGGGAAAATCAGGTTCTTATTTCACAGGAGTTTGAAGGTCAAGCTTTTCATCTAGAAATTAGAAATTCATTAGTAGAGTGTTTGATGGAGATGATGCCTCAAAAATGCACAAAGAGGGAGTCATGATGGTGTTTGACATATACCTTTGGCATTGTAACTAGCATTCGTATGTTATGATTGGGATACTGACATACTGATCACAGATGCTGTGTCTTGCACATATCACATCGGAGTGCAGCTCTTATTTCCTTGTTACTTCAAATTTATTCTAACAGATAATGACTCTTTCACAATACCACCTTTCTGATAATGACTGTTGGTTAGATGGTTTGTTTGTCAAATAGTAAACATTCTGAGAGGTGGACTTTCTGGTAAAAAATCTGAGATGGAAAATCAATCATTTGTGTGTGAATTAGCATTTTATTGATGAAAGTACGATTTCTGAGTTGCTCATTGTTGTAGATTATATGTCATTGATAGACTCTTTGTAGTGCTATTGTGCATAAAAAGACATGATACTTTTTTTAATAATAATAAAAAAAAAGTCGGTTGCATTTTTTGATGTGTAAGAGTTGTCTGTATACTATCTTGTGACAGCAGACCCCAAATGAAGCATCGTTGCAGACTCAAATCACAAACTCTTTGTTGTGGGCTGAAAAGGAGCCATCCTTCGAGTGTGATGAAGATTTCATTCCGTCCCTGGCAGAGCGTGTATCCTTTGCAGCACTCCAGCCTATTACAGGCAAATGTCTCTCAATCCACTATTCAACACTCTTTAGCTTTTCACTAGCAAAATAGTCAGTTTCTCTTAACTTGCGGCGACTGATTATTCTGCAAGCTCATAAAACTCCCATGTCAAATTCAGAACAATATGCACGATCACTACACGTCAACTTATCTTCTTCTTATTCTTCTTATTTTATCAGTCACTACATGCCAACTTATCTACATTAGCCTTTGGGTGTTCACTCCATTACTAATTGTTCATTATACTAACTTGAGGATAAATGGTTGCCTTGATCTCCTGTGTCCTCTCCTTTCTCTCTCACTTCGTGTTGTGTTCAATCTGAAATAGAGATAGCCAATAATATGCGCTTCAGGAATGTTAGAAGGCCTTAGCACTAACTAAAATAATTATTCGTTATATTGATGTCCTTGGAATCTTATGGAGTCTTCTATTCAAAATAATCTTAGCTTGGCATGATGAATTATATGGATTTGCTACTTTGACAGGATCAACTGAAGCAGAACTGCTGAAGTTACAACGACTGAAGCTAGAGGCCATGGATCTTAAAGACACATATCAAAGGCTAGAAGATTCCCTAGAAATAGTTAAAGAGAAGATTTCCATGGTTGCGGCCAAGCTCGCTATACAATCATTGGAGATACAATAGACTATGTAGCTTCTTATTACAGCTTCTGCTGCCTCCCAAAGCGAGTACAGACGATATTATTTTGATGATTTTGATTTTGGCTGTCAAATTTTAGCTGTAATAGTTACGTACAGACGAGAGAGAGAGAGAGAGAGAGAGAGAGTACTGTGATTGATTTGGCGGATTCTGGCCGCCCATATTTCCTTTTCTTGTAAGATTACCAAAATGCATTGCTTGGGAAGATTACGTATTTGGTTGGTCATTGATGTGCCTTTTGGCTAACGCATGCCTTGTTAACTATCCTAATCGTCATTTCCCCCCATATTCATAGTTTCCGCTGCTAGGTAAGGAACGTAGAGGTTTTTTTTATCTGCTTTTATCGTGAGATTCGTTTATTACAAATTATATATGATTTATTATATGCAGCATCTTACAAAATAAAACTATCATTGAATTTGCATCAGGAGAAGTTTTTTTTTTTTTTTTTGTTGAAAAATACTTTAACTAATAAGAAATTTTATAAAAGTAAACTTACAAACTGACGTTATTTGATATAGTACATTAGATTTTAAAATTATTTTTATTGTAAAGTAGATTTAACATATCTTATAAAATCAAATTAATTTATCTATTTTTAAAGCACAGACTACTATTTTTTTAATCACTTGCCAAGTTTTAGTTGACTTCAAGTTGTATAAAGGGGGCTGTATCTCTTCCATGTCCACCAAAATTAGTGGTAACAATTTATGTTTGTAGGTTGTGTGTCATGTCAAATCATAGATATTTGATTATATAAATCAATCTGGACTCGATCCGTTAAGCTAAACATAATAAATTTTCAAATCATAATCCGATCTATTTAAATAACGGGTTATGTCATATGTTTTGATCCGTTTAATAATAAATTAGAAATAAGTCAATACGACATGACTAATTTCAATCTGTTAAACTAACACTTATAACCCATTTAACATGATTAATATTATTTTATTTAAAATTTATATTTATTAGTTGTCACAATATCTAAAAAAATAATAATAATACTACCTCCTAACAAAAAATATCAATATTTTTTTAAGTCTTAATTTATAATAAAATTAATATTACAAACTTTACAATAACAAATATGAGTATGGGTTCAGAATTATAATTTTAACAGTAAAAATATTAGCATATTAAATAATAATAAAATTGTAATTTGAAATAAAATTTAAAAAATTATTTCTAGTTGATTTCAGATTAAGCAAATTAACTTTTTTATTAATTGTATGTTAACAGTTCAATCCGTCTTAAACCCAACCATTTATATCAAAATCCAAATTTTCTGATTTTCGTATCGTATTTTGGATTCACCTATAGTATCATGTATTGCGAACGCTAGCCAAATCCTTTCGAGGATCAAAACAATACCCCAACATTGTGGGTCCGTATATCCCCCAAATCGTAATAAGGGGCTCGCGTCCGTCGGAAGAAAATAAATATCTGAGAGTCTGTGTTGGTGAATGAGATTCGGAGTCAACGAGTGAACAGGGATATGGGTTTAGCTACAACGGGAGCCCCTTGGTTTCGTGCTTCAATGAGCTCCAGCACCTTCAGCCTTTTGTCTCCTGGAAGCCCACTCTCAGTACCAATACCACCCTCTCGCAACGTCTGCTTATCGTCTGCTCTCCTCTCTGTACGTTCACTCCCATTCCTCGTTAATTTTCTTTGTTTATACAATCTTTTGGATGCTTATATTTTGGGTTGATGGCCAAAGTGATGCAATATGTGTATGTATATGGATCTTGTGCTATATCACTCGCAATCTTTCTTAATGAACTTTCTATGATTTATGTACGTGTGTGTGTGTGTGTGTGAATGAAATTTTAGACCCAAGTTTATTTGCTTACTTTTTTTACGAACTATAGAAAGGTGTGTTTGCAATTGGGCAATTTGGCATGCTTGTGGATTCTGATTGTTACTAAAACGGAGCCACGTAATTATTGAAGATATAGTTAATTGATTTTCTGATCTCTAACCTGATTGGTGTATCGAACTCTATTGGCCAAATCTTACCATTTATTCTCATACATATATATTTAGGCCCTGTTTGATTGAGAAGTGATCTCAACTCGTCTCGTCTCATCTCATCATTACAACTTTCTCAAATTTCTACACAAAATATAATAAAAAATTCAACTTTTTCAAATCTCAAAATAATATTCTAACAATATTTTATTCAATTCATCTAAAATCATTTCATCTCATCTCTCAATCCAAATTAGCCTTAATATTTTAACACCAGTTAATGGGTATGTCCGGATTGATATGATGAAATTTTTGCTTGTGCTGCTGCAGCAAGAGTATCAATTCGTCCTGCAAGGATAAATCTTCAGTAAAAAAGAGAGCTCATTCGCAATCCATTTGGGCAATATTTCTTCCCCTTCGTAGCTAGCTAATTCTTTAAGCATGGCCCATTTCTTTTTGCAATAGTCTTTGAGTCTAATTTCCGCTCCCTCCAAGAATGCTGATCCTTAGATGCCTCAAACACACGTTTGGTAATTTGTTCTTTGAGGTTTGTTCCAAGATTGTTAAACCTGAAACCAAATCTGTTTGAACTGAAACTAGAAATGTGAATTTTGAATCTTGCTCATATGATAAGCAAAAACCAAAAGTTAATCCTAAAAGATATTCTACATGATATCTACAAGAGTTTGAGATCTAATATATTAATCCCTAAAGTTTGACTTATGGTATGAAGAATTCCTTCATTTTTGTCGGATATTTAAATTGGTTTTACCAAAATTCGTTCTTTTGTTTTCCTTCTTTATGTTTTTGGTAAAGCAATCCATATGATCTACTACTTGTGCATATCAAACTGTGGTCATCTTGATTTTTGCATAGTGCAACTGTTTATCTTGTGCATATTGGAAGAAGTCTGCAACTCTTGACTGTAAAGCTTCAGTTTATGTTCAGAGAAGATGCACTCTAAATTTTAGAAGATCAGTTACAGAGAATAGAGTAAGAAAGGTATCATGTAGCCTATTGAAAGTTGAAGATGGCACAAACGATGAGGCTTGCGAGTTAGTCAGTGGAGTGGAACTTTCACTTGGGGAGGGTGCTGATAACATCCAAGCGTATCTCTTCAAGGCAGTTAAAAATAATAATGGAACTGGCATACTGCTCTTGTCTGATGTTTTTGGGTTTGAAGATTCTTCCACAAGAGAGTTTGCATATCGTGTTGCTTGTAATGGATACAAGTATGTTGCTTAGCCTTGAAGCATCATTATTTACACAACAGACTCTTTAAACTGCTATATATAATTTTCCTTTGGTTGTTAAACAACTGCAGTGTTCTAGTTCCAGACTTATTTCGTGGAGATCCATGGGGAAGGGATAGGCCGAAGGCTATGTTTGAAGAATGGATTGGTAGACAAGATCCCCAGAGGGTGGCCAAAGACATTGAATCATCAACAAAATGGATGGTGGATGAATTTGTTGCTGCAGGAATCTCAAAGAAGCTTGGCATAATTGGTTTTTGCTTTGGAGGAGGGCGGGTGATAGAGGTGCTAGCAAGAGACGGGGGCGCACGTTTTGGCATTGGGGTCTCTTTTTATGGAACCAGGATGGACCCATCTATAGCTTCTAAGATAAGTGTTCCTGTACTGTTTATTTCTGGGGACGATGATCCACTTTGTCCTGTCAATGTCTTGAGGGATATGGAGAAGAGCATGGGTAGCGGAGCCAAGGTAGTGGTTTTCGGGGAAAGAAGACATGGGTTTGCCCACAGGCCTGCATCTCCTGAAGAAGATGGAGATGCAGAACGGGCTTTCACGATGATGAGAAACTTTCTGTACGATGGCTTGGTTGTAAACAACAACTAAACGGCTTTGTAATTTTATAATTATGTCAAGTCACCTGTGTATTTTTTTTCATCTTTATCTTTAGAGCTAAAGCTAATGCGAGTGCTTCCTGCAGCCGAGGGTAATGTTAGCTCTCATTCTATATCAATGTATTTCTTTCGTATGTATGGCCCAAGAGATGGCGATGGATCGAATACGGTAGATTTCTGATCCAGATGTCATATGTGCTAGCGCTGCAGCTGATGGTAAAGATTGATAGTTGTCATTCTTTCATTCAAACATAATTCATCTCAAACTAATCATTGATAAAATCCTTCACTTTTTTAATTTTTTATAAAAAAATTAAATTCATCTCAATCTATTTCATATATTTTAATCTAAAAAATATAATTCATCTCAATTTAAAAAAATTAAATTCATCTCAATGAGACCTTCAAAATATTATTATTCATAATTTAACTCAACATCTAAACGTAATTTTGGTCGCTAGCGCCTTAGTTTAGACGAGAACTATACTTTTTGTTTCTTAACAAGGCTACTGTCCCTTGAAAAAAGTTAAAAAAGTGTTAAAACATGTCTATCTCTATGCCAAATTACCAACAGATGCAAACGAAACATGTTGGTCGGGACAGCAGTTCCGTTCCCGCAAATGTCACACCACTTTCTTGCAAGCCCTGCAAGAAAATAAATTATTTCTTCCTTTTCCTCCCCCCAAAGTACCCTCCACCCAAAATAGTAGGATTACAGAACCAGAGATACTGGGATTCGACGTACACCAGGTTACTCATTTATCCATCAAAAACAATGTTTTATATGCTAACTATTCAAAAAACATCCACGGTGAGAAAATCCACAAACAATCTCGATCCAATGCTCCAGCCAACTTATGATTAACTTCAAGAGAATCAATTCTCAGTCCCGGCCTCCTGAAAGGAGAAAAGGAATTCATAATAAGCACACAAGTTTCTTCTTTAAAATGCATTAATTGTATGCAAACAATAATAAGATTATGGACAATGTTAGGGCCACCGAGAAAGGTGACCCCTGCATTATACCGATAGTGCAAATTGTATTTTTTTCCAAACATTTTTTAAACCCCTTTAAACATTTTTTAAAAAAAAAAAAAATCACAAACTCATTAAAAAATACTTCCTTAACCATTAAGTTAAAAAAAAAAAAGGGGTCGGTCACTTTTGGGGGCATCATTCTCGGTGGCCCAAGCATTTTCCTAAGATCATAGCCTTTGGGGGTCATAAATTAACTGACTAAGGGTTCGTTTGGTTACCCAACCAAACTCAACTCATCTCACTCATCATTACAACTTTTTCAAATTCCAATACAAAATATAATAAACAATTCAACTTTTTCAAATCCCAAAACAATAAAAATATTCAAAAATAATATTTTAACAATATTTTATTATCTAAACTCAACTCAACTCAACTCATTTCAACAACCAAACACACCCTAACATGCAACTGTCATTTTCATAGTCTCGATACCCTCTATTGAAAGTGTGGCATAGAACAGGACCGGCCAGGAACAATTCCTTGATTTGAACTTATACCGGACTACTAAAACTCTTTTTGCATTCAAAGTAACTCCTATTTTACTCTTTTTATTTAGATGATGACTTTTGCCAATGTAAATGCCTATGCTTCAAAATCAGATCCTATTGAAAAAAATAATAAACGCCAACAAAATGGCTTTGATCAAACCTAAGTTGTGGTGTTGCATTCTCATATAACTTAACCCAGTCATTATTCCGAAAGAAGTGTCTACCTGAACTGCGGGAGTCTCGGTGATCTTAGGACCGGGAGTCTCTGTGCTCCCAGGAGCAGGCGTCTCTGCGCTCTTAGGAGCTGTCACCTTTGCTGGAGATCCGTCAAATAAACGAGAACAGTCTGTGTAAGCAGATCCAATGCCCACCCCAGCACCAAAGGCCACCGATGCCCAGCGAGTAACAGGAGTCCCTGGGTTGATATATCAGAATACATGGACCAAGGAGAAAGCTTTAAATTAAGAAAATGTGTATCATTATGCCAGGGATGGAAGCCTTTAGCAACATCATAAATGAACATAGTGTAGAAATTTATTGTGCATGATTCAAATATGCATTCATAAATGAACATAGAGAAGAAATTTATTGTGCATAATTCAAATATACATTTCACTTACAGTACAAATGAGAAAAGTCATAATCACCAAACAAAGGGTCCTGCCTTCAAATGCTTATAAATAACTAGCTATACCTACCACATGACTCTCTCACTACAAGATTCTTTCTCAATATGCTATAAACTCTACTTGATTGGTGGAAGTGACAGAAAAGGAATCGTGTTGCACCAACCTGATCAACATGGCCATCCCAACAGCCCAACCTACCTACATCTAATACTAAGAATCTCATTATGAGGTGATTGGATTGGGCTAATGGCATAATGCCAGCAGTACTCCTAAAAGAGTGAGACTGTGACCTAAAGATATATCATATAATACTAAATCCAATACCCTTAGCATTTTGTTTAACGAACCTGAAAAAAAGTACAAAAAATGCAGCACACAGGTATAGAAAATATTATAGTAATTTCAAGAGAGTTATTTAAAAGAAGTTCTTTATGCAAAAAGATCTAAATAGTATGCATCCCCCCACACTCAGTAATAGCACGTAAAAGATGTTCCAACAGAATGACAGTCTTGAAGATGTAAAATAGATTTGTTTTAAGTGTTCAACAAAACATGAAATAGAAAATGCACTCACAACACTAACATCAAATGCAGAATATAAGAGGATTGACAGCCTCGTCATTTAGTTGCTTCCTATATCCTTATTTGCAACTTGTAGCAAGCATAAAGGAACAAAACTTAGTAGCAAGTCTGGGATAAAGGCTCTGGGAAAAAGGGGGCTAAGGTTACAAAGAAGAAAAACAACAGCAAGTAAAAACAATGAATGGTCATCTAGGTAAGGGCTTATAGTGGAGCTAAATCCCATCAGTCTGACTAACTCAACCATCGTTCAGTAGCACAGTTTTAATTAAAAATTGACTTTCAGAAGGTCTTATCCTACTCAGTAAAATCCACTTAATATGTGCCATCTCTCTTCCTTAAATGCGCACATTTCACACCTACAGAGACGGCCGATCTTTTGCAGGTACCAATGAAGCGTTTATTGGTGTACCTTGTATCAACTCCTTGTCTCAAATCAAGAGATATCATTCTAGTAATTGGAAGTAATATTAGAATCAAATGAGACACCGATAGATCCTAATAAATGCATATACAATTGCATTGTAAAATCAGATTGTCATCAACACCTCTAAAAATTTCATCCAATAAATTGGTAGATTCCATTTCGCTATGTGGCCATGGGCTTTCAGCACCGGCACTTTGCTGCTCAAAATAAGTGAGCCAGCCTGCCTGCATTATTAGGGACACGTGGCCTCTAATAGATTCTTTAACATGACAAATGATCATAATTTTTCCAACCCCGAACCTCTCGGGTGTCACCAAAATAGATTCCAAAGGCATTCTAGACTTCTATTAAAACAATTGGCGTTGTGTTTGCGAGAAATATTTTAGGATTAAAGAAATTGGCCAATAAAAACCAATTCATAGTTAATTTCTTGTCTAACTCAAAATTCAGGGCCAGTAAGGAAATCGAACAGCAGAGCAATCACACATTCAAATACTCCAAAATCTCAGTAAAAGCACGGAAATCGAGAAGCTACTCCCAATATAACTGCTGGTCTGGGGAGAAAATGTATTATCTTCAGTAAAGAACAAGTGATGGGCAAGAAAACAACAAAAAAGGAAAAACAATATATTTATATAGTAAGCTTTCATTTATGTTTGAAGTAAAGTTTTCGAAGCAGCCAAGGGGGGAAATTAAGATAAGGAAAGGAGAGAAGAGAGGGTGAAGAGAACGGACTTAAGAGGAGGAGGCCACCAAAGGCGCCGGCCAAGGAGGAGTAGACGAAGCGGCGAACGGTCAGGTCGAGACAGGCGTCCCATTTGGCGTCCAAGTCGTATTTGGGAGGCACAATCTCTTTCTTCTCGGCCATTTCTCTTTCTTCTTCTTGTACTTCTTCTAGGTTTCTATTAGACTATTAGCACTGTGATTTCGGAAGATATGGATTCTTCGATCGAGTTGCTATGTATCAGTATCTGTATCTCGATACGAAATAATGGGGGAAGCCTTGCCTTGCGCTCGAGGCTGGCTTGGGTATGGTTCGTTTGGTTTATCAGTGAGGGTTTCTGTTTCGTTGCAGTGCTGCTGATGCTAATGGCTTGGATTCGCTCACCAATTTTAGAATTTAGGGCAAGGAATGCTGAATGAATAGTGGGCTTGCGTCGGTACGTGTTCGAGTAGGTGCCACTTTGGGCTTATTAGGGTTGCACGAACCCCATTAGGCCCTATTCGTTCTCCAAGATTTTATTTGGACACATGGGCTTTATTCATTTCATTTGGCAGGAACCCCAACAGGCCCTATTCCTTCTCCAAAGATTTTGTTTAAGCCCATGAACTTTTTTTCATTTCCTCCCCCCCCCCCGTCCCCCAATTTTGAGATAAGTAGGCTTGCTTGATCATTTTCTCAAGAAAAATGCTAAATGCAACCAACTTAGAGAATCGGTGCGTAACCGTGTCCTATCTGGAGGCCTAATGAAATGGATCATTTCATTTGAAATCGTTTTGATTCTGTGATGACAAGTCCCCGTAGCCCAAATGCAGAGTTTTCTCCCACGAAGCGTTTCCCTCCCTCCTTCCCCTTCTCCTTCTCGTTCTGAACTCTTCGTATCCTTCCTCCTCTGAAACTGATCTTCTCCATCTCCATCTTCTTCAGGTTCGTCTCCTAACTACCCCTTTCGCCACTGGGCAAATCGCTCAGTAACCATTGCCCATGTATGTCGATCCCCCACAGACTCTCTCTTATCACCATCTCTCCCACGTTGCTCACTTGGAAATCACCTTCGCTGTTTAACCTCTCTCTTTCTCGGGACTCATCTCGTCGTAAATAACCCAGAAACCACAAACAGCTCGAGTCATCACAAAGTAATGCTCACCTCGGAAAATCTACCACCGCACGGCCAACCCACGAAAGCCCTTCTCGCTGCAAACGAGGCTCACAACCCACGGTTCTGCAGCACCCATTAGTTTCGCGGCGTCACTCCAACCCTTGTGGGCATCCCTGTTTCTAGTCCCTCTCCACCGCTTGCACCAGGTATCCGTAACATACTCAAACACCACCACCTTTCGAGCCAAACCAAACGGCAGAGAACGGCTCTGAAGTGGTGCATCCTCTAGGTTGTGGGCGTGCGTGGCTGAGAGAAAGTGTTTATTACCTATTCAGCTTGCTATGTTCTTAGTTATGAAAATAAGGGATGGTTGGGGAGTGAGTGGAGATGGGTGGTACTAGGCTGTGCCGACTGTGGTTTTTTTTTTTTTCTTTTCCTGTAAGCCACAATGACCGAGTCTTCATCAACATGGGTCTTCGATGCCATTGGCTAACGGTGGTTGTCGTGTTTTAGTGGTGCTGCGGCTTGGAGCAGCAGCGGGAAGAGGAAGTGCTGCTAGTGGCTTGCTGTGGGAATGAAAAAGCTTACGGCAGTGCATGCTCTATTTTAGGTCATATAAAATAGAAGGCTCTCGTGGCTCAAGGTTCAAACGCATGACGGTGACCAAAGACGGTATGCTTCAGCTTCACATGAAGTCTCTAGTTTGCTCAAGGAATGACGGTCAGAAAAGACAGACCTATTTTAATTTCCCTCTAATATTTTGTTCATTTTCCCCCCCCACAACCTCACCTTTCTTCTTTTTAATAATAAAATATCAATTGACGTGCCGGTTTCTCGTTGGTTCCGCACTGGTGGTTGTATATAGCAAAATTGTTTTCTCAGATTAGTTTGTTTTTAAGTTTTTTTTTCCAGTGACATGGATTATTCAGATCGCGTGGAGAAGTGATAAAGACTGTGTTCCTAGAGGGAAATATTTATTTAGTTCTGTCAAAGAGAATATAATAAAAAAATATGAACTTTAGAGTTTGTAATTTCCATTTAGGATTGTTGGAACACTTTGACAATCATAGATAGATAGATATTCTCTTCTTGGATATTATATTATTACTATACCTCGAATGACACAGAGGTCAAGGTTTTGGACTGCAATGCCTAGGATTCCCGTCCGTGTCGGTGTTCACCCACAACCTCCTCCCCTCAGTTCACAGCCGCGTGTCGCTGTTGGGAGCCTACCACGACTGTCTGTGTAAATACACAAATACGGCACAAAAAGGAATAGTATCGTAGAGTTGTAGTACTTCCACCCTTTACTTCGCTCGTTGACACAATCTCATCCCTTCCTTCTGTTCTCCCAACCCCCTCTTCCTCTTCACCCAACACATCGATCTCTCTCTCTACACTCACAACAAAATGGCCGATGAAACTCCAAGGCCACCTCCTGCACCGTCTTCCGACCAACCAACTGATAAGGAAGAATCAGAGTCACCAGCCCCTGTGTCGGTGGTGGTGACGGAGTCTGAATCACTCGCTATGACTGAGAAAGAAGAGGAGCCGCCTACCCTACCTCCAGCACCATCCTCCGACCAACCAACTTATATGGAGGATTCACCAACCCTAGTGTCCGTGGTGGTGACGGAGTCTGAATCCCTCACTTTGGCTGAAAAAAAGGAGCAACCGCCTACCCCACTTCCAGCGGCCGAGTCAGGTCCACTGGTGGTGCTGGAGGAGAAAGAAGAGCTTCGGCCATCATCTGTGGCTGCAGTTGTGGAGGTGAAAACTTCAGCTACCCACGACGGGGTTACTGTGTTTGAGGATGAGAAACAGAAGCCGACTGAGAAGAAAATGATTCCTCAGTCTCTGGTCTCGTTCAAGGAGGAGAGCAACTTAGTGACTGATCTCTCAGATTCCGAGCGGAAGGCTCTGCAAGAACTCAAGCAGCTCGTCCAAGAAGCTCTCGACGGTAGCCGATTTACTTTCGTACCACCGCCTAAAGACGCAGTGAAACAGAGTTCAACTGGAGAAGCACAGACAAAGCAAGAAGATACCCCAGCTATGCCCTCCGAATCCACACCGAGAATCGAAGAAAACCCAGAAAAGGAAGCCCAAGAAGTATCGAAAGAAGTGGAGGAGGTGTCCATTTGGGGGGTTCCTCTTCTTAAGGACGACAGGACCGATGTGATTTTGCTCAAGTTTTTACGAGCCAGGGATTTCAAAGTCAAAGACGCTTTCGTCATGATCAGGAACACCATCAAATGGAGGAAGGAGTTCGGGATCGATGCGCTTATCGACCAGGATCTCGGGGACGAGTGGGAAAAGGTGGTCTTTATGCATGGATATGACAGAGAGGAGCATCCCGTGTGTTACAATGTATATGGGGAGTTTCAGAACAAGGAGGTGTATGCAAAAGCATTTTCAGATGAGGAGAAGAGAGCCAAGTTCTTGAGGTGGAGGATACAGTTCTTGGAGAGGAGTATCAGGAAGCTTGATTTTAGTCCTGGTGGCGTTTGCACCATCTTTCAGGTCAATGATCTAAAGAACTCTCCAGGACCCGCGAAGCGCGAGCTTAGGCTGGCCACAAAGCAGGCTCTTCAGTTGCTTCAGGACAATTATCCCGAGTTTGTAGCCAAACAGGTATGATAATCCCGCTTTTTTTTTATCTTTTTGGTATTTGATGTTTCTGTTTTATGCCAAATATGTTTTAGATCCATCAAAATGGATGAATTTGATTGCTTCGCTTGGGTATTGATCTCTTAAGGTGTTTATCAATGTTCCTTGGTGGTATCTTGCGTTCTACACGATGCTCAGTCCATTCTTGACCCAGAGGACCAAGAGCAAGTTTGTCTTTACTGGGCCATCTAAGACTGCTGAAACTCTTTTCAAGTTAGTAGATACTTTGTATATTTTGAATGCTGAAATTTGAACTTATTACTTTGCTTTATCAACTTTGCTTCTTTCTTTGTTGCTGATTTTAACGTTAAATTGCTCTTGGTAAGTCAGATACATATCTCCTGAGCAAGTGCCAGTTCAATATGGCGGATTGAGTGTCGATTATTGCGATTGCAACCCAGAATTCAGCATTTCTGATCCAGTCACGGAGGTTACTGTTAAGCCCGCAACTAAGCAAACTGTGGAAATCATAATTTACGAGGTCTAATTGCATTTTTAACCTTGGTTTATACGTTTTTCTTTTCTCTCTATTTTTTTTTTTTTATTTGCTTATTCTAATATAAAATTGCTATTTAGTAGTGTTTTATATGTATCATTGATGATGAATGAAAGATCTATACTTTTACTAATTGGACATTGGGTAAACTGTAGAAATGCATAATTGTTTGGGAGCTTCGAGTGGTTGGCTGGGAGGTGACCTATGGTGCTGAATTTGTACCCAACGCCGAAGATGGATATACCGTTGTTATACATAAATCTGCAAAGAAGGCCCCTACTGATGAACCAGTGGTGTCCAACAGCTTTAAAGTTGGTGAACTAGGCAAACTACTGCTCACGGTTGATAACCCAACCTCAAAAAAGAAGAAGCTCCTTTACAGGTTCAATGTCAAATCGTTCTTAGATTGATGATACCAAATCAAGTCAAAGCACACGAAACATTTCCTGTGCTCGGGATGAATTGAGAGTAAGAAGTTTCGGTTTTCATTAATTGATGATCCTTATACTGATTGAAGATTTCTGCTTGATCATTGTGCTGTAAATTGGTGTTTACTTGAGGCTTGGAATTTAGTATTTAAACATGGATATATAATTATTTCCCCTTTTAGTATTTGGGTGAGTCTGTTCTCATATGGGTTTTTTGTTCCTGGGGAGTAAGATGTTGGTGTCAGTCTGTTTAGTATATGGTGCTGGTTTGTAATACCAGCACTACAACTTCAGTTTGGCAAACAAAGAGAAATTTGAGGGCAGTTGGTGTGATTATGGTTGTAAAATTGTGTTCAGGTGTGACACTTTGATTTGTTTTATGGATGACGTCTGAAACTGTTATGATCAAATTGATATGTAGTATACTGGAAGTACAGTCATCGGTATATAGCAAACTACTAGTGGTTGGCACGTGTAAATCTTCATTTCTTTCACAGCATTTCTCATTCAGTTTGACACCCACCTGTCGTAATTTGCGAGCATTGATAATGTTGCTTGTATTGGTTCTGAACATAGAATCTGTCTTTGAGATGTGCCCCAAATGCAACATGTTATTGAATGCTTGGTGTTTCTCTTTGTTCTTCTCTATTCAATGGATTTGTTTGGGTTGGTTGAAACTCTTATGTATATTAGTGTATATGAGGAAACGTGCAAAGTGAGAATAGAAAAGGGAGAGGGAGAGGGAGAGGGAGAGAGAGAGGGAGAGAGCAAAACAAACAGTGGAATTTGAAAAGGAATTACCATGTCTAAAGTGAGTTAAAAAAAAGTAGGAAGACCTGGATTGGGTGAAATTTATACTGCTACTACTACCAATTAAGGTATGTTTGATGGGAAAAAGCGTTAAAAGATGAAACTAGAGTTAGATTGCACAAAATGAGAAATTGTCCAAGCGGTGTGGGATGAAGTTCTGTTGAGGTGGTGGTTCTTAGGTTCAAATATATTACTGGGATTGAAAAGATTTTAAATCAGTAAGTGGTTGTTATTAGCGATGTGAAATAGAATAGTAGGTAGCAATCTAATCATAAATTTTAAATCTGGGATAAGCTAAAATAGAGAGAGTTGGTAAGTTTCCTTTCTCCTATGAATGTGAGAAGGATTCTTTGTAGGTTATTAGGCCCTGCTTGGATTCACAGTTCAGATGAGATGGGATGAGATATTTTGAATAGTAGTTAAATAAAATATTAGTAGAATATATTTTGTAGTATTATTTTTATGTTAGGATTTGAAAATTTTGAATTGTTTATTATATTTTTGTATGAAAATTTGAAAAAGTTGTAATGATTGAGATGAGATAGTAGTTTTGTGTAAACAAACGGGGCCTTAATGTTTTGGCTCTGTTAAATCAATATATTTGTTACATCATTCTTAAAAAGAGAGGGGGAGGATGGACACTATCACAGTTATCAAGGACTTGTGGCTTGCATCAGATCATGAAGATGGTGCACTGCTCGTAATCTCCATCTCTGAATTATCAATTTCCTCAAAAATATATTCAGGGCACATCAATTATGTTACAAGCTATCATTTTTTGGTTACAAGAAGATGATTTCCTTGTATGTTAGATTTGAATGTGTTTTTGGAAGTTTATGGTAATTAATAAATAAACAAAAGAAATGTTATTGGAAAGCCCCGGCTGTCTGAAATTGAAAACCAGCCGGTGATTCTTATTCGTCATTATTTGATCAGATCATCTAGAAATGTTGCAATGCTTAGGCTTCTGGCTTGGAACCACCTGCCCTTGTATATCCATCCACCCACTATTCAATGAAATTTGTTGAAACTTCAATTCATATGTCTTTGGTAGGTGACTTTACCCCTTTTTAAATTTTATCATTTACCTTTTTGTCTACTCCAACCATCCCTCCTCTCTTTTTCCCTTTCCACAATCATTTTCTTTTCTTTGCACCTCTTTTTCAAAAATGACACCCTCCTATCAACTAATTTCTCGTTACAGCTTTTGAAATATTGCTCTGCTCCCCAACTAAATTCAAACTTTCCTTATCATCTAACCTTTTTGCTTAAATACATCTTAAATCATTATTATTGCTGAAGAATCTTCCTGTCTTTTTCCTCCCCCCTCCTCCTCCTCCTCCTCCCTCTTTTAGAAAGTAAAAACTCGAACAAGGGATTTTTTTTTAATAAATGGCCTATAATCATTGACATACTGTTTCATGCGAGGCCGTTTATCAATTATTATTTGTCATAGTTGGAAAGCTAGCTGTTTATGGACGGCAGGCAGCTTTTTACAGATCCAAGTGTCATGCATTGTAATTCTTAAAATGTTCATTTTCTTTGTTGGGCTGGGAGTATTGGCATTGCGGGCCCACGAGATCGGGCCTTGCCTACGGATTCAAATAAAGATCTACAAAGCCATTTATATGATATGATATGTGCCTAAAACGTGGTGGATCGGCAGTAGCTCTACTGCGTCTTGCTTGCATGCTGGTGCAGACTGTGGTTCAAGAGGCCAATAATGCATATTGTCGCAGGGATTAGAGTATCTACGAAATTATATAACGCAGCTATTCATATAGAATCCATCTCCTCTGTCGGCATCTTAGATTAAAAATTAAAAAAAAAAAACATTTTTTTATTATTTCATATATTTGCAGTCCGTAGGTCCACAACTACTGTCCCATGAAACAAACAAAAACAAAAAATTAAAAAAAATGTGTAGTTCAAAGATGTCTAATTAAGGAGCTCTACTCTCGAACCTTTTTAACATGTGACTCGCTCTATATTTAAAAAAAAAAAAAATTTGTTGATGGTTTTTGACATTATCCATAAAAACTTGATATGAAGTCGACGCATAATTAATGTGTTTATATGAATATCAAATTAAGCTTATGTTACACGCAATATGGATTGAATGTGCGGAAGAAGAAGGAGCAGTTCTAGTGGTGATGTGTGTATTAAGAGATCAGCAAGACAGAGGCGGTTCCGTCGGGCGTTCACTGTGGAATCAATGAGGCTAGGGTTGGTTGGGTATGTTGTCGTTTTCTGATGTCAAATTAGGCAGAGCAGGAAGGGGACCATTCTCTATTTCTCTTCAAATCACATCATTTAACTGAGACTGACAAGGATCTCGTTGTCATATTGTCTCTATTTTTTTCACTTTTTTGTTTGGGGAGGAATTAGGAAGAGGTAGAGATATGCATACCCATTGACAACTGTTTAAAAGTAAACAAAGGAGTTAGCGATGAGAATTCAATCGTTCAATAGTACGCAGTACCCTGTTTCTCTCTCACACACTCTGTGTGTGTGTGACAGCGTTCGCCACTTATGTTCATTGTTGAAGACTCGCAACACATGATTTATTCCGAGACATGATTGAATTATAAGCAAGGGCAGATGACATGAATCACATGATTCACATATAATACAGAGTGAGAAAGAAGGAACAGACAAAGTCAAGCACAGCACAGCACATGCATCATCATGAACATGTAATGCAATGCAATGACTTCTTCAGAGATTTAGGTTGGATTTGGATATATAGTTTAAATGAGATGAGATGAAATATTTTGAATAATAGTAAAATAAAATATTATTAGAATATATTTTTTAATATTATTTTTATTTTAAAATTTAAAAAAATTAAATTATTTATTATATTTTTATATAAAAATTTTAAAAAATTATAATAATTGAAATGAGATAAAAATATGTAAGCAAACAGAGCTTAATTGTTTGTATAAATGAACGTAAGCAGTCCTAGTCCGACAGACATTGAGGGCTGTGCACATGGCCTCCTTAGCCTGCATCCCCTCCAAACACCTGCCCTTCTCATCTTCTCAACTCAACTTTCTATTCACACATACAGAATGAAGCAGAAGCATGTCCTGATTTTTTTTTTCTTTTTTAATGCCCACCACCGCCACCTTATGTATGTGTGTGTGTATATATATATATATATATATATATATATATATATATATATATATATATATATATATATATATAGATAGATGACCAGTGCACCCCAAAATAATTAATTTGAAATAATAAATTCTCAACATGATCCTAGCAGCCTTCTGCCTCTATACTCTACTGTTACCAATTTGAGAAAATAAAATCCATTGGTACCTGCTAGCTGCAATTTAATGCATTTCTCTTTTCGGTAATAAGGACTTGGAACATCGGTCACAGTCACACTAATAAATGGCCTAGAGGCGAAATGACTAACAACATAAACATAATTTTCACATTATAATCTATTGATATTTTTACCTCTCTCATCTAATTATTATAAATTTTTTAAATTTATATATATAATATAATAAATAATTTAATTTTTTTAAATTTTTAAATAATAATAATATTTTATTTAAATTTCAACTTTCATCTCATCTCAATTCACTATACAAACTTTACTATATTTTTAAAATATAAAATATTTACTCCAACCAAATAATTCTAATTTTTATTTTTATTTTTATGAAGATTCAAAGACAAACGAAATTTCATAAAATGAAGGGGGCTCTTTACACTCATTTCATTAGAGGAAGTCATTACCTTTCATTCATTCTTCTTCATTGAAAAAGTCTATTGCCGTGTTTGTTTTCATTGCATATTGTAAAATTGGTTAAGTCGACATGGAAAAAGCTAAACGTAGTCAATTTTGGAGACCCCTTGCGCATGAAATCCATGTGACTGCCACGGGTTAAATGAAACAATTGTGCACGGACTCGTTGATGGAGACGAAAAATGTGCTCCTCCCAGACGCGCGAAACAATGCGTATTGAAGAGGGATTTTGTTCTGAAGCTTTTCTTCCTTCCCTCTCACACTCTATCTACTCCAAATCCAAGCACAAAGAAACACTCACTCTCTCTCTCTCTCTCTCTCTCTCTCTCTGAGAATCTTTGCCGTACTTGGGGAGCTGACTTCAAGTTCTTCTACGGCCAGCTATTACGTTTAGAACTTTCTGTGAGTTTTTTTGTTTAGTTTTTTTGTTCTCTTTCAGATTCGATCGATCATTTTCGATTCGACTCGGATTCATCAATGTGTGCATCTCCGGGTTTAATTCCTTGTTTTCTACTTTTTGAAGTTTCGTTAAAATTTGAAGGAAAATTTACGCTGTACTTTTTCCCTCATTTTTAATCTATGTGTGATCAAGTGAATTGTGAGAGTGTTTGATCATCGGAATAGACTTCCTAGAAGACTGGGGAAGGGTTGGGTTATCGGAGCTGAGTTCACTCGTCGAGTTCTCACTTCTTGGTGCCGAGTTGATTTCAATTTTAAATTCAAGAACAGTGTATCTCTCGAGCACCTTTTTTTTGTTTTTTTTCTTACCAACAATTTTCCTATCTTTTGCAATTTTATTTTATCGTCACCTCATTTTTTTTACTTTCGTTCTCCTTCGATTGTTAGGTGAAAGGTTCTTATTCGTACTAATTTAGGAAGAATTCAGAAGGACTCTCATTGATTCGGATTGACTGAGTATTTCCGATTTGGAAAAAGTTTTAGACTCACACAGTAAAATAACAGCAATGGATTCCATGCAGAGAAGAGGTGGACTGGTATCGCTATGGCTATCACCATCGCCTACACCACGTTTGAGGGATAGAGACGTTCGGAGACGTGCTGGTGGCAGAGACGGGCCAATTGAGAAGAGAAATGGTGCATTGGTTCGTGAGCGAAAAAGCAAGCCGAAGCTTCTTCGTGGGCAGACGTTCTCTTCCTTTTAGTTTTTTTTGCTCAATTCTAGTTTTTTTTTTTTTAAAGCCATGTAAGGGTGTGCACAAAATTCACTTCTTGTAGCATAATTGAATCTACATATACAGGCCCTCGATCCTTTCCTTAGTCATGTTTTAACCCTTAGTTGCCATGTCAATATCACCTTGTGCATCGGACAGACAAGATGTTCCCCATCTGATGATTACTCTCTATTTTTACATGCTCAGCTTAAAATGGAGTGCATTAAGTGGAATTAAGGTTTTTTCAAAGTTTCAAGTGAATGAAAGCTAGACAAGTGATACAACATATTATATTATATGTATAAATAAAGAGAAATCCTTAGGGTCGGTCCGGCTGCTTTTCTCCCAAAAACAGCCTGCCACTTATCATATTACATGTATGCCTTCCACCATATCTATCCTAAACCAGCAAATATGAGAAAATCGAGTTCAAACAAAAACTCTTCCTCGCACCCCCTTCATCCTTGTCCCTCGCACCATACAAAATCGCAACCCCACCTCGCACCCGCACCCCCCTTGGTCCCTCGCACCATACCAAATTGCAACTCCGAATCGCACTCGCACCCCTGAATCGCAACCCCTGGGTCGAAGCTCAACTGAAGGAAATCAATCGTACCCCCTTCGTCAAAGCTCAACCTGAAGGAAATTTCCACGAATCAGCGTCGAACTCCCCCTTTGTTGAAGCTCAACCAGAAGGAAATCCCCACAAATCGGGGTCGCCCCCTTTGTCGAAGCTGAAATCCTTGCTCAACATGAAGGAAATCCTCACGAATCGACACAAACATTTGTGTGCGTTAAAAAGGTGGCACGTGTGTTTGCTAGCAACAATACTAGATTAAGATCATGTTGGCAATGTGTCTGCTGGTGAAATAATGGCTGCCATGGCACTAATAAAATTATCTTGGAGGCACATGCCTCTTCACCTTGAATCTATAACTACTGCTACCAAGCAAAGGCTTAACAGAGGTAGAATAGCTTTGTTTGCAAGCCTTTTATGCTAATAAATTTGAATTTACTTAGAAGATTAAGAAGAAAGGCTTAACAAAGCCAGAATTGGAGCGATGGATTAAGTTACAGCCCTTTGTGGCATTTAATCAAACACATACCTAATCAGCCATGAAATCCTTGTGGGCAACCCAGTTGCGTCGGCGTTGGACTTTTTAAGCTCCATCAACATCGGACTGAGATTGGGGTGGTGCAAATGAGATCAGAGATTGGGGCGGTTTCGCAAGTGCCACGAGAGAGGGGCGGTGCAAACTAAAAGAGTGGTTGTTACGCGTTGTGCTAGTGCAATAGAGGGGCGGAGCAAGTAAACGAGTCATTGGCGTCAGCATTGGCGTCGAACTGAGGGCGATGCACAGACTAGCGAAGCAGTGAGCAACCCAAATGCTTTTGGGCGATGCAAATGAGAAAGGCTAACTTGATTTTTTGTGGTTTACCGTATTTTTCTTTGTGTGTTTTTTCTTACATGTCATGAGTTAATTGAAAGAACAACCGGACCGTTGGGAAGCGGTTTTGATAAATAAATAAATAACTATTAATTATTAGCTTGAATTTAGATTGATATATTGAATGTAAAGGAAAAACAATAACCAAGAAAGAAGAGAGAGAGAGAAACAAAGTCCAGTGTGGGCGAGGCCGTACCCATCTAAATGCCAAAAGTTGAAATTCCTTTCACAGTCACTGTCGTGTACAGATGTTCACGGATATTGTACTCCATCACATTTACTGCTTGTATTATCCGGACACGATGCTCCTTAACTAACAAGAAATGTTTTTTTTTTAAAAAAAAGGGAAATTACAAATTAGAAAGAACAGCCTTCAATACCTGTAGTCATATAGTTTTTAATGATTGTTATTATATTTTCTGATGATTCTTGTCCCAAATGCAAGTTGTTTCCTGAAATAATAAAACATGCTCTATGGAACTGTCCCTCGGCTCAGGATGTGTGGAGCCATAGTGTGAAGATAATTAAAAAATCCAGCCTAAGTATTCAGTCCTTCGAAAACTTGATGGAAAGGTTTCTTGAAATTTTAGATGATGGAATTTGCACATACCACTTGGAAGATCTGGAAACGAAGAAATGAGGTTGTTTTCAACAATGTTTTCCTCCACCCAAATTCTGTTATCCAACTGTCAAGCTTCTACTTGAAGACATCAATTAGGTCCAACAATTAACAAAGCCCCCTACTACTGGTAGTAACTTCTCTCAGTGGGAAGCTCCCCCTAGAGACCATCTGAAGATCAACTGGGCTGCTGCCCTCGACAAAATCAATTGTAAGGTGGGGATAGGGGCTGTGATTCGAGACTAGCAAGGAAAGGTTAAAGCCACCTTGAGATTGAACAATCCAATTTTCCCTGATCCTTTGCTAGCTGAGGCTTTTGCTGTTTTCCAAGTATCCCTTGTTTAAGTCACTCGTGTGGAAGGAACTAATCATAGAAGGTACTTCTCTGCAAATTGCTAACTGCCTCGAGGATATGACAGAAACAGACTCCTATGCTGGTCTGCTGATGAGGGACACAAAAACTACTTTTAGACTCTTTCACCAAGTGGTCTGTACGGCATACTAGGAAAGCTTGCAACTCCATCGCTCATGTTTTAAGTCATAACGCTCTAAGCATCGGTGCTAGCATAGTCTCTATTGATGATATTCCCACTTGTATCCAGAATTGGTCCAAGTTCAATGATAATACAATACAGTTACCTATTCAAAAAAAAAAAAAAAAACTCCCATACATATAAGTGTTGTCTCTCTCTCTCTCTATACATATATAGTTGGTTTAACCCTAAACATTTGTCGTGAAAGTAAAAAGTAAAATACTATATTTACTCGTGCGTTTTTTGTGATTGGACCCCATAAATATGATGGTTTAAATACGATACGAATTAATTAAGTTGCTAAAACTTGATGAGCTTCGCTAATTTGAACATTATTGAGTGCCAACTAACCAATGTTATTCATTTTATGAATATACTAATTGTAGAAAACATATATAGTTAATTTAATACCAGGCAAGTAATTTTTGTTTCGTCATTTTGGGGCCGCGGGGAGAGAGGGGGAACTAAGGGAAAAATCCTGGGACAGAAAAACTCAAAAAATGGCACATAATATATATATATATACTAGTAAGGGCAGACACGTGCATTGCACGTGTGCCCGATTCAAAAAAATATGGAAATTTCACTACATTGCAATTCACATGGAATAAGAAAATGACAATTTAAATTGATATAATTTCTTAACTTTAGTTTTAAATAAAGAATGGAATGAACAAATTTATAAAGTTACAACCAAACCAATATGTACGCATTTTGTATTTTCTAAAATCGATTATGTATAGGTTAATTTTCTAAACCAGTATCTCTGGTTTTAGTGGTTTCTGGTCTGATTTAGTTCAATTTCTTAGTTTTTTTAAAACTTTTAGTTTCTGACTAAAAAATTTTAATAAAAAATAAATGCCAAAAAAATATGATTTATATTTTTAATTCAAAATTGGTTACCAATGGTTTTAAAATATGTTTCAATAAAAATCGATTTTTAGGAATTTCCTACGACCTTGTAAATATAACCAATACAAAGGTTGGGACAAAAAAAGATGTAATAAAAGAGAAATGTGCAAAAGTACAACATATTATAAGTCAAAATTCCAAAAGCACAAATTACAACTTCAATTGTTCAAAAATTTACAATTTCAAATACGAAAGGTGTAACAAAGCATAAGTTCAAATTATAAGTTCAAATTACAAGAACATCAAATAAAAAACCTTATAACTAAAATAAATAGGAAGCATCAAACGCATTTTCTTCAGGGTTAAGTGAACTTTCGTAATTTCCAAAAGAGGCATGTAAGGCATTTTTCTCAAGGTTGAATAAGCTTTGGTAATTCTCAAAAGAGTTTTCCATTAACAGATTCTTATCGTACATAATTGTTGAGGCATTTTTTGAAATATTGTTTGTACTGAATTGTGGCATCATGTAATTGCTAATTTCTGACTGAGACCAACTTTCGGCATCTTTTGGGTGAGAAGGTCTTCCGTAACAGTTTTCATTAGAGTTTGTATTGACAGAACCATCAAAAAAGTTTTGACCTGCTTGTAATTCCTTCATAGATGCTAGTTGAGTTTGTAGATTTAGAACCTGTAAAAAACAAAATAAAAAACCATTTATTAATTAGGAATTAATTGAAATTAAGGTTGTAATCATTATAAATAAAATAGGAAGTGAAAGGGTGAATACTTGGTGCTGGAGAGCAAAAATATGCGAAACAATGCCATAAACAGGATTTTTAAGCTTAGCATGTGCTTCATACGAAATTGTGGCAACTGCTTCACAACGATCACTCACTGCCAGATTAGAAAGGAGTTTTGATACATTACTTGCACCGAAAACTTTATGAATGGTGGAGAAATTGATTGCTCCTTGTTTATGGCTGAAATAAGGAGCAAAAACACATTCTTTAACACATTTTCTTTTCAGAAATTTACAAACTCCACAAGAAAAATCTGAAGCAGCCATCTTCATCATTTGTTTCAGTCTGGGGGGGATAAATAACTGGAATTGACGGAACCAGCCTGAGGAAATCACGAAATTTGTCACCTGGATTCGCGGAATGTGTCGCCTAGGTTTGGGTAAAAGAAAGAAGTAGTGGTATTCGTGAAATTTGTCGGCTGTGTGCTTAATTAAAACAGTGTTCTTCTTTAAATGCGTTGGCAAGTGTTAGACAATTTTACGCTAAAAACGGTGTCGTTTTGTATATGAGATTGTTGATTCGGTTAGCCTTGCAAGGTGGTCCTTGCTGATTCACACGGGATTCCACTTGTCCCATGCTACTTAGGTCAGAGCGTAAGTTAATGATGCTTTCGGCTACTGGACTATCGCCATCTAAGGGCTGAAATTTTTTTTTCTCGTTTTGGCATTCAAACATAATTTTGTAAAACATAATAGAAAATATATTAAAAGTTGTCAGTAAGAAATAGGAAGACAGAGAAGATGAATAAAATTGAGAAAATGGACAAATATGATTAGAAAATGGTCACTCCGTAAGTATAACATAACAATTTTTATAAGCGCACATACATTAACTCTGGAAGGAAATTTGTAAAATATCTATTCTGTTGTTTGAGTAACGTCATTAACAGATACAACATTAAGTTTATTTTGGCGCAATTTCCCAAATTCATTCATAGATGCGGCCAAAACAATCATCCATTCTTTATGTTGCATTGTATTTGCAAGAATTTCCATATATGATAGGTCCTCCTGTAATGATAAAAACATATATAAAAAAATTAATTACATTTCTTAAATATGGTTAAAAGTATAAATCTTACCTCATCTGCGTGTTGCATAAGTTCTGTTGTTATGCAATCAAATATATGTTCTACTGTAGATCCAAATGCGACCACTGCGGTTGAGTCGCTATCATCAAATGCCTCTAAATAGACTCAACATCTAGGAATAATAATTAATTAATTAATTAATGATATTAGTAAATAATATACTGTAATTAGATTGTAGAAATTGTTTATTTGAAAATATGAAGAGAAATATTTACCTTGGTTGTGCAGTTGTTAGTTATTTACAATTATAACATAAGAACTATTCATCTTTGTCGTACCCAGTAGTTTTGCTTCAGTTTCCACATGATAAGTAATAAAATAGCTGATGTAGTACAGACATCATAAATCTCCCTCTAACCAAGAATGTCGACCGCTGCATTAGAATAAAGAAATTAAATATGTCAATAAAAGCTCAATATTACCATATCAATTGAACGTGGTAAACAATGGACATTATACATTTAACCAGTTGCAGTATTGTAAATCCATAACACAGAATTCACAAATTCTCGTATTTTATCTTTATTTTATCCTAAAAAAATTGTACTCTAATTAGGATTGATAATCAATGCATTAGAATTGGGAATTAAATGTACGAATAAAAGTTAGATCTTAGTACACTAACTGACCTTAACAAAGAACAAACATTTTAAATGTAACTGCACGCACTGTTCCAAATTCACAACGCACAATTAACAAGTTATCATTTTCCATCTCCATTTCATCCCAACCAACCTCCAATCTCCATATTCGAGAAGTAAAAAAAAAAAAAAAAAAATAGGAGTGCGAAAATGTTTTTTCAATAAGAAATATGGATCACTGTACTAAAACTAAACAACTAAATGAATTGATAAAAGTTCAGCATCACCATATTAATTGAACCATAACAAATAATGGGAAGTCTAAATTTAATCACATGCAATGTTCATAAATCACAACACACAATTAAGAAGTTTCCATCTTCCATCTCCATTTCATCACAACCAACTGTCAATCTCCATATTTCAAAAGAACATAGGAAAACAAAAGTTTGAGAAGAATAATTATTTGCATTAAAATAAAGAAATTAAATATGTCAATAAAAGCTCAATATTACCATATCAACTGAACGTGGTAAACAATGGACATTATACATTTAACCAGTTGCAGTGTTGTAAATTTATAACACAAAATTCACAAATTCTCATCTTTTATCCTTATTTTATCCCAAAAAACTTCAAATCTATATATTTGGAAACAATATAAAAAAATATGCATAAAAAAGTAGATTTGGTTGATGTAATAAAACTACTCATGTGAATATATATCATAAATTTTATTCTAAGCATGATTGATAATCAATGTATTAGAATTGAGAATTAAATGTACCAATAAAAATTAGATCTTAGTACACCAACTGAACCTAACAAACAATAAACATTTTAGATGTAACTTCACGCACTGTGCCAAATTCATAACGCACAATTAACAAGTTCTCATTCTCCATCTCCATTTCATCCCAACCAACCTTCAATCTCCATATTCGAAAAGTAAATAAAAAAAATAGGAGTATGAAAAAAAAATTCCAATCAGAAATATGGATCACTGCACTAAAACTAAATAACTAAATGAATTGATAAAAGTTTAGTATTAACACATTAATTGAACCATAACAAACAATGGAAATTCTAAATTTAATCACATGCACTGTTCGTAAACCACAACACATAATTAAGAAGTTCCCATCCTCCATCTCCATTTCATCCTAACCAACCTCCAATCTCCATATTTCAAAAGAAGATAGGAAAAGAAAAATTTGAGAAGAAAAATTATTTATAAGAAATAGGAAATATGATTTTTGGCAATAAAATTATACCGTCATTGCTTGCATAGATTTCAAGATTTCAACAATTTCAGAAATTTTTATTAATGGCTCAGTAGAAATGGCTAAAGTTGACATGCCTGGCCTATTAAAATTGTTCGCAATTATTTCTTCAACCAGTGTATTATTTTCTGTTGCCTTGAAAATTTAAATTAATAATTAAACCAAAATATTGAAAAATGAAAAAAATACATGTTAGATACATGTGATAATAAATCGACAGAAGAGAATATGAAATGTATATTGCATCTAAATAATAAATGTAATAACTTATTTTAAATATGCAATTTACCATGCACGTAATGAAACAATAGATGCGAGAAAAGGTTCAACAGTAAAAATACTTGTTAGTCTTGATGATAAGGATAAACCTACATTTAAAATATATATGAATAAATATACAAATACATGATAAGTAATGAATAAAAGTGTTAATATTAATTAAGAAGAAGTACCATTATAGGAAAAGACTCTGATTCTTGTTCCAAGAATAATTGGTTTTTTCATAAGAATATTATATATTTGACGGCACCCGTCGTTCACAAAGCGATTCCACATTAACAAACGTAAAATTTTTTGACTACCAAAATGAGCAATAATGTTAAATTTACAATAATAAAATTATCATAGGATATTAAAGTAGAAAGTTGATGAATCTGAGATTATATATATTCATACCTTGGATCAAGCACGTATATATCTTGGACCAGTGATTTCCCGTGACTTGTGTTCACTTCTCTTGCTATGTTCATATGAATTACTATTGCCAAAATATCTAATTTACAAAATTTTTATTATTATTTTGTAATAAAAAAGAAACACTTAAAGATAGAGACATATTTATATAGTAGTTACCTATTTCTTCATCTGTGTCTTTGTATAGATGAAGTTCGTTAAAAGGAATGATATTGTAATCTGGCGCTCTAAGCGGTGCCTCGTCATCCTGAATATCCTCAACAATAGTTCTGGAATTAATTATCCACTGAAACTCATACGCTTCCCTTCTATGTCTTAGATCCAACGGCTTGACAAAGGCATTGCCAATGTAGTAAGATTGGTATATTTGAAGCGTGTCGTCACGTAAATCAATATCTCTTAAAAAAATAACTGCCTGTACGCGATTTTCCTGTAAAAAAATAAAGCTAATGTTTATTTCTTTAATTCTGAATGATAAATAAAATAATGATAAGTAAGTAAACAAATTTGCTTAATACGTCAACATCTATAAGTAGCAAATTTTGATATTTTGTAGGGGAATATTGCGCTTGACGCTTTGGTAATTTTTCGGCAACAATCATCTTTATTTTTCAATTTTTGGTGGTTGGGCCGATGTCCTTAACAGATGTAAAGATGGTCCGCATGTTTACTGCAAATAAAACTCACAAAATAGAGAAATGTTAATATATAACAACAAATCAACAATATTAATAAAACAATTGAACAACTTTATTAGTACTAATGATGTTAAAAGAATTCAAATACTTACATTACATCACAATGAATCTACTAATTTCAAGAAATTTCTATATACAATATTTTTTGTATAATTTCTTTCGGAAACATAACTTGTTGTTGGTCTTATAAGCAATTTAACTGATTCAGCAGTTTTAGCTCTTGACAGTGCAACATATAATTGCCTGTGAGAGAAGACAGGTTCTGGTAAATATATTCCGATAGAATTTAATGTTTGTCCTTGCGATTTATTTATTATCATTGCAAGACTAAGTCTAATAGGAAATTGTGTTCTTTTAAATGGGAAGCCATTAGTTTCATTTGTTTTTGATAAAAATGGTATTCTAGATATAAAAACTGATTTACCACTGTAATGGCCAGATGAAATCTGTGCGTCGATCATATTACAGCTAAAGTTACAACAAGTCAACTATGTTCCGTTGCATAAACCCTCTGAAAGATTAATATTTCTAATCAACATTATAGGACAATTTTTTTTTAAGTAATAATTCATGAGGTGGCAATTCATTTGGTATTAATGTATTTAAAAAATCTTTCATAATGCCATGTTCAGATACGTCAACAGTTTCGTCAAAGTTATAATATTTCACTATATCGCCGGGAAATTTGTCAATGAGAATAACATTTATTTCGTCAACCGATTGATTTTTTGGAGTTAAAATAGCTCGATTTGCCATCTCTATTAAATTGTTCTAATAGTTGGAAATGTTCCCATAAACAGCAGCTAACAAAGAATTTAGAAATTCAACATCATTGTTATAAGGAACAAGCATTTCTCCTAGGATCTTGATATTTTCATCCACAGTTATTAGAGGATTGCCATTGCCCACTTCAATTAGATAACGTGAGAAATTTGGATCTAATCTGGCTCTCATGTTTTCTGTTAATTTAATTTTTTGTAGGAAATGCCATAAGTAAGAAGAAGCCAAGCTTCCATCGATTTGTTGTTCTTTTGTGCTATTACGAATTACAGGTAATACTTGGCGAAAATCTCTACCAAAAATAATAACTTTGCCACTAAAAGGGAGATCTATATCGTTAATGTCTCGCAACATTTTATCTAATACTTCTATGAAATATTTTGCAGACATAGGGGCTTCATCCCATATAATCAATTTTGCAAGACATAATAGTTTAGCAAGACTTCCTTATTTGGCGACGTTACAAGTGCTATTTTTATTTGCATTTAATAGAATCTTGAATCTTGAATGTGCTGTTCACCCTCCAGGTAAGATCGATGTAGCAACACCGGATGATGCAGTGAAAAGTGCTATTATATTTCTTGATCTAATTATAGCTAGAAGTGTTTTGTACAGAAAAGTTTTACCAGTACCAGCAGGACCTTCGACGAAAAATACACCAGATTCATTTGATAGTAAGGTTTGTATTATCAAGTTGTATGCATTTTTTTGTTAGGAATTTAAGGAATTTGATACAAGTAAATCTTCTTCTGAAATTATGATAGTTCGTTCATCCTCAATTTCTGTATTAAAAAATTCGTTATGATAAAAAAATATATCAGCAGGAACAAAATGATACATATTTATATGTTTTCCCATATATTCAAGTGTGGAAGCAACACTTTGCAGAACCATTCTTTTAACAGTTGATAATGGTACGTTTGTTCTAAGGAAATCTATAGACATTTCTTTTTCAAATCGTTCCAAAAGTTCATTCGGATTTGTAGGATTACAGTACACTAAAATTGTTGAGAAAAGACGTCTTAAACTACTTGGTATTTGATATAGACAAGCATCTTCTAAACAATCTTCTAAACTACTATATTTATCTAACAAGCCATGTGAAGTAGCTGTTTCACGATATGCTGGTAACACAACACCATTAATTATCATTAATTTTTCGAATGATGTTGGTCCTCTAATATGATTTAATAGTATTCGCAAATAATATATTTCCCCTTCAAATGGGTTAGCTGTAACAATTTGACTTATAACAGTTTTTTTCTTTCTTGGAGTCCAAATTTTATGTTCAGAATTCCAAACAAATTTTTCAGGGAACTCTTTATACAACAAATTTTGTGCACTCTCATCAGTTTGGTTCCTATGGAAAAATAATGTTAACATTGATTTATTCGAGAAACAAGAGTTTAAAATAGTGTTTAGATTTTGATGTGCACGGAAAGATACTAAATGTTGATTCTCAAGATGTAGATGCAAACTATAGACTGATGGATACATTTCATTAAGTGTAAAACCGTATATCCTCCACATTGCATCAGGGGGAGTAATCCATCGGCCTGATTGAAATTTTTCAATTTCATCAATCTGTTCGTTATTTTCTTCATTGATAATATTGAAAGCAATGCGATCATGTCTTTTATAAATATATTTATATAAGTATTTAACAGCTTTAATTGTAGAACAGATCTCAACGTTAATATGACAGTTATATTTAGAAAGAAGATATGGATTGTATGGAACAACCTAACGGTTGTCTAAATTTTGACCTCTAATTTTAGTAGTGATTCCATTGTCACGACGCCTATACAGCGGAAAACAATATGTTCCAACAGCTGTTGTAGGTTCAAATTCTTTGGGGTATTGACTCTTACAAATGCCAGTTTTTTCATACATACATTGGCTGGATTCAAAATTCCACAAGGACCATGCATCATATGCCTAACCACGACGTTTAAAACAGTGTAAATTTTTTGTCTTATCAGGTATTTCTGCTAAAACGATTTCGTGTATAAATTCTCCAATCTCTCTGAAGTATAATTAAGAAATGAACATGCGATAAACCTCTTTTTTGATATTTAATGGTATAAACGTATGCTGCAACTTTGTCAAAAATTTGTCGTTTGAATAAATCAACTTTTAAATCTTCTAATTTGGCTCTAAAAATTCTCTCAACTAAATCAAGGCGATTTTGAACTTCTTCCTGTGGATGTAGATGTTCTAAGATTTCATTCCAGTTTGGATTGCATGTCATAGTTAGGAAAATGTCAGGTTTGCCGAAACGTTGAACTAAAGCTGTTACTTCCATATATTTCTTGCGCATATCTCTTGAACCTCCAATAAAAGATGAAGGTAGGATAATGCGTTTTTCAATTTTGGAAGCGCTAGTTTCTCCAATTGAAATACTATCTACAATACCCTGATATACATCTAATCTTATTTCATGTTGTTTTGAACGGAAATAATCTAATCTTGATGTTTCAATTTTAATGTACATGTCAACAACAAATTGTTGTAGTAGACGGCCAGATAATAACAAAATTGATCTGTATGTATCTCTCATTTGTAATTTGAAATAGTAATATTCACGGTAAGAAACTGCTGGCGCTTTTTTCTTTTTCTCCAGAACTAAAAATAATGTAAGATAGAATTTAGGAAAATTGTATGATATTAGAATATACAATTAAATAGATAGGAACGTATCATTATCTTGTTGTTCATTCTGCAGAAATTCTTCTGCGCTATTTGAATGTTCAATATGACATGATTCTAACGTTTGATTGCTTACTGATACTGTGCCTTTTTTTATTTTTTATTCCTTGATGCCAACCAGGATCACCGAAAGGAAACAATAGTGGATATTGTAGTGGATCGTAACAACCAAAATAGTATTGAACAATATGACTACCACCAGTTTTGTTAAAAACAATAATGTCATGGCCTTTTTGTTCAGTACTTGTGTCAGTTTCTATTCAAATAGCTGCAACTTGTGATACTAATGGAGCATTGTAAATATGTTGATCTAAATTAACGTCTGATCTTATACGAATTGTATGATGTTGAACATTTGGAATGTTGTTGAGAGTTCGAAAAAAACGACAGTATGGATTATCTTCAAGTATAGTCATTAACTGAGCAATGATCGAAGTATCTAATCTTTCTGCATCGTCTATACGGTTTTGTAGTTCATGTTCGGTATCATAGAAATATAGTTGTAAATATGAAGGGTGTCCATCTTCAGGTATTAAGTTGTTAATGTAATGATATATCTGTCCCTGAACTCTAAACGTGTAAATTCTTCTGTTTCTTCTACATATATCTGTGTCAAATTTAACCCCAAACGATGTGAAAGTGAATTTGTTAGTGTACGTACGTGCATAGGTACGAAAATTTGCAGACACAGTTGAATCAGAAGTAAACAATTGGTAAAGGTCGTCTGAAAGTTGGTTACAACTCAATGATATTGTGTCGTCGGCACAGCAAAAGCCGTTTGGTTCATGATAAATTCTTTTTGCTCTACAATATCCACACGAAATAACTGATGGTAAGTGATCTGGCTCCGGAAATTTAGTTTTCAATATTTGTCTTAAAGAAGTTGTAAATCTTGCAGTACCTATAATATTGTCCAAGTTGGAAGTCATTAGCCTTGGTAGAACATGTGTGTTTCTATTCGCAGTATTGTCAAAAGCATGAGAATTTGAAAAAGATCCGATTTCTCTTATAGAAATAATTCCATCATCTCTTCGAGTATAAGATAAACTATGCTGGAATCTTGTTTCTATTTGATTTTTCTTATTTCTATATTCTTTTAGTTCTGCATACGTTTTTTTTTATCTTTCGACGTCTTTCTTCCTTCTTCTCCTCCGACTGACAAGCATACCAACTTTTTTTTCCAGCGTTATTTCTAAATTCTTCAAAATTTATTTTTAAAGCGTGTTAGATAAAAGTTAATGACGAGTATAAAGTTTCGAAATTTTTTGTTAAATAGAAAATAACCTACCGGTGAGCATTGTAAAGAAGGGCTATACAACAATTTCAATAACTAATAAAAAGAAAGAAACGAATATATCAAATATGCAAACGTGGAAGACAGACAAATATATAGGAAATGAACAATAGTACAATTATCTATATTTAAAACAGATAGCTATAATAGTTAAACATACCCGGATGTAGAGGACAAATAAAGGATCAGTGGAGATAGAGCAGACCAACAGCGATCAGAATGAAAAACAGGAAGATAATTACAGAAGCAAGAATTCTGTTGGAAAACAATGTGAAAAAAATTAATATTATAATTTCAGTCATGTACCAATGTTTGTTAAATAATTATGCATTATCATATTACAATTGAAGGTGTTGATATTTTTTTTTATTAAAATTCTTCTAACAGTTATAATATTATCCAAGCAAAAATAACTATATGTAGAATAAAATCTTTCTTTCTAATTTTGCAACAAATTTTTTTTTTGTTTACTTTTTTTTTGTTTTTGATATGGCATTGTTAAGTTTTTTTGCTTTCTAGAAATTATCAATAATTTTTTTTATTATTATTATGGTCCATGAAGATTCTATTTGACTTTATTTTACATAGTATTTTGTTTTTGGTAGGATCTTTCTTCTGTAATGGTTTGTAGGGCTGTAGAAGAAATCGAAGAACCGGTCGGGATCAACTCAGACAGATCGGACGATCACGGAACAATTTTTTTAATACGTTAAATCGCTATAACAAATATATGTAAATATATATATAGATATGTATATAATATTGTATGGTAGTGAATAACCACAGCAAACGGTGTCGTTTACCCCCAAACCCCCCAAATTTCATTCCCCTCAAACCCGTTCCCTCAGAAAATCATCTCACTTTCGGTTAACATCTCCCTCGCTCAGAAACCTTAGTCCTGCGCCGCTGCTCTCTCCAGGGACCAGCAGTTCAGCACGTCGAAAGCCTCTGTTAAGTGCCGACAGCCTCCGCCGGATCTTGTAGTCCCTCTGTTGGCGAACTTCTCTTCCTCACTCTCACCCTAACTGCGAGTCTGCATCTGCGAATCCGTGACCTTCTCAGCCGACTCTCACGCTCAGCCTTTGTCTAACGCCGTCGACAGCCCTACAAACCATTATATGCTTTTGTTTTCCCCTCTCTCGGTGATAATCGGTATGTGAACATATATATGCTTTTTAATTTCCGAAATTTTACATTTAATGAATAGTTAGAAAGTTTTAGTTCATTGCTAATTGATTCATTCGATTTAGGGTTTTTTAAAGATTTCGAAATCTAATTAGGATTTAAATTTTATGGTTTTTTCTTTATAGCTCCCCATCGAGGATGAACATGCTAGTTCCTCATTCAGCTAAAAATAGCTTCATTTCTTTCCATTTTTTTTTTGCCTAATTTTGTTTGTTAGTTCATTTATATATATATATATATATATATATATATATATATATATATATATCTGTTAGTAGATTTGAAGCTGAGGAATTTTTTTGGGTTGCATGAATGTGAATCAGTGATTCCACTGGTTTCATTTTCTTGTGTATTTTTGAATCATTACAATGTTTTCTTGCCCTGTGTATATTCTGAGGCTCCGCAATTATTTTGTTTTCTTTATAAAGTTGTTGTATCTGTGGATTTTTTTCCTCTATTTTGTTATTTTTTTGTTTGGCTGTGAAATAAAACCCGAATTTATGAAATAGAAGTTATGTTCTTCTGTTTTTTTTTTTTTTTTCTCTTTAGATCTTAAGATGTAAGTAGAAGTTTTGTTTTTTTGTTTTTATTTTTTTTTGTTTTGTAGATTTTTGGATCTGTTGTTTACGTTTCACAGTTTTGTTTTCAGAAAATCTTAGATGTTTATTATCTAAAATTTTTTAATTCTTTTTTTTTCCTTTTTTGTTTGGCCTGATTTTGTTATTCAGTTTGGGCTTGCAGTTCAATCATTTTTTTGGGTAGATATTGAAATAAATAACATCATTTATTTTCTATTCTAGCTTTTAACATATTTGAGATGTGATTATCAGTTGAATTTTTTATATATAAATATTGGAATAATTAACTTTTTTATGTTTTGCTGTTCCTGATTATCAGTTTGGTTTTCTTCCTTGTTTTTTAATTTTTGTTTATGCGTTGAGCTGTTGTGATAATTATTTTGGTTGCAATTTTTTGTTTTTTGACTGGTTATAAATCTTTACATATTTGTTTGTTGTCTTCTGATTTTTTTTCCCAATATGCTTTTCTGTTGTTTTAGCCGACTTTACTAGAATTGATATTTGTTTGGATGTGATCTGAACATGTGTAATTAGAAGTTTTGTTCTTCCGTTTTGTTTTTTTGTGATAATTATTTTGGTTGCAATTTTTTGTTTTTTGATTGGTTATAAATCTTTACATATTTGTTTGTTGTCTTCTGATTTTTTTTCTGAATATGCTTTTCTGTTGTTTTAGCCTACTTTACTATATTTGATATTTGTTTGAATGTGATTTGAACATGTGTAATTAGAAGTTTTGTTCTTCCATTTTGTTTTTTTGTTTTTTCTCTATAGATCTTAAGATGTAAGTAGAAGTTTTGTTTTTTTTGTTTTGTAGATTTTTGGATCTATTGTTTACGTTTCACAGTTTTGTTTTCAAAAATCTGAGATGTTTATTATCTAAAATTTTTTAATTCTTTTTTTTTTCTTTCTTGTTTGGCCTGATTATGTTATTCAGTTTGGGTTTCCAGTTCAATCTTTTTTTTGGGTAGATATTGAAATAAATAACATCATTTGTTTTCTATTCCAGCTTTAAACATATCTGAGATGTGATTATCAGTTGATATATTTTTTTTTTTTATAAATATTGGAATAATCATATCTGAGATGTGATTATCAGTTGTGATAATTATTTTTGTTGCAGTTTTTGTGTTTTTTGAGTGGTTATAAATCTTTACATCTGTTTGTTGCTGTCTTCTGATTTATTTATTGTTATATGCTTTTCTGTTGTTTTAGCATACTTTACTATATTTGATATTTGTTTGGATATGATCTGAACATGTGTAATTAGTGGGTTGAATATTTTTTTGGTCGTATTTTTGAACTTTTTTTTTGTTAGCTTCAAATTTATTTCTTATATATGTCTCTGTGCTCTTTTTAGTATAGTTTACTATGTTTTATATGGTATTTGTTTGGATATGATCTGAATATGTGTAATTAGTGGGTTGAATATTTTTTTGGTTGTATGTAAATTATATTTGATATTTTTTTGTTTTATTTTCAGCATACTGAATATTTGTAGATAATACACATGGATCACATCTTTTGAACTTTTTGTTTGTTAGCTTCAAATTTATTTCTTATATATGTCTCTGTGCTGTTTTTAGTATAGTTTACTATGTTTTATATTTGTTTAGATACTTTCTGTATATGTGTACTTCAAGCCTTGCTAAAAAATTTTCACATGCATGTGTATGAAATATTTCATGAAAACATAGAGAAATTCATGTTTAACTGAAGCTGCTTATATCTTCTGATCAGAGCATACAGAACTTCATATCTTACAGAGGAAAAAAATAAACAGAAACATACCGTCTTGATTTTCAGCTACTCAAATTTGGAAGGATGAGCACTGCAATTTTTTCATTCACCTACATGAGAAAAGAACAACAATACTAACATGTATAAGGACAAAAAAAGGAACTTTCTTTAAATTTTTTTTGTTCTTATTTGTAGTAGGATTTCTTAATTTATTTTTTTTCCCTAAAAAAAAATACCTGTCAAAGTGGAGAGCTGAGAGCCAAATTTAGAACCAGATTTGAGAATGTTAAAAGAAGGAGATGCGATGGAAGCTGATCATACACAAACTGATGCGATGCAAGCAGTGGGGAAAAAGCATCAGAAATAAACAGTAAGGAGGGAGCTGCCATCTGCCAGAAGATACAGCTGCTAGTGGCATATCCACATGCCTGCATGTCACCTGCTTGACACGTTCACATTATAATAAAATTTCTTTCAAAGATCCTACCACATGTCAGCTGAATCCTCAAGATGCCATGCATATATATTACATATTGCATGCAATCAGAATATCAACCTATGATTAAATACAACTCGAGGGCTAAAAATGGAAAACAAAAAATGGCCGACAGGTACTTGTTTATTGGCATAACGCGGCAGGAAAAAAAATTCTTCTTTAATTTTCTAAACATTCGGTGCAAGCCATCGTGGAAGAGAAAAAAAAAAAACTTAAAACAAAAGAATCGACACCTATATAGGAAGCAGCAAAATAAATTGTAGAACAACAAATGTAAAAAGAAAAGGATAAAATGGCAAGAAGAATAGAAATGATAATCAAATATAAAATGAAGGATAAAAGTGAAGAAAAAAAGTGTACAACATCTACCTGTTTATTATATATAAGATCCATATATAACCTTTGATATCAACTGGAGCAGAGATCTTGCATCATAAATAGGAAAACGACAACAACAGGTAAAAACGCAATTGATGGGAGGGAGGCCGCTAGAGTAGACATTTAATAAAACAAAAAAACACACACACACACACGATAGGAAGTTCTTTTGATGGTGAAAGACGTCCACCGAAATGAAATAATCAGACTCGCTTGATATATGTATAATATCTCACATTATTGGAGGAGGGACCCCCTCATCAATTAAACTTTTTTTAAAACCAATAATCAATTACGACTCTGCTAATTGATTGAGCTTAAGAGCCATAATCAATCACGTACTTAATTAACTAGATGGGAAACTTGATTACCAATCACATTTCGTTTAGATTCAGGATTAGACGAGTTAAGATATTTATAAATAATAATAAAGTTTATAAGTTTAAATTTATGAATAATAATAAGATAAGTTGAAATGAATAGTAATAAGATAAGTTGAGATCATTTGAAGAAAATTGCCAGTAATTTAATTCCACCCTCAACATGTCACAGACTATAAATATATGCAACATTATACCAAATAGATAACAAATGATCAGCTAAAATAGATAGACCAAGGAATATATAAATACAACAAATTTACACGAATTTTACAGGGGCAGAGAGAGAGAGAGAGAGAGAGAGAGAGTAGTAACAGTTTCTGTCCACCGTTCACACGCATGCCCATTCCCCAAACCTATATACCTCAAATGTGTCCCCATCTCGTGCATCTCAGACTGTTGTTTCACCAGTTATTGTTTGCAATCCAAAACCAAACAGACCCAAAAAAATATATATAACAATAATAATAACCAACAAAACTTGGAAGAAAAATACAAATAAATCCCCTCCCCGCCTTATAAATTTCTAAACAAATTAACTTTCAACCAACGGAACGAAATAAAGAAAGAAAGAAAACCCTGCACTGTAATTCCAATGCCTCCCAATTGAATTGGCTGGAAATTTATGCCCACAGGCCATAAAAGTCGTCGATATTTTGAGCTTAGTCAGAAGAGGGTTTTGTCTTGGACCTGTACAGCAGCTTCTTCTTCTTAGAGGTTTGGTTATCAAAAGTAAGCACCACCTTCCCTTGCTCCCCAACTTTGAAGCTGTTGGAGATCACAGTTTCATCAGCAGCGGCAATCTTCCTTGTCTTCTGTACGATCACGGTGTACCCGCCCTCAGCAGTCGGCACAAATTCAGCACCATGACTCACATCCCAACCCACCACTCTGACTTCCCAAGCCAGCAGGCCGGTCTGCAAATTCATCAAATGCCACATCCTATTACATTATACAAGTATAAACGTAACGTCAATCTTAATTAATGAAATTTATTTGTTGCCTGCCCACCTCAGAAACTGGAAATTCAATGGTGTGTTTGGATGCCGGTTTAATTGTAACCTCCGTAACAGGATCAGCAGTTGTGAATTCCTCTTCCTCCTCCCTCTTCAGCCCACCGTACTGCGCTGGTACTTGTTCAGGAGCTATATATCTGTTTAGTTACCAATATCAAAACACCCAACAAAACAAGTGAGACTAGGGTTAGAATATTTCATATTAGTGATTTCATTTTCTTCCACAAGCATAAGCCGAATAAAAAAGACAAAAAGAAATGAACGAATTTAGACACACTTGAAAAGGGTTTCGGTAGACTTTGATGGGCCAGCAAAGACAAACTTGCTCTTGGTCCTCTGTGTCAGGAAAGGACTGATCATCCTATTATAGGCTATATACCACCATGGAACGTTGATAAACACCTTCAATAGCCCCAAAGTCCCACGTTCAATTGCGATGAAAACGCAATATAAATTACAACAGAAAAATAAAAAAGTTATCTTAAAATCATTGGGACTTCAGTTATAAAGCACCTGCTTGGCCAGGAACTCGGGGTAGTTATCCTGGAACAGTTGAACGGCCCGCTTGATGGCCTGCCAGAGCTCCCACTTGCCGATTCCAAAGGAATTCTTGAAATCGTTGACCTGAACAATGCTGGAGATGCCAGTAGGACTGAAATCAAGGTTCCTGATGCTCTTCTCTAAGAACTGAATTCTCCACTTGAGGAACTTGTGGCGCTTTTCCTCAGTGGCAAAGGTGTTCTGATACAATTCTCTGTCCTCAAATTCCCTGAAGACGTTGTAGCAAACTGGATGGCCTTCTTTGTCATACCCATGGGTGAACACCACCTTTTCCCAGTCATTTCCATGGTCTTCCTCGAGAAGGGCATCGATTCCGAACTCCTTGCGCCAGCGAACAGTGTTCTTGATCATAGCAAAAGCGTCCTTGACCTTGAAATCCCTGGCTCTTAGGAATTTCAAGAGGATCACATCGCTTCTCTCGTCCTCAAGCAGCGGGATACCCCAGATGGAGACCTCCTCAGGCGGAGGCGGAGGCGGAGGAGGGACAGCCTCAGAATCTGGCTCCGCTGGTTCAGTTGTTGTTGGAGGAGCCGAGACCTCGACTATTATGGTCTCTTTGATCGCCTCCACAGTCTTCGCACCGTCCTCGTCGGCAGCCGTCACTTTCTCCACCACCTCCTCAGCGACAACCTCAGTGATTGGTGCCGGTGGAGCCTTCTCTTCTTCTTTCGTTTCAACCGGTGGAGTTGTCTCAGTCACAGTTTCCGCCGCGGCCACCACCTCAGTAACAACCTCTTCTTTCTTTTCCACCGGTGGTGGTGCAGTTACAGATTTGTCTGTCTCCGCCTTGGAAGGCACTTCTTCTTTCGCTTCCACAGTTGACGCTGCTATAGTCTCGTCCGATTCCACTTTGGGAGGTTCTTCTGTTTTGGGGGGTACTTCAGCAGAAGGACCGGTCTCCTTATCCTTCTCCTCCTCCTTCTTATCTTCATCTTTAGCTGGTGGAGGAGGCGGCGGAGCAGTGAATTCGTGCTTGTTGAGGGCCTCCTGGATGAGTAGCTTCAGCTCCTCAAGTGCCTTCTTCTGCGGCTCCGGTAGCTCTGCGACTACGTAGGTCTCTTCCTTGAAAGAGACCGATTGAGCAATCTTCACTTCCTCGTCCTCGGTCTTGGGCTTCTGGGCCGCCTCCACCTCTCCCGCAACCGGAGTCAACTGTTCCGCTGGCTCGACTTCCGGTACGGGGGCCGGAGTAACTTTGTCAGCGACGGGTTTCTCGACGACGACATCCACGGTGGATGGGGGGGCTTCAGGCCCGGGATTATGGTGCTCCTCAGCCATGGACGAAAAAACAATCCGCTGGGGTTGTAGTGAATGTTGGAAAGGGAGAGGGAGGAGCAAGACAGAGTGTGTGTTGGAGCGTATAAAGGAACAGAGGTTGTTGGGGGAAGGTGGAAGGGCTTAAAACAAGGGATTGCGAGAGAGAGAGAGAGAGAGAGAGAGGGGGGAGAAAACCAGTCTGTCAGAGCAGCAATGCCAGCTAGTACGACACTTCGATAGTGGGACCCAGTCTAACGCCCACCTCTATGACAATGAAGCTCCCCCACCCATCCATCCATATTTGGTAAACAAAATGTGTAAAACCGAATCAACTGATACCTTCTTCCCCGTCCTTTGAGTTTGAGTGATTTTGTTTTTTCTTTTTCTTTTTTTAATAAAAGAGTTTCTTTTAGCAAGTTTGCTATCCAATTCCTGTATATGGTAACTCCCTTAGTTAAAACGTGAAACTAGTGCGGAATCTCGCCAACATCGGTGGGGAGTTAATTACTTTCCATTCAGAAAATGATTTGGCTGTACACTAAGTTTTCCTTTCCTTTCAAATCTAGTAATAATTTTCATTTTTCTTCGTCCATATTTTGAAATCTAATATGTAGAATGAGTTTGGCTGATAAATAATAAATTTTGTTGTTGTAGATTAAAAATCAAAAGTGTTGTATTTAGTTTCCTTATCCAATTATCACATAGCGATGTGATTCCGAATCAACAAGACAAAAAAAAAAAAAAAAAGGATCTATTTAGGTGAGTTAATTGTAAAAGTTAGCTGTGGACACGACTTTCCTTAGAGGTTAAATATATGTAATCATGAGATTCCTTAGAGGTTAGAATATATACGCAATTAGGTAGTCAGAACAGGAGTTTCCTTTGTCCTTTTGTGTTTACTAACAAATGAATTATACTCCAAACCCCCGTTTTAATGTATGAAAAATCAATACCACGACTTTCATATCAAACCCCCAGGCTTTGATGTTTTATGAGTTATAACCAATCACACTTTTAGTATAAATTAGGTTATGATGTGAGTAATAGTTGTGCTAACGTCACATATTTGGTTTCAATTATGATATATAAAAATTTATATGTATAAGTTTCGCTCACGTCTTTAATAAAAAAATAAAAAATAAATTAAATCTCATCATAAAACACACTTTTTATTATTTTTTATTTTATTTTTAAAAATTTATTTCTAGCATTATTCATATGTAATATGTAATAGTAAAGGATAAGAATAAGAGCCCAATTATTTATGTTGTTGAAAATCGGATTCTTAAACACTATATATAAAACTTTCAGCTTTTGTTTCACATTTAAATTGTCAATCACGAGATTCGCAGGAGTGCGTACGAGAACATCTATCATTGTTGGCCTGCATTACACTACACATCAAAGGTGGGAAAACAATATTTTATTGTCAAAGCTATACAAAGGATAATAATGATAATAATAAGTAAAAAGAGATTTTGTACCTTTTTTGGGTTATTAATTATAAAGACATATAGAAGTGTTGTATGCATGATGTATCAAGTTTGTTTAGAGTATGTTAACTGTAGGCCTAATTGAATAGTTAGAAATAAAAGCATATTCAAAGTGTGTACTCAAAACTCTATCAAACGATGGGGATAATGCCTTCAATTGTCCCAAAAATCATAAGCATACGACTTTATTTATTTATTTATTTATTATTATTATTATTATTATTATTATTATTATTATAATTAAATGGCACACCACTCTATTACTACTAAATAATGTTTAAAAATAAAATAAAATAAAAGAACCAACCAGCTGCAAAATAGTGGTGGGGGGAACGTCAGTAAGGCCAATTGTGATCCACAACCTGCTAAGACAAAGATAAGTCTATTCCTCCTCTTGATACTTATTGCCTTCTAATTTGTTTTTCCGTGCAGTCTTTATTTCTTTTTTTAAATAAATAAATCCTTGAAAAGGTCAAAACAATGGGCGGCAGAGGCATTTCTGCTAGGAAAATCATTGAAATCCGATTTTATTCCACAAATCTTATCCATCCCATGGAACAAAAATCCACGGCTACATTTCATATGGTTGCATTGGTCTCTTCCTGTCACACGTGTCAAGACACCCACTACCTTGAACTCATAGTCCGCCGAACTCAAAAAAAAAAAAAAAAAAAAAGGGGGAGGGCCGGCCGGGACAGCCGACAGACGCACTTATATCAGATGTCTCAGGAAGGGAACCCATTTTTGTCTTTCAGCCTTCTTCTTTGTCCTGGAAAGCAATCCAAATCTATCCTCCTTTTTTCAATTTTTATTTTTATTATTATTGTTATTATTATTATTATTTTAATCTCAAATTGCTGTACCTTCTTCTATTTCGATTAAAAAATAAGGTTATGTTTGGTAATTAAGATGAGACATAAAATTTTTATCTTATCTAATCTCATTATTATAATTTTTTTAAATTTTCACACAAAATATAATAAACAATTCAACTTTTTCAAATCTCAATTCAACTTTTTCAAATCCCAACACAATAATACTATTAAAAAATAATATTTTAAACTTTCATCTAAAACTAAAAATTCTCATCTTACTATCCAAGCATAAGAGCATTAGCATTGGATTCATCAAATTCATCTTCAAAATTTGATGAAAAGTACATGTTTTCCATAAATGTAATACCTTCACATCTATAATCCTACATTGGATTAGCCATTGGATTCATCAAAATAATAATATAATATTATTTTTTTTTAAATAATATTTTTATTTTTTTTCATATTTTATAATCACACTAATCATATGTTAATTAATAATTTAATTTGATTATTACATTATTATTACAAGATGGTTGGAGATTAAATGTGAATAGAAAAGACTTTTGGTGATTAAAAGTGAATAAAAAATAGATTTGATGAATGAATAGTAGCCCTTCAAATTTGAAGAAACCCATAGATTTACTGTAGCTAAAAGTTTCACATTTATGTCTTTAGCTAATCCAATGCAGTTCTTTTTTGATGAGATTCATTATATTTTACATTTAGCTAGGCTTTTGATGAAACCAATGCCAATGCTCTAACAGAAATTCGAACTACGGCCGCCTGCTCTGCCTTCTTCCTTGTCCTGGAAAGCAATCCAAAACTTTCCTTCCGTTTTTCAACTTTTTTTTTTTTTTTCCTGAGATTGATGTCCCTTTCTCCATTTCGATTAAAGAAAAAGACATCGTAAATTAAATAATTACAAGAATACAAAACATAATGATAGGAAAGTGAACATATATACGTATATAGAGGTTACATGCACATGGGATTAAGAAACTTACAGGCGGAGCACACTAATATAGACAACAGAAGATATTCTACCATGATTATGAATGTCGCGAGATTCAATGAATTAATATCAAATACAACCACTTCTTTCTATATGTATATAAATATAAGAGTTGAGTTGATGCATCGAACTGCAACTGCGCCAAAACAATAATTATAAACTGAGAACCAATATACCCTTGCTTCCGATCGGTGAAAAAAAGAAACAAGCTTCATTGAAATCAAACAAACAAGAAAAAACTAGTAGTGTAAGATGGTTTTTTCCACCTATCGACCCACAGGGCAAGCCTACGACGAACTATTAAAAAGTAAGTCAAAGAGTTCGATCAAAACCAACAACCCTCTTATAAAAAGAGTTGGTGGGCTTTTGCAGAGTACTTGGCTTATGAGTGAAACCTACCCACGAAGCCACGCGTGGGGAAAGCGGACGATAGAGACAGATGAAATTTGCCGCTCGTACACCTCCCAAATGATACCCTACCTTAGTGAACCTGCACAGGCAAGTAGAAGGGAAATATGGAGAACCCTTGATCTCCTGACAACAGGCATGAAGGGTTTAATAGGAAACGCCCACATGGTAAAGTGAGTTAGGGAGTCACGCCGCATTAATGACACCACTACTTGGGCTCCACGTGACATTAATGACGCTGTCTCAGAAGCCACGTCGTATTAAAGAGTTCTGACAAATTAATAATGGAAATGACATAAGTTTCTCAAAGTCAGGGACGAGTTATCCCCACCCAAAACCTAGTATAAAGCCGACTCTTAGGTACAGAGAATTCTCTCTGATTTCTCTAACTTTACACACAAACTGCTGAGGAGATATACTAACTTTAACATCGGAGACTCTCCAACTATCACCAAGGCCTTCATTCTCCGTGTTTGTTTTAAGTGTGTAGGTGACAATCTAAATACAAAAGTTTCTGGAACTCGGCCTAAATGCACGCGAGACACGACATTAACAATTAGTTAGAAGAAATTAGTTATAATTTTGTTGTAAACCAAACTTCAACTATTTGGATAAATTATTGTATAGAATAGAAGAAGTAAGGAAGTAATTAATATTTTAGCATCCTAATTATAATTAATCGATATATAAATATATATATGATCTATACTACTATTTTGGACAATGCTAGAGTGCCTAACAAATGTGCACACTAGTATAAATGAGTTTTTTTATTAATTTTTTCTTTATGCATTTTTTAAACATCCTTAACCATTAAAATAAAATAAAAATTTACTAATATTCACTTCTTTAACTATTAAAAAAATAATAAAAAAATATATAAGTAGACACATTTGATGGACATATTTGATAATCATACTATCATTTTTTATTTTCCTACTATTTTAGCATCTAAAGAAAAACCAGACCGCCGATATGATGGTGAGGGCAATAATTTAGAATCTCTTAATTGGTTATTCTTCACACACACATATATAAGGGCAATAATAAGATAATATTATATATATATATATATATATATATGCATGATGAAGATTTACATTATATATAGGTATATAATAAATATCGTATTAATTTGCTAATGTTGTTGCATGCGCGCGATTTAATGATATTTTATCTTGATCATCCTCACTCACAAGGGATGTTATGGACGTATGCGTCTCGTATACCCTGATAAACACTTGATCTATAGAAAAAATAAAACCATATTAAAACCCTCCATCTATGATCTATTTGTGTTGGATATTTAATTTATTACAGTTTTCAAATTAATTACATATATATGATTTTGTTACATCAACAATATTATGCATCCCGGCCCTCTCTCAAAACTTAATAATAATAATAATAATAATAATAATAATAATATATAAAGGAAGAGTTTATAAAAATGGTAAAAGTGATATCTATTTTTTTTTTAAATAATAATAAGAATTGTAGAAACAAAATTTGAAGGAACCGGTCATAATCTGCATAAAAAGTATGTGTTACGTACCGCGAGTACCGATCGATTCATAAAACTATATAAAGACCAAATACGAAACTGACGATGACGTAATTAAGAAAGTGACAATATTATAAAATTAATTACTCGAATATACATATATATATATATATATATATATATATATATATATAATAAGCAATATTTATGAAAGAATAATGTATGATACGCCAACTAATAATAGTTTGGTGGTCTTCTATTTTGCTTTCGACGTTACCTACCTAATATATTATTATTATTTTTTTGATAATTACCTAGTATATTATTAATGCATAAATAATAATACCCAAACTGAAAATCACTCAATTGATGGCTTATCGGTATATTTTGCCCGACTTAATTTGAATATTTGGTTATATTCTTACTGTTCATGATGAGGATATAGATAGATGGGAATCCATCTTTGGGATATGGATGGGATCCTGTCAGCAAGTGGATGTTGCTGGTTTCGTTGGCCTGACTTGGAATCCAAGGGGCCTGCCAAATTCTGTTGACCTTTTATAAATCTAACATTAGGAAAAAAAAACAGAATTTCACTTTCCAAATTCCCACCCCCGAATTACATCTCATTATTCAATAACACCCGAAACTATACATATTGAAAGAAAAGATGAGCACCAACTCTTTGATAGTATTACTGAATGGAAGTTTCTCTTACAGAATACAAAATATTCTAACTACTTGCTTGAGTGAAATTAGTGTGTACAGTGACGAATATATAGAGAAAGCAGAGCACAACAGAATCCCTATGATTGGGACACGTCACTAAGTTGGTTACAATGTAAATCTTCTTGAATCTTCTTCTTGCTTTTGGAAGGTTGTTGTGACAAATCTTTTGATAATTCATATGCCTTAATATCCTCCCGCAAGCCAAGCATCACTAAAACAATTGTGAGGCTTGATTGAAGCTGTGAAAACCGAGGTGCTGAGAGAGGTTTAGTCATGATGTCTGCAAGCTGATCTTTGCTAGAGATGAAAGAAACTTGTAAAGCTTTGGCTGCTACTCGTTCCCTAACAAAATGATAATCTAACTCCACGTGTTTTGTTCTTGAATGCATAACTGGATTAAGAAACAGATATGTGGCATCAAGATTATCACACCAAAGAATGGGTGGAGCTGAGAGTTGAATATCAAGTTATTGCAATAGTGACTGCAACCAAATAACTTCACAAGTAGCATTAGCAATAGATTTATACTCGGCTTCCATGGAAGACAAAGCAACAGTGGGTTGTTTCTTTGAACCTCAAGAAATTAAATTACTTCCAAAGTAAATACAAAAACCTCATGTAGAGTGACAATCATCTGGACACCCGACCTAGTCAGCATCGGAGAAGGTATCATGATGAAGACGAGGAAAAACATAGGCCAAATGTATGAGTATGATTCAAATAACGAAGAATACACTTGACTGGCTTCCAGTGGGGAAAACGAGGAGTATGCCTATATTGACAAATACGGTTAACCGCAAAGGAGATATCTGGTCTAGTAAAAGCCAGATATTGGAGACTTCCTACAACACTTCTATATCAGTGAGGGTCATCAAATGTAGGTCCATCTAAGGCTGTTAATTTTTCAATAACAGACATAGGCGTATTTACTGGTTTAGAGTCATGCATATGAGTCCGTAACAACAAATCATGAATGTACTAATTAGATTGAGACAGACATAAGCCAGATTGAGTGCAAGACACTTCAATACCAAGAAAATAATTAAGAAACCCTAAGTCTTTGACAGGAAAATATTGCTTCAAAGAAGAAATAAAATCAGCAATAAGAGTTGAACTTGAACCAGTTACTAATATGTCATCAACGTATATCAGGAGATATAAACAATCAGAGGCAGTACGCATAATGAACAGAGATGAATCCGAAGTAGAACAACTAAAACCAAGATTAAGAAGCCTGTCACTTAACTTGGCAAACCAGGCCCTAGGGCCCTGTTTCAAGTCATATAAAAACTTTTTCAACTTACAAACATGGGCTGGAAAGTCTGGATTCACAAAACCGGAAGGTTGCTTCATGTAGACAGCCTCCTCAAGGTCACTATGCAAAAAGGTGTTCTGAACGTCAAGTTGATGCAACAATCAATTTGAGGTAACAGCAAGGGAGAGCAAAAGCTGAATGGTAACTAATTTCACAATCAGGCTGTAGGTTTCGTGGTAGTCCAAACCAGGTTGCTGATGAAACCCTTGAGCAACAAGACGTGTCTTGCGACGCTCAAGGGAACCATCAGCTCTGCATTTAAACTTCAGAACCCACTTAGAACCAACGAGATTATATGTCGATGAGGGAAGGACCATATCCCAGGTTTGATTATGGAGAAGTGCATCAAACTCGATAGACATGGCAGTGCGCCATTTAGCATACTTGGAAGCTTCGGAGAAAGAAGTTGGTTCTTCGGGAACAGAGAGGGAATAGAATTTTTGGGAGATTGTGGACATGGTGAGGGAACCAGAAGGTTGACTGGGAGGCCACGGGATCGTCCTGTCAGTGCGACGGCGAGGACACAGAATATTCGTTTTGGACCTAGTGACCATGGGATGAGGAGAAAGAGAGAAAGTTGGCCATGGGAGGAAGGTGGAAGATCAACGGACTTGGTTTGAGAAGTAGTGTATGAAGGAGATGAGGTAGCAAAATCTCAATTTCCTTCCATTTTAATTCTCTTGCAAAATCTTAAAAAAATGTCTGAAACATTGAAATAGTCTAAAATAGTAAAATTAGAGTACGGGTTTTGTTACACAACCTCCACCACACTCCACACTCCACATTTTTTTAAATTTTTAAATTTTTTAATATTTTAAAAAAAAATTTAATTTATTCTTTTTAAACTATTTCAAATTTTTTATTCACTATTCATATAAAAAATATTTGATAAAAGAAAAAAATAAAAAAAAAATAAAAAAATATGTGGAGTGTGGAGTGTGGATGAATAGTAGGAGGTTGTGAAGATTTTTTGATTAATTAAGTGCCTTCATGAGTGGCCCAGCATCTTGTAGGATGATCCGCAGTGATAGGCCGAAGGCCACCCCATTGGTTGACGAGAACCATAGCCGAAGCTTCGGTGGCCTAAAACCGGCCGTCCAAGACATGGTTGACGAAAGCCATACATCCTAATTATGTATATATATAGTTGGCAATGGGGGTCATTAATTTCCCCTTTTTTTCTCTCAATGATCTAATGGATTATGATTGAAATTTACTGTATCATGTTAATCATGGTTTAATATATATCTAACCTTAATTATATATAATCTAGATCATGTACTACCATTAATATTAATATCATAATATATAGTAAAAATTATCTTCCACTAATTTGTTGAATGTCAAGAGTATCGTTTACATACATACATATATACATTGTAGGAAAACTGATCTAGGATGATCCAATCACCCGAAATGTATAAGAAAATTCAAGAAAGTCCAAGAACTCGTATGGAGAAGAAACTGAATTTTCTGTATTGTCAAAAGTGAAAGTAAAACTAGTTCATATATATATATATATAAGAGAAGAGTGCATGTGCAACACGTGCAATAGACTAAATTTACAGCTGAAATAACTATTTACATACTGACTACTTATAACTAACTATTTACAAGTAATTATCTAAATACTTCAATATACATATATACATACACTAGCAGCTTAATTTTTTTCAAATTAACTCTCGTTTTTCTATCATTCAAGGTACGCAGTATTACTATTAATTCTCGATCCTCTCGTTCATGATCTCAATCCGTACTCTTCCATGATCAACTCTTTGCGGTGCGGTTTTCATAAATGCCACGAGATCATCAACACACGTATATGTATATGTATATACACATATATATACATGACTTTATGTAAAAGATAGAATTAATCTAATTATATGAGGGTACTCTCATCTCGTCACAATATATATATATATATATATATATATATATATATATATATATATATATATGTTGTGAAAAGTGCATGCATGCGCTATATATTTCATTGCCCAAGACCGAGCTATATCTCTAACAATTAGTGACGGCCGGCCGGATCATGCATGGCGTAAAAACCAAAATTAAGAGCAAAGAAAAACATATATATATATATAATACTAACTATATATATATATAGAATTTAAAGTATCAGAGGAATATATATTTCGATACAACATATATATGATCATGATCATGAGAATACATCATGAATACATCAGAATACAACAATATACATCGCAGTACGTAGTAGTTGACCAATAACGTTAGAAAGAACCCTACATGATTAATGTCATGGTGGCCGGTTATCTCGCATTGAAACATTAATTGCAGCGACAGGTTGTACTTATTACGAGTAATGCATGCACAACATACTTCAATGAATTATGGATCGAGAATATATGCAGATTATAACATGATGAAAGATCGAGCAAAAATTTATGTATTCGGTAAATATATAGCAATTTTATTTATATATATATTATATATATTATACTTATAATTTTTATGAGGGAAATGGTTATTGGGATTAATGGGCAATGATTAAGCAAGCAGTAATGTCCGAAGCAATGAGGTGTCTAGCTTGGTTGACAGGTAAGGTCCAACTAACACCTCATCACGTCATACGTAAAATCATTGCAATCGATCCAAAGTTATTTAAAAATACCAACAACAACAACATGAGCAACTGGAACCGGCGCCATTTGTGCAAGCAAGCATGCCCTATACTATAATACACATAATATAAATAAGATTAGAGAAGATGGAGTACTTCATTAGCAACTATATAAAATCAACATGATCAGTAGGATCCAGCTGGATTAATGAATTATGATTTCATATATATATATATATATATATATATATATATATGTATATATACATATATAGCTGCATGCTAATTCAAGCTGCTGCACCTATATATATATATATATATATATATATATATATGTGTGTGTGTGTGTGTCTGTATGGTGAGTTAATGTTGACAATTGATGCGTATACGTATGTATATAGAATTAGGATCGAGAGTGCGTGTATGAATTAGCAAACATATATATATATATATATATATATATATTTATATATCATAAATATTGGTCATTAATTTGATGATTTTCGATTATTTAATTTCCCTACATAAATAAATAAAATTCCTCATTATTAGTGCCAGAAGGCACTCGAGTATCATGCACGAACGAGTTAATCATGCTATATGAATTATTAAATAAAATAGTTTAACAATATATAAGACATTAAATTTTAATTCTACAAATTTAAGGTTGAATTAAGCACATGATAAAAATAAAATAAAATAATTACTTTTAACGTCGTGCAGAAAAGCCATTGATGAAAGCTGATCTGGCTGATCCTGAGGCCAGGTACGATCATGCAGATATTGGAGCAGAAGCAGAGTACTGAGAGTGGAGTACGTACTTTTAGGTGAAATTAATATTTTGGAAAGTTGCTGTAGATCAAGCTAGCAGTAGTAAAGAACCTTAAAAGGGCATGCAGGAGACACCACATTTCGGCTTTCTGATTTCATGCATGCATTTCGTCATACTCACCGTCATTCATACTCATGCTTAAGAATCTTAGAGCATGAGTAGTGAAATAGCTGCTCTTTAGTTGAAATTTGATTTGAAAATTCTCTTTTTTCATTTTAGTTAGTCACTTTTTATAGACATCAAATAACAAACTCTAAATCAATCTTCATTTCATTAAAATATTCATATTTAGTATTTATTTTTATTTATTTTTATTCTCATGGTAATTAGAATATTTGTTTCCTATTTATTCTCATGACAATTTATTCCCTATCAAAATTCACACATTAGACTCTTTAAAATAGCACCTTCTGTTTAACTTACGGTTAAGATGAATAATTGAGAAAAAAAATAAAACGAAGCAGGAAACTCTAACGAAAAATAGAGCTACCAAAGTGAGAAAAAATATATATAAAACTTAAGCGAATTAATATTGGAGAAATAGTTGGGGAAAAAGTTTGCAGATATTGATTTACTAGGTATTTGAAATTTGTATAGGAGAAGAAATCAAAATGGTGGACTTCTCTATTTTCTCATTAAGCTCTGAAAGAGATAATGCCGTGCAAAATGCGAAATGAAAAATCGTAGATGTTGATGGTAGAACCCATAAATAAAATAATAATAATAGAAAAGTGAATAGCTAACTAATGAAGATTTGGCCAGACGAAATAACAATGGGTAAATTTACTGTTCATTTACCTAGTTTGCTACGGGGTGTGTTTTGAGCCAGCTAGCCAAACTTTAACTAAATTTTATCTGTAGCTAGCTCAATACAAGTGCTCTCTCCACTGACATTGGCCTAGCAGATGCCAGGGGACTAGCCAGAGTTTGCCTAACTGCTCTAAAATTGGTCCGCATTGGAGTGTGAAATAACTTTATCCACCTTTTTGCTACAGTAACTCCATGCATCCCTTCAAATATGGCTTCGTCTTGTTCATCTCCAAAAGATATATTTTATTCTAAAAAATTTGTTTCACCAACCGCATCCCTTTACTACTTTTTAGTTTCTCTTCGTTTTACTATTTAAAAGTATTAGCATTGGTTTATATATGTATATGTAAAATTATTTTTTTAGTATATTTATTTTACCATTTAAACAAAATTTTCATATTTATTTATGTCTATTTGAGATAAAATAATAATAAAATAATATTTTATTATTGTTGTTAATTTTTTTTTCTAAAATCAATTTATATATATATATATATATATTTTTTTTTTACAATTAGCATCCACTATATACATTTGACATTAATAATACAAATGTAATAATAAAAAATATGATTTTTTTATATATTATATTAAAAATATAATAATATATTATAATAATAAAATAAATGTGTATGTGAAAATTTGTTGTATTGTTGGAAGAGAAAAAAGAGAAAAAGATTGAGAGAGAGAGTGGAAGGAGAGAGAAATAATAATTAAAATATGTTTTGTAGAATGAATAGTTGCTATCTAAATTTGGATAAGAACTGTTCATAACTAGCTATATATATGCATATGCATAAGTCAATATAGATGATTTTAGGAACATATTATGCAAATATGATTTTACATATGCATATGCATAAGTCAATGTGGATACTCTTAGTTACTATGATTAAAGATTATAAAATAATACAGAGCTGAGTAGCATTACTTGTAATTTTATGTGATTGGATCATAAGTATAAAAATCGGGAATTTGAGGAAAAAAATAGTTAGAAAGCAATAATTTAAAAAAATTAAATTATTAACTAATATATGGAGTATATTGCAAAATATATAAAAAAAAATATTATTAAAATACATAATATTATACTGTTATTTTGACTTTGGAATGGATAATCCAACCTGGATTAACATCTTCAATGGTTTTGACCTCTACTTTTAGTCAAATTTTGGTTTTATCAATGGCTAGAATGCTCTTAATATATTAAAAGAGTAGCTTTGGTGAAGGCTGCCGAAAGTGTTGGAACAAGCTAGCTAGGCACGTAACATGAAACTTTTGATCTTTGAAGGGGGCTGGGGTGGACACAAGTCGTTGTATGTACATGCAATTAATCCAAGTAGAACTACTACTAGGTACATAGTCCGTTCTCAGGGTCGGGGCCTTATAAAGTTGTTGGTATTTAAATTAATTAGGTACGTAGGTGTGATGTACATATACATACATCAGAAATCCCGAACAAGACATTGAGGAACCAGCCACCATATGCTGATCATCGGGACCTTCCCCACTGGAAAATCAACCAACCCATATTCTTGAGTAGTCTATACCCTTGTCATCTCAACTTGAGCTACAATTGCTGTCGAAATAAAAGGCATCCCGGTTCCAATTCTCTGTAGCGGTGTGATGCCAGAGGGTTTCCTGGTGGAAGCTCTCTCGCCATAGGCGCCGCACAAAAATGCAGTCATATATATATGGGACAAGGAGAACAATGGCAAGGTTGCTAAAGGATTGAAGAGAAGCGGCTGGTACGTCAAATCCTGGCGCAATTGCTCTATCCAATGTAGTAGCTCCTTGCTTAGTAAAGAAAGTCGGGGGCTGCGCAAACACGATAGCATACACCAAGCTTGTCATCCATACCTCTCACCTTCGTTGGAATTACCATCTGGTGCAAGAAAAACTTTGTTGAGGAACCTACCGTATCAGGAAATACAAGTCGCTGTTATGATGATCTAGACAAGCAACTAATTTTTGTCCCCTTACCCACGTGAAGAGAGAGTTATCCAATACTTGGGAATCTAGCAAGGTGGTTTGAGACAGAGACTTGAGTTATTTTAGCAAGTAATCTTACTGGACTTCCTTTATGGAGCAAGGATTGCTCTGCTTCACGACCAAGAATTCTGTTTTATAACGGTAAATGAAGCCCTCCTAGCCAAGAATTCTGTTTTATATTCCTTTTTTCCCCCCTAATCAATAAATATCTGCTGAAAGATATTTGTCTGTCTTGAATTCTTTCGAGAAAAATGTTAAATATACTTAAGAAAAACTTAACAAAAAAAAAACTTAACACTTTGGTGCACCAAGCTTCCACTTGAACGGCTATTGCCGTAGGGGTGGTTCCCCAGTTACACCCGACCAAGTCTCAGAAATGGACTTTTGTCATTCAGTTGGATACTGTACCCGTAAGTCCAAGCAAGAGTGCAACCACCATAGCGATACAAGGGATTCCAAAACCAAGACCCCTACTAAAGGCTGTCTTGTATAAAGTTCAAGATGGCAAGTGTTACCAAGCCGCTGACAGATAAACCACCAAAATACCAACAATTGAAGAATGAGCTTTCGGCTTTGAGATCTTCGATCGGGATTTAATTCGTCCATCAAATTGATCGCCCCCAAATGCCTGAACGCAAGGTTGAAGATTGTCATCACAATGGCGAGGGGTTCTTATAAAATAATTGGATCCGTAGTTATAATAAACTCAAAAGCTTTTAGATCGTGTAGTCGTCCGTGTAAAGTGATCATACGTGAAATGGCGGCGGACAAGCTAGCATGCTACCAAGCTCGTATCTATTAATCTACGTAGGCTGCCATTTGGGATCTTATCAGAGTTTGGCTTTTAACTCTCTGCAAATTGATGGTAAGTTAGCTCAAAATACATTTTCCTTCATTTTCCGAGAATAGCTAATTAAAAATAAAAAGAGCAGAAGTAGAAGAGAGTGAAAGAGAAAGACGGACCCGGATGTAGAGGAGAGATGAAAAGACAATGGTGCGGTAGAGAACGAGAAAGGAGTCGGCCGGTCAGAAACGCACCCCAAGAGCGGAAGCAACGACCACCCCATTCCCGCCCAGATGTTGACGTTCTGTGCCATAGTGCGTTGACTGCCTCAGGGGCCCTGTCAAATACGTTAAAAGATTGGCCGTCTGCGCACCTACAGCACACACATTCTCAACTGAATCCCCCCTCCGATCAGTGTACAAATTTCATGCATATGGGAGGGAGACTAGCTAGAAATAAAGTCTACTAATCTATATGGTTATAAACGAATGGCTGTAATATTTTAGGGGATCGAAGATATTTGAATAGTAATTTGAGAGGAGTGAGCTTATATATATTTTACCCAATTTTTAATATAAAGAATAATGATTCAGTACAAGTCTCCCATCCCATATATATGCTGCATCAATAATGAGATAATACGCTAACACTGCATTTTTTTCGCTGCATATTACCCCCACCTACATTACATATTTGCTTACTACTCGCAACCAATTGAAATGAAAGTATAATGAAGGTATCTAAATCGTTATTCGCCTATTATAAATGTAAGATCTTGCAAAATACAAGAAGGCAGCCAGTGCAGCCCCATCGATTCCTGCCAGTAGCCAATAAAAGTAATCAAGATGTGCCCGATTAAGATTATCAGCAAACCAACTATCTTGGCCATCCCCACCAGTTGCTTTGTCGATTACAGATACAAGAAAGCTGCTCAAAAAGCTCCCCACGCCGAGAATACTGAGGTAGAGCCCGAGACCCACACTCCTTAATTCCATTGGGACCTGGTCGTAGAAGAATTCTTGCAGACCAACCATGGTGAAAACATCAGCAGTTCCAGACAATACATACTGAGGAACCAACCACCACACACTCATTGAAGCAGTAGCATCAGGCATGTTAACCAGCCCGTATTCTTGAGCAGTTTTTAGCCTCTTCTTTTCAACTAGAGCAGCAACTACCATGCAAATGATAGAGAAAATCATCCCAGTTCCAATTCTCTGTAACATTGTGATGCCGGCAGGTTTCCTGGTGAACGCTCTTGCTATAGGAACAAAGATGCGGTCATATATGGGAATCAAAATAATAATGGACAGCCCGACAAAACACTGTAGTGAAGCGGCCGGTATCTCAAAGCCGGGGAAAATTGTTCTGTCCATGGTAGCCCCTTGCTTGGTAAAGAAAGTTGAGATCTGAGCAAAAACAATGGCATATCCCAAGCTTGTAACCCATATTGGAGCGATCCTAAGAATTGCCTTTGCTTCTTCAACCTCACTGAAAGTACAAACCTCGCCTTCTTCATTTGAACCACGTGGGGACAGAAGGGCTTTGTCGAGGAACCTGCCACAATGGAGGATCCAAATGGCTATGTAACTTACACTGTAAATAAGTGCCTTTTTTTTGGGGAAAGGGGGGGGGGGGGGCGGCGGCGGCATGATCAGCAGCTAAAAGTGACATCTTTCAGTACACACAAGTTCGTAATAGACCGAATAGCTTTAATGGGACAAGAAAATAACTTACAGACAGTTTCCAAAATGTTTTGAAACTGTAACGGACCTCTACTGAAATAAAAGTACTATTGGAGATCTTCTACGTATGTAACTATTTCATTGGAGCTATCTTGCAACTTTTGGATATTCCTCATAAAATACAAGCGTAAGATGAAATGCATTGGTCTTACCTGCATTGTCCAGAGCTACGATGAGGCAGAATTCCAAGTACTTCCTCTTCAATAGCTATTGCCGAAGTGGAAGTCTGCCAATTTCTAACTGCATTTACAAACACACGACCAATCCTCAAAAATGGGCTTTTTTCGTGCCCTTTAACACTATACCGATAAGTCCTGGTACCCAGCAAGAAAATACCCAGTGCAACCATCATCACAATACAAGGGATTCCAAAACCCAAGCTCCAACTAAGATTGTCTTGTATATAGCTCAAGACCAAAACTGTTACAGCAGCAGCCCCACATACACCAAAGTACCACCAATTGAAGAATGAGCTTTTGGCTTTGCACTCCTCTGGATCTTGTCCATCAAACTGATCTGCTCCAAAAGCCTGAACACAAGGCTTGTGCCCGCCTTGCCCAATTGCTACAAGATACAGAGAGAAGAAAAAAAAGATTGTTTGGAGCTCCTGCAAAGAATCTAATGTAGTTTTGGTGCGTACATAGTCAGAAGTGCTTGTAGAAGAAAGCATAGCCGACACAGACAACAAGCCTAGTCCCTGTGATTCATTCCAATCCATGTCAAAGATGATAAGCAGTAAAAACATGCAAAACACGGATGCTGAAACAAGACATTCCTCCTAAAACTTCGATAGATATCCAGTTTGAGTTCAAGTGTGTTATTCATTTATAGTGTTATATGTTGAATTGAACCGCTTGCAAAACAGATTCCACGCATAATGATGCGGCCAATGACCCATGTTTGGCTTAAAGGCGGTAACTAAATGTGAAACAACCGTTGATCTCACTAGAACCAGTTAGTAGACTACTTTGCAAGTGTTGAGTTTCAAGTATAAGAAAAGCAACTTTTGGAGTTTCACAATCACCTTCAATGAAATTTCCATAAACAAGAAAATGACTTATTATTGTAAGGGAAATTTCATTTTACGCTTCCAATAACATTTTTTCAATTCCACCCAAACTATCAAAACCAACAATTTGTTTTTCCAAACTACAATTTTTATTTTTCCAATTTTTACTCCAATCATCCATCTGAAGGTTAAATTTAACGGAACCATAATATCATTTCATTATAAATTGTATATTACCTGAGTGACCTAATTTAATATAGAAATTAAAAAAACCATTATAATAATTAAAAAATCAGGGCCATCCCTTACCACTCGTGGGTGACCGATTAATTTTTTAGTGAATTTTCTAATATATCTTCTCTGATATTTAATAAAAAAAAAAAACAATAATGGAGGGTGCAAATGGAAAGAAATTAATAGTTTGAGGGATGAGTTATTGGTTTTGATAGTTTGAGGTGTACTACTAAGGGTGTAAATAAGATGAGCAAATCCGAGTTTTTTTTTTTTTTTGGGTATAATTGGTAGCGCGCGCGCGCGCGTATGATCAGGTGGCGAAACAAAACAGGCACGGGTGTATATTCTTAAACAGAAATTTGAATGTATACCTTTTGATGCTTCTTTTTTTCCTCAAGTTGTGAATTGCGGTCTGTGGATTAGCACACACCAGGAGTTGTAGATGATACATGTGCATGTTTTGGGCGAAAAAGCTAAAAAGAAAAACCATAGGCATTATTCTGAGCTTAAGGGTCAGGTTGCAAATAAAACCCATTGGCTTTAAAATAGAAAAACTTCAGAATTTATATTTTTCTACGAAGAAATTGCGAAGCAATCAAGCCGGGGAGAGAGAGAGATACCAAGATGTAAATGAGAGAAGCAAGGACAATAGTGCGGTAGCGCCCCAGAAAAGAATCGGCCACAAATGCGCCAAATAAAGGCAACAGCTGCGACGTTCCGGACCAGGCGTTCACGTTCTCGGCGGCAGTGGCCGTGGACTGCCCCAGCCGCCCCGTCAAATAGGTTATCAGGTTGCAGCTTATCCCATAATATGCGAACCTCTCCGCTACCTCCACACCTACGACAAATCCACGGTTACCAAAAAAAAAAAAAAAAAGGATTAAAATCCATTATATAGCTAATTCTCATTTGGTCAAGTCGATCCCACGGAGGATGAGAGTAGTCTAGTCTTACCTATGATGAAAGATGCGGCTCTCCAGCGCCCGGAGTCATATCGGAGGACCGGACGGCCTTTGAAGTCAACGGCACCATCGACGGTGTGTAATAGCGGTGGCGTGTCAACTGTATGAATGGCCATTTCTACAAACCAAACGGGATCCACCAACAGTACTCAAGGGTCGATAGTCCAGATGCAACGCAGCTACCGACGTTAGAGCATTGGCATTCGATTCACGAGAGATCTTTAAAATTGAGTAAAAGTACATATAAATCTAAAATCATTAGAGCCATAAAATATTAAAGTGTGGAAAATATGGAAAATATTAAAGTAGTTGGGTATCATATTTAAGAATAAAATATTATTTTTAAAGATGACTAGTACATTTTTAAATATGAAAAAATATTTAATATTAATTTAAATAGTAAAATGAGATAATATAAGACAACGAATCTAACATTTTTCTTCAAAATCTGGCCTCTTTTTTTTATTAATTATTATTATATCACAACATGAGACGTGACCAGTGACCACACACGAAACGAGTAGTCAAATTACAATTACAACTGAATGTTGGCCACGCTTTGTGTAAGTACCAGGAATTAATAAATAAATAATAATCTAATTTGAATTATAATATCAATTTTGCCCTGACCCCATCTATATAACTCATTTTTTGATACGGCATTACCGGTATTCTACTATCCAAATCTCATCTCTCTGCACAATTTTTTAACCAACTCCTCCAATCTGTTTGGATTCGACCCGTACACCGGGGATCCAAGAAGTTGATCCAAATTTGAGCTAGGCCCATTAGTTGGGCCTCCCTCCTTTTTGCTTGTTGCGATTTACAAACACTGATTCTACTCGGCTTAATTTGCTAGACTATGCACTATTTGAAAGAAAGAAAATATGTGAAATTGATACTGAATTGGTAAATTATCTTTCATTCCACTTATAATAGGAGACAAGACAACACACGTAACTACTTTAACAATATAACTTCTTGTCTCGACAAATTACCATTCCTTCCATAAACATAACCTGACTGTGACAGGAAATTTTTGTGAATTCAATCACTTCACAAATTATTTTAACGCACGCACAATATTACCCACTAGGTGACATTTTTCAGAATTTCGATTTTTTCATAAATAATAAATCATCAACATAGTACAGTTCAATTACAACAAGAGGACAGACTGGGCCAATCTTTGTACACAGCCCTCATTTCTCATGTCATGTGTTTCAGCTTTTTTGCATACCGGTTTCAGTGTCTTGTGTTGCAGTCTTATGGGAGAGAAACTGCATTCTTATTTATTTATTTTCCTTCTACGACCATATATTATATATATCCGTCTGCCTACTCAGTTTAGTTGCACCCAAAATAATAATAATAATTATGATAAGAATAAAGAAAAGTTTATTCGCCCCGATCTTAGTTCTTAGTTCCGTTGTGTTATCTCGCTTGACGTGGAAATGAACTAATTCATTTTAATCACACAAAATCCCAACGATCTTATTATTCTCCTGTGCTGAGTTCTGCACGTTTACTCTCTACCCCGTGAGCCCATCGCCCCGTGAAACCCAGGTTCATCTCCGACGAAATCTCCGAATTGCGGCTCCATCTCCGACCTCATCTCCGTCCTCATCTTTTCACTTTTTTTTTTCCTCCTAGACCCACCATCATCATCACAGACTAGGGAGGCTGAAATGTTGTCATCTCAATTTCCTTCCCCTGTAATTTTTTTTCTTGTTTTGTTTAGATCTCAGGTTCTTTGTAATCGACTCCGCGGAATGTCGAGCTACAGCATGCCCAACCTAATTAATCAAAACAAGCTTTCTCACATAGCAATTTAAAAGAACACAAAACAATTAGAAATCTTTAACCCCCGCATGGCGCATATTATAATGAGTGGGGCTAAACAAAACGTATCTCTACCTCATGCCCAAGTATTGTTGCTATCTCAGCATCACTTCTAAAATGCTCGAGTAAACCTATAAACACGACAATTTTCCCACCCGGTAAGCAGAACGCATTAATAACAGGTTCATCAACTACCAAAACTTCCCAATTCAATCCTTCCAAATGTGATGTTTCTGGTTGAGACCCTCTCTCCAGTCCCTTCTTCCTGCTCTGGTGAACCCACTCATCATCAAGAATTTCATCCTCTTTAAACCACTTCCCTTCCTCATTGTCTTTCAACGCCATGAAGGTCTCATGGGCCTTCGTCTCGTGCACCCCGCCTACACTCTCGGACGCATGCTCCAAATCACTCCATACCTTCTCATTCCTCAGCCCTCTCTGCAACGCTTCAATGATGTCCCTGACTATCAATCTCACCCTCACACTTTCCGGGTGTATCGCCGGCAATATTTTGCCCTTAAAGGCCACCTTCATGTTCTCAAATTGCGTCTCCCCGAGCTTCCTCTCCATGCTTCTTGATAGATGGCAGAGATGGTGGGGCTCGAACTAGTGGGGTTGGGGACGGCGAAATGGAGGGTCTGGGCAGCCGAAATTGTGGGTCTGTGATGATGATGGTGGGTCTGGGAGGAAAAAAAAAACGTGCAGAGATGAGACGGAGATGAGGTCGGAGATGGAGCTGTGGTCCGGAGATTCCGTCGGAGATGAACCTGGGGCTCACGGGGTCAATGGGCAATGGGCTCATGGGGTAGAGAGATAAGGTGCAGAGGAACCCCTTTGAGAAATAGAGAAATGGCTCCAGAGGAGAAAAAACACCATTCTCACGTGTTGATGTGTTGGGAATGTCACGATTTACCGTTGCTTGCTGTGTTTTAAAATGAATAAAGTACTATGCCACATCAAGCGAGATGTCACAGTAGAATATCAGAGCGGGGTGGGTAGCATTCTCCTAAGAATAATAATTGCACTTACATTCTGCTGCTCGACCCACTGTAAATGTAAGATTTTGAAAAAAACAAAAAGGCAGTAAATGAAGCTGCACTAAGTCCAGCAAGTAACCAATAAAAGCAATCGAGATGCGCCCTGTTAAGATTATCAGCGAACCAACTAGCTTGCCCATCACTGCCTCCAGTTGCTGCCATGATGACAGAGACAATAAAGCTGCTTAAAAAGCTGCCCACCCCAAGAATACTTAGGTAGAGGGCCACACCGACACTCCTCAATTCAATTGGGACCTGATCATAGAAGAACTCTTGCAGACCAACCAACGCGAATACATCAGCAATTCCAAACAACACATACTGAGGAACCAACCACAATATACCCATTGGTATAGTCACGTTTGGCATATCCACCAGCCCATACTCTTGAGCAGTTTCAAGCCTTTTCTTTTCAACCAGAGCAGCAACTACCATACAAATGACAGATAAAGCATCCCAGTTCCAATTCTCTGCAGCATCGTTATGCGAGAGGGTTTCCTGGTTATTTCTCTTGCTATTGGAACAAAAATGCGGTCATAAATGGGAATAATAAGTACAATGGCCAAGTCGATTAAGGATTGTAGTGAAGCCGCTGGTATCTCAAAACCAGTAAATATTGTTCTGTCCATAGTAGCCCTTGCTTGGTAAAGAAAGTTGAGCACTGCGCATATACAATAGCATACACCAAGCTCGTTCCCCATATAGGAACAAGAGCTGCCTTTGCTTCTTCAACATCATGCACAGTATAAACCTTGCCACCGCCGCCTTCCGAACCAGCTTGGAACAGCAAGGCTTTGTTCAGGAACCTGCCACGTTAGAGGAACCAATCACTACATAAATTTTGATCCAAGTAATCGGAATTTTTTTGACGTGTTCGTTTGTCCCTAGCTAAAGGGACAGTTGTGAATCATAGTATGGTAGCGTGAATGGGCTTTTTTCCGTGAGCTTCCTCTTGATCAATAGCTATTGGCAGGGGGGTCTTCCGCAAATTTCTAAGTGCAATAACAAAGACCCCACCAATTCTCATAAATGGGCTTTTTTCTTCCCTTCTTACACTGTACCGATAAGTCCTGGTTCCAGAAAAGAAGAGGCACAGTCCAACGATCATGATAATGCACAGGGCTCCGAATCCAAGACTCCAGCTAAGGTTGTCTTGTATGTAACTCGAGATCATAACTGTTAAAACGGCACCCGAACATACAGCGAAAAACCACCAATTAAAGAATGAGCTTTTGGCTTTGGACTCCTTTGGATCTGCTCCATCGAACTGATCAGCTCCAAATGCCTGAACGCAGGGCTTCTGTCCTCCTTGCCCAACAGCTACTAGATATAGAGAGAACAAAAATAAGATCTCTACAACCTTAGAAGAAGATGACATTCTTTTGGTTGTGACTGTGTAATCTGAATTGCTGAGAGAAGGAAGCATAGACCTGCCTCTTCCATAACTTTCTGTACTAACCAACCCAGCTGACAGAGTCAACAAGCCTAGCCCCTGCGATTCATTTTAAAAAAAGCCATAGCAGAAGTTTGAAACCCGACCGATACATCATGGTCATTTCAAATCAAGTTTGAAACTAGTTTTTCATTTCTGGCCACAACATTCGCAACACTTTTTGTTTTTTTTTTGAAGTCCTAGGTACTATACAATATATATCACCAGAGCCGAAAGCAGTAGGAACCATGAAACATAAACGTTATGGATAACGTTAATTGGATTCAGCCCATTGAAAATTTCTCGCTAATAGTAAGAGAAGAGATAACGTCAATAATCTAGTCCAGAGAAAAATCCTAGAAATTAGCCTAAGATAAAAGCAAAATTGATTCGGACTCCTAAAAAGAAAATGGTTCTTACGGCGAGTAATACTCAATCACTTGAAAAAAGAAATAAACATCTATAAAAGGAGGAGATCCCTACCGATCGGAAGGGACTCTCAACGACTTCTCTACGCAAGGACTTTGCCACACAGGACGACTCCAAAAGATCTATCATCTTTAACCTCCTAAAACTCTAAATTCTTTCATTGTATAACGTGAGGTTATAGAATTATCTATTACAATGAATTTCACCTCCAAACAATCCGTTGACGTAAGTTTTTATACCGAATTACATAAATCTGTCTCTTTTTGTTTCTATACGCTTATTTGATATTTATTTCATAGCTCAACACTGACGCCGAGATCGTCATCGTGGAGAGAGGATGACACTTCACTCCATTCCGACCTTTTTTGCTACATTAACAATAACTATAAAAAATTGCCCATAAGCGGGGGATGGAGAGGTACGCACCAAGATGTAGATGACCGAAGCAATAATAATGGTCAGAATCGGCCAAAAATGCACCCAGTAAAAGGAGCTATTGACAACAATGATGAGCAACAACCAACAGACAAAAGCAGGCCCATGGCACTACAACAATCATCATTCACAACACCACAAACAACAACATGCAACGGCTAGTTAGGATACTTTTAGCATTTGTATCATATGTAATAAACACTATATAAACATATCAAAGACTTGTAATAGATATACGGTGAAAGAAACATTTTATCAAATAGCTTATACTCTTACCTTCTTCATGGTATCAGAGCTATTGTGAGTGAAGAGAGTCTTCCTCCAATGGCTTCCATTGCTCTCAATGTCAGTAATTTCGTCACATTGCGCCTCAACAACAAAAACTATCCATTGTGGCGTGAGCAACTACTGGCCTTGGATGAGAGCCAAGATCTGGTCAATCATCTCACATACTCGACACCTCCAGAATTCGAAAAACCAGTTGAAGGAGCCACGGGTTCTAGCAAAACAGAACCATCTTCAGCCTTCCTCCTATGGAGAAAGTCAGATTAATTACTAAGAGGATGGATTATAGGGACCCTTACCGAAGAAGCTCTCAGATTGGTTGTGGGTCTCAACTCTGCCCAGCAAGTATGGAACGCCCTCAAAGATGCCTATGCCCATGAATCTCAGGAACGAGAATTTCATCTTACACAGCAGCTAACATACCTGAAGAAAGACTCCACCACTCCATTAGCCGATCACTTGCAGCTGTTCAAAGAAATATGCGACAGTTTAAGCTCCATCGGACGATCTCTTGCAGACAAAACAAAAGCTTTTTCTCTCTTGAATAGTCTTGGAGCTCAGTACGAGCCCTTCACCACCTCTATGTTGAAACCGCCCATGTCCACATATGCCGAGATCATTCCTCTCCTTCATGGGTACGAAATCCGAACCTCCCTCCATTAATCTAACACCACTCTTGCATTCTATGGACAACAGAAAAGGCCGACTATCTCTAAGGACCATCGTGGGGGAGGCCGTGCACAGCAGCAGAGGAATTTCTCCTCACGGGGGCGCGGCTTCCACCCTGCATCTCAGTCGAGACTTGAAGGAAGTCCTTCACACGGGAGAGATGAACGATACAAGACTCCATCACACGGGCCTTATAGGTCTTCTGCATACGGGCCTCACGGGCCTTCTTCACAGTCTCCTGCACATTGGCCTCACGGGCCTTCTTCACAAGTGACGCACGGGGAATTAAAAGCTCACGGGCCGAATCCGTACGGGCCATCTTCAACAATTGCAAGGGCAACTTCACATGGGCTCCCTCCAGCAGTTAGGTCAACTGAACGGCCCAACAAATCTCGTGACCCACTACCCACTTGTCAAATTTGTGGAAAAAGAGGACATATGGCGCTTAAATGCTGGAATAGATTTAATCACTCTTACCAACCTGATGATATCCCTCAAGCACTAGCTGCTATGACTTTGGATAACTTATCACCTGAAAATGAATGGATTGCAGACACTGGAGCATCTGCATATATGACAGGTAATTCAGGTATGTTTCAAAATTTACGTCGATATTTTGGTACTGATGTTGTCATTATTGGCGATGGTAGTTCACATACTATTACTCATATTGGTGATACTTACATAAATAATGGTTCCACTAGAATTAAATTACGGGATGTTCTTTTAGTACTAAAATTAGCAAAAAATCTTTTATCTATTGGGCAACTCACCAATGATTATCATTATAACTATGAATTTTATGGTGGCCATTTTGTTGTAAAGGAACGGGAGACCAACCGTGTCTTAATGAGTGGACAGCGGAGGGGTAATCTCTATTCTTTATCTCCTCCTTACGAAGCACATTTTTCAACCCGCTTTCGGACTGTTTCTGAAAATGTGTGGCATCAACGATTGGGACACCCTCAGGCCTTTGCTATCCAAGTTCTTAAATCCAAAGGACTTATTCAAATTTCTGGCACTAGCAAAACACTGTCTATTTGTGAAAGCTGTCAGTTAGGCAAACTAAGCAAATTGCCTTTTTTATCCTCCACTAGTTTAACTCATGCGACTTTTGATAAAGTCTATTGTGATTTATGGGGACCTGCCCCTGTTGTTTCTGTTGGAAAATTTTCTTACTATACTTGTATTATTGATGCTTTTTCAAAATTTATATGGTTCATACCACTTCGAAAAAAATCTGATTTCTTTTCAGCCTTTTTACTTTTGAAAAATATGTTGAACGCCAATTCAATAAAAAAATAAAAAAATTTCAAACATACGGGGGTGGAGAATTTGCTAATACACAGTTTACATCACATTTATAACAACAAGGTATTATTCATCAATTTTCGTGTCCCCATACCTCAGAACAAAATGGCTTAGTAAAACGTCGTCATCGTATTATTCGAGAACTTGGTATGACAATACTTTTTCATAGTGGTGTTCCAAAACGCTTTTGGGTAGAAGCCTTTTCCACAGTCGTTTTCTTAATAAATCGTCTTCCCTCCTCTACTCTGGATTTTCAATCCCCTTCTCAGTTTTGTATAACACCTTCCCTGATTATCAATCCCTGCGTGTTTTTGGTTCCAAATGTTATCCATACACTTGGGACACTAGACAAAATAAATTTGACCCCAAAACTCTACCATGTGTGTTTCTAGGATACAGTGATCGTCACCGTGGGTACAAATGTTATCACCCTTCTACTGGCCGCACTTACATCTTTCGTCATGTTGTTTTTTATAAATTTAATTTTCTTTATAAACATCCAGGGAACCTTCACCTTCCACCACCTTGTGACCCAACCTTATCTATATTTGACATCTGGATTACACCTCCCTCAACTTCACCCTCTCCCACACCTCCATCCTCTCTCCCGGACTTGAATATTCCCTTACCATCAACCATTATCTCTTCCGCTCCTGAACCACAACACCACATCCCTCCAATAGTCACATCTGACATCTCACCTCCTACTCCTCCTCCTTCATATACTTCATCCACACCAACCCCACATTCGCCTCCGCCTCAGCAACATACGATGATTACCCGATCTCGTGCCGGTATCCAAAAACTCAATCCCAAATATGCAAATCTCCATGATCTCAGCAACATACCCAAGGAACCCAAAACCATACGCTCTGCCCTCAATCACCCCGGGTGGACCCAAGTTATGCATGATGAGCTAAAATCCCTATATACTAACAATACCTGGACCCTAGTGAAATGAGATTCCTCCATGGACGTTATTGGTTGCAAATGGATTTTTAAAACAAAATTAAATGCATATGACACTCTTGATCGATTGAAAGCTCGCTTAGTAGCAAAAGGTTTTCATCAAATTGCTGGTGTTAACTATCATGAAACATTTTCCCCGGTTATCCGACCAAATACTATTCGGACGGTTATTAGCATTGCTCTGGTCAACCACTAGAGTATTCGTCAGCTGGATGTCAAGAATGAATTCCTCCATGATGATCTCCATGAACCTGTCTACATGGAACAACTCCCAGGTTTTATCCACTCAACTCATTCTTCTCATATTTGTAAATTAAACAAAGCTTTGTATGGCTTAAAACAAGCTCCACGAGCATAGTTTGATAAATTTAGTACGTTTTTACTTTCCTATGGTTTTAATTGTAACACTGCTGATTCCTCTTTATTTATTTATCATTCCTCTCATGGGTTACTTATATTACTCTTGTATGTCGATGATATTTTACTTACTGCTCCTCCACTGATCTTCTTTCTAAGTTTATTTCAACCCTTAGCAATCAATTTGCCATGAAAGACTTGGGTCCCATTCATTATTTTTTAGAAATTCAGATTAATCACACCTCTGACGGTCTTACCTTAACCCAAGCCAAATATGCCCGTGACATTTTAGATCGTGCCCAAATAAGTGACTGTAAGCCCATAAGCACTCCCATGATCACCAAGACCAACAGTCTCAAATCTTCAACTCTTTTCTCTGATCCAGCACACTATCGTAGTCTTGTCGGTGCTCTTCAATATCTTACCCTTACTTGCCCTGACCTTGCCTATAGTGTTAATTTTGTGTCTCAATTTATGCACTCTCCTACTGAAACTCATTTTAAAATGGTTAAACGTATTCTGAGATATGTGAAAGGTACTGTTAATTTTGGTCTTAATCTCAGCTCCAACTCTACACTTGATCTATATGCCTTTTCTGATGCAGATTGGGCTGGTTGTTCTCTCACCCGACGATCCACGACAGGTTACTGTGTCTTTCTCGGCAGTAACTGCATCTCTTGGTCTGCAAAAAAACAACATACAGTCTCTCGCTCAAGTACTGAAGCTGAATATCAAGCTATGGCCCAAACTACTGCTGAACTTACATGGCTCTCATTTCTTCTTCGTGGCCTTGGCATTAAGCTACATGTACCACCTGTATTATTTTGTAATAACCTTAGTGCACTTTACATGACTGTTAACCCAGTATTTCATGCTCGAAGCAAACACATTGAGATCGACTATCACTATGTTCGTGAACGTGTCACTCTTGGTCTTCTTCATACCCGCCATGTATCCGCTTCTTTACAACTTGCTGATCTCTTTACCAAACCTCTTGGACGCCCCTTCCTTTTTTCCCTTTGTACCAAACATGGCCTCGTAACTTGGCACAATTTGCGGGGGCGTATTGACAGCAATGATGAGCAACAACCAACAAACAAAAGCAGGCCCATGGCACTACAACAATCATCATTCACAACACCACAAACAACGGCATGCAACGGCTAGTTAGGATACTTTTAGCATTTGTATAATATGTAATAAACACTATATAAACATATCAAAGACTTGTAATAGATATACGGTGAAAGAAACATTTTATCAAACATCTTATACTCTTACCTTCTTCAGGAGCAGCTGCGCCGTGCCGGACCATGCGTTCACGTTCTCGGCCGTCGTGGCAGTGGACTGGGCTAGTGGCCCCGTCAAATAGGTTATAAGGTTACAACTTATCCCAAAATACGCAAACCTCTCCGCGACTTCCGTACCTGATATGCGTACGTGCATAAACCATGACCCCAAGTACCTCAAGAAACTTGTCGATGTAAAATTATTTATTTGTTTGCAAGGGGATCATACTTGGCGGATGTTAAATAAAAAATCAGATACAGTTGCCATGAAAATCCAACATGGAGCGTTAACAAGAAGCTTAAAATGGTTGATTGTAACGTAATTGAGAAGATGAGTCTAGGTAGGTAGTTGATGAGTCTAGGTAGGCAGCTAAGGTTCTTACCTATGAGGAAGTATGCGGACCTCCAACCACCGGAGCAGGCTTTAAGGGCGGGATTTCCATGGTAGTCGATGGCGAAGTCTACGGCGCCTTGCACAAGCGGAGTATGGGCATCTAGAGAGTCGGAGTTGGAGAGGGAAGAGATGGCCATCTCTATAATTACTCTTAGCCAATGAATTTCACTTTTCTATCTGTTGCTTATATTGATTGTATGTCGCTACGGAGGTTGCGCACTGGTTTACATGGATTTCCTCTTCCTTTCATGAACGGTACCTTTCTCTTTTTTGTCTTGATAAAATGAATGGTATATTTTTAGATGGATTTTACTATACAACTTCTACCATGTTCTACACTTTATATTTTTTTTAAATTTAATATTTTTTTGAATTTATTCTTTTCAAACTATTTTAAAATTTTTATTTACTATTCATATAAAAAATATTTGATAAATTAAAAAAATTAAAAAATATATAAAATATAGATAAATAATAAGAAATTATGAAGATTTTTTATTTCTGAATATGTCAAAGCTACTGGATTGAATTATATTTGATAATTGATTGGACGGCCCACCAATGATACACCGCTCTCTCCACTCGGTCCTTACTTTTCCCCTTTATACAGAGATATATGACTCTCATTTAATCACATTATTATTTTATTAAATTTTTAAATAAAATAAAATAAATTTGTTAAAATTTTAAATAAAAATAATATTAAAAAATATAATTTAACAAGATTTTATTTAATTTTTAATTTTAATCTCAATTTATCCTATTTTATCTTATCTATAAAAACAAATGAACCGTATTCTCTTGTTATATAGATATAATAATTAAAAAAAAAAAATTAGTGTTGTGACTTGGGCCTGTATGATTGCTCTAGTTTTGAAGGTTTCTTACTTTCTTTTTATACGATGCGGACCGTTCATTTACTTCAGTTCTCTTGAAGCCAGTCCCAAAAGGTCCTTCTTTTGCCATTTGATTACATACTGACGTTGATGGTGTGTTTCAGTTGAGATCGACCTGCAAAAAATTTGTATTATATCACATCTCAACTCATCATTATAATTTTTTTAAATTTTAACACAAAATATAATAAATAATTCAACTTTTTTAAATTTTAAAATAACAATAATATTAAAAAATAATATTCTAACAATATTTTTTCATTTCAACTCACTTCAACATCCAAACGCAGCCTAAGAATTTGTATAGGGTATTCTTCCATCCAAATATGCTCTTCTGGTACAGAGAGTGCTAAGTTAGCTAACTTGTGAGCAGCATGATTAGTTTCCCTAAAGATGAAAGATAATTTCCATCCCACTCTGATCTACAACATGCGCTTAATATCATAGAGAAGAGGACTCAAAGCTGTTAATATCATAGAGAAGAGGACTCAGAGCTGTCCAATTTTCTTGTTGTGCATTGGAAGCTTTCACAATCTCCTGACAGTCTCCTTCAAAAATTACATTTGAGAGGCCTAGATCAACACATAATTCCATCGCCCTCCTTAGTGCTCTTGCTTCTACAATGACTGGTTGAAGATTTGCTTTAATAGTGCAGGCCAAAGAAACTTGAACCTCACCTGCAACATCTATGATGATGATCACTCCTAAACTTGTAGTCATTAACTTAACATCCACAACAGCATCTCAATTAGCCTTCATATAATGCTCAGCGGGTTTCCTCCACTTCCTAAGCCCCCTCATTGCACCAACTGCGCTAACATATTGTCCCTTCCTTTGCTTTTAAGTTTTATTATACAAATAAAACAAATCATAATCCAATGGATTCTCTTTTTTCTACTTCTGTGCGAAAATTGTTTACATGCAATTAATTAAGAAAAATGTTAAACGTAACCGTCCCATGTAATCACTGTGCAACCAGCTCCACATCAGTAAATAGCAGGTGGAGTATAATGTTTAATGAACACGCCGTTTTGATTCTTAGCCTCCCTCTCCTTCTACCTCATTCTCCTTGATGACAAAATCGTTACTCCCCTTCTCCTTCACCAAAACCTTCAAAATTTGCAGAACATAAATTGTTCTGCTTCACTACATTTCTCTCCCCGTTGAGATGAGATAATGGTTAGGCCCTTAGGCTCGGAAAAGCATAGATCTACGAAACTTGTGCTTATCTGCGTAGGGCTATTCAAATTTGCGCTCATCGCCAATTTTCTCTAGGTCTCCTCTTCATGCTTTACCTCTTCTTTTTTCTCCACCATCGCTTCCGATTGGGCTTCTTCTCATGATCGCTCACAAAACACCCTAATTTTTCTCAAAAAATATTAACCAAATGAACCCTCTAATTGGTCGGCTTTGTTGATTCACAAATATTCAATTTTGAGTTGCTTAATTAATGGCATTTGTTTTTTTTTGGGTCTTTATACTTGTGTTTTTCTAATTCGGGTTTATGACCTGGATTCTTGTTAAGTAGGGTAGAAGAAAGTCTTAAATGCTGGGCTTTTTTAGCTTTTTTATCAGAAAATTTGATGACCAATTTATGTTATTTGTAGGGAGTAGCTGTTGTTAAGAGTTAGGATGCCGGCTCTGGGAGAGCCTTAACAGCAACTTTTGCAATACATTTGAACAAGATTCGTTCCCTTCCCAGTTCTGTATGTGAGATGAAGTCTTTGCGCTGGTTGGATGCTCACTTCAATGAGCTCCATGGCCTTCCTCTTGCGATTGGAAGATGGACTAATCTTGAAATTCTTAATCTTGAAATTCTCAATCTTAGCAGTAATTTTTGTGACCTAAAGGAACTCCCTGACACATTTGGTGATTTGACAAACCTCAAGAAACTTGATCTCAGCAACAATCAAATCCATGCTCTTCCTGATATATTTGGTCGGCTTGACAATTTGAGACTCAACTTGGAACAAAATCCTCTTGTAATTCCGCCAGCTGAGGTTGTGAGTGAAGGAGTTGAAGCTGTCAAAGTTTTTATGGCTAAATGGTGGCTTGAGATACTGGCGGAGGAAGAAAGGAAAAGCGTGCTTGAAATGCAAGAACATGCCCAGATCGGATGGTTGACTCGCAGTACCTCATGGGTGAAAAATTATGTTTCAAAGTGTTACAGATTATTTGGGGTCTCCGAGGGGATCTCCTAGGGACCTTATGTTGATCAGCAGCTATGATGCTGATAAATTTGATTTTGATGTCTCACTCTCATTTGCCCGAAAGCTGATGCTACGCCTTAAGGTCAAAGAGATGGCCATGATCTGCTGCTATCTTCTCGCTTCCTATTTTTCACTACATCCAGTCAACCTTCAGGGTGGCTGAGCATCTTCAGATCTTTTTCTTTTTCCAGTTCAGTTGTTTGGGTATACGAGTTTTGTAGGAAATCTAATAGGTATGGCCTGCTGTGACTTTTCTTTTCTATGACAGTAGTTGATTTGGGTTTGTTTTCTTACTTCCCATCACCATGCTTGTTTGATGGTCAGAATTATGCAGTGAAAGGTCATAGTTTCTCTCATAGCTTCTTCACCATAAACCACATGATGTTTCTTTCACAAAATTTCACCAGCCGCTCATTTGTTTCTGGATTTTGGAATTTCGAGAAGAACTGCCACCCATGTCTTTGTAGCTGTTTCTGGAGGCAAGACTCTTATGTCCTCCGCGCACTGATGCTATGACACGTCGATTCTGCTTTCTCAAAGCACTTGGCTTTGTAGGAAAAAAAAATGTGAACTGTTATGGATACTCACACAAAGCACTTGGCTGTTAAACAAAGTGTAGTAACCTTCCTGCAAGAGAGCACCAGAGCACCTTCTGCTTTACACCTAAATAATACAATTTAAAATAACAGAGCAAAAGAACCTCACCCATTAGCATAAATGCACCTGATCATACCCTACATGTTTCGTTCGTATTTCTAAAATACAAAATAGAAAAACAAATGCCCACAACTTGAAGGGCATGAACGCAAATACACCCACACTTTCAGATATCTTATCATGAGGAGAGGGCTCACGTTATCACATTACAATATCTACTCAGCACTGCAGCTAGCAACCTTTTTTTTTATTTAGATTAAAAATGGGGGCAGAAAGGGACACATGGACATGCAATGCAGAGAGAACTCTCCCTCCAGAGAGCGCACAAATGGTGTGAATTTATTAAGAGAATGAACCAAAACCCATTTAAATTAGAAAGAAACTTGGACCCAAAGATAGTTCTGCATACTGATCAATTCTTCTGTATGTTTTGAATTGAACCTTGAGGTTAATGATGTGGGAAACTCAAGCTTTTCAATTGTTCAATACGATGCAATTTTTGCAAAAAGAAAAAAATAAAACAATGAAAATAATTAGAACAATAATTTATGGCATCCAAAGAATTAATTGCCATTCTCAAAGTAGATAACTTTAGTATAAAACTCCTGAAATGATGTTCTTGTCTTTTTTCTTCCACCCATTTGTCTAAGGAAGACCAAAAGAATCATGAAAAAACAAAAAGAAAACCTACTTAATGATGGCGGACCCAGATCAGGAAATAGATTATTTTCTAGTGTTCTTCTGACAACTTCGTACGGGCTTAAATTTGAGCAAACACTACTTAATCTAGTGTCAAGGAAACACAACGCAGATGATTTACAGATAAAGAAACATTTGCAGATGGTACCTCGGATTTTCCAGTCGAAATGCCGCAGTCGTCTTCTCGGTTTACAGATGGGTTTCGAAATAGGTTTGGGGTTTGGGCGTTTCTCTCTTCTTAGATGTCTCCTTCCCGCTCAGTCGTCTTCTCGGTTTTTTCATTTTTTTTTTTTTATTCTGTCAAATGATGACGTGGCAAACATGGTTATCCGGCGGTTGCACATCGCCGGTTCTACATAGCAATTAGCAGAACTGTTAAATTAAATCCAGTCCCTTTTCATATCCTGAGATTGGTTGCATTATTTTTTTTATATTTAAAGATAATAATGCATTCAATTTCATCAGAATGCACAAAAAGTATTTTGCAACTCTAAACCCAAACCCCCAATCCAAAAAAAAAAAACTAAGGAAATTTTTTGAAGAAATTCTCTGGTAAAACCCACGTTTCCCAGAAACCTCAATTCACCAAACAAATTTATCAATTCAAAATATGAACATAACTGATCTCTAATGACAAAACTCCCTCATGCCATTTACACACCTAAAAAATACAAGAACCCCAAAATCAGACCAGTAAAGGCGTCCTGCTACCGCCACTTGGAACATCATCATCGTCATCGCCGCAGTCGTATACCGATCCAACGAGAAGCATCTGATCCTCCAAGTACCGCTGCAACAGCCCCACTCCTTCGTCCTCTTCTACAACGCCGCATCCACAGCCCTCCTCGCATCGCCTCAGCGGCTCTTCCTCTTGGGATCCGTGCGCGGCCTTCCGTCTCCGGACTCGGCGGCGTAGGCAGATCTCGGCGGCGCAGATCAGCGGGAACGCGGCGCAGAGGCATGGCAATAGAAGGGGCGAGCATAGGAGCAGCAGGCAGTAGCGGATCCGGCGGGAGCCGAGCCAGGACGCTACGGCGGCGACGGATAGCATGATCGGCGCGGTGTTGGAGGGAGTCGGATGGTGGCAGGGAGGTTGTTCTTCATTGGGAGGCGGAGGGTTTGGAATTGGAGGGGGGAGGAGTGTGGTGGAGACGGTGTCGTTTGGAGTGGTAAAGGCTGGATTCCCACATGGGTGGGTGGGTTTGTGCATAGAGGCCGCTGAAGTATGGAATTCTTTTGTCTTCTTTTGGTTAAAAAGTCTGTGAAGGATTGCGCACACATGTAATACAGCTGTGGTAGATTGCAATTTCCCACAATGGAAAAGGCACGTGACCTCCTGTGAGGATTGAGAAATGCAACTCCCGACGGTGTTTTTTTATTTTATTTTTTAATTATTTAATGATTAAATAAGTATTTTTTAATAATATTATAAGTTTTTTTAAAATATTAAAAAAAAATGCGCTGTCGGGAGCCTTATGTGGGTATGTTATCAAAAAAAAAAAAATTGAGTAATACTATTTTTACTAATGATTTTTGTTGATGTGATGTTTTTATTTATTTATTTATTTTTATTTAATAATTAAGTAACTACTTAAATATTTTAAATTTTTTTATTTTTTAAAAATATTTAAATGTGTTAAAAAAATACATATAAAAAAAATAAAAACCTCAAAAACACTAACGTTGGGAGCGGTGGCCGTAGTGCTACTCTTAATAATTTTAGATGATAAAAATAAAGAAAATGATATTAACAATTGTCGAGTATTTAAGTATTGCATAATTTTTTTGAAAAAAAAGTAAATTTATATATATATATAACTAATTTGTTAACAGTAGATTTTTTTTTTTTTTTAAAGATTGTATGATGTTTATTTATTTCATAACTGTATCTAGTATTACTCAGTAATCAAATACTTTATTTGTAAGGGTAGTTTGATAAATTAACTCTCAACTTTGAATTATTTATTTCTTAAACATCATTTAATTTAATTTTAAATTTTTTAACTAATCATTATAATTTTTATAAATTTAAAAATAAAATACAAAATCAATACAACTTTTTTCAAACTTCAAAATAAAAATATATTAACAAATAATATTCAAACAACTCTTTTAATTTATAATATTTTTATTCAACTTTTTTTCTCTTTTATTTCTTAAAATTTAATAAAACATCATAACTTAAATTATTTTACTACTATTTACAAAATTATGATTTATTCCAAGCATCTAAAGTCCAAACGAGTCCAAATCTGACCTCTCTTTTAATACTTGTCAATATATATTGTTAACACATGTTTTAATATTTCACATTAGATCCTAAATTTGAATAAAAAACAATGATGTTATATACTGCATATCTATCTCGCTTTCATTTTGTTAAATATGTATAACATTTTTTTATCATCTTTAGATCATCATTTACTTTTTTATATAAAAAATCAAAAGTTAATAGGTAACGTTACCTCATTAGAAAGAGATCATAGAGGGATGAAAATGTAATATACAAAATCTTTTATATGGGAATTGAATCTACAACATTTTTATAATTATTTTAAAACTTTACATTTTTAATTGAAAGGGATACTTACATTAGTTGAATATAAAATAATTATAGAAATATTATAAATCCATCGCTTCTCCAATAATATTCCCAAAACATTTCAAAGGAAAGCTATACATTTAGACAGGGTGGCAAATTGTGTTTTGGGATGGTATTTGTATTATGTCAAGTTATGCACATTTGACTATATAAGCCACCTCGAATCCGACCTGTTAAACTAAATGTGTTACACTTTCAAATCATAATTCAACTCATTTAAATAACACGTAATGTCGTGTCATCAGTTTTGATCCATTTAATAATTAATTATAAATAAATTAATACAACATGACCCATTTAGCTCCGTTTGAATAATGAAAGGAAAAATACTACTATCGTAGACAGTTGGGTCTCGACAATTTTTTTTTGTTTTTTACTTTGTAATTAAGGAAGTGTTTTTTAATGATATTATGAACTTAAAAAAATATATATTCTAATAATATTTTATTCAATTTTTATCTAAAACCGTCACTATCCAAACTGCACCTTAAACCCTTTTCATGTAAATGAGTTGAACTAACATGCATAACTCATTTGACCTGATTAACATAATTTTACATAAAATTTAAAATTTATATTTATTAGTAGCCATAATATCTTAAAAAATATATATTAAAATTTTTAAAATTTTAACATATAATAAAATCAATATTACAAACTATACAATAACAAATATGAGCATAGGTTTAAAATTACAATCCTAACAATAAAAATATAAGCATATTGTGAACTACCAATATTACAAGTTAACAATAATAAAATTTTAATTTTGAAATAAAATCTAAACATGTCAAAATTGGTTGATTTCGTGTTAAATGGGTTGACCTGTTAATAAATCATGTCTTAACGGGTCAATCCGTTTTAACCCTAACTCGTTAATATTAAATCCAAACTCGCTAATTCATATCGTGTTCATATTGAATTCATAAGTAATGTCACATATTGACACATTTACATTTAGAAAAGTATTAACTCATGGGCTATCATAAGTTAGAATTAAACTATACATTTTATTTTTACCGTATAAATTAAGCTAAAAACAAACCATAAAAAATTAAAATTCTTACAAATTATGATCTTTACGTTCTTTAGCATTGGTAGAGCAACGTGTAGACTTGGGAGGTCATAACCCCAAAAAGATTTGGGTTTGGAGTTAAAATGTTTATGAATGTTTGTGAATAATAGTTAAAAAATAATAATAAAATATTGAATAATAAATAATAAATAATAAATAATAAATAATAAATAATAATAATAAAATAAGAAATCGTGGGGAGAGAAGTAACTCAAGTCTCTCGATACCCAAACTCCTCATATCCTCGCAACCAACAAAAGATTCAAAATAACCTCATAACGTACATAAATTTGATAAACAAACCGGGACTTTGTTAAAAAGAAAGAAATGGAAAATTATAACCTTGCAATCATGAAATTGAGGACAGTTTTATAATATTAAAATTTATTTGTAATAAAGTAGTATAATTTCAGTAGTTGTTTGAAAATAAATTGTAAAATAATTGTAGGTGTATTATTATTGATCAATAAAAAAAGTAATTGACAAAATTCAAGATCAACTAAGTCAAATCTAAGTATGGCTTGATTCATTTATTAAATGGGCCGTTAGTAAATGTTATTAAATGATAATTTGTATAAAAGATTAACACAGCTCAAATATATTCAAATACCTTTACATTTATTATTTGTGTGGTACCGTATTTAAGTTTTTAAAAAGAATATTTGTAGCCTCTAAAAGATAAGAAAAAACTGTGTTTGTACTGTTAGTATGTGTGCAACGTGTTACGTGTTACTTAAATTCTTATAAATAGAAATCAGGCTTTAGTAATGCATTATTATTATATATAATCAAGTATACATATTTACCTATATGAATATAAAGAACAAAAATATGCTATATAAAATATTTTAATAACTATAACAAAGCTCCAAGAGCAGCCGTGAATCGTGATGCCAATTTATACTTTGTGCATTTGAGAAAGCCTTTTTTTGAAAAAAATAGGGTAATGTTATACTTATAATTTTTTTTAATATAATTGTATCATTTCATTAAAAAATAACTTTAATTTTAATTAAGTATCTTTAATTTTAAATAAAGTTGTAAAATAGTTGTAGACTAATTATAGATTTGTCATTTTATGAAAAAATAATGAAAAAAAGGCGGCTTCAAAATTTGTTTTCTTTTAGATTTCACTTGATTATACAAATGAAATGATATGAAAAATTTATGAATAATAATAAGATAATTTGTGAATAGTAATAAAAATATTTACGAAATTTTGAAAAAAGAAAAAAAATAGAATAAAAAAATTATAAAGTTAAAAGAGAGATAAAATATATATTTTTTAATATAATTTTTATTTAAAAATTTGAAAAGTTGAATTATTTTTTATATTTTATTTGAAAGTTTAGAAAAGTTATAAATAATTAGATAATGATTAAATAAAAAATTTGAAAAAGTTAAAAATTAAAAAATATTTTATATTTAAAATGTGAATGTTGGAAAGAGATGAAATTAGATATTTAAACCTTCCATAATTCAGTCTCTCTCTCTACGGAAAAAAAAAAAGAGAAAAAAAAAAGGAAAAAGAAGAGAGGACCATGCGTGCTGCTCTCCATCCTCTCACAACAGGAGCCCTTCCATCCTCTTACGTGGTGCACCTATCTCTGCCCGATCACCTCATCTCTAGTTAATTACCGTTGGATCTCCCTCGCGAACAGAAATATTGTCGTATTACGGAATATCGGCTATCGAAAATAAGGTAAGGTGAACACCTGGGTTATATCGGAATTTTCCTTTTAAGATAAAGAAATAGCACTAAATACAACTAACTGCCATTGATAAAAGCAAAACCAAAAAAGAAAGAAAAGACCGTGAACTGAACTACCCAACCCAAGATAACCCATAGAAAGCAAAAACAGAAGAAACAGAAGGGAGAAAAATATAAAATTAAAGTACTATTAAAAGAAGGGTTTCTTTCCTTTCTTAATTTAGAAGCTCCTTTCAAGCCTAAAGCCAGAAAAAGAATACAAACCCCCCCTCGACCCAGATGCGACCGACGCCTGCCGGTACAAGTGGCAGCACTGGTGGTGGTGGTGAACTGAGTCGTGGTGGACTCGCCCGCTTCCGCTCTGCTCCCGCCAGCTGGTTAGAGGCACTTCTCGAGGACGACGAAGAAGACCCCTTAAAGCCCAACCAGAGTTTAACTCAGTTACTTGCAGCTTCCAACTCTTGCACTCCCACTCGCACTCGCACTCCCACTTCCAGAGAAGACTCCGCCACCTTTGATTCTTCCTCCGCCAATCCCGGCCTCTTTGACTCCGGTTCCTCCCCCGGCATCTTCAGGCAGAATAGCTCTCCAGCTGAGTTGCTTCAGAATTCGAGTCTTGGGTCTGAAGGCTACTTCTCCAACTTTCGTATTCCAGAAAATTACAACTATTTGTCGCACAATATCGACACTCCTCCCGGTAGTAAGCGGGCAAGGGAGGTTGAAGCCCAGCACTTGACTGCAGCAAAGTTTTCATCTCAGCCGGTACGCTGTTTGTTTATTATTTGAAGCTAAATGTGGGTTTCTTTTTATTGTGTGCGATATGATACGAGAGAAGATTAATAATAAGAAAAGAAAAGAAACAAGATTTGTATTATTCGCTTTTGTTGATTGTGTCTTTTTTGGGTGTATTGGAGAGTGTTGATTGTGGTATATATGAGATTTTAGAATATGTTGATATACCATTTGGTAGTTGAATATCAAACCTACGCTAATTTGACTGTTAATATAGAGTTGTACAATTTTTTTGACTTATTCTTTCCAATCTTATTTTGGGGTAGAAAGGGGAGCAAAGCGGTCAGGAACCTGATGGGGTGGGTGGTCTAAGAGATATGGAGATGGAAAAGCTTTTGGAGGATTCAGTTCCTTGCCGGGTTCGGGCAAAACGTGGTTGTGCTACACATCCCCGCAGCATCGCAGAGAGGGTGAGACTGATTACTTTGTTGCTGCAGTATTGGATGTTATCGGGAAGGACTTTTAAGTGTTTATGTTTAGTCCTAAATAAAGTTTCCTTTGCCTCCCCCACTCTCTTTTGGCTTAGGTTCGAAGAACACGAATAAGTGATCGTATAAGGAAGCTTCAGGAACTGGTGCCCAACATGGATAAGGTAATTCTCAAAATTACAACTAATCGGAAATGTCTTTTCTTTACTATATTCTACACCATTAAATGCTTGATTTCAAGGGAAAATATAGTTTGATATGCTTCATATAAATAATAGTGTGATCCTATTGTAAATTGAATCTTACTGGAAAACATATTTGAGCAAATGGACTGTAATAAGTGTTGTTCACAGCAACTGATCCAGGAAACTGTAGATGAGGGAGCCAGAGCAAAGGATTCTGTTTGTTTGGCCACAGTCCATGTGAAATAGATTTTTATAATGGTCCGAGGAAATTGTCCATCAATCCAATCCATAATATATGTCAGATTAAAAATTCTAATCAGGTGGTTTTGGGGGCCATGGACTCCCTTGGCTTCCACAAATTCCCGCTTTGCATGAATGTGTGATGTATTGTTGATTATTTAAAGAATACTTACATATGATAAGTAATAAGCAAGAAACTAGTGTATTAAGGAAGCCAAATTGTACTTGATAAATTTTAAGTAATAGATAGAGCGAAGCACTCTTTGTTGTGACCATCCCTCCTATTATGTCTTTTCTCATTGTATCACCCCCCCCCACCCCCCGCTTGCGCGGGGGCGCCCAAGGACTTGTCCATCGCTTCTCTAGATAATGGTAGCAACTAGCAAGTCCCAACATCTGGAAGAACTCAAAACAGTCGATCAAAAGAAAGTCAGATGCTGTTGGGCCTATATCATTTTTAAGGACTCTTGGGCTGTCTGGACTATTATATCTGCAGCAGGCTTAGCCCCATTAACATACATTAGCACGGTCTAATTCATCTTCCTCTACATAATATCCCAATGATTCTAGTTTAGGTTTTTGTGTCATGGATATGCCAAACCTCTTATTTTTCAACTGTTGAATATCACTGGATCTCGTTCTGAATCTAGTTTGTTTGGTCACAATTGTGATGACCTCAGCGGTTTTTTTTTCCTAATCTTTGATTGTGTTCAAAGCTTATAAGGCCTTGGTTTGTGCCCTTTGTTTATTTCAAAATATCTTGTGAATGTTTGCAAATGCAATTTAAAATTGGAACAGGCGGTTGACTTTTTTTGTTGTGTTGTGGCTAGTTTATTCTTTATCTAAGCTGTTTGTTGGTTATTAGTCATGTGGATGGCATATATAATGCTGTTTGTGACGGCTGATTCTTGTAGCTTTCTCACGATATGTCCTATTTCTGAGTTTGATAGTGGAAACAGATTTGTGCATAATTTATTGTGGCTTAAGCTGGTGATGCGTCAGTATAAGGAAAAAGTTAGAGGTTAATCCTGATTCACTCTTTACCATGAGATGATAAAAATTTTCGACAATAGTTCACTATCATATGAAAAATTATGGATCCTTCTGCGAGCTATCGTCATGTGCTGAGGACAATTCAGGAAATATTTTAAAGTCGAGATAATTGGATTAGGCCTTATCAGTGTCGATTTGGGGGAATGCTTGATGACTTTAACCACTATCATCCTTTGGCTTCTAATGATGGAGAGAGGAATTACAAGTTTCTGTCCAGGCTGCATTTTGACCTCAGGAGCATTTGCTCTTAGCTCTTAGTGGGATGAGAACTTCCCATTGCCTAGTAAAGTTTGTATTTGAAGGGCCTCTGTTTACGTATGTATGTCCCCTAAGTTCTGCTAGATAAGACAATTTAGGCTTAGATTACAAGTAGTCAAGGTGCTCAGAAATTGAAATAGTGGCTCATGGTTACTTGATTATGACTGACATAATTTTGGTTGTTTCGTAGTTAGTTCATCCAAGCTAATCGGCATGTTGTGCATCCTACCTTGATGTATATAAGGGATGCTCCTTGCTTGGTCATATTATTGCTACTCCCAAAGTGGAAAGTGTGGACTTCTTAACAAGGACAATCCACTGTTGCTTCTCCAAATTTGGACTAGGCTTGCAATCGTCTTGATAGGAGGTCCATGGATGAACTTTGTGCCTATGTAGGATGTAATGTTGTTGCTTGGAATGGAACATCCAATAATGCGGTGGCGAGATATAGTGCATAAGTGGCGTAGTGCGTACAGGGTCATGTCCCATACAGCGCATGAGATGCATAGTAAAATCTTTCCCAGAGTATATGAACTAGTGTTCTTGAAGGAAAATCAAACACGTTCATGTGGAAATAAAAAAGTTATTGGTAGGTCATGTGATCAATTAGGGATTGCAGGTGATTAAAAATAGAGTAGTGCTATTTACCGATAAAAAAACTAGAGTAGTGCTATTTGAAGGCATTTACGTACACCACACATGTCATATTTTGATTTGTAAGATTGAAATTTTAAGATTGATCTTCCAAATTAAATTATGCCACGTAGATGGTATGTGGTGTAAAGGCCTTCAAATAGAATTATTCTTAAAAATAATCATTTTAAAAATATTTGAAACAAGCTGGGAATGATGGACATGTCTGCTACAGGTAAAAGGCAAGAGAGAGCTTTAAATGGTCCTCAATGTGCAAAACCTGAAATATTGGTGGATTGAAGAAGACTTTGGTTCTTACTTTCTGGATGGCCAAAGGCTATGGTTCTTACCTAACCCCACCCCCCAATTTGCTAAACCTCACTGCAGTTAGTTTTTTACCTAATGTTAGAGACAACGTCCTTCCTCCTTCCATTCACACTCTGTAAGTTGCATGGCTGGAGAAAAGTTAGATGGCATAGATGGAGTTTTCAAAGTGTTTATTTTGTTGATTTAGATTGTGGTTAACTTGTCATAGTCATGAAAATCCATAATTTTCTTTTAGTATGCATGCCTGATGGTTAAAAAGTATGTGGACAAAAACTGAAGGGTTAATATTTTAATGAGTGGTGGGTTGTTTCTTTTAAATCACTTGCTGCATCTCGATTAACAAGCAAGGTGATAATGGAGATATAAATTTATGCTTCTTTAGGATTTAGCTGCAATTATTTATTTTTGCATGTTCATTGTAATTTGCAGCAAATAAACACTGCAGATATGTTAGAAGAAGCGGTGGAGTATGTTAAGTTTCTTCAAAAGCAGATTCAGGTACTCCCTGCTTTGAGCTACTTTGAAAGATTTTTTGAGTTTATAATAAGATACAGGCAGATGAATGAAATTGTGAAATTTTGTAGGATTGCCATTTTATTTTACGTAACTGGCCAATCCAAATGTTCTTTTTCTTCCCCTTCTTCTAGGAAAATGATTGATGCTGAGAGGTATGGGTTTGAGAATAAAAAAAATACGATATATATATATATATATAGATATGATTTGATTGTGTATGGTGTTTGACTTAAGTACAAAACAGAATGCATATTGTTCTCAAATCGAGACTTCCGGAACATTGCAGGAACTCTCAGATCATCAGCAGAAATGCAAATGCATAGCCAAGGATTAAGCAGAAGAATGTATTAAAATAGCTCCCAGAATCGTGTAATTATATGATTTTTGAAACCAATAGCTCCGAGAATCGTGTAATTATATGATTTTTGAGGTTTCAGTCAAGGTTCGCCATATTGATTTGCCATTAATATTCTCTGTGCTCTCAAATATTCGCTTTGTAATTACAAGATCAAGCACGCTCCTCTTTGATATGTAGATTTCAGGTTCCATAATTGAGTCTATAATTGGGTGGTCTGTAATTCCGACTTGGAAAAAAATGTTGTAGTTGCAAATAATGCATTTTTTTTCTTCCCAATAGCTGTTGCCCCAACTTCCTTATTTAAGATCATGTATTTCTTTCATAGTCACTTCCATGTTTACGGAAAATTTCATGTCTTTTCTTTGATTAGTGGAAAATTTATATTTTCTGAAACCATTGTGTTTACCAATTACCAGAAGCTATATACATGGGATGGATAAGATCCTCCCTAAAGAGTAAAGAAGAAAATATTTACGATCATCATTCCATTTTGCAGTTGCCCATTCCGAGTGAAGGGTTTCAAGTTGATAGTTTTGCAATCTTCTATTGACAGGGCAACGTTTTATGTACTGATATTCCTAAGAAAGATTATCGACAAGGTCTACTGATTTTATTTATTTATTTATTTAATTTTTTTGGTACTTAATGGTTAAGGTAGTCATGTTATTTTAATGCATTTGTGATTTTTTAAATGTTTAAGGGATTTAAAAAATGTTTGAAAAAAAATCAAAAAACAATATACACTATGGATAGAAGTTTTCAACTTTTCGGTGGTTTTTGTCGACTGTAGCATTACCCTTTATGTAAAATTCTAAACGTATATATATTCACTAGATATGCAGCAGTTGGCACTCTAACTAGGGTTTCTCATCCTTTCTAAATCCCTTAAAAGTAATAAGTATTATTATTATTTTTTTCCCTTCTAAGTATCGATAATTCATCGATGAGGTGATTTCACGGTTAAAAACAAAAAAGTAAGGATAATTTTATGTTGTATCAGTCTCAATAATTTTTTTTATATGGATTATATATATATATTTTTGATGTCATATAGATTTTATATTTATGAAAAGAGAATCTGCAAGACTTATAACCCATCAGCCATTGACAATCCCAAATACCCCCAGCTTAGTTGAAGATCCCTCAATCGGAGAGTTCTGAGCTCCCCTTCTAATCCAAAGCGTGAATTTGCCATCGTAACGTAATAAAAAATCAGAAGCCGAACATTGCATGCCTTGGATTTTCTGTGCAAAATCTCTTTCTAACATTACATGCAATATTAAGAAAGTTTCTCATGTATTACCGTCCGTGTCACAACCCAGAGCACAACTTCACAAGTATCGCATATATATACACAGGACGAACAGATCATATATATATATATATAGAGAGAGAGAGAGAGAGAGAGAGAGCAGCATATGTACAAAACAGCACTTCCATTAATTAGCAGGTCAAGTACTGAAGACGCTGGCCGAGGTAAACGAGATGCCAACTGAGAGCCATTAAGGTCAGGATGTTGAGGAAAGACGAGTAGGTGTTTAGCTTCTTAAGCTGGCCACTTAATCTAACAATCCGAATCCTGATAATTTCCTGCTCTGCTCCTTCAAGTGAGGGTGCAGTTGTAGTTGTAGTTGAAGCTGCAGGATCAGCATCTTGTTGCCGCTCAGAGGCCTGGTTAGGTTCAGCAGTCAGTACCTCTCTTCCTCTTCCTTCTTCCTTCTCCATCTTTATCCTCTCAAACATGACCTGTATTTTACAACAGAGAGAAATGAAACTTTTGCTAGTGAATTTAGCAAGGGATGTAAAGATATTTGAGATATATAGTACCTTAGTGGCTCGTGGCTCCAAGAAAAGCATATTGAAGAAAACCATCAAAAGCGAGGCAAATAGATAACAGCCTTGAAACATTTCGGCTTTACTTGAGAACAAACTCTTCGTATTGCCCAACAAGAGCCCCATCAAAGCCGCCCCGACGCTAACAGCCATGGCACTGAAATACACAGGATATATCTTGCTCTGCACTATCCCGAACTGCTGCCTCGGAAGGACCCCGGCCAGTATATAGCTCGAAATGAATGTAACCCAGACGCACATCCCGTAAGCCGTGGCCAACCCCAGTAAGTTGATCACACACATCAAGCAACTGATCATTGTCTCCGGGGACTTCACGTACTTGGCAGCATCACGCCCAACCTCTCGTCCTCGCTCGAATTTCCAACTCAATTTCTTCTTACTCTGATCAGTCTTTAACTTGTCCGCAGCGTGCTCTGCCGTCTGTTTGGCTTCTTTGGCCTTCTCCACCACCTCTTCTTTAGCCATCTCCACTTTATCTGACACGTTCCTGGATATATCCTCTCCAATCGTCTTGGTAATGTCCTTTGCATCCTTTACAGCCTCTTTAATGCGTTCTTCAACCTCGCGAGCTTTCCTGGATACCGTTTCTTTCGATTTACCCAATGTGTGCCCTGCAGCCTCTCCAACCTCGCGTGCCTTCTCCTTTGCCTCTTCTTTTGCTTCATGTGCCACCTCCTTCGTCTTGTCAATCGCCTCGTGTGCCGTCTCAGAAACCATCTCTTTAGCCTTACCCATTGCACTTGCTATCTTGTGCTTGCATTTGCCTAAGGCGTCGCATACGAGCTCCTTATGAGTGACATGGTTCTCTCTGATCTCACCGTTTTCAGATGACTGTGAAAGGCCTTGGCCGAGATTCGGAAGGAATGAGGAGGCTTCTTTTATCTTCTCCTTAACGTTTTCTACCATACCCGATGCGGCGGATGAGATGCCCCCTTCAGCGCTGGCAATAGAATCGGGCTTGCGTACTATGTGGTGTTGCTCTGGTGAGATAGAGACTATGGTGTTAGGCTGGCCATCTTGTTCATACTCAACAACAATTGTTCTATGGCCTTCTTTCACTATCACGTCCTGATCATCTCCTTGCCTCTGCTGCTCTGGGGTTGGAGACCACACTCCGGCTGCTGCCAGTGAAGTGAGAAGGAGACACAAGGACAACAGGTTCATCATCGATTTTAAATTGTTTCTATTGATCTTCCGGTTTAATTTGAATCAGAGGCTTGGTACCTAATAATGGTATGATGTGGAGGTTGAGTTAATTGCTAGATTTTGCGGTGGGAGGTAGCTTGCACGTTGCGGTTGAGTTCAAGTGACGGGTGTGGGTGTGCATCACTGCATGCACACGTAGTCTATCTGCGTGTCGAATTTGCAGGGCCTTACTTTAAGTAGTTGTTGTGATAGGGCCGGCCATAAGGGTGTCCAATGAATGTTTTCCATGGTTGTTTTGCCGAGTCGAGCTTCAAGTATGCAAAAGAATCTTTAGTTTTACAGCCTTTTACTATTTATCTATACTATATATTTCATATTTTTTTTTATCAAATATTTTTTATATGAATAGTAAATAAAAAATTTAAAATAATTTAAAAAGAATAAATTCAAAATTTTTTAAAAACAAATATTAAAAAATTAAAAAAAAATAAAGTATGAAATATAATAGATATTGTGTAACAAAACCCTTAAGTATGTATATTGATCTTTTGTTCTAATTAATGTTCCAACTAATTATAATTCATGATGAGCGGTAATTGTTAAGATATAAATTAAATAATAAATTTTATTTATTATCATTAGTTATTTAAAATAAATAATAATTTTACATGGTATCAAAGTAAAAATCTTAAATTCGAATTCTGACTATATAAGAAATTTTATTTAATTAAATATTCAACATTTTGGACTTACTCGTCGAAGAGAAATCTGATCTACACGTGAGAGAGTATTAAGATATAAATTTAATAAAAATATTTACCTCTTTCTATCAGTTTAACATTTTGAGACAAGTTGAAATTTTATAATAGTAACGTATATGACAAATAGGAACTGGGCCTTAATTTTAGCAAAAAAGAAAAAAGAATATTGGATTGGAAAAAAATTGAGTACATCAGTGATATATATTACATTCAAAGAAATTGTTTCAAGTCACTCTTGGGTAGTAAAGTTGGAACATTAATTTGTAGCAAATCGGCAATTAAGAAGATGGAGAATAAAAGCTAACTAACTAGACGAGGAGGCACAAATTTAAGTTAATTCCGATCCCATGGATGAATTTTTAGTTGGATGTGCTCATTATAATGACAATTAATATATAAGACCATTCTCTTGGAAAATTTACCGAACAATGCTTTATTATACACGCATTAATTAATATATTAAGTAGGTAGGTAGGTAGGTAGGCAGGAGGGTACTGTTTTGTTTTGTTTTGTTTTGTTTTGTTTTAGTTGAAGTTGTGTAAATGGGTGAATTATTATTTATATGTCAGCACTGTCAAATGTCTGATACATAAATATCAATGTCCATTAATAATGATTGTCCTATCTTGTATTGTATATGCCATTGCCAATTCCAATGCCAGCCATGCCAAAAGGCTGAAATAATTCTTCTTTTTCTTTCGTACCACAACACCTCAAAACCAATCCAGTTTTTTTTTTTTTTTTTGAAGTACAAAACCAATCCAGTTAAACTGTTTCGAATGCACTTTTACCGACTCCAATGGTCTCAAAAATGAATACGGGTTTATTATTATTATTATTATTATTTACAATAACAGACTATATATAAAGGATGAAAAATTTTACTTATAATTTTCACATCATACATTATACATAATTTTTTTAATTTTTAATTATTTCTTATTAGACTATGAACGTGAGGCCCAACCTCAAGATAGCAAAGCCCAGCCTCAAGATAGCAAAGCCCATAATCAAGCTGCTACATACTCTCCTCCTCCAAGTTCTGCAAGTCGCCCAGATGCCTTAATCCACTTGGATAAAGGATAAATTACTTGTATTTGTTTATTGTTTATTTCAATTGTATTCATTTATCTGTTATTATTTCATCCTTTGTAAATATCCTCTAGATGAGCTGTAGGAAGAATATTATTCTGTTTGGAAACCCGTGTATAAAGCAATAGTACTATACATCCTCCGGAATGCAACTTTTCATAGAGCACTATTTTCTACTCCTTCATTCCTTCCATGCTTAACTCTCTCTGCACATCTGTCTCTGTTTTTATTCTCCTTCTTTGTTCCTTACATTTCTCTTACTAAATATGTGATATATAAATAATGAGTAGATAAAATCAATTGGTGAATTCAAAAGGGAAGTTGGGGCTTATGAAAAGAACTTAATTATAAATAAGAATTTTAATGTATTGATATCGTTGACCAGCTGTACACCAACAACAAGGCAGCTCTTAGAGCATTAGTAATGATCTAATCGTCCAAATTTTGACTAGAATTTAAAATTTTGGTTATAGTTAAAATTTTTGAAGAGATTAGTCCAGACTAGTCATTTTAAAGTTAAAATAATAATATAATATTATATATTTTACAAATAGTCGAATACACAAATTTTAACTCACAAAAATTAAAATTCTTGAAGTTGGCATGCCATTCTACTGCTCTTAGTTTGCTGCTGATGGGTGGGTCTGTTGGGCCGGTAATGTGCCTCGCATTTATCACTATAAACTTCTATACATTAAAGATTGGTCACGATTCATAAATGAAAGATTGGTCACGACTCATTTTATTTCTATTTTCTTGTCAAATTACTTGAATGTCAGCTTTCCTTTTTCAATTGAATCTACGATTAAGACCCAAAATCCATCTTATTTAATTTTACTATTTTTTTTAAATGAAGTTTAGATGCATACGACACCCATAAAATGTCATTCAAAGGATTTTGTTATACATCAACTACTATTTACTTTCACACTCTAAACAATTTTTTTTTTTTTCATAAAGTGTAGAGTAGTTTTCATAGGATGTGGAGTGTAGATAATGAACAGTAACTAATGAGAAGAATTATTTCCTCTTAAATCTCATCATTTAGGTTTTGTTTGAAATTTAGACTGAACTGAGATAAACTCAAACACTAAACTTAATTTTAAGCTGCGTCTAATACTCAAACACAAAACTCCCAAATTCTTAAACTCATATCAACTCAAAATCTTTTTATATATAGAATTTACAATCTTTTTTAACTCAATATTTCTTTACACGTGGGATCCACAACTTTTTTAACTCCCATAAATATATCTAAACTCATATTAATATCTAAATATATTTAAATTCATTTTAAGTAGATTCTATAAAACTCATTTCACCATTTTAATTTATTATTATTTATAAAGAATTTATCTTAGATGCGAGACTCCTCTTGTACTATACATACCATACCTCTATATTAACAAATATATTAAATATGTATAAAGAGAGAACAAATTATTATGAATAATTCTATTATTAATATTAAGGGTGTCTCTTGGGGCCCAAATTTCTACCTCTTGTCTCTCTGGTTCTGTCTCTCTTGCTGCGCTACCAACAGGTCCATTTCTTTCGTTATCCTGATTTTCTTTTGAGCTATGTTGTTGTTTTGTGGTCTCGTTTGTCGTTTGGTTTGTGCGCTTTTGTTTGTTTTTGTGGTACTATTATGGATTACCTATGTTTGGCCTGTCGTGTTACGCTCACTGTTTGGTTGCTGAGAAAATTTTGATCCTCCTGCATTTTTCAACAACATGGGAAGCTATTTAGGATACATTTAATTTATGATTTTTTTTCTGTTTAAACTTGTTTATCAGTAGAAACAACATATCTGTCACGATATTTGTTACTGATTTTTAGTTTATCCAACCATGGAAACTTTGAGATGGCCGCGATCATCACTTACGGAACAGTTTTGGTTTTTGTACGATTGATAATTTCAATTGAATTAGTGATTATCTCCTCTAAAATACATGCATCACTTATAGATGGTGGAATTCAAAAGATGAATTGCCCTATATCTGACAAAAGCGTGGTTTGTTTGTTTGTTCATTTTTTCCCTTCGTGAATTAGGTTCTTACATCCTTCAGAATGTTTTTTTAACAGGTTAATGCAAATCGCGACCAGATATATGGGATTTGAACTCTTGACTTCACATTTCACCTCGTGATTGTGTGAGGAGGTGTCTTTCGTTGCAGAGGCCATTAAACAAGTGAAACGAAGGGCACATTTTACATTTATATGATTTTTCTATTTTCTTCTGTTTTCTTTTTTGAGCTGAATATTGAACATCATTGTACGAAAGTTGGTTTCTGGAGGAATAGCAAGAAAGTATAGCATATTTTGACCCCTAAACTTTCTTTACTACTTTAGTTCATTGTATTGACCCTTATTCCAGTCATCAATCAACACATCATAGGCAAGCAGCATAGAACTTCATTTATTAAGAATTAAATGAAACTTATTGGTGTAAAGGAGTTGATTTTTTCTCTTACTGTACCTACCGAAGTCTTTAGGCATAGCTAGTGCTGCTAAGGGCTATCTCGATTTCATTGTTGCTTCAGTTGTGAACTTAACCTGTGGACCATATTAGTCTAGTAGGCTCTTGCCTTAAAACTTTAGCATCTATATTCTTTTGAGTCCCTAACATTAAGTTTGAAAATGTTCCGAAGTAAGACTACTGACCCATGATAACTGTTCTTCTTGCAGGACATAGAATTGTCCACAGCTGGCCGTGTTCTTTGATTTACTAAAATTTGAAAACATCATACTTTGGATTTGTATTGCTTTATCATCCATCTTTAATGAGTGATGGACTTGTTCATCTCTGAAGGTTTGAAAGAGGGTCCATGGTGCAGCAGAATCCTCTACATGTAAATAATCATTTAAGCAGTTCACCACATGTCATTCTTCGTTGCTGTTCTGTAGCTTGGTTGCTAAAGGGAATGGTTTTGGTGGACTAAACTATCTGTATTAGGTTATTCCAATGAACTCATAACAAAGCATCATTACACTGAAGTGGAATGATCCCAAAACACTGCTTGAAGGCCCACATCAAGTTACCTATGGACCGGCATGATCTAAAAGCAATTAGCATGGTGAATGATGGAACATGTCCTGATGGAAGTGCTGGATTACAAAATCAAGATCATGAATCTAATGATGAAATTAGTTGTCGTGAAGCTAGTAAACTGCCAGGAATGGAAAGGAATTATCTAATTTCTTCCACTGATTGTACCGTAGAAAATTTGGACAGTCTGAGACGACAATCTTCTGTCATTTCCACAATAAAAGAGTCAGTACTTGAGAAAGAACATTGTGCCGTAGGTACTTCTACGGAAGTGCCCTGTTGTGATGGACTTGAAGACAAGGGGAATTTGATGTAGGATGAAGCATCTGCACTTTCCCTGGAAGGAAATGCTTATAAAATGAAAATCTCCATGAAGAGTGATATTAGCTCAGACAATGGCCAACCTGTTGACAGAGAAAATAGTGAGTTAGAAGATGGGGGGAGTGGACGGGTGTTGGTCAAATGCTGGTAAAAGTGGACTGAAGTCTGTGATGCAGGCATCTTCTCACGAGAAACAATATAAAGCCGAGTCTTCATCTTCTAACACAACACATATAACTCTTCCAGCTTCTTCAAATGACAGCTATCAGGTAACTTCAGTGGATGCTAAAGCCTGTATGCATAGCAAAACTTGTGCCATCAAGACTTCCATTTGCACGGACTTAAGGAGTAATCTCAAATAGTTTGCAGTCCAAATTTCAGCCATGGGTATGGAAGCAAAAGATTCCAAAGATGTGCTGGATCTTACCATATTTCAACCCGGAAAACAACAAAATGTGGATAAGGCTTCAGCTATTGTCCATGTCATATTGAGCAATAGTAATAGGGTGGTGGGGATGATTGCAGACCATAACTCTCTTGCTGCGGAAGATGATGATCTTCGAAATCCAATCTTGCTTAAGAGTAAAGTTGCAGAAGTTTCGAATAAAGATATAGTGCAGCCTTTTTATGAGCTGGATGATGCACTGGAGGTGGCTCAGAGAGTTGCAAGAGAAGTGGAGAGAGAAGTTGGTACATATGGGGAGATCTCAGGAAGCTCTTCTTCTGTACAAGAGAAAATTGGTGTGGAAATTCAAACGAGCTCTGTTGATTCGGCAGATTCAAATAAAAAAGACTGCTTAACAGAAACTGGAAGCAGAATCCAGTTGTCTAGTGAACTAGATGACTGTTATACTGTCTGTTCCACCAAAGAGGTGGTAAATCCAAAAATGTCTGCAAGAAAGGAAGGATTGTAGTTGGAAGTCAAAGAGCCTTCACATGGCATGGGTCCCAAGATGTTTGGATCAGATCACGGTCTTCATGGTCAAGAATCATCTTATGTAACTGCAAAACCTGAAGATGTAGCTGCCAGTGACAAGACCAAGACCAATCTCTTTAGAATTGATCTTAATGAAAATATCTTGCCCAATGAAGAGGGATACCCCAACCATACAGTCAATTTAACTCTTAGAAGCGTCGGACCAAGCGTGTCCTTTCTTGGAGCCATTCAGCGATAACTCAGAGTCGGACGTCGTGAAGTCAAGGCATATACTCTTGGAGTCAAGTGATATTGAACAAGTAGAAAACGCATTCCTGTCGTAAGGGAAAGCTTCAAAGGCCTTATTTATATATTTATTTATTATTATCTATCGAAGACAATTGTAAGAAAGCCATGATATTGACTAGCATGTATTTTCTTCCCATATCTGATTGGATTGAATTGGTTCATGGTTTTAACCGAACGCGCATTGCCGTCTTGTTTCCTCGATTAATTTACATGAACTTGCATGACGAAGAATGACACCTTGCAATTTCATCTGTCGCAATTTCAGTTATCCAAATTCTTTCGACTCTGCCCTCCATGCCCTTGCATAGATACTTGATAAAAAACAAAAAAGAAAAAAGGCATGTCCCACCAAAAATTATATTTTTTTTAATACTATCATAATTGAGTATTTTTTCTATAAAAGGACTGTATAAGGATTACAAAAATTCTACTCAATCTCTTACTATTCACACCACACTTCATATTTCATCTTTTTTTTAATTTTTTTTATCAAATATATTTTTATATTTATAGTGAATAAAAAATTATAAATAATTTTAAAAAAATAAATTTAAAAAAATATTTAAAAAAATATTAAAAAATATGAAGTGTAGAAAGATGAATAGCAAAACCCTAAGGATTATATGCTTACAAATCTTTTATATGTCAAAATGAGTTTTGTATTCCTATCTAGTTAAGTACACGTGTCAGTGTGTGAGAGAGAGAGAGGAGTGGCTCTGGTTTTAGCATTGGTGGGTGTGATGAGGTTATTATTATCCACTTACCAAATTGAACTTGTAAGGGAAAAGAAGCCACTCACCCCGATAATGCTTTAGGGTCCGGCAACTGCAAGTTGAATTAAGACAGATGACCGAGCTCTCTTTGTGTTGCAATAGCTTGACCCCCCGAGCACAACCACCACCAGTTCAGCATCCTCGGTCAAGTCCAAGGATACTAGAGCAAAGACGTGGAACAAGAGCAGCGTTTGCAGCAAAACCTGGTGGATTTTCGCTTAATTCGGTATTACTCTTTTGATTTGTAGCTCTAGTTTCCGTGACGATTTTTGAACCACGTTTGTTTCCCTCTCATGGCTCTTACTTTTAAAGACGAACCAACTATGGTCAGCAAATGTATGCCAGATAGTTTGTCATATTAATATGAAGTGTGCAGAGACAGTTCCAATATCGCTTGCCTGTGTAGAAATTAAAACGAGTCATTACAGCACACTCTACAAGCATACCCATTTCATGGCTTGGCGTCTTGTTCTTCATATATAATGTCACCAGCACAAATCATCAACTCTTTTAATCACACTTTTAGTAATTCCATTGTGTCATTTGTGAACCCTAATCAGTAACTTAATTAGCGAGTTTCGGTCTTAGAAACCATACCACAACCTGTTCAAAGCATATAACAAATCTCAAAGTACTTCAATTACCTATACAAAAGAGGCGGCAAGTTGAAAGCTTTTGGTGGTAGGTTTGAATCAAACCGTTTGATTTTATCCTTGGCTATAATCCTTGGCGTGGGTGGGATGTGTTTGACAGTTATATATATGGCAGTCTCAATATTGCCTGTGTGTGAAAGTCAACACCATGTCTCTGCATGAGAGAAGGAGAGCAGATATAGAATATGGAACAGTCAGATCACTGTTTTATCATTTATGAGAAAGAACCTAAAAAACCTTTCGATCGGGAGCTTGATTGACTGGATTATAAATTACGTGAACATAAAGGAGCGACCTACTAAGCAAAGAGTATCTTTGAGTTATATCTCCATTGCTATTACTGGTATAGATATAATGCAAATTCGAATTTAGATTATGTATATTTGCAATCGTTTTTATTTTTATTTTTCAAATGGTGTGCAGATCTCGAAAAGTTGTCAAACATGTAGAGGAAAAGGTGCTATAGAATGTCCAGGCTGCAAGGTAGTTCATGATTTTATATATAATTGGCGTCACATGTTATAATGTGTATGTGTGTGTGTGTGTGTCTATATGTATATATATATTATAAAGATGGCCTTGATGTGAGTTTTAAAGCCGGTTTCTAGAATTTTTGCAATATTTTTTGTTCGTTGTTTGGGGATTAACGGGCCAGATCAGAAGTACAGGCCACAAGAATCAGACACATCTCTAAGTAACCGTAAGGGGCCAAGGCTTTGCAGGGGATCATTAAGATTTTATTTATTTGTTTGGCCTGGACTTGTGCTTGAACTCAGGAGAACAATGAGCCTTCACATTCTCGTTTTTGTTTAATTTTCGATATTCGGATCAAGCTAAATAATTTTTTCATCTGTAGGGAACAGGAAAAAATAAGAAGAACGGAAATATTTTTGAGCGCTGGAAGTAAGTTCATTCTATTTTTGACGAATTAGCTTGGCTTTTATCTATGAATTGATATTAGTTTTTAATGTGCATTGCTTTAGATGTTTTGACTGCCAAGGATTCGGGCTAAAGAGTTGCCCTAGCTGTGGGCAGGGTGGGCTAACGCCAGAGCAAAGAGGAGAGAGATAACAGTTGTATAAAGGATGAACGTACAAAAGTAAAAAGTTGATGCATGTTATGGCAGATTGAATGTATACATTGTACCTATTTATGGAAATTCTGAATATTTGATGAGAATTGGTAGAAATCAGGATCGCTAGTTAAAACTTGTATTTGTTACTCTGCAAGGAGTCTGAACTCTGAAGACTCTGGACTTGGCTAGCTACAGTTGTCTCGACCTGCAAAACCAAGTATGCTTATCAGAAGAGACGAGAGCGTGCAGTGGGCACAACACTACCTAAATACAGGAAACTTGTGAGCTCTATTCACGAGAAAGATGTATAATTGCTGCTCCCTCCCAGCAAGAGCAGATATTCCGGCCTGACTAGTTTCCACTTGAATATTATATATATATCGAAGGGTTCAACTGAAGTTTTAAATTGGTGGAACCGATGAGGGAATTAGGGGGCAGAGAGGGTAGGTGACTGGTGTGGTGTGTGGGTGTTGAAGCCTAGCTAGCTTGGTAGTTGCCAACACGCATCTCTGCAAAATAAAGAGGGAGATGAGGAAGCTATTTGAGCATTAGAATTCGATTGGTTATCCTATTTTTTAAATTTTAAATTTTAATTAATATGTAGATTTTTTATTTTTAGTTAATCATTCAAAAGTTAAAGTCTACATTAGATTAGTCATCACACTTTTTATAATAAAAAATTATTATTATTTATATTTTTTAATTAATTATTATTTTATTTTCATAATCTTCAATAACCTCCAATAATCATATTCATTTTTATTTTCACAATCCAACAATCTATAATATAATAATCTCATATGTATATAGATAGTAAAATCTTATATAAATAAAAATATCATATCTATAATATAATAATATTAAAAAATACTTTTAGACTTACTATAATTCTTTTCATATTTGAAAAGAAGAATGAATTTACTGTAATTTATATCTTGAATGAAAACAATTTAACTAATTCAATGTGGAGTAAATATGGATGATATTTGCTAAATTTAAAGGTGAAAAGACATTTGGCTAATCCAATGACAATGCTTTAAGCCCTGCGCCTTCAAGACTGTTATATATGGTGTTTAGTGCAACGTGATGATAAGGGTGGTTAATAAATATATATATATATATATATATATATATATATATTATGTATAAAAATTTATATATAATGTATAGTATTTGAAGATGATGAATATAATTTTTTATATTAAATACAGTATGTAGGAGAGAATATCTCAAAATGTACGTGGACACTTATTGCGTAACATGACGTTTTGACTAGGAAAACATACTAACCAACCCCGTTAACCATGCAAAGCCTCTCTGTCTCTCTGTCTCTCTCTCTCTCTCTACAGCCACTCTTCCTCTTCCTAGGGGTTGGGGGCCGGCTTAATTTCCATGTACGTAATCGGCATTGATCTCCAATTTCATTCAGGTATTCATATCTTATGTTTTGTCGTCTGTTTGTGATTCTCTGTCTTAAATCATCATCTCGTGAAAATTCATATCCTTCTTTCATTTGTTCAATTCCTTTTATCGCATTAATTATAGATCGAGAAATTGGAAAAAGCTGCCCGCACACTTTATGAAAAAATTATAAGTGTGGGGTGTGAAAGTGAATAGTGGCTGATATATAATAAATCTCAAAATTATATTATATGTTTTCTAGACTAATAGAGAGACAATTGGTTACCAATAAACTAATCAGACAGTCATAAATTTAGGAAGATAAGAACCTAATTTGGAATTAATACGCGAGGGTGGCATTAAAAACCTCAGTACTGATTAATTCAGCAAGAAGATGATCATGTAGCTAGCGTTGATTTATTTATTCCTGATCGATCGAGCATCAGATTGTTTTAAAAGATGATTTCTTATTGGGTGGGTTCGTACGTAAATGGCTTCTATTTTTCTAAATAGTAAATACTCATCGAATTATACGTACGTGCTGTTCTCTCTGCAGGTTAAGGTTGCATATTTAATATTATAAGATGGATTCCTTTAGAGGACAAGGCGGCATTCAGATGCTGTTAACTGCGGAACAGGAGGCCCAACACATCGTTTCCAGTGCTAGAAACTGTAAGGCCTAACTTTATATATACGTTCCACCTGCTTCTCCATAATTAATATCTGTCTAATTAATTAGGAGTTTCATAATACTACTTTTGAAGACTAATTAAATGATATCTCCGAATATTAATTAGGCTCATCACCCCAATTGTTTTAATTAAGCTTCATTTCATTATTGCGCTCTTTTTTCTTCTCACTTTTTTTTTTTTTTTTTAAATGCCATTTTTTTCATATGGATTTCTCACTCTGCCTTATATTAATCAGTTAAGATAAAAAGGTTGAAGCAAGCGCAAGAAGACGCAGAGAGGGAAGTGGGACTCTATCGCTCTCATCTGGAAGCTGAGTTCCAAAAGAAAATCGCTGAGGTACCTCAATTTGTAACCATTCTTGTTTCCATCAACTCGACGTGTTTAATGTCTTTATGAAATTCTTATGATCATGATCGCGACCATGAATTTTATTAATCACTTTTTTTTGGGGTGTGCGTGTGCAAGCTGCAAAACATGAGATTTTCGAGTTTAGCTAACTTGATTTTAAGATTTTGTTCTTTTTGTCATTGGGTCTTATATAATTATCTTCATAGACTAGTGGGAGCTCTGGGTTTAATGCAAAACGGCTTGAAGTGGATACTGAAGTGAAGATTCAAAACTTGAAGGAATCAGCATCTAGAATCTCATCTGATGTGATTGGCATGCTCATCAAGCATGTTACAACAGTGAATAACTGATCTCATGTGTACATGAAGGTTAGTTTAAATATTTTCATCAATTAAGATACCAGCTACCAACATATTATTATAGTTTGTGTTTCGAGTTGGTTAATAAATAGGGCAAAATTGTAGCCTTTCGGATTCAAAGACTTCAACTCTTGCATAGCTAACCCTTTCTCGACGCTAGAGAAAACAGGACAGTGGCAGCATGCACTGGTAAACAGCTATCCCGATCGAAAATTTCAAATTAACTAGGCAGATAAATGTCTGAGCGAAAGAAAAGTTATCATGTCGGTCATGATCACCCCTCACCTAAAATAGTTTGTTTATGTATTTTCTACCCGGACCTCATGTCAGGTTTGTGAAGTCTGGTTTATTTTTATAACAGTTCGATTTGGTTACTCGACATGACAATAATTCGTTATAATTTTATAGTAGAGTTTTAATGAGTCTTTTGGATAAAATTTTTTTGACCTTATTTATGGCTCGATAAACGCCAAATAGAAAGTTAACTCGATGTTTGTAAAACAAATTGTTTGAGCGAAATTCAGACAGAGAGTTTGTTTGACACTTACTTGACATGTCGCTCAAACAAACATTAGACAAAGAGTTCGATCGAGTAAATAACCCGATAATTGAAGAATTAGGACTTCTGCTGTGTAATCCTATATATATATTTATTATGAACAATATAGCCGTCTGGAACTATATATTTCATCCTAAATATATCTTATCATTCCTCAAGATAATAAAATCTTCTGCAATTTCAAAAACGTAGACACGTGCCGAACCATGTAAATTTTTATGCCATGTGATTGATTTTCTTATTTTATTTTACTTTTATGTCATCATTTTTCACAACAACTCGATCTTAGGAGAAGCAGGAATGTTGTATCTTGGATATATATTGATGGTCGTGAATCTCATGATGACATGGCTTAATTAGATGAGTAATGAAACTATATATTCATAGAGTAGTGTTAGGCTGTAGCTCAACAATGACCATTGGGCACAAATTTATCATTTATCTTTTTCTGTTTCTTTTTCTTTTCATATTTTTTTAACATATTTAAATATTTTTAAAAAAATAAAAAAAATATGTATCAATGCACTAAAAGTTACTTTCTTAATCATTAAGTAAAAAAAAAATTAAAATAAATAAATGAGCGGTCAAAGTGACGGGGCAAATTCAAGTAGCATACTACCATTTCTTCTATTCATATATCTTATTTCGTCTGATCCCCCAACTTTTTGTTTGTTTTCTTGGTAATACTGATTATGTTGTTGCGTTTTATGCAGGCAGCCATAATGAGCAAAGAATCCAGGAACATAATATAAATAACCTGCAACTGCATGCATGCTGCATATATAAGCCAGGCCAGATGTATCTACTCTCTTTCCAATAAGCATATTTTGCCATATTCTTTCTTCTAAGCCTATTAATGTAGTCTTGATCTGCAATTAATGATCTTTTTATATTCTTTAAAATTCTTGCAATCTTACCCATTTATTTTTGTTTCCAAACCTAGTTTCATTCTTTAACATTCGCTCCGCAGTTGTTAAAAAATAAGAGATCTTGTGATTAGTTGAACGTGAACCTCCAGTTAGTTCTTAATTGTGTTTTTAACCCTCGCAAATGGATCCATTGCATCCTGCATCCATGATGGTAGTGACCAATCCAAGGAGGGAAACAGATAGCAAACATGAGGGACTAAGTAGGATATAGAATGTATAATAAATAACCTACATTTGAGTTGAAATAATTAATTTAATAACTTGAGGCTTAGGATGTAAAATTTGGTAAGTAATTTTAAAGACCAAAGACATTTTTTTACATTTATTATACAATGTCAATGAGTTTGGAGAATGCCAAAATATGAGAAATGCTTTAGTCACAAAAAAATCTTATAAGAATAAATCCACAAAATGACGTGATTTGATATGGTACGCTAGATTGTAAAATAACTTTTTATTATAAAGAAGATTTAACATATCACGTGAAACTATATCAGTTTATGACTATGAGTTTATTTTTCTGAAGTAGCTATAGCACTTCTCAATCCAACAGATATAAATCACATTTGACCCCTCCACTTCCAAAGGTAAAAGCTAAGTGCAATTCTAAATGCAACGGTGACATTCTTTAACGAGTACTACTATTAATTACATTCTCATCTCATTGTATAAAATGTGATACTTTAATAACTATTAGACCATCCTTTTTTTTTTTCAAAAAGAAAATATTAAAAAAATGATGCACAATGCAATCTCATAGTGAGGTAAAAGTGGAAGCAAGTATAGTTTGTAAAATTTTCCATGTTTATTTGGATTTGACAACCCGACCTCTTTTTCTACTGTCATTTTCTAATTTTAAAATAAATTGACAGTAGATCTTACCACATCATCACCACTTCACATATTATAATAAGACTGTACATACTACATGCATTGCATCCACATTAATAAAGCACAAATTAATTTATTAATTTGATTTTTTACGCTGCGTTTATAATACAAATTACAAAAGTGTATTAAATGTTTTTCTTTTGAAGATAGTGTATTAGTGAATATAAAGAATAAACGATCAAGAGAGGAAGAAGGTTCGCTTCCATCTTCACAATTAATTAGAGAGTAGAATGGCTCTATTCTGGCAAACTATATAACATCGTATCAACCATAAAATACATTTCTTCGTATCCCCCCGCCCAGTTTTTTTTTTTAAATAGGAAAAGCGGGTTTGGATATTAGAGGTTATCCAAAAAATCTATTGGAGAGAATTCCCCTTCCTACTAATAATAATAAAAGGTGTGCAACTGATATATGCCTACATTAATTTCCCCACACACGTAGATCAAATCTTGACAATAAACAGAGAGAAGGGAGAGGGGGGTGTTCTTATTACGACATATAAGGTTATTTCCTCCGTTTTAGCATATATACAGCACCTCCACAACACTACTTACAATACAAATTCAACATCTGCTCGGTCTAGCACAAAAGTTATTAAATTAAAAGTTTCATTTGGATATCATTTACAAAGGATGAGGATGTTGTACAGTTGAACGATTGTAGATACTAAGGATAAGGATATGTCGTTTTATTTTTTCACGAAATCTGTAGCTTCCCCCCCATCTGGCAAAACAAATCGTTGCCACATTACAAGCATTGATAAGGACATATTTAACTTATAAGAAGTAACAAAATTGCATAGTGCAGGATATATGCAAGAAGGAAAATTCTACAAACCACACTCTTTATCCCGCATTCATCCCTACTTTGATGAGGTGCCATTACCTATCAACATTTACGTTTCTTCTTTAAAAAAATAAAGGATGATCCAATGGTCATAAAAATGCCACATTTTACATAAATGGAATGAAGGTGGAATGTGAGTATGGTTTGTAGCATTACTTAATAAATAGATATTCTTCTTCTTATTGATAAGTACTAGGTGGCCTAATTTAAGGAGAGAATTACATCCTTGCATCTGGTGGGTACCACACATACTCCGCCATAAGAAACAAATGCAACTAGGAGCAACTCACCACTAATAGGGTTGCAAGCCTTCTAACAGCAAACAGAATAAAATATCATGACACAGGAACCGGATGAGCTTGGTAAGAATATCATCCCAATGTAGTCATTCCAATGGAAGGGCTAGATATTAGATGCCTCATATAGAAGGCTAGGTTGATATAAGAAGCATTGGGTACCAATAAGCAAAAGGAATGGCAGCTGTAAGACTAAATGCTACTGCAGGGTGTCTTACTAAATTGACCCTACAATACGGATGTTTGGACTGGTTTATGGATCGAGGTTGCAGACTCAGAAATATAGCTAAAAGGCGAGGGCTTTAGGTGTCTTCTAGTCAAAAACTGTCCGCAAATTACAGAAGTCAAAAGAAGAGGGAAATTGGAATAAATCAAGAAAGCGTAGATAGGGAAATAAGGGATCCGACCTCGGGTTTTTAGGCATCATTTCCAATAGAAGATGCATGATACACATCACAGCAGAAAGCGCTTTCAATACCTTCTTCATTAGCTTCAATATATAATTTGATAGACAACATGGAATGCGTGCACAAGCATACTTGGACACCAAAAAAGACTAGTTGGACTAGTCAATGAATTGGAGGACCTACGACAAAATCAAAACACCGACCAAAACTGATCCAAACACAATGAAAACAAAATAAAGCCCAAAACGCACTGAAAACCAGCTGACCAGAAGAATTGCAAGAACGAAAGTATGGGTAAGGACCTATGTAAAGGAGAAGTAAGGCAGCATTTACCTCTCATCGGTTGCTTGAGCTGCCAACATCAAAGTCCATAGTGTAATCATATTCGATGGTTGGAATTACAGAGGCCACAAATTTCAAGAATAAGAAAAGGTACCTACGGTGAGAGAGAGAGAGAAATATATTAAAGACAAACAAATGAAAAAACTGGGAAGATTGAGAGCCAAAACATACATGAATGGCAAGCTAAAGATCGACATCCATTAACTTGGGACTAAGAATGGGTTGGAAACTGAGGATCTACATGTTTAACAAACAGCTTCTTAGCTGGGTGCCCTACAAAATGTCACATTCTCTTGTCTATATGCATTTCAATGCACTGGCAAGAATTATCATGAGAAAATGAGCATCCAAATCTCCTTTCCTCAATTAACCATTCGTGTGCAAACATCCTTGTCAAATTAATTGCAATGAATCAGATTACAGGATTCAAAATACTATTCCGTTAACGTTAGTATTATTACAGTTATTCCTTCCTCTATCCCATAACTGCCATTACCTTATTGGTGTTTGAAATTTTATACAGGTTCAACTTGATGGGCATCAAGGTAAAGTTAAAATTTGAAGTTTTTCCTTTTCATATAAAATAACTTATTGAAAAAAAAAGTAATAAATATCACTTGTTTGGGACGGAGGGAATGATATTAAATCTAATTGCTTTGGTAGGCTGCACAATGGGTTAGCTTTAGCCCTCTCTTGAACTCACCAACCTTGGGTGAAAGTAGGAGTTGATCTTAGTTTTAAAGATGCAAATACTAAACTAAAGCTGTTTGAGTTGATATGCTTAGTAATGAACTGAAGAAGCAAGGATATTAGTCATGGAATGTTGAATCAGGGAGCTACGAGCTCATGATTGACATGATGACAGGAGCAAGGTCAAGGTCAAGAATTCTTATTTCTTAATGCTCGACTGAAACAGAGTGGTACGGTGTTAGGTCATGAGTAGTTTAATACTAGTTGGCTCAACTTGTCTGCATGAGTTTTGTGATAGAACTCGCAGACAATCCTAATTTCCAGAAGAATGGACCAATCAAAAATTTCAATTTGTCAATGACCGATAGAGAGAAGGAACTGAACTTGTCAACTTCTGGCTCGACCCCGCGTGACATTAGAACATCGATAATTTTTTTCATCACGGCTCCATGTCGACATGGATGAACAGATGCATGTTTCCCAGGCAAGTGAGGATGATCTTCAATGGTTACCTGTCATTAATGAATTAGAACATTTACTTCTCCATAAGTAATTGAATTAGAATGGTTACATATTGCTAGCAGTCACACAAAGGAAAATTAAACATAAAAGATAGTGATACAAAAGCATATACTTTGGCAGAAGAGAAATTTAGGAAAGCAATTCGTGTGAAGTGATTTTGAACAACATTGTAATGACACGTGGCCAAAATATGATAAGTAAGACATTCTATTTTTGAAACAGGACCATTACCGGGATGATGAAGAAGCAATTGAATGACTTATAAAAAAAAAGATGAAGAAGCAATCGGATGAGCCGCATAAGCATACTTTTCAGAAGCATAAGAAAAATATTGAGACTTCTTTTTTTCTTTTTTTTTTGATAAGTAATATTGAGACTTCTCAATCGACTTATCCCGACTAGCATCCGCAACTACGACCCTAGTCAAACGATAACTGAAATTACAATTTTTTTTTTTTTTTTTTTTTTATAAATAATATAATTTTTTATTAAATCAAGTAATAAGGCATAGCTCAATTACACAAGGAGTATTCAAGAGAGAGCACCTACTTATAGGTTAGGAACTAAAAAAGGAGAAAGAAAATCATGAAAACTAGCCCCATTAAGAACAATAGCAGAGGCCCGAAGAAATAAAGTATCGAAAATGACTAATATAAAAGCAGAATATGGACTAGAGCGAGATATAAACGCCAAAAAATTCTACCACAAACACTTGTTTCCGAACCGAAAGTCCTTAGATAACATTATCCAATAAGTTCAGTGTCTAGCTTCCAAAGAGGATTTTTCTGCTCTAATCATGTAATGGCTGCAACATTTAGATTGCTTGGAAAACCACTCATAGAGTATGAAGAAAAAGTTGAAAAGTTCCAACAACTCTTGTCAATTTAGGGGACGTTTGAATTCACAACTCTTCTCAACTCATCTCATCTTCATCATTACAACTTTCTCAAATTCCCACACAAAATATAATAATTTTTTTTTTCAAATCCCAAAACAACTTTCCCAAATTCCCACACAAAATATAATAAACAATTCAACTTTTTTAAATCTTTTTTTTTTTTTATAAGTAAACAAAATTTTATTAAACCAAAAATTTGTAAATTACAAACTAAGAATGCCCTATCTATGAATGGGCATTAGAAACTAAAAATTCATGTAAGTCCATGCCATTAAAGTCCACAGCAATGGCCCAAATAAAAAATAAAACTTTCAGCTCCTCCATAGATCTCTCTGTCTTCAAACGTCCTCTCATTGCGCTCCTGCCACAAACACCACATAATACAGGTAGGGATCATCTTCCACACCGCTTTGATCTGACGTACACCTCGAATAGATGTCCAGCAAGCCAATAAATCCAACACGGTTTCTGGCATAACCCATGCTATGTCTATTCTTATAAACACCTCGTCCCAAAGAAACCTGGCTACCTCACAATGTAACAGTAAATGATTCACCGACTCACTCCCTCTTTTACACAAACAACAACAGTCTGCAATAATTATCCTCCTCTTTCTCAAATTATCCATAGTGAGAATCTTGCCTAAAGACGCTGTCCATACAAAAAATGAAGCTTTGGGAGGGGCCTTATGTCGCCAAAGCCTTCTCCACGGAAACTGTAACTCAGGCCCATGTGAGAGAACCTTGTAAAAGGATCGAACAGAGAAAACTCCTTTCACTGCAGGGTTCCACCACAAATCATCTTCATGCTGGATATTTGGTCGACAAGAATACAAGAGACTAAAGAAATCTGCAAAACTCCCCATCTCCCAATCCTGTGCCGCCCTGTTGAAATTGATGTTCCAGTGAATATTACTTCCTGAAATACCCATAACCTCTGCCACTGTGGCATCTTGTGCACTTGTGATCACAAAAAGTATAGGAAACAGATCTTTTAACGCACTATTGGCACACCATGCATCCTTCCAAAATCTGATCTTGGATCCCGTACCCAACTGCAACCTAGTATGATGCTTGAAGGCCTCCCATCCTCTTCTGATGTGTTTCCATAGCCCCGTTCCATCAGCCCCTCTAACTTCTCTAGTACACCATCTCTCCCCTAAACCACCATATTTATTCTGAATTACTAATTTCCATAAGGCTTCTGGTTCCTTGATATATCGCTACAACCATTTACCAAGTAGCGCTCGATTAAACAATCTCAACTTTCTAATGCCCAGACCACCACTAGAGATAGGACGACACACCGTCTCCCACTTAACTAGATGGAATTTGAACTCATCTCCTAATCCTCCCCACAGAAAATCTCTCTGTATCTTCTCAAGTCGACTCGCCACACTTGCCGGTATAGGAAATAAGGATAAGAAATAAGTGGGTAAGTTAGAAAGTGTACTTTTGATTAAAGTAATTCGGCCCCCTTTCGATAAGTACATTCTTTTCCACCCAGCCAGTCTCCTCTCTATTCTTTCAGTCACTGTATCCCAAATCGAACACGCCCTCGAAACTTTACCCAAAGGTAGTCCCAAATATGTCATAGGAAGTGCCGCTATCTTGCAACCCAAAATACCAGCCAACTCCTGTGAATTCTGAACATCTCCAATGGGCACCAACTCGAATTTATCATAATTTACTTTCAGGCCTGATGCCACTTCAAAACAAAGTAGCAATGCCTTTACAGCCCGTAACTGGTCTTGATCAGCCTCACACATAATCAGAGTATCATCTGCAAACAACAAATGTGAGATCGTGATACTCCCCCTACTCGGAGATCCAATCTGAAAACCTCTAACAAACCCATTAGCCAACAAAGCCGATATCATCCTGCTTAATGCCTCCATAACAATAACAAAAAGTAAAGGAGATAACGGATCCCCTTGTCTCAAACCCCGAGTACTCGGAAAGAAACCCTCTGGGCTTCCATTGATCAACACTAAAAACCTTACTGTGGATATACACCAACTGATCCAAGACTTCCACTTTTCTCCAAACCCACACCTACCCAATAGATATAGGAGAAAATCTCAATTAACATGGTCGTACGCCTTTTCCATATCTAACTTACACATAATCTCTGAGCTACCAGCCTTCAGTTTACTGTCCAGACATTCATTGGCAATGAGAACCGCATCAAGAATCTGTCTACCCTTAACAAAAGCATTTTGAGGCTTAGTAACAATCTTCCCCAGAACTTCACTTAGCCGATTAGCAAGCACTTTTGAAATAATCTTGTATACTCCATTCACCAAGCTAATAGGCCTAAAATCTGAAATCTCACTAGCCCCTACCTTTTTAGGGATTAATGCGAGGAAAGTAGTGTTGAGACTTTTCTCAAATTTTCCAACTGAGGATAACTCCTGAAACACCTTCAACAAGTCTTCTTTAATCACCTCCCAGCATTCTTGGAAAAAACCCATAGAAAAACCATCAGGACCGGGAGCCTTATCTTTTACCATTTTTCTTACTACATCATACACTTCTTCCTCCTCGAAAGCCCTCTCCAACCTAAGTGCATCCTCTGGCTCAATAGAGTCAAAATTCAAACCATCCAGGGTAGGCCTCCACCCCTCATGCTCAGTAAGAAGCTTTTCAAAGAAGTTAACCACATGGTCTTGAATTACCACTTCATCTCTACACTCTACTCCCTCAATTTTCAACATCTCAATATTATTATTTCTTCTATGAGAATTTGCAATTCTATGAAAGAAATTCGTGCTCCGATCCCCTTCCTTTAACCAAAGTGATCTTGACTTCTGGCACCAAGATATTTCTTCTTGTAAAATTATCCTCTCAAGCTCTGCAACCAGTACAATTTTCTGTGCTTGCTCCTCCTCATTAAGTGGCCTCCCTTCTTGCAATCTTTCTAGATCCTGTATTTCCATCCACTTGGTGCTTTTGTTCTCCTCGATATTTCCAAAAGACTGTTTGTTCCACTCCTTTAGATCTCTTTTTAAGGCTTTCAGTTTTTTCGCAAAAATGAAGCTGGGTGTACCCTCATAATGATATGACATCCACCATAGTTTAACTCTCTCCACAAAACCTTATGTTTTCAACCACATGTTCTCAAATTTAAAGTACCGTTTACCACTATGAATGCTTCCACAATCTAGCATAATAGGCCAATGATCCGAAGTTAGACGTGCCTAACGCTTTTGCCATACATCCGGAAAATGGCTTTCCCACTCGGGTGAAATTAAGAAGCGATCCAAGCGAGACCAAGTCTGATTATTTGAACATGTGGCAGGGCCCCCTGCGAGAGGGAGGTCTATCAAGTTCAGATCAAATATACATTCTGAGAACTCCAAACTTGCTGGCCTCAATCTTCTACTTCCAAAGCTTTCACTTTGAAATCTTACCACATTAAAATCACCCACGATACACCAAGGAAGCTCCCACCAACTATGAACCCCTGCAATCTCATCCCACAATATTCTCCTGTCGATATCTAAATTAGGCCCATACACACCTGCAAAAGCCCACAAGAAACCATCGGACACACATTGAAAGGAACATGCTACCATATATCTCCCTATATAATCCTCCACTTTCTCCACCACTCGCCTATCCCACATTACTACAATTCCTCCCGATGCCCCTGAAGAGGCCATATATACCCAATCAACAAAATTACAGCTCCATAAACTCCGCACTATCTTCCTATTGATCATCTTTAACTTCATCTCCTGTAAGCATACAATGTCCGCTTTCCACTCACAAAGCAGATGTCGAATCCGAAGACATTTCTCTGCCTCATTTAGACCCCGCACATTCCAAGATACAATCTTAGGTTTCATTGGGGAACAATCAGCCCCTTCCCTTTCACCCTATTCCTACTAGAACTACCCACCGATTTCATCGACCACCTTAGTCTATTAAGCTCCCTACTGATCTTCGATTCTCCCTTCTTTTTTTGTTGATGTCCAGCTTCCATAGCTGTTAACAAGGCTATGAACTGCTCTTCATACCCCTCACAGCTAATCCCCACAAAATGTTGAATCTCTTTCACTTTATCTATGACCCAATCGGAAGCTTGATTTGGAAAACAGTAATTCAAAGGTATAGGATTCCCCAACCAATTACTCTGACTTTGTTGAAACTCTTTTTGCACAGAAATCTCCTCCAAACCGCAAGTCTCAGGGATGAATAACTCATCCTCTACCGAATTCATATAGTCCTCCGATTCTCCCTCAACTTCAACCAACTCAAACACCGGAGCCAAACCCGCCCCCTCAGACGCGATTTGTGCCTCTTTCGACAGTGAAAAGCTGTCTCCGAACTCCACCAGTGCCTGTTGCGCACCAAACATCTGCGACGCCTCCTCTACGTCTTCCTCTACCTCCGTCGGCAATATCTGTGCAAGGGCCACCTTAGTCTTCCCCATCCGTAGGCTATCCATCACGAAGCCAAGGCTGTGAAGCTCCTGTGGGACCGTTGGGCTAGGGCTCTCTACAGGATTTACAGCATCCATTACCTTCGTCGGCACCGTCTGTGCATCGGCCGCCTGAAACTGCACCGTCTTCCGACTATCCGACGCAAAACCAAAGCTACGCAGCTCCACTGGTAGTGACAATGGGCTAGGGCACACCAACGGTGTTTCGGAGGGCTTTGGTTCCCCGGGCCCTATGTCGTGGGCTTGGGCCCTGATCTACGACGGCCTAACACCATTCGAGTGTAGGTTGCCCAGTCTAGCACCCATCTGCGGTTTGGGTTGAAATACCGAATGAATCGGCCCAACCCCATCCGCCACCTGAGACGGCCCAGCCTCATCTGATATCAACTGCGATTTGGGACGGGTTTCCTTACGCCAGCCCGCAGCCCATCCCTTTCTATTTCTACCTTTCAGCTGTGTATTAAGCCCAATCTCCGACAATTTTGATTTTCCTTTTAACACTCCCATATCTTCCCTTTCCTTCAGTGCACCGACATACTCCACTACCTCAGCCATATCTCTCTGCAGCATGCTCATCTGTCCCTGCATCTCCCGTAAGATCCTACAGACCTCCCATGTCTCCTGACACTCCACTAAGTTCCTGTCATGAGTATGGCTCAACCCAACTTTCATTTTCGACAGGTCAGAGGCTCTCGCACCACCATCTCGACCACCTTTTGTACCGCCATCAGCTTTCGGCTTCGATTGAACAACAGCTTCCTTATACGACTGAGATTGGTGTCTCGCCTCCACTTTGCCGACTCTCTGTTGACCTCCACCAAGCAAGCCACCGACTTTAGTAACCTCCTGCCCTTTCTCTAGCAGCTCCTCTCTCATCTTCCTCCAGCCCCACCCATTTACACCTTCTGGAATACATAAAACGTTCTTCCTCCCCCCTGATTATATTCAGAAACTTCTAGATATCTCCCTCTATGATTTAAGCAACGTTGGGCTATAATACTGCTATAACCTTCTCTAGTTGCCGAGTATACTTCCTTCTTCCCCCCTTTTAAGCTCTCCTCTAGCACTCTTCCCAGCCACTGCGTTGAAGAAGGACCCAACGTCACCGCATGTTCTGACTTCCAGTTTCTCTCAATAACTCTCAATCCATCACCAGTTTTTGACAAAATAAAGCTTTTAAATTCAATCACAAATTCTATAAGTCGACCCATCATAAGGCTATCAGTTAATGTATCAACATTACTGGAAGCTTCAATCTTTGGGAACACAAAGGCTAAAACACATATGCCACATCCTATTCACAACTCTTTGGATATTTTTTAAATCTCAAAATAATAATATTAAAAAATATTATTTTCTACTATTCACAAACCATCTCAACTCATCTCTGAATCCAAACAACCCATTAGACCTCCAAGGTATATCATTTGGTAGACATCAAGATAAGACTCTAAAGCATTTATTACAATAAATAAACAAACAATGCCAATGTCATATCCCACCGTTTTGTGTGCATGGTCTTGACTAACATCTTCAAGTACAAGTTCAGGCTGCAAAAGCATCTTTGACTGTCACAAAAACACCAGAAAGAGCTCAATTATGAGGCTAACTAATCACGTGGAAAGACAAAAGTTAATTCTAATCAGGTAGTCACAAGCCAAAATAAAAATCAACGGGCCATGTTTACACTACTCAGTCAACACAAAAAAGCTACAAAGATAAATTACAGAGACAAACCTCGTCATAGCCAGTAAGCCATACTCGAGGCGTTTGATAATATTTATCATACCTGAAAAAAAAAAAAGACACAGGACGTCATCACCAACTAGGTTTTAGGTGTGCAAATATTATTTTCAAGAATGAAATTTTAATTACTTAAGGAAGAGCATGTTCCTATCAATCCATAAAATGATTTGCCTGCCATAAGAAATCTACTAAAGGATGACTTACGATCATCAGGGTTATGAAAAGTATGTAATCAGATGACAGGGAGGTTGAAACTTGTTAACAATATTTTAACTTTACCTTCATTTCTAAAGTAACATTACATGGAATTGTGTTCTTTTTCTTCATCTCTATAGTTGGGTGTTTCTTATTGTACACTTCCTATGTAATTGGGCTGCGCCGCTCCACGCTTTGAATAAAATTTCCTTATCAAACACTTCCTGAAAATCCTAACCTTTATATATCTATGTCCAGAAACAACATTTTTTAAAGCTTTGTGCCTAAACATTAAAAAAACCCAATTTTTAGTAGGATGATGCAAAAGACAGTTGAAAACAATTTCATTTTTCATCCAAAATGAGTAAGTATGAAGTCTTCGTATATATGTTTTGCCCATGACCTGATGGTCTTTTCGGCTGCTCAAATTTCTCAAACAGAATACAATTAAGCAAATTGTGATACCTCATTCTGATAAGTGATAAAGGTAGGTGGTGTATGAGATCTCACATTGTTTGGAAATGAGAAGTTTTTGCTTTTTATAGTGTTCTAATGGGACTCTAATTGTATCATTAACTAGTGCTCTTAGAGTATAGACCATGTGGGTTGGGCCTTTCATTAGGGTGTTACAAATAGTATCAGATCCTATCCCAACCAAAAACGTGGAACTTGAGACGTACCACCTACAACGGATTGGCCTGACGAGGACATCGGGAATATAAGGGAGGAGATTGTGATACCTCATTCTGATAAATGATAAGGGAAGATGGTGTATGAGATCTAGCATTGCTTGGGAACGAGAAGTTATTGCTCTTTATAATGTTTTAATGGGGCTACAATTATATCATTGACGAGTCATTTTGGAGTATAAGCCATGTGGCTTGAACCTTCCATTGGAGCATCACACAAGTACTTCATGAGTTCCAAGAACTGTCTTGTCTGACAGCAAACACAAGTAGAATTTAGGTGTTTTTTTCCTTTTCTTTTTTATTTTTGAGGAGTTTCAGCTCGCTTAAAAAGGCCAAAATTGTCTATGCTTTAGTTTAAAGGGAGACTGCCAGTAAGATATTTGGATACTCCTCTGATCTCTGGGAAGATTTTTTGTCAGAATTGGTGGCTAATTGATAAACTCATGGACATCCAAGCATTTATACTCAAGGGTAGATTAGCATTTCTGCAACATGTATTACAAAACCGTTTTTCTTTTTTTATTGGCAAAACAGACAGCACAAAACATTTTTTAATTAGTGCATTCAAGTATACCAGAGCAAAATTTCAATTCTTTCTCTGGGCTGGAATGATGACAAAGCTTCTGGTGCCAATACATAAGATACCGATGCCTAAACATTGAAATCCAAAGTCCAACATGAAAGAACAAGCAACTTTATTTAAAAGTTTTATCTTACGTGATGCTAACGTCATAAGTTCGGGTTCGAAGAATATTATCCTCATCAGGTTCCTGAGCCACAAGATATGTAGACTGAAGTGTCGCCTGCATTGGGCATAGACATATAGACCAAGACGATTTGAACTCACCTAATTAATTTCCAATTCTATAGGAATAAGAAAAAAAAACACTAATTTATAGTCACCATGCTACACAAGTACCACATGAAACATTTATTTGTGGTCATCAAGTTACTGCATGTAACACATGAAATTATCAAAACCGTTCACGTAGAACACATCATGCAGCATTTCCTATATTAATTTTCCAAGAGACAACGCCAGAGCCTGTTCCATCACTCTAATGAACCTCACAATTTTCTAGCAAAAAGAATATCAAACTACCATGAAAAAGGTCAACAATTAAAATGTGCGGCATTTTTTGATGAAAAAACAAGAGGTGCAAATCTTAACAGGCTATTACAAAATAGTTTAAATAACAACAACTTACAGGATCCGTTTCAATAAGGTTGTCAGGTTCATCATACTCAGCCATGTCCGGAATATCTTCTTCCTCCTCACCCCCAAAGTATGAGGGAATTGATCGAATAGGATTTTTCTGACTGATTTCTAGGGTCTCCATGGAAGGCAAGTCATCATCCTCGTCATGTTTATTTTCTAAAATATGAAAAAAAAATCAAGGCAAAGATCAAAAGGTACACTTTGGTCAAAAAATTTCTAGCCCAATTAGAAACACACCTTTTGGTTTCCCATGAGTTGCCAGCCAACCATCGTTATCTTCACCATCAAGTAGCACTTCACCTCCAGCAGCTTCATATTCTTCTTCTACAGACGCAGCCCTTCGCAGACAAGGAACTGAAAAGGAGGTTTAAAATTCCCAACGAATCAGGAAACTTTTTCACTTCCTGAATTTAAAATTCAGGAAGTGAAAAAGTAAAGAGAAAATAAACGAATTCGGTAAAGTGACGCAGAATATTTGCGTAGAAAATGAAAAGAAAAGTTGCTCTTCTTCTGTTTTCAAAATTCGTTGAACAAAACCAGGTTCTCCCGCAGGGTGGTTCTGCCGACAAATCTCATGTATGCATTGGTGATAAGATTGAATAGAGCACTCCTTTGTACGTTTATAAAAAAAAATAATAATAATAAAATAAAATAAAATACCGCATCTCACTATACGATTTGTTAATATGGACATCCGAATCGTGTTACGGCAACGCTGACGGGATTTTGGTACCGTCCCCAGATTTACATTGACTTGATTGGTAAATATAATGATACAAAAAAGAATTTAAAAGTAAGAGAAACAGAAACTGCGACGGTGCCATTACCATTTCTAGTGATCAAGAACTGCTTTTCGGGTGGCAAGTATGGCTTCCTCTTGCTTGGTTCACCTGATTCCCTGCTCGAAATAGTTCTCCACATTAAATTTCAATTTTTAAGGAATTAAAAATCCATATTTTCATCCATCATAACTCATTATCGAATCAAAAGCATTTACTTGTCTACAACATGAAATTTTGAAGAGAAATTTACAAGGAAACAGATAATTGGAGGGAGAAAGAGGTAAAATTAAACAAATTAATTAAAAATACCAAGACCATGTGGGACATTTGGAAACGAGATTATCGCCAGCGACGATGAATTCGGTGACGCTGAGAACACCTTTCTCCTTGAACGCAGAGACAGTGCGAGGACCAGTGATTCTCTCTACGGTGCCTTTGAAGGCTTCGTGAAGCTTCTGCGACAGCACCATCCCTGTCTTTCTCAGAATTTCAGGAAAGCAAAAGAGGAGAGATTCGCTAGTTTTCTTTTCTCCCCTTCTTCCTTTTTTTTTTCTCTTTTTTTAGCAGCTTCTCTCTTCTTCTAAGCTCAACTACGTTTGTCATTATTTACCCTTGAGTTTGCTACACAACTTCCTACTATTCATCTACATTCCACACTTCATATTTTTTAATATTTTTTTAAAAATTTTTTTTGAATTTATTTTTTTTTAAATATTTCAAATTTTTTATTTACTATTCCTATAAAAATTATTTAATAAAAAAAATTAAAAAAATTTTTAAAAAAAGATAGAGTGTAGAGTATTGAGAGGTTGGGAAGATTTGTTGTTTACCCTTGTAGGGAAATGATACCCTTTCCGCGGCGGTAGCTCCCGCTCCCATTTTTTAATTTTATTTATTTATTTATTTTTATTTAATAATTAAGTATGTATTTTTAATAATATTATATTTTTTAATTTTTTAAAAAATAAAAATATGAAAAACTAAAAAAATTAAAAATATCCTAGAACTAACAGTAGCTCCTAATGGGAGCTGGGAGCGGTGGCTATAGAGCCACCATTTATTTTATTAGCAATAATGAAAAATAGTGTTACATATTTTATTAAAAAATACTATTTTATCATTCTTACATTACACATTAATATATAATTTATTATTTTTATCGTTCTATTTAAATATATATTTACACATCAATATATATGTGTTAAAATAAAAATATAAAAATAACAAATTACATATTAAAATGTGATGTAGAGAATGATAAACATAATTTTTCATAACATAAAAGTGATTATTTGAAAATTAAGATTTAGCTCAAATGAGAAACTCAGATTTAAAAAAAAAAAATTTTGATAAAATAGTATTTTTTTTTATCAATTATGGTAATTTTTAGCACACTTGGATTAATCTCTATTAATTTTAGAAAACATCCCCTACAATAAACGCCAATATTTGATTTGTAATTTTTATCTTTTTATTTAAATACACATATTTATATATTAATGTGTGTGTGTTTAAATAAAAATACAAAAATAACAAATCACATGTTGGTATGTTGTAGGGAATGATAAGTAAATTTATTCTAAAATTAATAAAAATTAATTCAGGAGTGCTATAAATTACTATAATTGATAAAAGAAAATTATTTTATTGAAAAATTAATTATTATTTTTTTTTAAATTGCGTTTCTCATTTGAGCTAAATCTTAATTTTCAAATAATTGCTTTTATGTTATGAAAAATTGTAAAAGTAACTGTGCTTATATTATAGCTTGTTGGCTAGTTTACGTGTTTTAAATTTTTTTTTAAAGGAAAATGTCATCATTTATTTATTAAAAAAAATTTTACATTCACAATCGAATATATATAAGAATATCTCCATATCAACCATTACCTCATAAACTAATTAATGCATTTTGAGCTCCACCAGTACGCTATTTCCTTTTGTGACTAATTTGGTATTCACTCCTGTTGATACTCCATACAGACAAATGTCCAAGAGATAACACTCTCCTTAAATAGAGACTCAACCTCACTCTTCATAGAAAAAAAGGACTAAACCTATACAAACAAACATCTAAGAGATGAACTCTTTTTTTTTTTTAATTACTAAACAATAAGAAAAGTACTAAAATAGATGTAAAAAATGACAGATTATAATTTGGACAGATTCTAATAAACATCAGAATCTGTGACAGCGAGTGAAGGCACCATGCTCTTCTATTTTTAGCCACAAATATCAGATCTGAAAGATTTAATGGTAGCGATTCCGGTGATCCGGTGCTTGTGGTAAGAAAAGCTATCGAAAGAGGTGGCACATGAAAACCACGCGCAGTTGTGAGCGACGAGCGAAGACCACACACGATGATTTTCGCAAAATCGCCATTATCGTCCTTACGATTTGGGATTGAGAGTCTTCTTGTGCTACATATGTCTCTCGAGGGTAGACAAAAAATTATAGATCTGTCTTTTTCAATCTTGAAGGAAACAATAAAAAATTAAGAAAATAGAACTATCTTGATAGACAAAGTGGATAGATAGAAAAACAAGAGAAGAAAATAAAGGAAATCTCCTCGGCGAAACTCAGATGTGGAGACTTTTTAACCAATAATACGTATTTCAACTTTCAATCAAACTAATTACAATTGCTACTTCCTCTTTCAACTTTCAAATTTAAAAAAATTTAAAAATCAACATTATATTTCATAACTATTTCATGAGTAATTTTATTTAAAAGATTTTACAACACACCATCCATATGGCATAATTTGATCTGTACGATTTAATTTTTAAAATTTATGCCATGTGTAGCTTTATCATTTTTGCCTTTATTTTGTAAAAATCCAGTTTCAAATTGAGCTTAAAATCAATCCAAAAATCTTTTTGATTTTTTTTTTAAATAGATATATTTTGTCATGAGTTTTATAAAAACTATATAGTGAAAATGCTTTAATATGAAGTTTCGACGGAACAGAAGCTAGTTATGTATTTTCTTTTTCTTTTCTTTTTTTCTAGATTTTGCTAATAGATTATGAATTATAACTATCTACACTCTACAGTAGATTCCACCCAAAGAATCGCAGTCATGAACATATATCAGTTACGTAGGAACACATGAAAGAGTACTCTTACTCAAAAACCAAAAAAAGCATGGATTCTTTATGCGATATATGCATGAGATCGCCACACCCTCGATACATGAAGGTCGTAACATGGACAGCTGACTCTCAGTTACGCAGTCGGGTAACTCACAGTAGTATCCTCCATCGTAAAAACCAAGCCCTATATAATAGAGAGATAACCAAGTACTACATTTGTTGCGGTTCACACCATTATCATCCTCGATCCATATGTTCAATTGTACTGGTCTTCTATGTCCAACTTTTTAAGAGACGACAAATCTAATGCTTTCACGTGCAAGATACAATCATCACTTCTCCAAATTACTCTTTTCCCCCCTACATATTGGGGGGGTTATTCAGATTACAAATTCAGATTACTACTACTTTCAAGACATTTGCATTTGAAGCTCTATCCGGAGGACATTCACATTCTTTCCACACACCACAGACTACAAGGCATTTCAAAATGACATACCAATAAGAAATTTGGACGTAAGGACTTACTGCAGGATGCCTTATGGGATAAGCACAACAGATCCAGATGTCTTCCTGCTTTCAAGGTCTACATGTGCCTGTACTGCCTGAGATAAAGGGTAAGTATGATTTACTCGAACCCGCAAGACTCCTGATGCAACATTAGCAAATACCTCCCCAGCAGTTTCCAGTAACTCATCCCTAGTAGTAGTGTATTGCATGAGGGCAGGCCTTGTCAAGAAGAGGGATTTTACAGCAAGAGCTGACAATGGAACTGGATCTGGTGTACCCGATGACTGCCCAAAACAAACCATGTACCCACGAGTCTTTAAGCATGCCAATGATCCCTGGATATGTAAACTTCCAGTAAGAAATATACGAGTTTGGCAGGTCTGGACTAGAATTGAGAAATGTAAGGGCTATATAGAAGAGAGCTGATTGTAAACGGTTTGATGTGTTGAGGTGATCCTTGAATTAATACTCCAAACCCTAAATATATATTTTTATTAGTCTAATAAAATCTTTAAAGGCTCGGAGTAAAGATTGAAGTTAAAGTGAGTTGAACAATAAAACAAATTTGCATCCTAGGCTACTAAAATGATATCACACGAGGAGCTACGAGAATCACATATAGATATATCTCAAACACATCATTTGATGCCACCAACGTAGAAGATGAGGCTATAACTGTTAAACAGAATTACTACAGAAATTTGAAGGGCGGGGGGAATCAGGAAGAGAGCAGCCAGTACCTGAAAGGTATCTTTTCCTACGGAATCATAGACAACATCAACCCCATTGCCACATGTTATCTCATTGACACGAGAAACAAAATCCTCTTCCTTGTAGATTATAACATGGTGGCATCCATCGTCTTTGGCTTGAGCTGCCTTCTCTTTGGTTGAGACAGTTCCAATGACAGTGGCACCTAGGGCATTAGCCCACTGGCTTAAAATAGATCCAACTCCGCCAGCTGCTGCATGAACAAGGATTGTGTGTCTAGGTTCAACCTGTATACAACACAACTATTTCATATCAAGGAGCATATGTAATTAAGACTTCTCATCAAGCTGGCATAACAGGGAGGAAAAAAGACAATTTTAGTCAGACTATCATAGCAAGATGGTTATGAGTGTTTTACAAATGCAAACATGAAGAAAAGGGAGGGGGTATATACATAACAATACTTGCAAAGATCATTTTGTTGCAAACACTTAAAAAAAGGAAACATGTACCACCAAGGGTGGTGAATCAGTGGTTCTTGGGTTACTCCCAAGTGGTTTGGCATGTACTAGGTCCTAGGTTCGAATCCGAATATAGATTCACCTAATTTGCTGCCTGAGGATCCATTGAATTCCCTAGTGGGACTGGGCCCCTCTTGTCCGGTTCTCAATGGGTAGGATGCTACTATGGTCACCCAGGTAGGAAAGCCACATCTGGTTGCCCCCTCCTACCATTTTTATTTTCAAAATAATAATAATAAAAAAGGAGAAAACATGTTGGACTATGGAATGCAGTGGCCAAATAAAAAAAGAGGCAGTTACATATTAGCTGGAACACTATTTGTTAAATTATCATAAGCTATCTAATACATATAATACCAGTACATGCTTACATTGGATAAATTCCATTTCATCTGATACATATGGAAAATATGTTTTCCTTGTATCAATTTCTAGATTTTTATCAGATCTTCGTGTATTTATACTCTCTAATGACTTGTGAAAAAAAAAATTAAAATCTCTAATGGTTTGGACCTTTTTTCTAAATCTTGTTTCCCAGAAATTGAATAGGAAGGTCAACCCACTTAATATCCACACCAAAGAAGCCATGGGGGGTCAAGTAAGGGTTTCATTCCAGTATGGACATATATAGAATTGTATCTAGTTAATGAAAACTAAAATAATTTAAGATAAAGTTTTAGAAAATAATTTTTTTAGAGAGAGGCAGAGAGATAACCAAACATCAATTTTTTTCTCCCATCTGGTCGTAGAACCAACTCACACAACTGAATAGAAGAAACATTTTTTATTGGGTTATCAAAATAAGGTCAACACTCCAACTTAGTTTGGCCAAAAGCTATGATCATACTTTTTGTAATTATAATAAATGCAGTCAAGCATCAGACTGGTGATGATGATCCATCTTTTAAATGATGCAGGTCAAGCATATGGGTATATACATGCATTCACAGACTACGTTTGTATAAATGTATGTGATACACAGTACATTATTGATGAGAGATAAACATAACTTACCATAAGATGACATAATTGGTATCTCACTTAAAAAAAACATAACTCATTAATTGTCCAACATATTTTCACATGCTATGCCTTGTTACTTGTTTCAATAAAATTTTCTTGGCTTAAAAAAAGCAAATTTTCACATGCTAAAAATGTAATGTTGCTTACACCTTTCTGAGGTGTATGTGCAGCTGGATCAGTATACAGCCTACCTTAAAGCAACGGCGGAGTAGAAATTGAGCCGTCATACCCTTAAGAATTATAGATGCTGCAATGATAGGATCAACAGAGGAAGGAACAGGCACAACCTTGTTCGCAGGAAGGATTTGCTCTTCAGCGTATGAGCCCATTGGATTACCAGCATAAGCTACAAGGTCTCCAACTTGCCGGCCAGTCAGTCCAGGGCCCACAGCTGTCACCACCCCAGCAGCCTCCATACCTGCACTACCCAATCACGTAAAACATTGGTCCCACCTTAGTAGGGCTCTAAGTAATTCGGTCCGGACCAGAAAAACCGACCAGACCGGACCGAATTGGACTGAACCCCTATATATTTTTTTTAAAATATTTTTAATAATTTAATATATTATTTTTATATAGAATTATATAAGTTAATGATGTAATTTTCATTTAATTATTATCATTGACAATATAAAATAATATAGGCTATCAATTAGTAATAAATCATAAATCATGTGATAATTTATGTCATTATATGTAAATAGTTAATACATCATACATTCATACATACATACATACTCTACTATGTACAATAAAATTATTTGATAGTCATTAACATTGGCTCGAGTGAACACTGGAGTTTGTGTCTCGCTTGAGCCCATTGTCGTGCGAGACTTGGGCAAACTCACGGGTCGAGCTTTGCTCGAGCCAACTGTCGAACGAACTCACTGTTTCTTGATTTTTCATCTCCAAAACCATTCTCCACCCCAACAATTAATAATTATGCATACCAAAGAGTAAAATCTAAATTATTTAGAAGTAACTATCAACATCATAAATATAATTACAGTAAAATATTTTTTTAATGAATTAGTTACATAATCCACATTAAAAATTCATTTAATTTTAATTTAGTAATTTAAATATTTTTTTAATTAATTTATTTGAAAAAAAAAAGATGAAAAAAGAATAAAATAATTATGTCAGACCAAATAGACCAACCGGACTGAGAGCTACCAGTCCGGGAAAAATGATGGACCGAACATCACTGGACCAATTTACACCCCTACACCTTAGACCCTAACCTCAAACTAACTAGGTAAATCCATTATGTGCCCATTCAAATAAGAGTCTCCAATATCGATCATAACTGTTGCGAATTCCATGAGCTTATAAACACTCCAATAGATTTCTAAGTAGGGGTGGGCAGCGGGGCTCCACCACTCGCAAGCAGTTGGGTGTTGGGGGACGGGGCCCGGGTTGGGCCCATGTCCGCCCAGGGTTTACCCCATCCGCCCGACCCAATTATATATATACACATATTTAAAAAAAATAAAAACGACATTGTTTTATCTTAGGTTTAAAAAAAAAAAAAAAACAAAGCCGTTTTGGGGAGAACTCCCCAAAATGTCGTCATTTTGCATTAAGTTTTGTTTAAACACCCCCGTCCCCGTCCCCCCCCCCCAATCTTTCCTCTCTCAGTCTCTTCTCCTTTGTTTCGTCATCCGCAGCTCGCCGTCCATCGCTTTCTCTACCTAAGTTTGGTTTTGGATTTTGGATTTTTTTTTTTTTTTTGGTTGGTTTTGTGCGGTGAGGGGTTTTGGGCCGGGCGGACGGTAGTGGGAGCCAATCCAAACGGGGGCACTCGCCCACTAAGGGCGAGTAGCACCCCTATTTCGAAGACCATATATGTAATGTAGCTTTAAAGAAAGTATCATGTGAATGATGTCTTATTGAAGCAAGTTACTTTCATCACAATAAAAGAATCCTTTGTTAGTGCTAAAGTTTTTGTGATCTTCATAACCATTAGTATCCAACTTCCTGACAAGTTAAATGGCGTCATGATCATGTAGGGAATGTCAACAACCCTTCACTTATGTAGCAAGAAGTTTGAATGGGAATGAAAGGGTCACACTTCGGTTTCTGAAGATTACCATCTTTGGAAAACTTTCTATGACTCTATTATCAGTAGCATTTGACAACTGCATACACTCTGCTGGAGCAGTATATTTACAACTAAGTATTATATAATTTCTGAAAGAAAAAAAAAAAAAACAGTATCTTGGTCATAACCCAATTCCCTTTTGGAAAGTCTTACAATTACCAATCATATATATGTAATTCATAAATGATAATCAACCTTGCTTGAAATAAAAGACTCTGTTCTACAGCAGAAACACAAGTGAAAGAAACCAAACCAGGAGTGAAGGGCAAATCAGGGGCTTTATAAACTCCTTTCCGGAAATAGACATCGATGAAATTAAGCCCAATGGCCTTGTTTTTCACTCGAATCTCCCCCTCCTTCGGCTCACCTATTTCCACATCCTCCCACTTGAGAACCTGTGTATCAGAACCAAAACAGATACATCAGAAAATATATTACTAAAACAGCTACTGTACAAAACCGAAAAGAAAGAACCCAAAAACGATGCGGGCTTCAATGTATTTTGGGTGAAAATAAGCCTGACCTCGGGACCACCGTGTTCATGAACCCTAATGGCTTTGACCATTTTGGATGGTGGTGTGGATGCCGCTGCTGCCTTCGTAGAAAGTGCTCTCACAGTCACTATTGGGATTCTTCTTCCCGAACGCGCGGATGGAATTGGGAAATTGCAAGTTTGTGAAATGAGGTTTGGATTTTGATGTGATTTATAGGAGTGTGGAAATGGGATTACCTGGCGCTGCTGAAATCTTTCGCTTGTTAATAATCCCATTTCCTTGCTACAACTTTTCTATCTAGTTTAGTTTACGGCGTATCTGTCTGGGCGGGGATGCTCTGGTTGGGCCATTTGTCCACAAACCATTCGAGCTCCACTTTTATGAATTCTATTCAGATTCAACTCGTATTTTTTTTTTTTTTTACAAGTAAAAAAATAAACTAGTTGATTAATCAACAAAAACAGAGGTTTATAATTTATTCATTCATCGGGTTAAACTTATATAAATTTGACTCCCGAACTTTGTATTTTTCATTTAAAGGTTTTTTTATTTTAAATTGAAAAAATCTGAAGAAATTCAAAATTATAAAGAGAGAATTCTGTTTATATATAAACTCAAAATCGGTTTGTGAGAAATTTTAGATGAAATTATAAGATGAAAAACATAACGATTTATTAGTAGATTGCCCATTAGCTTTTATAGATTCAAATAAATAGGGGTGTAAATTTAAACCGAAAAACTGATAAACCGGACCGGTTTTACCGGTTTTGAATCGGTCCGGTCCGGAACCGGTTTTTATAATTCATAAACCGGTTGGAACCGGTCCGGTTCCGGTTTTAAGATTTTTTAGACCGGACCGGACCGGACCGAACCGGTTGATAAAAAATTATATTTTATATATAAGTTTTATACAAAATTAAAATTATACAAAATATTTTATATATATTAATATATAAGTTTTATATATAATGTATAATTATATGTGAAATTTTTATATATAATTATATATCATATATGAAATAATTTCATATCATAATTTATAAAATATAACATAAAATGTTAATTTAAATATGAACATATGTAATTTGTTTGATCATATACTATTAATATAATTATATATAAGATAATGTTATTATAAAATAAAAGTTTAATCTTAAAAATGAAAATATAATTGATCATGTATTATATAGCTATACTACTTATAAAAAAAAATGTATTATATATCTATACTAATATATAATTTATCACTAATACTAATATATACTAATATATAGTTATACTAATATATAAGTTTATAACTTGTACTAATAATCTAATATAGACTATAGTTATAATTATATTAATAGTCTAATATAGATTAATAAAAGTATAATAGATTTTTTTAAAATAGTTTTTTTAAATATATTTTTAATGACAAAATGTCAAACTTACATTTAAAAAAAACCGAAAAATCGGACCGGAAACCGGTAAAACCGGAAGTACCGGTTTAGGAAGGTAACCGGGGCGTAATCGGTTTTAAAAAATACAAAACCGGTCATACCGGTTCGGTCTAAGATTTTGTCTAAAACCGGACCGGACTGGACCGATTACACCCCTACAAATAAAGTCCCTCTTCGGGCATGACAATCCGATAAATGGAGTTTAATAGACACCGATACAAAATTGCCACATCAACATTTTACATAAATGTAGTCTTCACCTGCATGTATAATAACATTTGAGGAGATAATATTTTTAACAACTTCTATCTGTCATGTTGACTAATTGAAAAATAATAATTTTTCAAAATCACATAATCTGAGAGTCATAATTTATTAATTCCATATCAAACGGATATTGAGAATCCATTATATGTGCTGGATGGTAGGGTGAGTAGCCTTGAGAAGGAGAGACCGTATTTCCTTGAGAATTGGAGGTCTATTGAGAATGAGAGGTCTGTTGAACTGGTGATAATACAGATTGTTGTAATGGAGATAATCTGATTGCTTGATTATGTGCCTCCGGATTCTGTGCGTCTTCTTCATCACTGTCTGAGACTTGTGACATTGCCTCAACTAATTTTTTCAAATCTTTTTTTGCTGGTAATGAATGTTAATTGTGCTTAAAATCTACTTCGTTGGAATAAGACTTCAGGGGCTTTGGTGATTTTAGAAAACATTTTTAATACATGATCATAATTGTATTTTTTCCACCATTTGACAGAGATCTGGCGGGCTAAAAACATAATGTTCTTGAGAGATGGATGATATTTGAGATCATATTCTCATTTCATAATCTAATTTAATTTTTTTTTAAGGACAAAAGAAGAAGTGGTGAACAATGGTTTAATGGGGGTGGACAATCATCTTGTGAAGAAAAAATTAGAAAACTCTCTTGGAGAGGGAGAGTGAGAGGAATGAGAAGAGATTTAGATCCATAATAGTCTTACCATAGTAAAAATCATTTTAGGAATGTCCTGATTTCTTATAATTTGTCAAAGTGAAGGAACAACGAATGATGCAAATTTTTATTTTGTTTTAAAAACATTTTTGTCCATACCTGCTGATAATCATAATAATCATAATATGGCAGATCATAAGGCTGAGAAAACATTCTTGTTAAATAGGAATTTTTTTCCTATTGTTCTAAAGTGAGAACCTGTTTAATGGTGATTTTATGAAAGGCAATAATTGGAGATGCAGGTGAAGAATGTTGAGTTTGAAAGGAATAAGGGATCTCAAGAGAATAATTGGATCGGTGTGTATTAATATGAATTCATAAAAATGTTGAATTTTCTTAATATTTTGTGAGATATAATGCCAATCTGGCAAAAGAAATGCATCAAATAATTTTTTGGGATTAAACATGTGTTGAATTTCAGACTTGATAGGAAATACTGGTTGTCAGTGAGATTTAATGATAATAGGAGATATAGATGGCTGAGATGGTAATGGAGGATTAATAATTTGAGAATGAGAAGAAGAAAGAGAAAAGGTTTTGGAGTATGTTGGTAATTTTGGAGAAGTTAATGGTGAAAATGGATTGTAAAATGGTTTAATATTTTGTGGTAATGTCCACAATACCGTATACGACTTTGGAGTTGCAGAAGGACAGGGTGAAGGATAGGGAGGAGATGGTGGCCGAGCATAAGAGGATTTGGACTTTACTTTTGACTTTAAGGATGTCATGATTTTTCCTGTAAGAATTATCAAGATAGAAAATCAGTAAGAGAATTAGATTATCCTTTAATATGTTCAATATCAAAATAAAAAATACTTAATATAACTTGTCATCTAACAAATATTTGTTTAGCAGTTATGTTTTTCACATATTTAATCAAAATTTCATTGGCCAATTTACAATCTATTATAAGTAAAAATTTTTGATTTAACAAATCATTTTAAAATTTAAAAATACATAATACAAAAGCTAAAATTTCTTTTTTAATAGTACTATAATTCTTTTGGGCAGGATTCCAACATCCTGAATGAAATCGAACAATCTATTCAAAATCATTTGATAATTTTTGTTTCATAATTCCTCTATAACAAATATTAGAGGCATCTGTTTCAACAATTTTAAAAGTATGAGATGATGGAAGCCCTAAACATGGTAATTTCTTAACGTGAGACTTAATCTGTTTTATGACATTTGTATGTTTTTCTGTCCATGGAGGTATATTCTTTTTTAATCTTTTAAATAATGATTTGCATAATGGCTTAAGAGATTGATAAAAATCTGCAACATAGTTGAGACTTCCCAAAAATCTTTGTAATTGTTGCTTATCTTTTATTTCATCCAAAAATTTATCAGCAAATTTTATTCCTCTACTAATTTGTGTAATAGTTTCTTGATAAATATCATGTCCGAGGAATCTAATTTTGTTTTGAAATAATTTTATTTTCGGTGATAAAACAATTAATCTATTTTGTTTAATAATTTGAACAAATGTATTTAAGTGTTTTCAATGTTGTTAAATAGACGAAGAAATATTAATACATCATCTATATAAACTATTGAAAAATGAATATAAGGGATAAATATTTAGTTCATAATATTTTGAAATTCACTAGGGGCATTTTTTAATCCAAATGACATAACATTTCATTCATAATATCCAAATGGGACTGTGAATGCCCTTTTATACCGATCTTTTTTAGCAATTTAGATTTGTCAAATACCACTTTTTATGTCGAATTTTGAAAATACTTAACTTCTTATTTCCACAATACAAGATCTACAACAGAATATTAATATATAACAAGATGTTTTCAAATTTTTAACTTATTGTTTTATTTCATTAATTTATTGTTGTAGATCTTGTATTGAAAATCTTTGTTTTTCAGTTTTAAATCTTTTTACTATCTCTGAAAAATTATAAGGTGCTGAAGAGGTTATTGAAGTGGTTTGATTATTAAAGGTATCCTTTAGTTTTTCTAAATAATATTTTCTTTATTGTGAATCTTTAATTTTGTCTATTAATTCTAATATAGTATCTTCTTGTTTTGAAAGTACATTAATGATTTTGCTACAAATATAATTATTTTTATCTAAACAATTGCATATCTGTACCTCATCTTCTTCAGATTCACTATCAGAAGATTGTTCTGAAAAGCTTGATTCTTTTAATTGATAGATTTCTTTTTCTTCTGAAAGCTTTCCTCTTCTTCACTTGAATGTATTATGAAAATATTTAATAATGATTCTTTTAATGTTTCATATATACCTAATTCATTAATCTGTTGTTTGACCTTACAATTTGATTTGTAATGTCCAACTTTTTCACATTTATAACAAACAATTTGTTTTTTTTCTTTTTATTAGTTTTTTTTTTTGATTTTTTTTTGGTTTATTATATATTTGTTTATCTTTTGTCTTTTATAAGGTTTTGTATATTTTCCTTTTTTGTTAGAATAATTATTATAAACTCTTTTTTTCTTTTTGTGTCTTCTTGGGGGAGCTACTAATGGAGTATATCCAAACTGTTCACAAAAGGTACCTAATTGATTTTTAGTAAATTTCTTTTCTTTATCCATTTGCTTTTTTAATGTTAAATCATTACACATAATCAAATCAGTCCTATTAATAGTAGTTATTATATCACTATATGTGAGATTTATAAAATCAATAGTACCATCTAACTTTACTAATGATTCTCGTACATTTTGGGCGAAGTAATATGAAAGTCCGGCTATGAATTTTTCCTTCCAGTATGGTTGTTGACATTCATTTCTGATCATAACTTTAGTTAGAAATACATATTTATACCAACGGAAATTAGATAATTGAGGACATCTTAAATTAATTAGCAAATCATTGGTTCTTTCTTTAAATTGAACAAAATCACCAACAAAGTGTTTAGTTAATGCATTTATTAAAGTATTTACAGTATCTTCTAATGGTAGACCATCTTCTGTCTTAATTATTTACATATTTTCATCATATTTATATGCAGATAATATTTTTATTCATTGATCATGTGAAAGATAATGATCCCATTAGCTTTTTAATTGACCAGTAAAACCTGTAACTATAATATGTGTTACTTGGTGATCAGTTTTTCTATTACTTTTATAAACGTTAGAACCATAATCATTTCTTGGAAATGATTTAATATTCTATATTTAGATAATCCATCTATATTTCATTTATATAGTACATCTGGTGCAAAAGCAGATCTTACTATATGTTCTCTTTCTTCGAATTGCATATCCGGTGGAATAGGTCTCAGATACCAATTACGAGTAATAGAGACATAATGTTTAGAATCTCTAATTGAAAAACTATTAACGTGATCTCCTCTAATCTTAGTTACTTGTAAATCTAAATTATTAAATTGGTTTTCAATATTATTAATTTCAGAATCAGATAATATAGGTGAATCTGTTTTACTTAATACATTACTATGGGGTTGGTTTGAGGTAGATGTGTATTGGAAATTCTTAATTTTTCTAATTTATTAGAGATTTGCTCTAATAAATCATTTTGTTTTTAGAAAAAATAGTTTTTAGATGAGATGAGATTTCATGGAAAATAAATAAAGGAGTTTTTTTTTGTTTCTTTAATAATATGATTAATATGAGATATTTAGGTTTCAATTCTTTCTAATTGTTTACTCATAGTCTTTCTAATTTATATTAAATTTTTTTTTTTTTACAATTTGATAGATTATATTAAACTATATTAATGTAAAATTAATTCTTGCGCATATGCGGACGAAACATTTTGTTATTTCAAAATGAATATTGTTCGTCCAGAGTCTTTTTTGACATCTTGAAATTAGACCACATATTCCGTCACGGCTTGTTCTCCCTCTCTTTTCTTTTTATAAGTTGTTTTTCCTCACTCCTTAAATCTGAAGTACGATCGATGCTTTTAACATGATTTAACATATATTAGTCAACTATGGAATACTTGTCGAGCTCTTAGAGAGAGAGGCTCCTCCCTCCTTTCCTCCTCCTCACTCCCTCCCTCCGGTTCTTCCTTGATTTTTTCTTGATTTTTTTTTAGGTCAAATAAGAGAGAAAAGTCAATCCGAGCTTCTTCAATGGCCATCTTCCTACATGTGCCCTATCGGGAGAATCCTCACCCGCCGATCTTACAGTCGACCGGATTGGGCACCAATCAGAGCAGCGCGTTGCACCCACGCGCCACCGCAAATCTTCTTTCCTTGATGCCACACAAGGCAGCTCAGGGTCCAGTGACTCCGACACCTTCAAGATCGACCAACTGGCTTCCTCCCACGGTGACGTGTGTCCATCACAAGGCACCACAATTTCCTTTCTCCAGTGTTTTTCGATTTTTTGATGTGTGTTTTCAGTGTCTGTATTTTAATTTTGTTTGTGTGAGAAAATAATTGAAATAGATTATTGAATTTTATGTCCATAGCAGGAGAACCCCGTCCTCTTTTGAAGGAAGGCGGTCTTGGTTTCTCCCTCCTCCGTTTAGGAGAATGGGGGTGGTGTTTACCTCTCCTCCTTTGGAGGATGGAGTTTGGATATGAGTTGGTTTTATCTCTGTTTTATACAGAGAATGATACTCTCTTTTTAAGAGTTTCTAGAAGTTAAGACAATACACATCGTAAAGATATTTGTGTACAGGGAAGTTTACACAGATGTTAGTTTGGCTTGTAACTTAAGTCACAGATATAACTTCCTTCATAGAATAAAATAATGTCTATTTCCTATAAAAAAAAACATATATTAGTCAGTTACTCTTTCTTACGCACCAAAAATGTTTACATCAAGTGAATGTATACAAATCTGAAATCTTCAACAAAAAGTTTTCACTTTTTAATATATTAATCTCAAGAAAAATTTGGCTCTACATTTATTTCACGCGGCTAAATCAACTATAAATGATTTTGTTTGTTGTATCTAAACATTTATTTTTTTATCAGCAATTTAATAAGTGGCCAATCAGTGAAATATTTAATTAAATGAGATAAAGTGTAAAATTATAATTCAAACTTAAGACTTCTAACTCTGGTATCATATGAAATTATCATTTATCTCAAAAATTTAAATTTATAGAAAAATATAGATTTTATTATTTATTTTATATTTTAAGAGTAAAGATAAAAATAAGTTAAAGAAAGGCAAACAAATAAAATAGCTAGGTTCTGCAATACTTAATAATGTTCGAAAAATCGATCAAGACAACATGATAATTAACACTTAAATCATGTGTTAATCTCGATCTAGCCTAAAATAAAAGCTTTGAGTGGATAATTGCTATTTAGATCCAAGTAGCTATCCAAGAACCGTGATATTTTGTTTTGACTTCCTTGCACTGATAACAGTCAAACAAGACTGCTCTCTTTATATGATCTCAGCCTACAACTTTGATCACTCCCACTATCGTACGTCTGTATGCACAGTGAACGAGCTTTGGAAGAAGATATGGCAGTTGGGTCAGTCATAACAAGCGAAGGCGGGCAATATAATGGCCAGATGACCCCCTTTGTCGTCCTTTCTTGCATGATCGCTGCCATGGGGGGCCTTATCTTTGGCTACGATATTGGAGTTTCAGGTACCTTCTTACTAAATTTCCCACTTAAATATCCATGCTATTATTCTCCTATTTATAACAAATTGCATATGGTTGAAGATTATAATTTGTACGCTGTGTATATCTTCTAGTGAACTATATATGGTATATGTCCAAGTTTTGGCCAGGTTTATCTGGACGGATATCCGTCAGCTTTTCAAAATTCAGATACGGATTCGGGTATTATCAAGTACCTAGATCCGAATCCAGGTCTACAGCCTTAGTATCATGAGGATCTTCTAGTGATGATCTCAAATACTTCAAATATGCCCGCACTAATTATTAATTGCTTTGAGCACCATCAAACTTTTGCCAAATAAACCGCGCACCTATATATGAAGGTGGAGTGACATCTATGGAGCCTTTTCTCGAGAAGTTCTTCAGAGAGGTGTATACTAAGATGAGAGAAGACACCAGAATTAGCAACTACTGCAAATTTGATAGTCAGCTGCTGACCTCCTTCACATCCTCACTCTATATCGCTGGTCTCGTTGCTTCCTTGTTTGCCTCATCAGTCACAAGAACATATGGGCGCAAGCCATCGATTCTGTTAGGAGGCGCTGCATTCCTTGCTGGTTCAGCCCTTGGTGGTGCAGCTTTTAATGTGTATATGCTTATTTTCGGTCGCATAATGCTTGGAATCGGGGTTGGTTTTGCCAATCAGGTATAGTAAGTTACTTGTCTCTTCGTTTGTGTAACTTCTTGAGTACATCTGTATGAAAAAAAAAAATTCCTTTATTTGGATTGTAGTCGAAATTATCTTCGAGAAAATATATGTAATTATATTTTTAATTTCTGCAGTCAGTCCCTTTGTATCTCTCAGAAATGGCACCACCAAACTGCAGAGGAGCAATGAACATTGGGTTCCAACTCTGCGTTGGCATAGGTGTCCTATCATCCAACCTCATCAACTTTGGTACTGAGAAGATTAAAGGCGGTTGGGGTTGGCGAATCTCTCTAGCCATGGCCGCAGTCCCAGCCTCAATCCTCACACTAGGTGCACTATTTCTTCCCGAGACACCCAACAGCCTAATCCAGAACAGCAACAACCACGAAAAGGCCAAGCTAATGCTGCAACGTGTCAGAGGCACCAATGATGTCGATGCAGAACTCGACGACCTCATGAGAGCAAGTGCCATATCAAAGTCCATTAACCACCCATTCAAGAAAATCATACAGAGAAAGTATAGGCCCCAACTTGTGATGGCAATTGCGATTCCATTTTTCCAACAAGTAACCGGCATAAACGTTATCTCCTTCTATGCTCCCGTACTATTTCGAACAATTGGACTAGGAGAAAGTGCGTCACTTCTGTCCTCGGTTATCATTACTGGGGTTGTGGGCACTGCCTCAACCTTCATATCTATGCTCATAGTGGACAAACTTGGCCGAAGAGCTTTGTTCATGATTGGGGGTGTTCAGATGTTCCTCTCACAAATCATGGTTGGTGGCCTCATTGCAGCTCAGCTAGGAGATTATGGAGGGATGAGCAAAGGGTATGCAAGTTTGGTTATAGTTTTCATATGTATTTATGTGGCCGGGTTTGCTTGGTCTTGGGGCCCGCTAGGATGGTTGGTTCCAAGCGAGATTTTCCCCTTGGAGATTCGGTCTGTCGGGCAAAGTATTACAGTGGCAGTCAACTTTCTCTTCACTTTTCTGGTTGCTCAAGCTTTTCTTACTATGCTTTGCCACTTCAAATCTGGCATTTTTTTCTTCTTTGGGGGATGGGTGGTAGTGATGTCAGTATTTGTGTATTTGTTGTTGCCGGAGACTAAGTATATGCCCATTGAGCATATGGATAGAGTGTGGAGGGAGCATTGGTTTTGGAAGAGAATTGTTGGGGAAGGGAATGAAGATAGAAAGAGGGAGATCATACAGTGACATGTTTGCTGGCCTCTTTGCACTTGCAATAAACATCATTCAATATTTCATCAGGAAAGTTATTTGTGGTCTGAGAACATAGTAATCCTATTTTTGCTAGTTTACAAGTTTTACTACAGTTTGATGCTAATTTGACTAATTGTTTGTTAAATCAGTATTGGATGAGTATCACACATCTCTTAAGAATTTGACAGGAAAATGCAATTAAGCCCAAGTCCGGACTTTTATGTCTGTGTTTTTAATTGGGTAAAATGAGTAGTTCAAGCTTTAAACAATTCCTACCTCCAAATGTATTGGGCAGCCCATCGAACTCTGGGTACGTACTCATGGTTAAAAGGAAATGTTAGCATCCACGATGGGTCGAAAACATAGCCCTATTGCGGATCGAATACTAGAACAACGACTGAACTAGTGTTTTGTGGGCATGAAAGTTGCAAGGTCCGAGGCGTAAACCACAAACAGAAAGCTGGAGGCTCCATTTTTTTTTTCCATCTATTTTTCCAACCAAAACGAGATAAACACGATGGTATTAACCTGACGCCCTACGGACTACAGAGATGAGATAAGATGAATTAAGATTAAAGTTGAAAAGTTAAATAAAATATTGTTAGTATATATTTTTTAATATTATATTTATTTTAAGATTTAAAAAACTTGAATTGTTTATTTTATTTTGTATGGGGATTTAGGAAAGTTGTAATGATGTGATGGAAATTTTTCAAAATTTTCAAAGTTTTGAGTTTTAAGGATATGTTTGGAAGGTGAGATGAGAATTTTGTGTTTTATTTTAAAGTTTAAAATATTATTTTTTAGTTTTAAGATTTGAAAAAGTTAAATTAGAATTTGAAAAAGTTTTATTGGGATTTGAAAAAGTTGAATTGTTTATTATATTTTATATAGGAATTTGAAAAGGTTGTAATGATGAGATGAGATGAGATAAAAATTTTGAAGAAGATAAAACATCCAAGCATAACCTAAGTCTTGAAAACAAACCAGCCCTTAGGGATGGTCGAAGAATAAAATGAGATGAAAATTTTATAAATAAGATAATTTATGAATAGTAGTGAGATAGTTTAAATTAAGTATTTATTGGACTTTGATGAAGGAGAAAGAAAAAGTTAAATATAAAATATTATAAAATTAAAATATTATTAAAATATAAAATTTTAATATTATTTTTGTTTTAAAATTTGAAAAAAGTTTCAATTATTTTTTGTTTAAAAGTTTGAAAGTTAAAAAAATTGTAATGATTAGTTTGAAATTGTTTGTATTTAAAAGATATTTGAGAATGAAATGAAACAAGAGTAAGATGAAATGAAAATTGTTTCCAAACATCCTCTCAGTGATAAGAGAATTTATAGTGATCCAGTTCACATGTTTATCTTTTTTTTAACCTAACTTCCACTTAGAGTTAATAGATTATGACATTAAATAGTAAACACATTTCATCTTAAAATTTTATTTTCAAACATCATTCGAATCTAATTTTTTTTTTTTTAAAATGAAACAATAAGAGAATTTATTGTGGAAAATGGATAGTGTGAATAGACGCTTAAAAAGTGAAGGACAAAAGACTCCGCACTTGGAAACGAACCCGCCAGACATGGTTGGTAGCGAAGGAGCGTCACAGTTGGAGTAAGTCCAACCATGGTTTCACTTGGTAGAAGGTATAAAATATATACCTATTCAGAACATATTTCTAAGAGACAAAACGTTGTAACTTTTAGTTCTCACCTTTGACCATCCATAAATAAACTTATTGGCTAAAAAATTTAATTGATCAATCAAGAAATCATTTTCGGAATTCTCTATTCCAAAAGTTTTTCATTTCATTAAAAAATTCTCATTAAGATTTGTTTAACCGCAAAGAACAAATTTCTAATTTCTTAATTGAATAACAAAATTTAAGGATATTTAGAGTTTAATTTTATTTGTGCATAATATAGTTAGACAAAAAAATTTGTTCTGAATTTCATTATATCTTGTAGGCAAATTCATCATGTACATACTGATACTGTTATTGGTGGAGGGCGAATATGGTCTTAAAGAAAACAACATTATAACACATCTTGAATCAAACTATTTTTTCTCACTATTTTATTGTTTTGTAGCCCCTTTGCACCAACACACTTCTCAATTTCGAATTTTAACTTTTTCATGTAATCATTATTTAATTATTATAAAATTTTCAAACTCCAAACAAAATATAAAATATAATTTAATATTTTCAAATCTTAAAATAAAATTAAAATTAAAAAATTAGATTCTAACAATATTTTAACTTTATAATATTTTTATTCAAAATTTGCTTTCTCCTTTCCCTAAATCTCATAAAACATTTGAAGTTAAACTATTTTATTACTATTTATAAATTTTTCATCTCTTCTTTTTCTTCAAGCATCCCATTAATCAATTATAAGACTTTGGTAGTCATTATACCTAGTGAAGAGAAAACAAAAGGGTGTGAAAGCTTAAAATCGTTGTCACAATTAGCGCATGAAACCTCACTCAACCCCTCAAATAATCACAATAGAGCCTAGGAGACAGTGCCCCGAAACTTTTATTGACCAGAACATGAGTGATAATATATGAGAGAGATAGAGAGAGAAAGAAAGCATATATATATATATATATATATATATATATATATATATGTTAATGTCGTGTTTCACGAGCTTTTGGGTCAGGTTCCAGCAACTCGGGTTTTCAGGCTTTCACCTGCACACTTAAGCAAATATGGAGAATCACGAGGCCTTGGTGGTGGTCGGGGAGTTTCCGATGCTAAAGTCAATATATCTCCTTAGTAGTTTATACATAACCTTAGAAGAATCAGAGAGAAGTTCTTCGTACTTGGGGATCAACTTTTATACTAGGTTTTGGGTGAGGATAGCATATCCCTGACTCTGGGGTACTTATATTCTTTTTACTGTTCGTTCTTCAGAATCCTATAATGTGGCGTAGCTTCTAGTGCGGCGTCATTAATGAGGAGTGGAGTCCGGGCAATAGTGTCATTAATACGGCGTGGCTCCCTGTTAAGCCCCGCTATGCCTGTTGTCAAGAGATCAGGGATTCCCCGTATTTTCCACCCACTTGCTTGTGCAAGTTCTCGAGGGTAGGGTGTCATCGGGGTGGTGTCAGGACGACAAGTCCCATCTACCCCTATCGTCCATTTCCCCAAGCGTGGGTTGCTTCGTGGGTGGGGTTTGCTTATTGGCTGAGTACTTTGCAGAAGTCCACTGAATCCTTTTAGATTAGAGTCTTCGGCCCCGGCCGGACTCTCTGACTAACTTCCTAATGGCCTCTCGTGAGCTTGCCCTATGGGCTGATAGGGAGAAAAAACCCCTTACAGTAACCCTGCCAATTCTTATTAGACTAATCCAATAGAAATTCCTTTTTGCCTTGGTCTTCATGCTATATACTTTCCCGCTATTTCTGTTGTGGAGGTCTTCTTCCCTAGAGACAGGCGGCCATTACCCCCATGGTTTTTCTACTGGTGGGGTCCCCGGCTCAAGATTATGCTTGTACGGCTTTTTCGTTATTTTAGTGATGCCGAGCAACAATTCTCCTCTTGATTTTATTGGCACGTTCTCGGACAGTTGGTTTTCACACTTGGTGGCATCATTCCAGTTCTCTCATCATTGATGGCGTCGGGTGGTTTCTTCTCTCCTTATCGCATCACAAAATACGTGTTGTGGGACGCATCCAAGTCTCACCAGCTCTACGCACATGCATTTCCACGACTTCGGGATGTTAATCGCCGCTGCTGCTTATTTAAATTTCCCCTCCCTTCTTTTATGTTTTTACCCTTCCCACTGTAACAATTAGACTTCAGATTAGTCTCAAGATGCTTTTTCATTTCCCACGTCTCATCGTGCCGCATGTTTCTCAAGATCCGAACCTTTTCATTTTCCTCGTTCCGTTGTATGGGTACGGAAGGGGAACCGTCACTTCCTTTTCATATAAACACGGCTCTGCCCCTCTTTTCCCCATGATGACTCCTATTTCCTTTCTATTGCCTTTCTCTACTTCAGTTTTCATGGCTCCTAAGAAGGCTATTCAACCTAAGATTCCAAGGGAGTTGGACCAACCCGAGGTTCGTACTACGGAGCAATTCTTCATTGGATATAACTGGCTCAAATGTCACCCCCGAGTTTTTATGATCGCTGGCTTCCCCCTTTCATGTCCCTGAGAATGTGATTTTTGAGGTTCCTAGGCCCAATGAGGGGGCTGTTGATGATAAGAGTTATGCTTCGGAGGTTGCCCTCTCTCCCAACATGTTTTCTTGCGGGCTAAGGTTACATTTCCCTCACCCTGTTCGCGACATGCTAGATTGCCTCGCATTGACCCCCTCTTAACTCCATCCAAATGCGTGGAGAATCTTGATGTGTTGTTGTATCCTCTGGCGGGGAGATTTTTCGGAGCACACTAACCTTATTGGCCGTGAGTTGCTCCTGACTCATAATCTTATAAAGCATGAGGGGAACATTTGCAATTTTAAGGCAACACACGCCCTCATTTCTCTAGAGCCTCGCTATCGCAAGGACCCCAAAGTTTTTGTTCATGTCCGACCGCAGGTGGGAATTTCCTGTTGAACAGGTGAATCCCCGCGAGTTCCCCATTCGGGCCATATGGGGGGTGGTCCTTGACGACAAAGCGGTACGGCCAAAGGCCTCTCCTGAGGAGTTGCGTCATACAGCTGTGGTCTGAGAATGGGTATAGAAGCACCCAGTTGATTCCCTTTCGGAGGCTCTCCTTGGGGAGAAAAATATAAGGGCCTTCTTGCCTCCTCTTGGTCACACCATTTTCGACGACCACACCATTCACGTGTAGCCAGAGTCACCTTGGCTCATAAGCGTTCGACAAGCCCTCCCCTCGCAAGCAAGGGGAAAATAGTCCACGCGTAGGTTGTCAAGGCTGACAGTAGCCCAGTTTCCCTTCCTCGATTTCCTTTGAGGTAGTCCTCGACATTGGTTGAGGTGCGACGTCCTCCACCCTTTGTGCCTCCCCCACAACCGACGCCACCTATCCGTCCTTCGAATCCACCAAGTAGCTAGGGAGGAGCAAGCCCTACTATCCCCCGGAGGCACGAGTCATCCCTCCTTCCGCGACCGGTTTGACCACCGAACCTGTCACAGTCATAGTCCCCGTTGCCACACTGACGGGGCCCTCGCAGGTTGTCTTGTGGGGCAAACATACTTTCAACGCACTTTTATGGGGCATTTTTGGAACCAACTCCTCGTCAATCAACCCTGGTGGAGTCTCCTCCCAAGGTAAACATGGAGATGATCCCCTCCTCTCCATCCATAGTGCAATCCATCATCGAGGGTCAAATCTTTGAGGGTGCTGTCGAGGACTACGCAAGACGTGGAATTGATGGCTTCCCCTGAGCCACTTCCCTCCCAGTCATCACCAAAATGCCCTGCTCTTGCTCTTGCCACCATTGATGCCCTGGTGGGTGTCCTCGGCTAAGGAGCCTAGCAATGAGACTCGTGGTGGGGAAAGGGCTAAACAAGAGGTTGCCCTGGCGCTTGATCTTGCTACTGAGAAGACGACAACCGTTCTTCCTCTCGTGCCCATCGTTGAGTTACCCACTGTTGAGGTTAAGGCAGTGGTGGAGGTGAGGAGTGAGAGGGATATATCGCAGGGTTCTAGCGAGGGACAGGAGCCCCAAGACCTTAGCAAAAAACTCCATTAAGCTGTTATGGAACACCTCGCCTCTCAATCATCCATCCGCCCCGCAAAGGGAGCCGCAAATGTCATCGATGTTGGGGAGGGGGCAGCCTCCTTCGAAAGGGTGGGGAGCCTGAGCAGAATCCCTCGACTGGGTGATCAAGTCCTTAATGGGCTTTTTCTGAGGTCTCTTGCATTGGCTTTCTCTTTGTCTGTTGTTTCATCATTTAGGAGTTCTGCGTTAACTATTTTCATTTTTGCTTTTTTTGGCGACAGGGTGCATCTCGGCTGGTGGCCTTCATTGTGGATGTCTAAGAAGCTGTCGAAGGAGAAAACCAGGCCCTCTGCTTGTTGGTGCGCCAAGCCTTGCAATGTGCTCGGGGGGAGAGGGAGGAGAATGAGTTGCTAGACCCTAATTCTCCCAAGCAGAATCCTGATGCTCCTGCACCTTAGTTTTTCTTCATGTTGCTCTGTTTGTAAAGTATGCTCATTATTTCCATTCCTTGTAAAGAAATCCGTTTAAGTATCTCTAGACGCCCTTGTGGTTATTTGCTCGTACTTTGTATTCGTTTAACTTATCAATAAGATTGTCTCTCTTTTCTTTGCCATTCATTTTGTTGTCTTCTTCTTCTTCTTTTAATATATTAGCCTGACAGGCCTGATGTGAAAGAATATGTGAGGGGGCCTTGGTGGTAGCTGGAGAGTCTCCGATGCTAAACTCAGTATATATTTTTAGTAGTTTATGCGTAAACTTAGAGGAATCAGAGAGAGGTTCTTCGTACCTGGGGATTGACTTTTATATTAGGTTTCGGGTGAGGACAGTCTGTCCCTGACGTTGAGGGACTTATGCCATTTTCACTGTTATTTTGTCAAAATACTTTAATGCAACGTGGCTTCTAGGGCAACGTCATTAATGTTGTGTGGAGTCCGGGCAATAGTGCCATTAATATAGTGTGGCTCCTTAACTCTCTTCTCCCTGCAAACGCTCATTGTTAAGCCCTTCCATGCCTGTTGTTAGGATATCAAGGGTTATCCATATTTTCCGCCTACTTGCATGCGCAAGTTCTCGAGAGCAGGGTGTCATTGGGATGGTGTCAGGGCGGCAAGTTCCACCTGCCCCTACCATCCGCTTTTTCCAAGCATGGGTTGCTTCGTGGGTGTGGTTCGCTTATGGGCTAAGTTCTTTGCAGAAACACACCTGATTCTTTTTAGAAGAGGGTCGTTGGCCCTGACCGGACTCTCTGACTGACTTCCTAATAACCTCTCGTGAACTTGTACCGTGAGCCGATAGGGGAAAAAAGCCCCCTTATAATATTTAAACATATATATCCCTGGTATAAAAAATATTAAAATCATAGTTTATATAATGCCATGCCATGAAAACTGAAAGAGGATATCCCAGTATGAGTCAGCCCATATGGTCTGGCTGGCATTTGTGACATTTTGTGACTTTTATTACTTTAATTTTTCTGTTGCTTTTCTGAGCAAATGGCATTCTGGGATTATTCTCTAACGAAACGAATGCCATTGAAATCTGTCCATAAATTAAAGAGAAAAAGGAAAAAGAGAAAGCCATTGAATCCTGTTACGTGAAGGCCTTTGCTTATTAATTAAATATGTACATCAAATTTATACATTCATATATTTTTAATAATTAAGAAAGTGACTATTAATAAATTTATATTTTTTTAATTGATTAAAGATGTTTAAAAATTAATTAAAGAAAAAAAAATTGTATTAGTGTGCACATTTGGTGAATACATTTGATAGTGATCCTAATATTTTTCGATTAAGAAATTTTTTTTAATAATATTATAAATTTTTTTAAATGTCTAAAAAAAAAAAAATAGAAGACATTTGATCTTATCGAAACCCATCCTGAGTGTGTAGCACGACTCTTGCTTTAATTATGAGGATGCCGATCCGAACATTATGGATAAGATTAAGCATATTTATCAGGACAGCTCCAAAAACCAACGACTCATTCGGCCAATTAAGTGTACGGCCAGTTTAATTAATTTGTTGACAAATGACAACACATTCGGGAGTTGAGCTTCATGATCTCCTAAATAAGAAGAGGACAAGCCATATTTGCTTCAGTATATGCTTTGTATCTCAGATTCTCATATATGCTTCATTTCGCATTAATTTTCAGACCTCTTGATTAACACATGCAATCATCTTATAATTAATTACCCATGCGGTCATAGTAATCAGTCAAAAGTAATGAACTCGAGTTTTTACCACTATCTATCCTAATAGTGGGTAGGGCATCCCTGCATTTGCCCCAGCTTCGAGAGCATGTCTAGCCCCTTTTAAATTTAGAAAAATTATACTCAGTATTTTTATACCACATACCATGCACACATAATTTTTTATTTTTTTATTTTTTTTCTTATCAAATGTGTAATATATAGATGATAAGTAGAAGAACTTAATTAATTTAAAGAAAAATAAAAATAAAAATAAAATAAATGTGATGTGTGATGTATAGGATGATAAATAACAAAACTCTTAGATTTAATAGGTGCTTTAATAAGGGGTTGATATGATCAAGTACAAGTAGACCTTTTACTCTTAGAAAAAACAAAACAAAATGCTGCGAAAAGAAATCTAACCTCTACATATATATATATATATATATACTCTATTATAATAAGTGTCTATCAAACTGTAAACAATGATTTTCAATCCCATTACTCATGACTACTCTTGAAATATCTACCAATCTTGAAACCCAACTCATCCCCACTGCAATAAAAAAAATTAAAAAAAAAAACCAAATTTCTTACCTACAAAAAAATAAAAACAAATAGATCATAATTAGAATAATATTTTAATTTATTATTTAGAAGAATTCTGAATTTTTGTAAAATAATACAAATTTTGTAATGCAATGTTTATAATGAAATTAGTATTCATGATGTAAATAAAAGTCAATTTGAATATAAAAGTCATTTTACTTATAGATAATGTAGTAATTGTGTGAAAAATTTTAATATAGACTTTTTTACTCACATCAATAAAGCAATGGGAAATAAGGAAACATTTGCCATATATAAAAAATATTGCAGCACAAGCTTCACAAAAAGAATAGATGATTCAATTTTATGTTGACCCTAACCGACTCAACCAACAGCAGCACAAGAATTTACATATCGTCTCTATTGATCATGTACAAGATGATACAAAATGATGAATCATAGTACAAACATCAAACGACACATATTTTGAACTACCGTTTTTGTTGGACTCTTATTAAACTTATCGCAGGAAACTTTGATAAAATTATGGATGTTATAAACATGTATTGGATTGAATGATATTTTGAACTAATGTTTTTATTTTCTCCATTATGCTTTAAATTATTAAGTAAAATCAATCATTTTTATAAAATATATATTATTTTTTACAAATAACCATTTCATAAAACTAGACAAATGTGCTTTACACATTACTCTCACCTAGTTTATATATATATGTGTGTGTATATATATATATATATATGAAAAATTCTACTCATTATCCTCACACCACATATAATTTTTCAATTTTAATTTTTCTCTCTCACTAAATGTGTAGTGTATGGATGATGTGTAGAAGAATTCAATTAATTTAAGAAAAATAAAATTTAAAATTATAAAAAAAATAAAAATTATGTGGTGTATAAGAATAATGAGTAAGAAAACTTATATATATATAGCCTATTCCTTATGTTGGTCCAAAGAAAAGAGTCTAACAAAGTGAGATGACATTAATGGTTAAAAGAATCAATATTAAATATTTACTGTGCCCACGTACGTTAATTTTTATTTTTTTTTATTCAGCGATCAACCTTTAAGATACCTTTCACTACAACAAAAATGACATTTTGGGACGATTTTATTTTGAGACGAAATGAAAATCATCTCAAAAAGTGAGATTTAGGGACAAATTTAATTTTTCATCCCAAAAAAATGTTTTCTGTTCGAACGTTATATTTAGAGACGAAATATGGCGTCCCTAAAAATGGAAACGTTTAAACAGTGAAGATTCATCATTCGAACGTCTAATTGTATCATTCGAACGTAAATTTTAGCGCGATAAGTTAAATTATTATACCGGAAAATTGATATACCGTTCGAACGTAACTTTTGACCGTTCGAATGGTGAGCATATGTTTTTTTTTTTAAAGATAATTATATTTATATTAACTAGTAATTATAATAAATTTATTGATTAAATAATATAAATAATATAAATCAATAATTAGTTCAGGAAATATAAAATAAGACTATTTCATAAATAAATAGTGAATTTACAAAATACTAAATATTGTCCATTCTAAAAACAAAAGAAAAAATAAATAAAAGATAGAAAATACTAAGACCCCAACTCTTTGCACAGTTCCTCGACTGCAGCTAAACGTTCCTCTATCTGTGTCAGTCGAGTACTAATGGTGACCTGAGTCACAGACATGGCATCAACCTTCGTACGTAACTCAGAGATACTACCAATAATCTCAGTACAAAAATCAGACATAGCAGAATGGACCTCGCAATTATACAAATGATTGACCAGTTTGTGTTCACATTATACAGTATCTCGCAATTATGCCACCAAAGAGGAAGGAAGTTCGCATCCCATCTCCACCTGTTTCTAGCTCTCCGTCTGACTTGCCATTAAATATTGACTCTACGAAACAAGGTAAATAGCTACTACTTATTCTTTCAATTAAAATATATGCTAATTGATACGGGGTAAATAACTAATATTATTTTATAGAAATAACAGTACAATCTTGTCATAGACGAGGCACTACTAGAGGTGTGACGTTGGAGAAATATCGTAAATTAGGTAAGATTAAGGTTAACATTCTTGATGAACATACCGGAGGTGAGGAACAACAAGCAGCTTGGCTTGCATCGCATGTGGGTGCTCTTACACGAACTTATGCACCTTTAGCTACGAGTTCATGGCATAAAATCCCCCAAGAAGCGAAAGAGTTTATAAAAAAACGTTGTTTGGTACGTAATATTTAAATAATAAATTTATATTGATATTATTTAATATTCTAAATGATAATGTCTTTGTATATATACTCTTTTAAGGATGACTTTGAACTAAATTATGGTCGGGGAGAGGAGCTTAGGACTGTTGAAAAGTTGATGTGTAATGCATTCCGCAAGTATAAGACGATGTGTCATGAGTATTACAAAAAGTACGAGAACAAAAAATAAGCACATGAGCATCCTTTTCAGGATGTCCGACCTGAAAAATGGAAAAATTTTTGTGACATGTTTGATAATCCATCATATAAGGTAAACTAAATTAATTATTTATGTGTCATATTTATAATTTTCACTTACTAACTTTTACAATTTCTATGCAGGAGCGAAGTTCTATAAACAAAACCAATAGATCAAAGTTGAAAATTCATCATCACGCAGGCTCAAGATCTTTCCATCGCTTCTCTAAGAAATTGGTAATGTACTTTTTTTATTTATTTATTCTATATAGTTTGTTTTTAATATTAACTTTATATCTTAACAATGTCTCTTGTAGGAAGCGTCAGACACCAATTATGATCTAACAAAATTATATGCTGCATCACATACTAATAGTAATAGAGAGTGGACTCATCCCGATGCTCGTGAAAATTATGTAAGTATTATAATTTCTTTTAATTAAACATATTTAAATTATTATGTCAATATTAAACGTATATGTTGTGTGTAGGATAAAATACTTGCCCTACATGCTGAAACTGCTTCAGATCATAATTCATCAACAAGTGATGTTGAAATTTTTACACAAGTTCTAGGGCAACGTTCAGGATATTTGAGGGGTTTGGGTCACTATATAAAGCCTTCAAGCTCTTCATCAATGTCAAGCACTACTGCTATTGCGTTAGAAAATGCAAATTCTACGATTCAAGAATTGCTTACAAAACAGCATGAATTAGAGGCTCAATTGACAAAACAAGCAGAGATGGAGATGCGCATGAAACAACAAGAAAATGAACAAAGAGAGATGAAGCTTCAAATGCAGATACTTATGCAACAATCCAGGCCTCCAAGCAATTAATTTTCATTAAAAATGGTTTTGCATATTGAACAATTATATATCATGTACTGAGAATTTTATTAGTATTATTAATATTTTATTGAACAATTTGTAATGTATTTTTAAAATATAAATATCTATTTCGTTTTAAATTAGTATTGATTGTCCATGAAAATAATAACAGTTTGAACACTCATCATCCGTTCGAACGTATACAAATCGGACATAACCGTTAGAATATCATACATTATCGTTCGAACTGAAAAAGTTGTGCGCCGTTCGAACAGGAAATTCACTATTTGCGTTCGATCATCAATTTCTCCGTTCAAACATTTCTTCATGAATTACCCGTTCGAACGTTATTTACTCTGACCCGTTCAAACAGTCTCATATGTTCGAACGGTATTTTATACGTTCGAACGGTTTTCCAAGATGAATTTAATTCGTCCCAGAAAAAAACATTCGTTCGAACGGTCAAACTTAATTTCGTCCCAAAAGATATTTTTTGGGACGAATTTGTGATTTTCGTCCTAAAATATCTTTTGAGACAGTTTTATAGGGACGACCTTGCGATACTTTTTTTTTGTTCTAAAAAATATTTTAGAACGAAATACCAATATTTTGGGATGAAATTTTTCGTTTCAAAAAACATAATTTGTTGTAGTGTTTGCATGGAGACACATGTTTTCCGCCATCTAAAACGCTTATATGAAAGGCTAAGGTCTAGATCAGCCACTTGAGGAGTAGAGAGTATCATATAAATATATATATTTATATATTCATATATCTATATCATTCGAAAAGAGAGTATGTTGCTCCAAGGTTAAAGACCTGTCTAGTGCCCAAATCCTAATCTCACCACATCAGATGCAGCTATTTTAGATGTTTTATAAGTTTTAAAGGCGCAGCTAAGAATCATCGTGCATAGTTTGAATACTAGTTTTATGTTCTGACCGTGGTCTTCCTTTCTTTCGCTTTCCTGAGCTGTCTCTGTATACTTTTTACTTAGGCCCCAAGGAAGTCCTTCTCGAGTACTGATAATTGATCTCTTTTCTCTCTCTCTCTCTCTCTCCGCCCTTGCTTATATGATTGTTGCTAAGTAGTAAAGGATGTCAAACAAATGTTTTGAATGCCGCATATATGCTAGCTTTAGCGTTACTCACAAATTCTTTTGACAAGCTAGCTGGAGATCAAGTATGGGTGGGTTGGATGATTACAAGCCTGCAATGGCTATGGTTGGGTTACAATTTATTTACGCTGGGCTTGCTCTCTTTACCAGAGTTGCTCTGGTACGAGGAATGAGCCCCAGGGTGTACGTGGTCTACAGGCAAGCCATAGCAACTTTGGTCATGGCTCCTATAGCCTGCTTCGCTAGAAGGTACGTACGGTATAATCACATAAATACACTATCTAGTAACTACTACTCTCTCTCTCTCTCTCTCTCTCTCTCTCTCTCTCTCCAGCTCTCCCTTTCTTTTTGTACGTGTTCTCATACGCTTGCTTCTGCTAGCAGGAGGAATCCTGGTCAGATCTCATTGGGATTAAAGAGCTTTTCCTTGATATTTGTGGCCTCTCTTGTTGGGTATTGTGTACATTCTCTACGAATTCGTATTCTTCTTCATGGACTTAAATTACATGAGGATAAGGTGGCGACATTAATTATATATATTTGAGATGCTGTGTAATGTTTTTCATTTGTAGAGTGACTGCGAATCAGAACTTCTATTTTGAAGGACTATACTTGGCTTCTTCAACAGCAGCAAGTGCCACAATTAATCTGATCCCTGCAATCACCTTTGTAATGGCAACCACTGTAGGGTAAATTAATGCACAATACCAACTGATCTGCTCCGTACCATTCATTTTGACGGCGCACGTACAGGCGTACTGAAATATATATTTCTTTTATGTTTTTGTGGTATAATTCATGAAGAATACTGTTTGGTCATCTGAAATTTACATGAGTTCAAATAGTCTTGATCTTGACTTGGCACCACCATATAATTTATTAAAAAAATTAAAAATACAAATACAAAAAGGGTAGATCTGGAAATCTGAAGTTTTTATCTGACGGTAAATTTTAAATGTCCGAATAGCAATATTACTCATAAATAAATAATTGATGGCACGGAAATAATATATAGATATATCAAATTACAGTAGGGATATTTATATATATATATATATATATATTAACTATATATATTATGATCATATATACGAGTGAGTGACTCGATCTACTGATCATTCTAGATGGCAGATATTTATTGTAAAATATCTCTTATATATATTTTTCAGTAGAAGCAGCTTTGATACGTTTTAAAAGTTAATTTCTATTTTGATCAGAATGGAGAAGATTAATATACGAAGCTTGAGAAGCATTGCCAAGATAATGGGGACAATCTTCTGCGTTATTGGATCCATTTCCATGGCATTGCTCAAAGGACCAAAGCTATTTATAAACATGACGGAATTGCTACCATCAAAATCAAGCATGGTCACGGGTGGAGATCATAATTATAATTGGCTGCTGGGTTGTTTATCTCTCTTTGGAAGCAGTTGTTTCTGGTCATTCTGGGTAATTATGCAGGTATATATATTTCCTGATCAAATTCATGACTTGCATCATTTAATTAGTTGCTCATGTTCACCACTAGAATCCTGTTTAAATTTTCGAGCAGGTCCCAATTTCAGCAAGCGTTCCTGACCATTTATATTCATCTACTTGGATGCTTTTCTTGGCGATGCTACAAGCAGCAATGGTTACATTAGTCTTAGAGCATGAGCCAGAAGCATGGTATCTGCATTCATTTGTTGAATTGGGATGTTGTTTATTTGGAGTAAGTAGTTGCATGGGTTAGTTTTTTTCATTACCTTTTGTTTTTCCCTAGTCTTAACTATATAGTTGGGACAGTTTCTTTTGATGACTATGATCGTCATTTCTTGCTATTAAATAGTACGTACATTGTATTTAAGAAAAAATAATTGTCCTTTAAATGTCTCAAATTAATTTATTGTATCTTTCATGCATGTGGCTATATAGGGAATTGGATCTGCGGTTACCTTTTTTGTTCAGGCCTGGTGCATATCACAAAGAGGTCCGCTCTTCTCTGCAATGTTTTTCCCTCTATGCACGGTTATGACAACCGTTTTAGCTTGTATGTTTCTGCATGAGGAGTTGTATACTGGAAGGTATTGTCTTGCCGATCCTTTGGACTCTCTAATTTGCAAAACTATTTAGTTCTTATTATCTTTAATTCGTTTGTCAATGAGGAAAATTACAATTGATCTCGCCGGCCTCGTTTTCTTTGGTACTGTTCTTCTGATCCCGGCTAGCTAGCTGTTTAATTTGTTGGCTAATGCGTTCTAATCGGAAATTAAACTGCGCCTTGGTTATAAATTTCACAGCCTGCTAGGTGCTTTTGCCGTGATCATCGGTTTGTACGTTGTTCTTTGGGGTAAAGCCGAAGACCTTCAAGATCAGATCAAAGAAGAGACAGTTCCAAAGCTGCAACATGATGAAGCTTCGGGGAAGATCATAAGTAGTACAGTTGATATGGAAGAGCCATTATTACTGTCTTGAAAATCAAGTGATGATCATGTTAATGTAACAAATATATAATATGAATCCCATATGAATTAAAAAATTCCCTTCCTACGCTTTTCATGTTAGGCATACCGAATAACACCCGTTATATTCGGAGTACTCAAAACTATTATGGTATGTATTACTATATTGCAAGTCTTAAAATTTGTTTTTCCGAAATTCATTCATTATTCCCGGCAAGAAATTAATATTCAAATTAAGATGTGGTGTTAACCCCTCTTTTGTACTCTCCAATAAAAACATGACACCTTAATTTTCTATTGAATGATAAAATTCACACTCTCTTTTTTGCCGAGAAAAAGGGTAGGAGGAGACCCAAGACCCTACCCGTTGGGAATCGGCCAAGACAATTAGAGCAACCATAGACCATTGAGCCACACACTCCCTAGATTACAAACACTAAAATTAAATTAAAACAATTTACATCATTTTAGAATTTTAGTAATAATTCCATGTGGTCTAGTTTTTTTTAGTGTCTAATTATTAGGTGGCAGCCTGTCATCATTGGACGGTTCAGCAGCATGTGCTCTCTTATTTTCTCTTCTCATGTGAACTAGATCAAGTTTCAAAGCCACCATATCATTGTCCCATAGGTCATATCTTTTTTTTTTTTTAAAAAATATTTTATTAATATTATAATAATTGTAATGGGATTTTTATCGGTTCAGCTGAGATTTTTCACTACAAGTTTTATTTATTTGTAAGACCCGTACCCATTGTTCATGGTAGCTAGGTAGGATCTGTTCATGCATTGATCACTAGGAAAATTGGAGGAGTATATATACTTCATCCACTATATCATTTGGCATGATCAGCCGACCCCACGAAAACGATGCATACTACATATCGCACGCCACAAATCATTTATCCAAAAAGACGAAGAAGAAAAAGAAAAACACTAAAGTATAGTCAGCTTAAGCATGAGAACATGAAAAGCCCAGTGCTTCAGTGAGAAGCACGTTTCCATGATTGCCATCAAGGAAGTTGAGGATAAGCAGATTGGCAGATACACAATCTCAGTTTTTTTTTTTTTTTATAATATTTTATTAGTATAATATTATTTAAAAATTATTTTACAATTATATTGAAACTACCAACACAATTATATATGCCATTTCATTAAGAATTATTTTAATTTTACATGATTATCCTCCATTTGAAATAACACTAGAACCTTGTATTCCAATATTATCCATCAACCACTAGAAGTAGATGAACTCATGTTTTTTAAAATAGCAAATTCAATAATTGGTGAATAAATTTGCAATAATACAGTAAAATAAGGATAAGATGATAAGTATACTACATAACAACAATATTTTTCGTTTATATTCTTAATTTTTGGTATTGCGATTATTAAATTTTTTACACCAGATAAGTTCAATAAGACTCAGATGCGATCAACCACTCGTTTGCATTCGATCCCACATGCACAAGTGTCCAAAAGAACGATGAGACAGTAATTATAGCGATTCCCCACCAACAACCAACATGTTATAGTGGAATGAGAAATGTGGGACCAAAGCAGCCAGTGATCCCACCGGTGATATCTTCGCTAGGTTAGCCAGACTTGATAATCTTTGCCACGGAAAACGTCATAATTCAGAACTAGCATCCAGATGACCAAGATTGACGAACATCTTTAGCTCCACCAATACAAGGATTTGGAGTGTAAGAACAGCAAATTATAGAAATCATAGTGACTTTTTTGCTGCAAATAAACCATTTGTGCAAGATGCATATGCGTTTATGATCACAATGCAACCAACACAACTTCACACCCAGCACCTCTTTTTTTTTCAAAACAATGATACGCAAGTTTTAAAAAGAGAGAAAATTTAACAGCAAAACTCATAGAGCACGTCCTCTGCAGTCAAGTAACCGTGGGAGTTGACAAGCAATGTTTTACTACTGATGCAGAAGACCGATGGCAATCAAACTAGCAGCCAGATAAAACATCGTGTCATAACCAACTAAAAGTCATAAACAATAGTGATCATACTGAGAACAGATCAAATACTTTCATAGTGAAGAATTTCCCAAAGCATTTTACAGAGAACCGAATATAAGTGCAGTCTCAGAGACATAATCCACAAAATAAGAGGAGACACCAAACCAATCTACATGCTAACATACAATCCATCCTAGTGCCGATTCCAATAAGCATTGTCCTTCCTATTGTTTCTGAACGCACAGCATCCCAGAGAATACACAACAATGAGGAAGACAAGGAATATAACGTTTAAAATAGCCACCTTCTTCCAGTTGCTCTTTATGTTGTCAAGCAATCCAGCCTTGCACGACCCACAGTTGAAGCACAAAACCATTGGGTCATTCTCCCATGCATTGCAGTCAGGGTTAGTATAAGCAATGCCCTCCGTCTTGTTCCATTCAGTTGGTTTGACATAGATGAAATTGCAGTCATTTGATGGCTTACAGCAACCAGACTGCAACTCAGTGAACACATTAGGAGGCACATTAAATTTTTGAAAATGGTAGCATACAAATAATCAGAAAAATGGGTCAAACCACTCACTGCAATCTATGATTCATTATAGACATGCACTTTGCACACTGTTCTTAATTTAATCAGTTAAAATTAAAAAGGTATTAACAACAAGCATCTATTTTGAGGGTGTTATGTTTGTCCTACAAGAATTGCATCAGTTCTAGCTCCTAAAAGTTAAACACAGAAGCACCAAATGTCAATTGGAATACCAAAAGATGTCCAACCATCCCATAATCGTCATAAAATCACAAGGGAACCATCTAGAACTTGAGCACCCTAAAAAAAATCCAAGTGTCCTCCCAAAATTCATTGTACAGTAGATGAAACTCTAATCTAGCACTAGTACCAAGCAAAGTAATTTCCTAATTAAAAATTTTAAAAAAAAAAAAAAAAAAAAAGGCCTCAATTTTCAGTTTAAGTAACACTCTGATCAGGCTGATATCAAGTTCACCTTATGGGAGCTACAACTAGTTTAATACAAATTCTGTATGAAGATGACATGCTGACAATAAGTTATTTCATTAAAAGCAAAAAACACCCCACATGGTGACCGTGAAAACTGAATCCACTGGTGTTCTTGATAATTAAACAACTACAACCTGGCTTTTCTCTGGGAACAAAGGACCTAAATGCATTTGAAGACCTAATCAGCTTTTTGACAATTTATACCACGAAAATATCACCACCTACCACCTATGATGCCCAAAATTGATGAAAAAGACGACAGATCTGAACAATGTATTAAGATAATCCCAACTACAATTAACCAAACACCCCGAAGGAGCAAGACTAGAATTTTTTTATAAATTACTCTTAGGAACCAAAACTGCAAAACATCCTCCCAAGAAGCCAATTCATCAACAAAAAATAAAATAAAATAATAATTGGAAAAACTCAGAAATTTATAAAATTAGTCCCGGGAATCATCTGCTGAAGAAACTTTTGCAAAAGCAGACAATTTTAAGTAGCACCAAAATCCATTAGCTATAGACCATAATGAATCCATCAGTGCAAATTTAACACAAATGAAATATTAAAGTAGAAACCCATACCATATGATGGGATTACTTCCAAAAGATACGACAAGCAGGAATGTTATGAACCCACTAGGTAGAACTCACCCTTGAAAACAGGCTTACAAGAGAATGGTGTCTAGGGGCTTATAAGCCACCAACCAATCTCATACTTAGTCGATGTGGGATCGTAACAACCACCAAGCTTCGCAACCAACGTCCACGGCTGTCCCGGCGCTCACACGGGCTGGCTGTGCGCTAGGTCTTTCCTAGCCCTAGACGAACACTATCATGCTGGCATCACTTCCATCCGTGCCAACATGGACTGCATACATGGAGTGGCTCTGATACAATTTGTTATGACCCCGCTAGGTAGAACTCACCCTTGAAAACCGGCTTACAGGAGAAGGGTGCCTAGGGGCTTATAAACTACCAACCAATCCAATACTTAGTCGATGTGGGATCATAACAGAATAGGGTGAGGAACCCGCATAATTGCCAATGAAGATTTATAAAGCATTATTACAACAAAATATAAAATTGAACACCAACTTCATCAGTAAATTAAACTAATCTCCAACTCCAATTATTAAAGTTCATGATTGTTCAAAAAGTAGTCCAAGCAGATCTGTATCAGAAACCCATACAAAGTACGAAACTTTAGAAAGTTCAAACCGCGCTCAAAAGGCTTCTACCTTTTCAAATAGACTACACAAATCAGATTTCTATCAACCAGATTCAGCATACAAAGAAAATATAAAGAAAGAAGGAAAGAAAATAGGCTAATCAAAACCCAAAATAAAAGGGGACAAAAAGCCCCAGGTACCTGGAGCGCAGAGAGGTGCTCGGCATAGAATTGCTCGACAGTGTCGTTAAGGTACTTGTCAGCGAAACTGGAACAGACCTTGCTGTCATGCAAGCAACTCTTAATCTTGTTCCAGTTCTTGGTGTTGTTGACCCTGTTCTGAAGCCAGTTGGAGTAGTCGCCAAGCCTGTACTCCTTGTAGCCCCGGTAGGAGAGAGCCTCTCCGGCGCCCTTGTTAGTGACAGCGAAAGCAAAAATGGTGAAAACGGTGAGGAGGAGAATGAGGAGGAACATTACGAGGAGGTAGAACCAGAGGAGCCAGGAGACCTGGCAGCAGGTGCCAATGAGGCCGGCGAGGGAGACAAGCATCAGGAAGACACCAAGAACGATGACGGGCTTCTCGAGCCAGCGCTCACACTCGGAGTCGGCCTGGTTGCTGAGCCATATACCGGCGGCGAGGATGGGAATGGAGAGCAGGAAGGTAACGAGGTTGAGGATCCCCACCAGGTTGTTGCTGACGCGGAACATGGTATGGTGGCTTTGGCTAGCGCTAGAGAGTAGCACCCCAATGGAATTCTGGGTTGGACTGGAGCGTTCAGCCCGGAAATTGAAGCCGAACAAACGAGAATAGCCCGCAAATTCAGGAGTGGCGAAGTAAAGAATGGAAGTGTATATTTGGAAGAAAAAATTCTATTCATCCTTCTAATATACCACACATCATTTTTATTTTTTTATTAAATATATAATATATAGATGATAAATAAAACAATTCAATTAATTTTAAAAAAATATCTAAATAAATTAAAAATAAATATGATGTATGGTATATATGAATGATAAATAAAATTCATTTAAAAAATATAATCGTGTTATATACCACGAGCTTTGTTATCTCATCCCACATAACATACTTATTTTTATTTTTTTATATTTTTATTTGTTTTATTTCTCTTAAACTAATTGAGTTCTTCTATTTATTATTCATACATTACATCTCAAATAAAGAAAAAAAATTAAAAAATCATATGTCGTGTATGGTATAAAAATGATAAGTAGAATTTTTCATATATCACACGTGCCAAAACATTTACATATTCATGTGGCTTATACACACTACTTTCATTTAAAAAAACAGAATATTCAAAAAAAAAAAAAGGAGTAGAAGTTATAATATGGTCGTGTCTATACTATTTTTTAATAAATAAATACTTATAAAAAACTAATTTTTTAATAAATCTTAAGCTTTATATTTTAAATGATTAAAATTATGCTTTTAAACTATTAAAAACTAAAATTTATATTTATTTTAACTATCATAATTGAGTTAAGATAAAATTTAATAATTTTAATATATAATTCAATTGCATGTAGCTTATAATCTCGAAATTTTTTATAAAATCTCTTGTGATTTCAAGATGTAATATATGTATATATATATATATATGTATGTATATATGTGTGTGTAAATAACATAGACATAACTATTTTACAATTTTTACAGAAGTTCTCGATAAATATTATTATTATTTTGAATTTATCTCAAACTTGTTTGAACTTAATGTGTTTGAATTTAAAAATAGCAATGTTTTATTAAAATTTTGGAAATTATAAAATAGTTCATTCAAAGTATTCGTAATTACTAATAATTAACTTTTTATAAGCGAAAGTTTTGCCTGCTCGAAAGAAGGTAAAAAGGAAAAAGGAGTGAAATTTGGCGTTGTAAATCATAGTGACTTTTGGTGAAAAACGTGTCTACTTTGGGATTAAATTCATAGCTAATTAAAGCTCGATAGTAAAAGTGTTTCATCTTATCCTATCTCATCATTATAACTTTTTTAAATTCTTATATTAAACATAATAAACAATTCAACTTTTTAATTCTCCAAACAATAATAATATTAAAAATTAATATTCTAACAATATTTTATTCAACTTTTAACTTTTATCTCAACTCACTATCCAAATGACACTTAAAACTCATTTGGAAAGTGAAATGAGATGAAAATTCTATGAATAATAGCAAGATAATTTGTGAATAGTTGTGAGATAATTTTAATTGAATATTTTTTATATTTTATCAAATGAGAGAGAAAAAGTTGAATAAAGAATATTATAAATTTAAAATATTATTAGAATATTTTTTTATAATATTTTTTTTATTTGGTATTTGAAAAAATTCAATTATTTTTTTATTTTTTATTTCAAAGTTTAGAAAAGTTGTAATGATTAGTTTAAAAATTTTATATTTAACATATGTTTGGAAATAACATGATATGAGATGAGATAAAATTTTAGAATGAGATCTATTTTCAAACAAACCCCAGGTCTTCTTAGATAGGTTACTTGCTTTTGGCTGTGTATAACGTTCAACCGTATTAGTAATTGGTGGTAAGTAATTGCTGCCATATCCATGCCATTCATTCGTGCATCAGTAATAATGCCCCTACAACATACTTTACAATACATTTTTTACAATACATTTTTTAAAATAAAGATATTTTTGTAAAGTGATATTACATTTAGAAAATATTTTACAAAAATACCCTTCACTTTTAAAACATATAATTGACTAATGTGTTGTATAAAGTTTTGTATGTTTATCACTTTTCTTCGTACATAGGAATACTGAAGAGACAAAGAGATTGACTTTGTTGGGGTTATTACAGCAGTTGTATTTTTCTCTTGGCTTGGACATAACGTTACAATACATTTTAAATGTTTATATAAAGCCATGAATTGAATCTAGACCTTAAATTAAAAGAAAGATTGATATATGAATTGAATCTTCTCTAAAAGTATTCAGCACACCGTCTGTTTATAAATGGTAACTTTCCATACCTGAGATGGGGAGCATAGCATTCATCATCTCAGATGGTCTCTAAATTCAAGGGGAACCCCTATAGTGTATTACATCCTACAACTCCCATTTATGGCGCATTCTGAATGCGAGGAACTTCCAGCCCTTCACCCTTTATTTTCGTTTTACTTTTTGCACCTTTTACTATCGTACTTAGCCCTAGGGGCCGTTCTTGTATTTCTCCTTCCGGTAACGAATAACTTAGCCATCCAAAAACAAAACCCTTGGAACTTCAACAGATAATCATGCCCGCCCAAGCTCTTACGTAGTTCTTGCTTGCTTCTTTCCAGTTCTTGCTTCTTTAACGAATAACTCAGCAGCTGTTCTTGCTTCTTTCCAGTTCCTCCCTTTCCACTAAAAGTCGTCTCAATCTCCTCAAAATAAAGCATAACCCAAGAACCAAAAGAATCTCATCCTAACTTTATTTTGTCAGATTTCAAAATATCATCAGATCAATTTACTAGGGTCATTAAATAAATTAGGTATGAATGTTTAAGAATTAGCCCAGGTTGGTTCAGTTCTGAATCGTGAAAGAACCAACCAAGCCGAAGAGGGTTATATTTGTGGACATTTAACACTATCTGCTCGAAACAATTTAATATATTAGAAGACTGATAAACGCCAATCGTTTCAAGTTCTGGATCACCTTGTCCACATGCAATTAAGGGATTAACTGTTCAATAGACACCAAAGGAAACTCAATTTGTACCTTTTTATTCCACTGGGATTAGATGAAAGACATTGTCACCAGCTTAAAGAAGATGAACAGAGCAATCTAAGTTGCAGAAGGACCATCTATAGAGGACCTGGAAAAGACGCGTACTCCCTCTGCTCATTCCACCTGTCAACCTGCATTAATTTAAGATAAAAGCAAAAATAGTTAGATTAAATGGCAGAACTTGTTCAATTATCTGTTATGTATTGGCTACAAATTCAAGCACTAGGGGAAACATATATGGTAAGAGCCGTGAAGTGAGAAGACAGCACATGCATAATAGCGAGGACCCAACCAAATGGCATGATAATTCTATTGTAATAGACAGCTTTTGTCCAAGCTGCTGAATTCATAAATATAAAAAGCTTTCAATGGTAATTTTGGTAAACACGGTGCTAAGGAATCCGATGTATCCGATCTAGGGAACAAAGTAGTATATGAATGAGTATGAAAATAATTATAATAGAAAAAGAGTACCTCCATTTCTATATGTCTCCATATTCTTTGCATTCTAGTCCATAAATAGTCATCAAGTTCAAAAAGTTAAAATCATTGAATCCAGGGACTTGGGAAGTGCCTTGCAGCCCCCACCACCTCTTGCACAATATCTTCAGACAACTACCAAACTTATAACACCGACTAATAACTGAACAAACTGGTCCTTATTTAACCAGAAAAGCTAAGAAACCAGACCAAAAAAATTCAAAAGGGTGTGATTATGCTTTATAACACACGTAATGACTTCAAAAGCCTAATGTCTTTATTAATCATTTGTACATAAATTGCGTTATCAGATAAGTGGACAAATAATTATATGTTCAGTCAATTGTGGCAAACAATAAACTAGAAGTACTCACCCATTCACCGGGGCAGATGGAACGATAATACTTGGCAAACTTCTCACATTCACCAGACTCAGCTTTTGCTGCCAAGCACCTGCAATTGATGTTGGCTTTTAAAAAAGAAGGGGAAAAAAAGAACCCAGCTAATAAGTTTCTGGTTAAAATCAATTGCAAGTAAGTAAAATGTACCTGTGAAACTCAATGTAGCGTGTGAAACAGTGCCTGGTTTGATTTGTTGTAGGGAATCGAAAATCAGCAGGGGCTGTTTTCAGCTCAATCTGGAAGTTAAATTAGTTAGTGACAGAAACATTGGATAAGCTAGAATTTAACAAGTAACAACCATAATTAACATGTCTCAAGCTAATCATTGTAGTGAAAAAAAAAATCATTCAAATCAGATTTAAAACCCATACATGAGCATAGCATACAGATATAAACTCTAGCACCTTTGACTCATATGGCATTGTAACAACCCCATCCAATGTTATTAGGGACTGAATAAGGATAATTTTATTCGACCTGAATTATGTTTAATGGGTCATATTGGATAAGCCCACGAGCAACTATTTATTGAGGTTGACTAGGAATTGTAGTTAGGCCTATAGGCTCAAAAGCTTATTTTAAGGCCTGTTAAGGTTTAGTGAATGATTTTGGATGGTATTAATGGGCCAATATTTTTTAAAAGCCAATTGAGATTTATTGGATAATTTTGAATAGAGCACGTCTCAAATTTTACTATAGTGGATTAATGGCTTTTATTGGACCCAATAATTGGATTAAAACCCATAAAATGGACCCAACCCATGAGACCCAAGACCCAACCTGTGTATATATATAACCCGTTAGCCCCATGCAGTGGTCTTCTTCCTCCTTACAAAACTAGGGTTGTCACACCATAGCCTCAGTCTATGACCCAAGCTTCTCCATGTACGGCAAACCCTTAGCCTCTGTTACACGATCACGTAGCACTTCTCACATGCTAGCCGCCGTCCAAATCGCATGTCCTCTCCTTTACGCCGTAGTTTCATGGTTTTCTCTTCCAAACCGCTCATCCAACCACCAATGAAAAACCAGCCCCTTCCAGTCGTCAACCACCGCTGTCCACCATCCTCACAGCAAGCCTCCACCGTACCTGCACCACGCAAGCCACAACACTCCACTAGGTTGCCACTGCAAAAAACAGCCACTCCCAACGTGTTTCGACCAACCGCTACACACATTTTGCACCAACCACCAGACAGCATCACCTCCCTCACACCCAGACCACCACGAGCCACCCACTGCCGGAAGTAACCACCCAACACCGCAAATCGAGAGCAATGTAAGCAACCATGGATGAGCCTCGTTGTTTCAAGGCCAAAGAAGCCCGCGTCCCAGCATGATTAATCATTGCACCACCCTCGATCCTCGATTGTTGCACCTCCTCCTTGGCTTCGGACCAGCCCACATTGCCCAGCAAGAGATCCAAGCCGATGCCACCATAAACAGCCAACATAAATGCCCTTACTTTATAATTCTAAAACAAAGCACCTCCAAGCCATGTGAATCTGCACCAAACACCACCATGTTGAGCATCTACCACCTAGTTGAGCACCCCTTGAACCACCTTGCACTGCCAATCGGTCACACCACCCATATTCCACTATGAACACTGCACCAGTGCGTAAGCCTCAACCATGCACCATTCAAACATGAAGCCCCCCTGCACCATCGGCTCAACCACCTTGGACCACCAGCCATTGCTCCACGCCAGAAAACAACCACCCTCCACCAACACACCGCTGCTCCATGTAAGAGAAAATAGCCATGCCCAATTAGTGTTGAACATAAGGTTTATTATTTATGATGAATTCCTTTTTGATCGGTTATTTATGATGAATTCCTATAATAAAATTATGGGAAACATGGGTTATTTAAGGTATTTAGGGTTTAATGAAGATAGGATGGACCATTGGGACAATGAAATTATGAGAATTTTAGGTTTTAAAGAAATATAGGTTATTTAAGTGTTTTGGGTTTTAATTACAAAGTACCTATTTAATTAGAAATTGGCATAAGTTGCGTGCCTATTTTATAGGTAATCGGCTTCACCCCAAAAATACTAGATTAACAATACAAGGTAAATAGCATGATCTTATCCTTACATGTACGTACAGAAAACAACATGTCTTTTATAAAAGTATTAAGTATGTACTCCCTTTATTAGAAGTCCCTTTTTACGTATCAAGTTATGATGAAAGTGATTTTTTAATGTCATGTTAATATGTGTGACATGCATCATGATATGTTTTCATTTATGATTACGATAAGCTATGTCATTATGTATTCTAGATACATCATGGTAAGAAAGACAAAAGACAACTTATGAAAGAAGCTTTAAGAATGGACGTAAGAGATGCATGGTACCAATGCAATTATGGGTGGATGTGCAAGTCACAGACCTAAGGGCGATCCACTATAGTATGTTATGATAAGTTAAGACATTCCCCTTGTGGCCACAGGCAGTGGAACCGGTGCATAACCTTGCACAAGAGGGTTAAGGTGTGTTGGCCATTTAAGAAAGAAAGAGACAAGTTTAATGAGTTATGGATAGTACCTGTTACATGTTTATGTTAGTGTATAAGTGTAAGTATTAAGTATGCACGTCTTTCAACAAAACCTTCTTGAGAATTCAACTAATTTTTTTGTATGTTTTTATGTTTTAACCACCTCAAGTGATGATCTTTATGAGGATAGAACTGCAGTATGGGACTTGACTCAGAATGACGAAACAGAGGCCTAGATCATGTATAGAGCTTTTAAATTATGATTTTTATAGTACAAAATTTTGAGAAATTTAAAAAAGTTCTTTTGCATACGCTCTTTTATATTTTCAGTATTCTAATCAAGAATGACTCTATTTATTATATGAAATCTTTTATACCTAGTGCTTCATTAAAAAAAAAATACTAGCCCTAGGAGTTGGCTCAAGTGGTAAAAGCCTTGGTCTTGGTGGTATACTCCCTCCAAGTCTATGATTCGAATCTTCTTAGGTGCAAACAATTTCTAGGGCCATCGGACCAGAGGTACTTCCCCTTGAACTAACCAAGGTGCACTTATAGGAATCTCCTTGTCGAGGGCCTGTGCACCCTTGAGATTAGTCGGGACTAAGTTCTTGGACACACGGTGCCAATAAAAAAAAAACTAAAGGCAATATTAGTAGCACTCTGGTTCCCTTGGATTTCTAAAAATGATGTTTTTTTTTACTCTAGGGGGACGGGATGTTACAGGCATTCTAATACAACCACCATGGACAAGCACTCCCTTTTCTTTGATGCAATCCATTAACAATTTCAGATAGAACATTTTAAGAAAACTGGTTGAATCCTTGTGTCTATGAAAATAAAGAATGTCAAAAACATGTTATATTCGTCAACTTCTTCTTCTTCTTCTTTTTTAAATGCGAATTGCATCTCCCATCAAAAAAAAAAAAAAAATGCAAGTTGCATCTTATATTGCTCTTATGGGCAGGGGGCATTGTTTGTAACAGTCTAAGGTTAGGTTTGGAGAGTGAGATGAGAATTTTTTATTTTAAATGAAAGTTTAAAATATTACAGTTCAATATTATTATTGTTTTGGAACTTGAAAAAGTTAAATTGGAATTTGAAAAAATTGAATTATTTATTATATTTTGTATAGGAATTTGAAAAAATTGTAATGATGAGATGAGATGAGAATTTTGTGTTTGAACTTAGTTACCAAACCTAACCTAAATGTCCATGATTTTCTACTTTTGGTTGTAAACTCTAGTTAGGGACTTCTCATGTATACTCCATGTGCACTTGAGCTTTGCCTACTTTTTTTTTATTGGCACTGGGTGTCCAGGAACAGCATTCCGACTAATCCTGGAGATGTACAGGCTTTGCCTACTTTTATGAATAAAACTTCTTGATTAACTATCCAAAAAAAATGTGAGTTGCATCATGTGCATTAATCTTAGTTCTATTGTACAGAGTCTATGTCTGTAAACGATCACAAATATTCCCCAGAAACCTAGCTGCAATATCAAACTCAAAAGAACAAAAACTTCCACCAAATCAGTCTAATCTCAGAATGTTTTTAATGGGTGACCTCAGAAACAATTTAATCTTTGACAAAAAAGAAAAAGCACATGGCACCCAGTGATTGACATTGAATGTGAATATGGTATACTTATGACATAAATGGCCTGGCAATTTTATTACGAAAACTTTCATCTAAACCAACCAGGCCCAGTTCGTAATTAAATTAACAGTACAAATCCTTGTCAAATAAATAATTAAAAAAACAGTAATAAGTAATAGATCAATACGAAATGGATTGAACTTGTAATTAACAAGAAAGGAATTTTTTTTTCACTTCTGGCGATTTCTCAGAGAGAGAGAGCTTACCTCCGCCATGAGTTGTCCGAACAGAGAGAACGAGAGCTAGAACCGATGCTGGGTTTTGGTCCATTAGAAATAAAAGGGTTGAGCTCGGCATTTCTCTCCGGTTCGTCCGGTCACCAATGATAATGTACCACGTATAGCACACAAGCCAACCGAGGGCGTTCTGCCTTTTTTCATCTTTATTGGTAAAGGGAGAAGCTATTTTGACTCTTCAATTGTACCGCTTAAGGGTGAGTTTGGATGTTGAAGTGAGTTGAGTTGAATTGAATTGAGTTGAGATGATAAAATATTATTTTTTAATATTAAAGTTGTTTCAAAATTTGAAAAAGTTGAATTGTTTATTATATTTTGTATTGGGATTTGAAAAAGATGTAATGATGAGTTGAGATGAGTTGAGATGAGTTAGGATGAATTGAGGATCCAAACGCACCCTAAATATATCACTTGATAATTTTTTATTTTTAAATTTAGTGATTAAAAAAATAATTTTAAATATATTGATATATATTTTTATTTTTAAATATATAAAAAATTAAAAATTAAAAAAATAACTAACGATAAGTTTGAGCGATACTACTCAACAACAGAGTAGCACCGCTCTTATTGGTAATTCGTTTTATTTTTCTTAAATTTCTTTTAAAACTAGAGATGGGTTAGTAATCTCTCTAAATTATCTTCCACTATGAATATATATATATATATATAAAATAAACCTACAGAAAATGAAATATCATTGGAGCATGCAATAGATTCAAATTTATGCGTTGCCGTTGTTGGCCGTGTTTTTAGTGAGCTAATAGAATCCCGTAATTGTATATAAATTCCAGAAATATTCTTACAATAATTTTGTCCAAAAATATAAGATTCAATATTCATACTAATGCTATATATACTAAGATTCAATATATACTAATGCTATATATAATTTTAGAGTGTACAAGTCTCACGTATTTTTTTTTTTTTAAATAGACTTCACTATTAAAAGATAATTTTTTTTATATAAATTTCATATTTATCTACTTTTTTCTAAAAAAAATACAATAAACCTCTGCAAATATATTTCTCATACATACTACCCTTCTTTCTTTTGCCATCCTGGATCGATGCAATTGTTTACTTTGACTTTATCTGTTGTTGAAAGAGCACAAAACCTTCCCAAAAATATCTCTATTCAACAAACCGATAATGCACTGTTTTGTTTTTTACCAATTAAACACAATGTTAAAAATTTTAAGAGAAATGCTAATTGTATTTAAAATAAAAAATTTTAATTCTATGACAGCTATTGACATGCTAAAAATTCTGAAATTTGAATTTCAAAAAAAAAAATTGATAAAATTGAGTCTTATACATAAAATTATAAATACATATAACATTACTCAAAGTTTTAATACACGAAGACATATATATATATATATATATAAAATAGATCAATCTAAAACTATGTTAACATAGAAAATAAAATAGTAGGTATTATAAATTAAAGACCAATAATAAGTTAATGAATAGATTGAAACCTAAAAATAAAAATTGTATTTTGTAAAATGACAACAATATTAGTCCAACAACTATTATTTATTTTTATGAATTATTGCACAAAATAAGATCAATATAATGGCTATTTTCTCAAATAATATTATTTAGGTATAATCATAATATTTTTAAACCTACAAATAAATAGAAAAAACATTTTTTTGATGAATCATTGTACATAAAAGGCTTGTATTGAGGTGAGCAACAACATCTCACGTGTTGTACAAGCAAATAGTGCTCACCCACATGAGAGAAAAAAATCACGCCCAAGACGAGCATTAGTGCTAGCATCCAAAGCGAGCAAAGAGTGTTCACCCTAAGTCGAGAAACAACATTTTGTATCGGGCGAGTAAAGAGCAACAATGCTTGCGCAAATTGACCATCACGTATAGGTGAACCATTTATTCAAAAGTGAAATTAAGAGATAAACCCTAAAGGCGAGAGCACCAAGTGAGCAAAGTGGAGAGAGAGAGAGAGATGAGGGGAAAAGTAAACAATGACTTTATTTTGAACAATTTGGGATCTTGTGGAGAAGAAGGTGTAGAGTCATGAAGAACAAATATAAACGAAATTTGGCAATATGGTGACGCTCTCATAAGGGTATTTGTCCCACAAATTGATAATGGACAAATAGAATTGAGTGAATGAATTTGTGCACCAATGACCTCTATTTATATGTCATCATGCACCAGTTGACAAATGACACAACTTTAAAAAGTAACACAAAAATTTTGACTAAATCAAAAGGTTGTGTCTTTTAACACTTCACAAGTCACACACAACATTTTGACTAAATCAAAAAGTTGTGTCTCTTCACACTTCCTCCATCACCCCTCATGAGAACCATCATTATGGAGAGGGTATCATTACAAGGGGTACATCGTTTGGTGATCACACCCTTAGAATTACATCTCTCACTTGATCACACAAAACGGTAATGATCTAGTTGAATATTTTACCTTGATACCAATATGAGTTTTCCACTACTCAACTCTCATCTGCATACTCTTGCAGATCGATATCAAAGCATGACAAGCCTCTACGTACACATGTTTTTGTCATTACCTTATCTAACCGCATCATTTATCATATGTGCTCCCACTGATCACATATTAGGAGTGACTTCATTTCACTAAAAAAAATTTATAAATAGCATCAATTCTCCATGACTGGATCAACAATTCATATCCCGTAATTGGATCAATAATCCATATCCCCGTTACAATTAATGACTTAGCCGAATACACAACACATATATCGACCTGCACTGAATTTTCGTTAAGTACTTTCTCTAGTGGCTATTCCTGAGATTTTTCCTAATCACCTTATCAACGACTTTGCAAATGATTAACCGTTTACTAGGGTAATCAAATCACATTTCACTAAAACTTTAGTGAATGACACTAATTTTGGTTAAGTACTTCCTCTTCTGAGTCTTTCCTTAATCACCTTGTCAGTGACTTTACCATGATCAACCTTTTACTTGGTTAATCAACCCGCACTGAAATTTTATCAAGTACTCACCATAAGGCCATTACTAAGGTTTTTCTTGATCACCTTATTAGTGATTTTATAAATGACCAAAATTTTCATTTGGATATCACCATAACTCCAAATTTCTAGACGTCCCCATAATTTACTTAATTATGCATATTGGCCATGATTGATTCACCTAGGTTTCTCTCAATCCCATTCTAGTCACATGTTCTCTGAATTTCTCCAGAGATAAACTTTTGGTCATCGGATCTGCTACCATCTTGGTCAAGGAAATAAAATTAACCTTGATCTCGCCTCTTTCCACTATATTTAAAATAAAGTGATAATGCACATCAATGTGTTTTTCCTTGAAAATCTGTATTCCACTTTTATCAACGAGATGGCAGACTGATTATCACAAAACACATTGATTGGTTTTGTGGATGTACACAAATTCAAGTTTTCAACAAAGCGTTTTATCCACACCACATTACTCATTGTAGTACTACAAGCAATATACTCTACTTCCATTGTAGACTTAGTAACACAACCATGTTTCTTACTTAACCAAGAAACTGTTGTTCTACCAAATGAAAATATATATCCAGTTGTAGATTTTCTATCATTGACATCACTTACAAAATCAGCATCAATGTAGCTAATTAATTATAGATCATTGTTCCCAAAGCATAATTTCAAATTTTTTGTACCTTGTAAATATCTTAATATACGCTTCACTGCTTACCAATGTTCTTTACCTGGATTGGATTGATATCTGCTTACTAATCTCATTGCATGACAAATATCAGGTCTGATACCTGTCATTGCATACATGAGGCTTCCCATAGCTTGAGCATAGAGAACTTTAAGCATTTCGCTTATTTCCTTCTCATCTTTTGGGCACATACTTTTATTTAAAGTATCACATTTGCAAACAGACGTACTTAAAGATTTACAATTTTTCATACTAAATATTTTAAAAACTTTTTCTAGATATTTTTCTTGATCTAAATTCAATAGATTTGAACTTTTATTTCTATAAATCCTTATACCAAGAACATATGCGGCTTCACCCATGTCTTTCATTTCAAATTTAGATTTCAAGAATTCTTATATTTTATGCATTATATCTATACAATTACCTGTCAGTACTATATCATCAACATATAATGATAATAATGTAATTTTATTATTATTTTTCCATATGTATACACAATGATCCGGTTGGCTCATTTCATATCCCATTTCCAAAATAGCTCGGTGAAATTTTAAGTACCACTGTGTTAAAGATTGCTAAGTCAATACAGTGACTTCCTTAATCTGTAGACTTTCTCTTCATGTTCTTTAATTTAGAATCCTTCTGGTTGAATCATAAATATATCCTCTTTTAATTCACCATTGAGAAAAACTGTTTTTACATCTAACTGATGTAATTTCAAATTCATCCTGACAACAATAGACATGATAATTCTTACGGATATGAATTTCGCCACATGCTAAAATGTATCCACAAAGTCTACACTTGGTTGTTGAGTATATCTCTTGACCACTAACCTTGCTTTGTACATTGTCAAACTACCATCAATTTTAAATTTTCTCCTGAGAACCCATTTACAACCAATAGTTTTTCTATCTTTTGGAAGATCTGTTAACTCTCAAACATTATTTTTATTTATTGATTCTATTTCATCTTTTATGGTCTCGAGCCATTTATCCCAATCAATATTATTGATTGAATCAGAAAAATTTTCAATATCATTTTCTAAGTCACCGGACAGAGTGAGAACTGCTCAGCTCAGCTTGCTTTCTTTGCCTGGCTTGCTTGTTTGTGTTTAAATAAAAGTGAGTAATCTACTCTACCTATTCCTATGCTATTTTTGAATTTAGTTTTTACTAAAAATTTTTAAGTTCCTTATGATGTAACTTATTTTGATTTCCTCTTTCAACTAACGAAACACAAACTTTAACACGATTTATAGCCATCTTTCCGTATTGATTTTGATGGTCGTCTGGTTCTTTTACTCTCATTATCTCCAACATCAATTCCTGAAGATTGATTTTTATCTGACTTTTTTTATTTTTAGAATTCTGTGTTTGGATAATATCAGAATTTTCATTATCAGACTCTGTGGAGACTTGTTGCTTCTCTAAATCATTTAACAAATCTATCTGATCCACAGGAGTAATAATGTTCGTATTTTTTAAGAAAACGACATCCATGCTTTCTATCAATCTTCTTTCAGAATGATAAAATCTGTAACCACTTCCGTTTTCTACATATCCAATAAATCTGCATTCTCAGGTTTTACTTTTTAATTTATTCCTTAGTGGCATTGGGATAAGCACTTGTGCCTTACAACCCCATGCTTTGAGTTTGCTTAAGTTTGATTTATGTCTCGTCCATATCTCGTAAGGTATAAGAGGTTTTGCTTTGGTTTCAACTCTATTTAATATATATATATATATATATTTAGCAGTCGATAATGCTTCACCAAAAAAAATGTGTTAGTCGATAATCATATGTCATTATCGATCGCACCATAACCAATAGAGTTCTATTTCTCCTTTCTACAATGTCATTCTGTTGAGGTTTATATGACATAGTATAAATGTGTCTTATACCATTCAATTTGCAGAAATTATCCAAAATTTCAAATTCTCCTCCTCTATCACTATTCAAACTTTTAATAGGTTTACCCAACTGAGTTTCTACTTCTAATTTAAATTCTTTAAATTTTTCAATTGTCTCAGATTTATGTTTGAGTAAGTAGATATGCTCATATCTTGAATATCATCAGTGAAAGTAATAAAATACTCAATTCCTCTATGGATTTTAGTTTTAAAAGGTTCAAAAATATCATAATGTATAATTTATAGTAAATCTGTAAATTTCCAACTTTCTAAAAAAATTTACTACTCATTCTTCATTTGATATATAGTTCACATATATCAAAATTATCTGAATTTATTTGTGGTATTAATCCACTTTTATACATTCTGATCATCTTATTTTTATTTATATGGTCTAATCTTAAATTTTATAAATATGCATAATCTGTAAACATATTCAAATAATAAAAAATATGTACTTTATTAATATCAACATTCAGTACATACATGTCGTGATCTTTTACGCCTTTCACTGACATATTACCCTTACTTATTACGATGGTTCCAGACTTAAACTCAACTATGTAGCTTTTTTGATCTAGTACAGGCACTGATACTAAATTCCTACGAATACTAGGTACATATAATGCATCACTAAATAAAATAACGAAACCATTCATTTTAAATTTACATGTACCTTGCCCAAAGATATCGCAATATGTATTGTTGCCCATATATACTCTGTGCTATCCTGTTTGTTTATTTTCAAGTTTGACAAACATATATTTGTTCATGTATATATGTAATGTTGCTGCAGAGTCAACTCACTATAAATCTAACGCTGGTTCCATTAGCATTACTTATGAGGCTGTCATCACAATTTCTTTATTTTTCTTGTGTTTTTTCCTTATTAAAATATTGTGATTTGTAAGGCTCCTTAGTTTCACACTTAAAACAGTTCTCAGTAAATGGTTTATTTTGTTTTTTTTTTCAGCCATTTTTTTAAAAATTGTTTTGGCTTCATCTTGTTCTATGTAAAACGTTTATCCTAAGCCATCAATAAATTAGATAATTCATTTTCTTTATTCATTATTTTCATCATTTCTCCTTCAAGTACTAAAAGTACTGAAAGGGATATCATTGTTATTTCATTTTCACTATGTATCAAATAAGTAATGATGTGATCCTAAGATAAAGGAAAACTATTTAGGATGGTTGTAATTTGCATTTTATTAGTGAAAGGATGACCAGCATCATGTTATTCTTTTGCAACTAATTTCATTTGAAGTACATGATTGCCTATATCATTATTCTCTTGTATACAAGTTCGTTTATACTTATTCAATAATAACTGTATATAAGTATCCGGCCTTAAACCATACTTTGTTTCAACTGCATTCATAATTTTTTTAGCAGTTTCATAGTTTTCAAATAGAGGAATAATGTGATCATTCATACAATGCAAAATTATAGATTTTGCACATGCATTGTGTTATTCCCATTTATTTTTATTTGAAACGCTACTCCCACTTTCATTTGGGTCATTTTCTACAATTTCTTCCCATGACTTTGATGTTGTTACTATATATAAGATCTTTTCATGGGTTAGAAGAAAAGTTATATGCATTTTCCAGGCTCGAAAATTTATTTCATTTAATTTTTGGGTTAATTACACTTTACTCTCTCGAACTTTCACTCAATTCATAATATACTTCTGAAACTACTAATTGCATCAAAGTGGACCATCGAACTTTCAAAACTTCATAATCCTTCATTCCGTCTACCAGTAGCGTTAAATCTAACAAAAAATCACTACACGTGCTGCTCATGTGCATAACATTCACTACAAATATATAATTTTCATCTAATTTATTATCATCGACCGTATAAAATATAAAATAATATATGCTATCAATTAATAATAAATCAATAAATAATTTTTTTATTAATTTATATATGGTTATTGAATATCAAATAATTTCATTGTGTACATAGATTATTCATACTTGCTTGCAACTTAGGTATAAAATAATTTTATATATGATTAATTATCAATGATTTATTATTAATTGATGGCATATATTATTCTATATTTTATATGGTCAATGATAATATATTAGATAAAAATTACATATTTGCAGTGAATTTTAGTTAGATTTAACGTTGTTAGTAGACAAAAATGGGGGATTAGGAAGTTTTGAAAGTTTGAGAGTCCACTTTGATGCAATTAGTAGTTTTTGAGGCACATTGTGAACTGAGTGAAAGTCCGATGTGACAAAGTGTAATTAACCCATAATTTTTCTATCCTCGAGGGATCAATACTTTTCTTCGGTGTCATGAATAATAAACTTTAAAAATTAATAAATAAGACGAATGTATAAATAATAAATGTATACTATTTAAATATAATAGTTCAACTATGAAAAATTAAAACTATTACAAATTTCATAGTAATAATAACCCTTCGATTTAATCAAAGGTGGCAACTTCGAAATCTTCCTATTATATTTTAAATAAGGAGAATAATGAAAGTTATGCCCCGATCGAGAATATTCACGACCTTTCCTTGATGTTTCACCTCTTTCAAAGAATTTCTAGTGATAATTTTGACCAATAGGTACTTTGTAATGTTTTGACACAAAATTAGGAGCACAACGACTTTTGAATGGACCAAATTGGACTTGAAATGATCTCAAACGGATTTTGAACCGGTCTACTCATTGAGTAGACCGGTCCAAACTGGGTTCAGGAGAAAACCGGCTGTCAGCGGCTCGGCTTAGAGAATGGCTTAAAGCTCGGCTTGGGGATCGTTTTGATGGCTCAAGTTCACATTTTCTGCTTAAAACGTAGGCAAAACAACAATGTCGTTTTTGCCATTTTGATCCTCCATTGGCTGAACGACAATTTGAAAATTTTTAACCAATATGAATTTGAAAATTTTTTACCGTTCGTTTCATCCACCTTCTTCTTCCTCGCGCTAGGCTTCTTTTGAAACAAAGAAAGTTAGATCCTCACTTCCGTTCGGCAAAATGGTCACCGGCGTCGAGGATTCCAACGTGCTCCAAAGGTCCATGAATTCCAACAGCGATGATGAATTATAGCGACCCCCTGAAACAATAACAGTGAGTGATGAAAAATTGAAAAATACATTATTTCTTTAAAAAATGCACTATTATAGTCATCTTCTATAATCATCTTTGAAGGCTTGAAAATTCAAGAGAAAAATAAACTTTTTCGAATCACAATGGAAGGATTAGAATACACTGAAAATCTTCAAAATCTTATAAGTTGTGTGGTTGCCAAACCAAGCACTTGCCTATTTATTGTCTTCATAATGAGCGAAAAAATTATCTCTAACATAACCGGGCTCTTTATACTACTGTAGAAATATGAAAAACAAATAGAAACGAAATTGGCAATATGGTGACACTCTCGTGAAATTATTTGTCCCACAAGTTGGTGATGGACAAAAAGAATTGCGTAAATGAATTTCTGCACCAATGACCCCTATTTATATGCCATCAGGCACCGGTTGGCAATGGGTACAACCATTGGTAACTCAATGGTTAACAAATGACACAATTTTAAGAAATGACAGAACCTTTTGACTAAATCAAAATGTTGTCTTTTAACACTTCATAAGTCATACACAACCTTATGACTAAATCAAAAAGTTGTGTCTCTTGTCACTTATTTAACCATCACCATGGAGAGGGTCATTTAAAAGGGTACACTGTTTGGTAATCACACCCCTTAAAATAATAGAAGTGTCTCATAATTGATAAAGTTGATAATTTTATGGAACGAGAAAAGAAGAAGAATAATACAAAGAGAAGCGTCAGAAATATAATAGTAGAATAGATGATTTTCAAATGAAAAGTTAAAAAGCAGTGTAAATGTTCAAGAAAGAAGGCAACGAGGTCCTCGAATGTAGGACAAGCAAAATGACCAAAAAATGTCTCAAAGGCATATCTCCTGCTGCACAACTAAGGATATTTTACGCAAAAGCCACATGTTTTTTCACATTTGACAAAGATAATCATGCAATTTCAAGTTTGCTACCAACATTAGTCATAGGGATAGCATACGGCAAAACAAAATACACACATAACAGTCATAGACCAAAGTTTCCCCCAAAATACAATCCAACTCATCACAAACTCAACGATAAAAATGTAATATGTTCATCAAATATAAATCACAATTCATGAAAGGAAGCCCACTTTTTATAACAAAGGTAGATATATATGTATATATACATTTTGCAAAAGATGGTGATCACAAACAGTCTAATAAATAAAAGTAATGAAAAATAGCAAGTTGAGTACATCTAAGCAGAGGGATAACTATGTATAGGGCTACAAATAAACAATAATATTCAACAAGCCACTCAAGATTTGCTCGGTCAAACTCGAGTTCGACTTGATTTGTTTATCAAATAAGTTATTCGTGAACATAAAATTACGATCGATCATTAAATAATACAATTTAAAGAAAACTCGACTTGGCTAGAATAAACTTGTATAAAATCAAATAATTAGTATCTAACATTTTTTAGAGTATTGTCTCTATATTTATAATGAGAATATTTATAACATTTAAATAGATTAGAGAAAACTATATTCCTAATACTAAATATGCTATTGAATCATTAAAAAGTATATATAAATTTTATAAAAATATTAATAAAAATTTAAAATTTTATTTATTAAAATTTGTAGATAAAATTATAAAATAAAATATAAATAATTTATTTTATTTAAACGAGGCAGTTTAGAAGCTCGATGCTCATTGCTCGATGAAAAGCACGGAGAGACTTTGCCCACTTTCGTCAGAACTACTCTTTTGATTTTTTTTACCCCGAACTACAGAGAGAAAAAGGAGATGATACGCCAGCCAGTCCCAACCCGAAACACGTCCGTCGTCCACCACCGCATACGTACAACTGGCAATACCTTCGAGAGACAAAACGATTACTTCAGAAAACAAAAACAAACTAAAAAGAAATCCTTAAATTTAAAATTAAAAACATAATCATAGCTGTAACAATCAATAATGCCACGACGATTAAGCAAAGCATTTGGGCATAAAAAAAAAGTTTCGATATAAAGATGATTTTAACTATTTTAATTCATTTTATATAATTATTATAATTATTTTAAATTTTAATATAAAATATAATAATTAATTTAATTTTTTTAAATTTAAAACAATAATAATATTAAAAAATAATATTCTAACAATATTTTATTCAATTTTTAACTTCCATCTCAACTCATTTAATCACAACTCACTGTTCAAACATCACCTAAAGCGTCCATTATCAGATTCACCATTACGATTTTTTTTTAATTTATTTTTACATTCAACATTAGTTTATGAAAAGGAAAATTCTATACACTAAATTATTATTTTATTTCATCTCATTATGTAAGATGTAGCATATTTATCACTATCGGATACTTTTCTATTATATATTTTTTATCATCTAATAATGATAAATGTGTCATTTTTTTATAGTAAGATAAAAGTAAAATGAGAGTGTAGTGTATATTACTCTTATAAGAAAACGTCATTATCATAGTTTGGTTTATAGTACGGGTTAATGACTCACAAACCAATATTAGGCTAATTAGATTAAATTTTGTAAGGAGAATATTTTTTTTTACTAAATATGACCATTAAAAAAACTATGAAAATGTAACCATTAAAAAAAATTTGGAATTATAAATAGTGGGAAGAGAATAACTTTTAAGAACACTTTTAAAATTGAATTACCGAAAACAACGAATATTTGCATACCGTGAAAATTATAGAGGGTGATGTAATGTGTCTTGGAATGGCAAGTTTTTTCTTCTTTTACTTTTATTTGGTGAATAAGAGAAATAGAGTAATTTAAATTGTCTGATTCACGTGACTAGTTAAGACAGAAACTCTTTGATGGAACTAAAGAGAGGTTATTAAAATATCCAAAATTTACAAATGAAGAAAAGATGACATATGAGTTTTGCTTGTTTGTAAATTTGAGATGTCAATTCATCACTTATTGACACATAGTAAGATTAATTATAATTATAAGACAATTAAAATACTGATCTTTTTTAATCGTGAAACTGTGTTGATGTGTTAAAATATAAATTTATAATAAAACTTTTATTTATATATTTTCATTTATTGAGGAGACAAAAAAAATAAAAAAATAAAAAGCTAGAAGTTACAAGGAAGGATTAAGGAAGGAGCATGGCCCAGGTTGGATTCCCCCAAAATTGATATTGCTCAAAGGACCTATGAGTCTATGACCGATTCAATCGAATACGCAGGCTATCCCGTTATTTCCCATATTTAGCCTGTATGGTCAACTTGTCCAACTCCTCACCAGTCACGACCGGTTCTTCCGGTGGGAAGTAATACTACTCAATCCTTTCTTGCCCAAACAACCAATGGCACGGCGCCCATGTTCTTGTCAGTAACATATATCCGCACAAACGCTATTGCACCATCTTCTCGATTGAACCAAAACACATACTCGCTCCAAATCCACATACTTTTTATGTTATTTTTATTACATCATTAGCATAATTAAATAAATAGTATTATTTAAAAACTTTTATATTAGGCTTAATTTGTTTTTAGAGATGAGATGAGATGAGTTGAGTTGAGTTGAATTGTTTATTTTATTTTGTATTAAAATTTAGAAAAATTATAATGATTAGGTGAGAGAAAATGAGATGAATTTAAAAAAATTGAATTATTTATTTTATTTTGTATTGGAATTGAAAAAAGTGTAATAATAAAATTGAGATGAGATGAGAAGTTTTTCAAAAACAAACGAGCCCATAATTGACGTGATATAATTTAATTTATAAAATATAAAATATAAATTTTAAAATTTATTGTTTTAATTAAGTTATACTAATGTGATGTGAATATTACACATCGTTTATTTTTTAAGATGAGATAAATTGAGATTAAAATTAAAAGTTGAATGAAATATTGTTAGAATATATATTTTTAATATTCTTTTTATTTTAAGATTTGAAAAAATTGAATTATTTATTTTATTTTGTATGAAAATTTAAAAAAATTATAATGATTAAATGAAATGAGTTGAAATAAATTGTGAAAATAAACGAGATAGATAAGATTTGAATAGTGAGTTAAGATGAATTAAAATGAAAGTTAAAAATAAAATAAAATATTATTAGAATATTATAATTTAATATTATTATTATTTTAAAATTTGAATAAATTAAATTATTTTTCTATTTTTTATAAAAATTTTAAAAAAATTATAATAATTAATTAAAATAATATAAAATAAATTGAAATCAACTCTAATCGGGATCTAAACATTTCTCAAGCCTAAAAAATTAAAAGACAGGAGTTTATCGATCGAATGGAAGCGCGTACATTTCCTGGTCAATTTATAAGATAATAAATCATATTTTTTCCCAATATAATAACTCTTATTTGTTCAAGAGTCAGTTAATTTATTCAATCGATAAATTTAGAAAAAATAAAATCTCCTTTACATATATATTCATACACTGTTTGCTGTCTCGTCCTAGAAGTTCAGAAGAGTACTATAACACCCCTAAACTTCCCTAGGAGCCTTTCTCTCTCTTTCCAGTTCCAATCTATCTGGCCGTCCTTTAACGCGTTCACTCACGCGTATACTTTGTCGTTTCTCTGCAGGGGTTCCCATATATATAAACACGTCTCACCTCTCCTCAAATGGCAGATGCAGGAAAGTCTCGGCAAATTCTCACTCCTTCCCTCCCCTGCTTTCTCTGCATCTCTAGCTTCCTTCCTCTACAATCCGAATCTTGTATTTTCTTTTTCTTTTAAAATAAAACAACTTCTAATATTCTTTTAGTAGAAAATACACAAGACTTTCTTAATACAATCAAAATGCCTTCTTTGGAGGACGAACTGTTCCCCTCAACGCCGGGAAAGTTCAAGATCGAGCGCGCTCACACCATGAACCGTCAGTTCCACCGGTGTTTCGCCTCCACCAGCACTATGTTCTTGTGGGCCCTCTTCTTGATTGCCCTCACCGCCTCCTATTTGAGTTTCCAGAGTTTCGTCGATTCTGGTAGTCGATACTTGTCCGCCTCCTGGGGCGGTATCCAGTGGGAGAAGCAGGTCCGTAATTCCGCCCAGATCCATCGATCTGGCGGCATCTCCGTCCTCGTTACCGGCGCCGCTGGTTTCGTCGGTTCCCACGTCTCCCTCGCCTTAAAGAGACGCGGAGACGGCGTCGTTGGACTCGATAACTTCAACAACTACTACGACCCCTCGTTAAAGAAGGCCCGTAAGTCCCTCCTCAACACCCACGGTATCTTCGTAATCGGCGGTGACGTGAACGACGCCAGACTCCTGGACAAGCTCTTGGACGTGGTGGCTTTCACGCACGTGATGCATTTAGCGGCACAGGCCGGTGTAAGGTACGCCATGGAAAACCCTCAATCCTACGTCCACAGCAACATCGCGGGGCTCGTTACGCTTCTAGAGGCGTGCAAGTCCGCGAATCCCCAGCCGGCGATCGTCTGGGCCTCCTCGAGCTCCGTGTACGGACTCAACGAGAAGGTGCCGTTCTCGGAGTCAGATCCGACAGACCGACCAGCGAGTCTTTACGCTGCCACGAAGAAAGCGGGCGAAGAAATCACACATACTTACAACCACATTTACGGCCTCTCCATCACCGGATTGAGGTTTTTCACGGTGTACGGACCATGGGGGAGACCCGATATGGCTTACTTCTCGTTTACGCGGAATATTCTTCAGGGAAAACCGATAACTATATACCGTGGCAAGAACAGGGTCGACTTGGCCCGAGACTTCACTTACATTGACGACATAGTGAAGGGTTGTTTGGGATCGTTGGACACGGCCGGGAAGAGCACCGGGTCTGGCGGGAAGAAGCGGGGGGCTGCTCCTTACCGGATTTACAATCTGGGGAACACATCGCCGGTGACGGTGCCGACACTGGTGAGCATCCTGGAGAGGCATTTGAAGAGGAAGGCGAAGAGGAACGTAGTGGACATGCCCGGTAACGGAGACGTACCGTACACGCACGCGAACATAAGCTCGGCTCGAAGTGAGATCGGGTACAAGCCCACAACCGATTTGCAAACGGGGTTGAAGAAGTTCGTTAGGTGGTACCTTTCTTATTACGGATACAATCACGGAAAACCTGTAAATTGAAATTTTGTTTTCTTTTATTTTTAGTGTTGTTTTCGGTTTATAGAATCGAGAAATATAAAAAGAGAAAAAAAAGGAGAATAGAAGGGCATATCCGGTAAAGGGGAAAAAAAAGACCGACGAAGAAAATACATAATTTACTTTTCTTTTTTAACTATGTTGTTCGTGGCTGGCAAGGGAAAGGCCTCCTCCGAGAGTCCTCACCTCGTCTCACTGTTTCATGAGTTGTATTTTTTCTTTAAAAGAAAGTTTGTATAAAGAAATTATTTATTGCTTATCTTTTTTGATGATTTTTATTTTTTAAATAAATAAATCAATAAATTTTCTCAACCTTCTCCTACTTTATCTTTTTTAAAAATTTTTTTTATTAAATAATTTTTATATAAATAGTGAATAAAAAATTTAAAATAATTTTTAAAAAAAATTTTAAAAAAAAAATATTAAAAAATATTAAAAAATATAAAGTATGAAATGTGGATGAATAATAAGAAGTTGTGAAACAAAATCTTAAATAAATAATCCTTAAGAGCACTAGCATTGGCTTGGCCAAATGCATCTTCAAACTTTAGCTAATATCCCATCTTTTTACATTTATTTATTTTATTTACATTCAATTTTTACATTGGATTAGCCATTTACTCTCTATATAATAATAAAATATTATTAAATTAATAATTTTTTTTTATTTAATTTATTTATATTATATTTTATAATTCTATAATTGAATATTAATAATAATTATATTTTAATTAAATTAATATTAAAAAATTTATATACAGAATACAATAAGGAAAATGGAATGGGAGGGGAGGGAACCGATGTTTGTAGTTACGACAGGCATTGAATCCGGCTGAATCTCGGGGTCAGAGTCCCATCAGATCCTCAATAGATCCAGCTGTAAAAGTCACTATAAGTTGCTGGCCGACATTGAATTGAGATTTTTCACTTAAAAAAAAATAAAAGAAAGAAAGATGATTGTAGAAACGGTTAAAATAATATTGGTGATTAATAAATCTATTTATGATGTTTAAAGACGAAGCTGTCTCTGATTAAATTAATTAATCTATTTGTTTAGTTTCAGCTAACAAACAATGATTAAATTTGGCAGCTTTCCCTATTTTTAGCAGGCAAATTAGTAAAGCGGGACAAGAATCCAATGAATTATAACGCCTATAGTTCCACCGACATAATCTGGGGTGGTGGATTTGTCTCCCCAGTACTTAAATAAATATATCACCAGTCTGTTAACTACATATGGAAGATGGATGGGCATTTTAGAGCCGAACAATCAAATCTTTTGTTTCTGTTTAATATTTTAAATTGCACTGGTCGCCAACGGATTTTCACCCAAGCTAATGAGGGTATGCTAAAATTGTGTCATTTCTCTCTTGTTTTTATTATTCAGTCTTCGCTGGATGTCTTTAACAATTTTTTTTTTTTTTATGAAAATTTTTATTCTCTCGTTAGTCTATGAATCTTGATGATTATTTTATTTATCAAAACCAAAATATATTTAATTTGACTTTGAAAAGTCAATTGTTTTTCTTAAAGTTTTAGAATTTTCTATCAATAGTTTGTTTAAACATGAATAATAATTGTTAATGTCATATTTTGCATACCTTTAGATCAAGTTTTAACAATTCAGGTATTTGAAAACGAGCTCTGCACAAGGAATAATACACTACGACTTTGAGAGGGTGGCCTTGGAGCCGGGAACCTCCGATGCTAAGTTAGTAAATATTTTTTTAGTATAGTAAATAAGTAAAAGAGTCTAAAGATTAGAAAAAATTTTCTCGTACCTGGAATCAACTATTTATACCAAGTCTGGAAGGGTGTAAATAGTCTTTTTCACAAAATCCATATTTCTTTTTTTTTGTATCTGCTGTTAGACTCTCTTTAATGTGGCGTGGCTCTGTGTTGGTTTCATAATCATGGTGTGACTTAATTAGCAACGCCATTAATGTGGAGTGGTTCCCTGACCTCAATCCGATTTATACAAATTATTGATGGTCTGATGCCAATGAATCGAGGGTCTTCCGTGTTTCCTGTGTAACCTGCACACATTCTATTCTCGAAGGCGGCCGCAGTTGTATCAGGTTGAGTTATCTTGTCGAGTATACGACGTCTTTTCCTAGTTGACATTTTGTTCCTTACTTTGATAAAAATCTCATTGGGCTATGTTTCTGTGCCGAGGTCCCGTAGACCTTTCCTAAAGGGAAAATTCCCCTTACATATTAATTTATTAATATGATATTATTTATCTTTATATATTTACATATATAAAATGGTATAAGTATAAAAGTACATTTTATATATATATATATATATAATATAGAGTAATACTATTTATCATCCTAACTTTTATTATCCTCTCATCATCTTATGATGTGATATTAGATGATTGAAAATTATTTATTATATTTCACTTATAAACCTATAATCTAATACCAAATGATGGGATAATGGGATGATAAAAGTTAGGATGATGAATAGATTTTTTCATATATATATATATCAAGGAAAAATATATTTTTATAAGGATATTTTTACACATTTTGATATAATTTGTTCATTTGATTTGGGTTAGAAAAATAAACTAGCCAAACGGAAAAGCTCAAAACCGAATCACACGTGAAATCGGACAGAAATAAAAAAAAAAAATCAAAAGTTTCAAATTTCTAAATAAATTGGTATGTATTGATTTTCAGAACTTCAAAATAAATTTAGATCAATTTAATTCTAAAATATGTCTAAAGCCAACTATCCCCAATGAATTAGCTAAAGTTAAATGACATTTTTTATGAATGTGAGATGAATTTGACTATTTCATTCAAATAAGTCTCCACATTGGAATAATTTTTTTTTTATTTTTTAACAATAAAATAATATAAGATGAATTTGGTTTTAGCTATTCATATTAAATCTCTGCATTGAATTATCAATTTATTCATTATATAGTAATAAGTAATTAATAATTAAAAAATTAATTTTTTAATTATTAATTTATTTTATTTTATCATATTTTATCGTATTTTTATCTATTATAAGTTAATTAGTAATTATATTCTAGTTAAATTATAGATTAAAAAATTATATTTGTTCAATTGTCATTTAATGCTAATTGTCATTTTCAAAAATAAAAAATAATTAAATAACAAAAAAACCAGATCTACAAAGCCCCAAAAAGAAAAAAGGAAAAAGCTTCATGGTCTTGATCTCTTCGATTCGGGAGCTCCAAACGATGGGTGATTTCAATCTCGCTATCACAATCGTTGTCATAGTCGTGTGCATCCTCGTCCTCATCTTCAAGTCTACCTTCTCGTCAACTACCAAAATCCTGACGACACGAACCAAGCATATTTTTTCAAATTCATCATCGTTTTTGGTGCCTTTAGGGCGTCAAATGCTCATATTATATTATTAAAAAAAATTGAGGAAATCTCTTTAATTATTTTGTCTTTTTTGGTGCGATGTTGATATATGCGTGCAGAGTGTTGGTAAGGGTTTTTTTATTTTTTTGAAAAGAAACGAAGAAGCAGCTGATTGGAGAAAGAAGAAAGATAAATAAATGATCAAATATATATTTAGTGTATCTATAGTGACTATAAAAGTTAGAAATGATTTTAGTATTCACTGTAATTAAAGTTTAAATATTTAAATTTTAATTAATCTATTGTGATGATATTTTGAGGTCTAATAGTTAAATATGTGATGAATTTAACTTTTGACTAATCCGATGTTTTAAACCAAACCGTCACTCCTAATTAGTTTGAGATGTGCTACGTACAGACCGCATAACCAGTCTCCGCGTTCACTAATATTTGTTGTTTGTCCATTTCAGCTTAGGTGAATGACCAAATTGACCTCCACCCAAATTTTCTGCTTTCAACCTTTCACGAATGAGAGATACGGAATTCAAAACCAAAATTCGTTTTGCCGCTATAGCCCATGCGAGACCCAGATTTTTTTTTTCCACCACCACCGGCATCCTGCTCATCTCTTCCACCGTCGGCATTGTGCTGAATTCCTCCACCACCATCAGCCGATAACGTCTATCCACCAGAGAGATAACCAAACATCAATTTTTTTCGACAAACAATGCAAGTTAAGCATGAGACTGGTGATGATGATCCATCTTTTAAATAATGCAGGTCAAGCACATGGTCAAATGCAGAGATGCTATGAGTACACACGCACACATGCATGATGTATTTGTTTGTCTATGCAATATGACTCAAATTACTATAATCCTTAAACTTAAAAACGCTTTAAAAATAACATTTTTTATAATCGAAGAACAGCTCAAAAGTTTGGATAATGCACCAAGGGTAATTAGAGATGAATTTTGGAACCAAATCCAACATCAACATGGATGTGGTGAAAGGGGCAAGAAAGCCAACAATAGCTTTTAAGGAATCCAATTCAATTACCCAGCCGAAAACCTCTCGCACATAATCAAACCCTAACTAGTGCAAATACTAGTACTGGGATCACTTAGTATTGGGGCTCAGACGTTTTACCAAAAATATAGACGTTAGTGGTGCACTAGAACATTCAAAAACATTTCACTAAACCCCAACCCCCTATACTCAGAAGCCCATAGAATAGAATAATAATACATCTTCACCAGGTTAATTATAAACAAAGCATGATTTCTAATGTATTGAACTACAATGATTCCTGAACATCTCCAACATCAAGGCTTTAAAAAAAATTACCTCAAATTTCAGTCATGGCATTATCTTAGCAAGAGCACAAACTTGTCGTTTAGGGCTTAGACGGAAGGGGAGGAAGGGGATTATTGCATGAAGGGGATGAAGTTAACGCTCAGTAGGACGGTCCAAAGATCAAGAGGAAGGGAGGGAGAAAAATCGAGTTCAGGAAGAAGGGGGAAAGGGAAAATCGAAGGGAAAGAGAAGAATGGGCTCGCGATCTGCTGTCCCTCATTGAGACGATGTCGTACAAATTTTTTTTAGTAAAACGATTCGTTTATGCCACATAGGGTGTGCACGTGCAATCCTCTATCTGAGGGCTATATTCAGAATTTCTCAATTAATTTACATTTAACTTAAAAATTTATTTATATAGCTAGTATACCGAATCAGACTTCTGAATTCAACACCTAATACAAATTCACAAATTTTTGAAGGTGTAATATGGATAATGAGTTGAGTTGAGATAAGATGAAAGTTAAAAGTTGAATAAAATATTATTAGAATATTATTTTTTAATATTAATATTAATATTTTTAAATTTAAAAATTAAATTATTTATTATATTTGATGTAAAAAATTAAAAAAAATATAATGATAAGATATGATAAATAAATAAATAAAAAAAAAGAAAAATGAAAAGAAGAAGCAGCGTTATGGTAAGCGGAGGGAGGGTGTCATCGCTGCTCTTCCCGATGCTTCCTCTCTCTTTTGCTAGTTAGATTCAAATTCCTCACACCTCATTACTCTCCCACACCTTCTACCTCTTCTACGCTTTTTCGCATGGCCACTACCAGGGCTTCCTTCTCCTCCTCTTCCTCATCTTCTTCATCTTGTTCCGTCCCCGCCGGTGATGGTGTCAACCCTCCCTCGACTGGCGTCACAGCTCCTTCTTCTGCCATCGATTTTCTCTCTCTCTGCCACTGCCTTAAGGTAAATCCTGCGATTGTAAAAATTAGTATTTTTTCTTTTCTGTTTAGTTATTCCTCTATTTCGTTAATCGGACTGTTTGGTAGCCGAGAACACGTTGGAGAAAACGATTCAAACAAAGTTACGCTCTGTTTGGGCTCTGGCAAACTCCTAACCAAAGGACAGAAGGGAGTATTAACTTTGAATCTCGTCTCCGAGAAGCTCACCTTAGAGCATTGGCAATGACCTAATTTAAACTTTGGCTAGAATTTCAAGTTTTGGCTATAGCATTAATCTTTAGTTAGGTGAATTATTGGACTAGTTATCTTAAAGTTAAAATAATAATATAATATTATATATTTTAATAATATTTATAATTTTTTTTTTATATTTTACAAATACACTTCCTATATTAATTAATAATTTATAATTTTTACTTAAAATAAGATAAAAAATAGAATTATATATTAATTACCTATAAAAAAAAAAGAATTATATATTAATTAATAATTTAATTTGAATTTCATAATTTAATTATTATTGATGAAATAAAATAAGGTAGAAAATAATGGACTATTTATCAAAATTGAAATGGATAATATAGATTGTAAAATAATTAGATAATATAATGGTTATTGGAAATGATTAAAATCTTACTTTGGTGAGTGAATAGTGTCTAGCCAAAGACGACTAAGGAGTTTAATTTACTGTAGCTTATATGTTGAGTTTTAGTGGTTTGACTAGTCCAATATAGAGGACTTTACTCATGCCTAGCCAAAGTATGAAGATGCATTGGTATTTGGTTAGTCCAATGGCAATACTTTTAGAGCACTAGCATTGGATTAGCTATCCCAAAGTCAAAATTGAGTTAATATGTGACTTTTTGGCTTTGGACTAATTATTCAAAACTTGAACTCCACGTCGGATTAGCTATCTCATTCTCTATAATAAAAAAATATTATTATTTTTTAAATATATTTTTTAATACAATTTTTTATTTGCTTTAATACTTTTTTATTTTTATTTTCATAATCTCCAACACTTCTCAACAAACTCCAACAATTATTTTCATTTTTATTTTCACAACTATCCCCAACAAGCATTTCTAGTTGAGCGACAGATTATGCTACTACTACTATCATTTCAGCACTACCACTTATTGTTCACAATCCAATAATCTATACTTTCAGCAGTACCACTATTGTTGCCCAAAATTTACAAATCAAATAAAATCACATGTACAAATAGACTACTCAAGACAACTACAAATCAAATCACAAGCTTTACAAAGAGAGAAAAAGAACATGCAAGGATATAGTTGCTATCCAAAATTTATTCAAATTATCACAAAATGTTGTTGCCCACATATAACGGCAGCTCATAGTTGCTGTCCACGTATTATCACAAAATACACAGAAGCATATAGTTGCTGTCCAAAATTTACACAAATTATCACAAAAACAAGAAGCTCCTTTCACATATAGTTGTTGCCCACATTATCACAAAATATAACAACAGCAGTACCCATACTTACAACCCAAAATATAACAACAGCAGTACATGTATTTACAGCCCAAAATACAGCTCTTCCTCTGCACATAGTGGTTGCCCAGCCACATGTATTTCCAGCACATGTTGGATTAGGCCTGCAACCCGGTTTGTTAAATTTGGGTTTGTGCCCGACCCCGACCCGAAAGGCTCCATTTAAGGCGCCAAACCGATCCGAACAAAAGCAAATCGGGTCGAACCCCTATGAAGTTATGAACCGACCTTTAAAAACAACATTGTTTTACTTTTCCTTTCGATGCTTCCAGAAATGTAAACATTCTGGGAGAGGAAGATCGAAGTTGTCTTGGGAATCTGGAATCGAAGGAGAAGATCTCGAGCTGAGAAGGTGAGGCATCCCCAAGCCTTGACCTGCCTAGCACCAACTTGTCAATAAGAAGACTATACACTACGAAAGTAATGAAGCCCAGCGTGATCAGCACATGCAGCGCATCTTACCATAGAATGGCTCGCCAGCATCTTGAGGATGTGGTCCAGCATCTGGGGCGCCTCAGGATCGGTAGTGGGCATCTCTACCACAATCTGCGAGGAGGAGAGCTTGGCTCCAGGACCTGCTTTGGCCAGAATCTCAAAAACACCGAGCTCAATGGCCATTTGCAGGGCCATGGGCAGCACAAGTGAATTTACGAGTTGCCCGGCATAGAGGAAGTTTTCATCTTCTTCTTTTTGGTCAACATCAAGAGATGTCACTCGTTTGTAGATTTGTAAGCCTCTTGGCTGGAAAATAGCCTCTACTCTGCATAGCAAACTCAAAAAAGCTCATCATTTTTTGCTTCTCTCTTGGCTCAAGGGCTTAGATCTGGCTCTGATTTTGGAAAGGAGGGTGGCTATACTAATGGTGGACAACTGCTAAGGAATTTAATTTATGGTTGTTGTTGCAAGATGATTTTTTGCGTTTTCCTCTTCTTCTCTTCTCTGCATAGCAAACCCAAAATACTAGACCACGACTGGAGCACATAGAAGTCGTTAATAGAGAACGAGAACACTCAGGAAAATACTCGAAGAATCCTTCAATTCTCGTGAAATCACTCAAAGAATCCTCCTCAAATCTAGGGGTGGAAATATGTGACACGACCCGTTAACCTAACACGAACACGACACGATAAAAGCGAGGTGACCCGTTAAGACACGATTGCTTAACGGGTCAACCTGTTATGATCCGTTAAGAAAGTTAAAGTTACAATTATACCCTTATACTTAAAAATAAAATTGTTAGGATTTTAATTTCGAAATTTTTATTGTTTGGATTGTAATTTTGGACTTGTAGTTAGTTCTATATTTTTTTATATATATCGTAATTTTAACATTTATATAAAATTATACTAAATTTAACTAGGTCAAACGGGTTAATTTCGGATCTATTTAACCCATTTACATAAACGGGTCAAAACGAGTTGACACGATACGACTCGTTATGTTAATGGGTCGTGTTAGGGTTTGAGATTTTGACACGATAAGTTTAACGGGTCGGGTTAGGGTCGATCCATATAGTATAATATACATGTATTGACACGACACGAACACGATCTATTAACACGATTTGACACCCCTACTCAAATCTATAAGTCCGAGAGCCCATTTTCCTTTTTGTGAATTTCTTCTTTTTGTTCAAACTTGCTGATGTCGGACGGGTTGACACTGATTAACAAACCCGTTATTTAGTCGGGTTGGAGACTTGCTCAGGTCATACCTGATAAAAGCCGGGTCGGTTCGGGTTAGCTTGTTCGGGTCCAGCGGGTGCTTGGGTCACATGCACACCCCTATGTTGGATGCAAATAGGCTAATGTAACTAGTTGCTGCTGTAAATAGGCTAATGTAACTTGCTGCTGAAAACCAAAAACAGATTAACTCCCAAATGTTGGATGCAAACTCATGCACATCAGACTGTTAGATTAACCAAAATATAAAGACCTTGCATGCTGTCAGATTCACTCCCAAACAGATTCACTTTAGTATGGACGTGTGATGGATGTAAGCAGGAAGTGAAGATATTAGTGCAGAAAATTGAAGGTGTGCACAGATTCTATCTAAATTTGCTCAGTAATGGAAACAAAGACAGTAATGACATTTATACAATGTTATATGACACATAACATTGGATTAGCAAACTCATTTGAGCTATAAACAAAAAAATAACAAAACCAAAAACTCATTAGTTGCTGCTGAAATAGGCTAATGTAACTAGGTTCTTTGAATGAAAACTAAAAACCAAAAACTTGCTGCTGTAAATAGGCTAATGTAAAGTCATGCAAAGTGGAGAATGGGTCAGGGTCTTTTGACGTTTGGTATTATCTTTCCCTATTGATACCGTTGGAATCTTTTTACTTTCCTTTATTTTTCTTGAATTTTTTTGCAACAAACAAGCCTAATTTTGTTTTGTCCATACTATAGAGTATTATATCTAACACTTTCCTGGGTGTTATAGAGGGTCAACCTGTTTGTACTTCTTTCCCAACAAATTTCCCACCAACACAAACCTCAGGTCCATTACTCTGTTTCAGCCATGGACCATGACCCTTCTTTAATTCCCACCAACCCACTAACTCCAAATTTCACCAAATACTGCCGTCAAGCTCAACTTAGATTCACCCAAATTTCACTCATGAATTCTTTTCAAATTTCACACAAGGAATTTCACCCAAGAACATGAAACATTAAGAGAGAGTAAAAAGAAAACTCACTTGTGAGAAGGGGCTTCGGTGTGAGCAATGCCAAGGAGGAGCTGGCGACGGGAATGAGCGGGCGACGGGGACGAGCTGGCCACGGAGTTGTTTATGGCAACGAGCACTTGTCTTGGACTGAGTTGTGTATGGAGACTGGGATGAGCTGGAGAGAAAAAACACATTTTTTAAAGAAGAAATGTGTGAGGAAGAAGAAATGTAAAGACCCATTTTTTAATAGCAAATTCTTTATCCAACTGGGAGAGAAAGAGAAAAGGTGGGATCAGAGAGAGAGTGGAGAGGGTGGTGCGGTGGCACCTTCAAGACCAAATGAGATAGTCATGTGTGGGTAGTGGTGATGTTCAATTGGATATTTTGTTTGAAATGAGGGCAGAGAAAGGGCTCCGTTGAAGGGATGCCGGTGATAGAGGTGATACTGGTTTAGTTGGAGTTGAACCGACGATAATGGTGGCGAACGGTGTGGGGGAAGAAAAGGGTAAGCTGAAATTTCTGCTGTGTGGGAAAGAAACTGAAGTGGAGAGAGAGAGAGAGAGAGAGATGCGTGGGAAAGAAATGAAGTGGAGAGAGGAGAAGTGGGTTTGGTGAGAAATATTCATTAAAAAAATAAGATGACCGAGCTACAATTTACTTGATGTTTGAAGAATGACTGTAGATAAAAATTCGGATGAAGTTGTTATGGCTAATCCAATGCCAACGGATTTACCTACGAATTTGTCATATTTGACTAAGCACTTGCATTTGGCTAAGCCAATGCCAATCCTCTTACTAAGAGATTCGTATATTTTCTTGCATTTTACTGACAGCAAAACAACAGATAGCTGTCACTGGTTTACTTCCTTCCACTTGATTGAACAAGATTGAAACAAGAAAATGAAAGAAAGAAAACTTCAAGAAAGAGAAACCAAGAATGTAATTGTCATTTCTTGGAAGAGATTTTCGAGTAATCTCCGAACTCTATTTAGTTCATCATCCACCAGAATGAATCTCATTTACATGGATTTCGAGCTTTATACACATCAGAGACTACTATCAGAAAAATGCAACTTTTTATTACAACTAATCAATACGTGTAGTTTCATTAAACCAAACTATTGCTTCTAAGCCTTATCAAAACGCACCGCTTCATTAAAGTCGCAACATATTGTTTTATTCCCCTGCAAAACGCACCGCTTCATTAAAGACGTAGTGCACCATTTTACCCTTATCATTAGTCTTCCCTTTTTCTAACATCAACCCATACCTCTCCCTTCTCAGAATACCCCTTACATTCTCTTCCCCTTTAAGGCCCTTGACCTCAAGGCCCTTACAATTCCCCCCTTTAAAGGATCTTGCCCATAAGGTGTGGGTAAAGATTCCTCAGCTTCCACCAAGACTCCCAAGAGCTGTCCTCTACTGTTGCCCCCACCTATTTGATCAACACTTCAGTAGATGCATAATTACCAACCTTTCTCATCTTTCTTTCCAAATTCGATTCTGGCTTAGGTTGAATCTGTCTTTGTGCATCAAGTGGAGGTAATGTTGGTAATGAAGTAATGTTCTGTCCTAATTTCTTCTTCAAACAAGACACATGAAAAACTGGGTGTATTTTGGAGCTGGTTGGTAAATTCAGTTTATAGACCACTTACCCTATTCTTGCCATTACTTGAAAGGGACCATAAAATCTTGGGGATATCTTCATGTTATGGTGCATGGAAGCTGTTTTCTGCCTGTAAGGTTGAAGCCTAAAAAAGACCCACTCTCCCACCTCAAAACTTCTTTCTGTTATCTTCCTCTAAGCAAACATTTTCATTCTCTGCTGGGCCTTATGCAAATTCTCTTTTAATTGTAATAGAAGTTGCTCCCTCGACCTCAGCTGCTTCCACTGCAACATTTGCAGTTGTCCCTAGGATGTAAGTTAGCAGCTTGAGTGGAGGGTACCCATAAAGTGCCTCAAAGGGGGAAGAGTCCTATGGAAGTGCAACATGTGGTGTTATAGCACCATTTTTCCTTAGGAATCTACGTACTCCACTCCTTTGGTTTATCACTGTTGTAGCACCTCAAATAGCCCCCAAGATACTTGTTCAATGCTTCAGTTTGGCCATCAGATTGAGGGTGATATGCTGATGTGAAATCCAATAGGGTACCTTGTAAGCGAACCTGCAGCATCTTGATACCACAAACTGTGGGCCCAAACCTCACTTGCAGGGCCTTCACAAATAAATCCCATCTTGTGAATTCCGCAATCAACAACATCTTAATACCACACAAGAGCCTTACCTTCCATAGGGTAAGAAGCCATCAAAAGCCTCTGACTCACTAATGTTTGATGGAATTCAAAGTATTGAGTGGCTCTGAAAATCCACCCAGCAGGATTATTTCCATCAAAGTGGGGAAATTCAAGCCTAACTCCCCTTGGCAAGAATCCCTTCTCCTCGTTATTCATTACTCTAGGTGCATGAGACCCCTCCTTAGAAGGAGAAATTTGCTGACTTTCAACTAATGTTCTAATCATGTTAGCGAGTTGATCTAACATGTTGGTAGGTAATTCCATGAATTCCATGATGATGCTCATCCAACCGTATCTGAACTGCTTCTTGCTGCCTTTGTCATCCTTCTTGGTGTAGCTTCAAAACTGCTGCGCTCACGCATTCTGCCATGAGAGAATCGGCCTCTCTAATACCAACTGTCACAGGTTTACTTCCTTCCACTTGATTGAACAAGATTGAAACAAGAAAATGCAAGAAAGAAAACTTAAGAAAGAGAAACCAAGAATGTATTTGTTATTTCTTGGAAGAGATTTTTGAGTAATCTCCAAACTCCATCTGGTTCAACATCCACCAGAATGAATCTCATTTACATGGATTTCAAGCTTTATACACATCAAAGACTACCATCAGTAAAATGCAACATTTTATTACAACTAATCAATACACATTGTTTCATTAAACCAAACCATTGCTTCTCAGCCTTATGAAAATGCACCGCTTCGTTAAAGCCGCAACGTACCATCCCGCCGCTACTGTCCTTCATTCCTCCACAAAACGCACTGCTTCATTAAAGACATAACGCACCATTTTGCGCTCTTCTGTTAATGCCGTTATTCTTCCCTTTTTCATAACATCAACCCAGACCTCTATCTTCTCAGAATACCCCTTGCAATAGCGTTAATAGATCTTTCATATTTCACATCTGTCGAAAATTTATTCTTCTTTTCTCAGATTACCAGCAATGAAACAGATGGTTGATTTTGTTTTGTTTGTTTGTTTGTTTTTGTGTTTTTTTTTTTTTTTTTTTTTTCCGAATCGTTTTCTATATGACGTCTTTAAAATCTGAATTAGACAACTAAAAGAACTGGATGGGTACGGAGGGAAATTAAGGATCCAGAGTCCATAGCTGATCACATGTATCGAATGGGATTGATGGCTCTCATTGCCTCGGATATTCCTGGTGTTGATCGCGACAAGTTACGCTCTCTCCTACTTTAACCTGTTGAGCTTTTATGTATTTGTCGTTCATTTTTGTCATTGTAATGCGGTGACCACCTTTTATTTGATTTTTTCCCTTTTTCTGAGAGTGCTTCAATCTTAATTTCCAGGTGTATAAAAATGGCAATTGTTCATGATATTGCAGAAGGTTAGCTATTTTCCTTAATCAATTTCATGTTCTATAATACATATTTTGTCATGGAAAAGTTATAGTTCCTCTTCAATAGAAATATATATATATATATTCGCATGTGGCAATGCAATTGATTGAATGGAAATTGGCGATGATTTTAAAAGGGAATGTGTTACAAATAAGGGTTAATTGCAATATCATAACCTGTGTTTTCACGTTTCTGCAATTTGAGGCCTTGGTTTTCAACTTTCGCAAAATTGATACCTGAACTTCAAGAAACGTGCAATTAGATACCTCCGTCAATTTGTCACTTAGAAATAAAAGTGATGAAGATTACTGTTTTGTTGTGCTCATAAACACACTCCCCCCCCCCCCCCCCCCCAAAAAAAAAAAAAAGGGATTAGAAAGCAGATGATTTTGAAGTATTATAAAGATTCTTCTTTAGCTAATAATGCAAACTAGAAATATTTTAGTGGAAGATGCAGTTTGGGTAGCTTAAAAATTTCAGACTCCTGGTAGTGTTGAGTATTGAATGAACTTTGCTTGAGCTTGAGTTAAGCTCACCATGTATGTTTCAAACTCTGAGCTTGTTCAAAATTCAATTAGCTTGAATGCAAAGTGAATTTTATAGGCTTTGTAGCTCATGATATGGATCTTGTGCTGTTCTTTATTACATTATCTCAGTTAATAGCTACCGGTTGTTTTTACCTTATATTTCTAAAAACAAAAGTTGTTTCTGCCTTGTACAAATTGTGTGGATAGCCATTGTTGGGGACATTACCCCTTCAGATGGGATTTCGAAGGCAGAGAAGAGTCGACGAGAACGGGAAGCATTAGACCACATGTGCAAATTACTTGGTGGAGGATCAAGAGGTACCTGACTTTACACAGTAATTTACTGTGTGTACCCTGTTGTTGTAAATGCTACAAAATTGAATTTGGTATTCCTCCAAATCAAATGATTAAAGGTTTGACAAATCTTGCTTGCTTGATATATTCTATAAACTGCAGCCCAGGAAATAGGTGAGTTGTGGTCGGAATATGAGGAGAATTCTTCACCAGAAGCTAAAGTTGTTAAGGACCTCGACAAGGTATGTGTCTTTTATCTAATAGTTTATCGTCGGAACTACTTTTGATTTGACTTTTAGTTCTAATTCCCTTTTTCTTTAAGATATACAGTTTCAGTTTGTTTTGTTTTCTATTAAACCGGTTTGTGGAATTGGGAAATTCTGTGCTCCACTATGATAAGTTGCTTCCAAAATGTAGCAGTCGGACCATTTTTTTTTCCTGTATTGCATTCTAGGTTTCAGTTGAAGCCCATTATAAATGTAATTAATGATATTTCGTTTTGGAATAGTGGTACTATAGTAAGATATAAACTAAATGGAGATGTATTCTTGGACTTGCCAAAAATAGACGAGAGAGAGAAAAAGAAAGCGGCCGTATGCACTGACAAATGATGAATCATGTTTTTACTTGAAAATGTGTTTCTTTCTGATTGGTCAATCCATACACCAGATAAACTGATTATGTAAATTCATTGTTCCATCCAGGTGGAGATGGTACTTCAAGCCTTGGAATATGAAATTGGTAGGAATTTCTCACGTTTATATTCTCTTTACAAATTTTTACAATTGCATGCCTGCAGTATTATTAATTCTTTTGTTTAGTTAAAGCATCTTAAGTATGGAAAATTACTATTTTAAATGATGTTTAGGGAGTTGGCCTGAAATATAGGCTGCTGGCCGCTTCCTCTTTAAGGAGGGTACATTTTGGAAATTTAAGAGTAGTCATCCTATGTGGATGATGATCAAATTAAATGTGCTTTTATTCTTTGATCCTATGAAAGAATTTTGTGTCCTTCACATTAGTAATACTCCCATCCATTTTGGGCCCATTTTTCAGCTAATGCCTATCTTTGAAAAATATTAGTTATCATGCCTGTCTCTTCAAGTGCTCCTTTGAAAATACATAGCGTGGGTTTGCTTGGCCATTGTGTTTTTCTTTCTAACTTAGCAGACAATATTTTAAGCGAATAACAGTTTTGAAACTTAACATGGCAACTGAAACTGTTTTGGGCTTTATGCAGAGCAAGGGAAGGATTTGGAGGAGTTTTTCCAGTCTACCGCTGGTACAAATGTCTATTACATAATTTCCTTTTCTCTGTTGCTAAATGAAGAGCAAAAAATATCAAGAATTGCATAGAATTGGTTAATTGTTACTCAAACCCACCGAGAAGATAGTAGAAAACCAGCTTTCCAGGTGTCTTTTAAATGTTATTGCACTTAAATGAAATAATAAGCCACGCACGAGGTTACTCTGTAAAAAGTGAGGGCCTTGTTAAGAGAGAGAGATAGAGAGAGAGAGAGGTTAGCTAAATGCACCCTTGATTGAAGAATGTGTGATTTTTATATTTTTCACTTGTGTGTATATATTTTCTTATGCTTTCTAGGCAGTGGAAGTTATATTTCAAAACGTTCTTCTATATTGCTCTAATACCAAGCATAACGGTTGCTGGTTAACCTATCCGTAGGAAAGTTTCAGACTGAAATGGGCAAAGCCTGGGCGTTGGAAATAACATCGAGAAGGAGTAAACGAGGTTGATTTCAATCTGAGGTCTTGAATATGATTTTGTGACTTGTCATGTCCAAGCTTTAGCAGACTTCACTGGGTTAGTTCTGAAATCTCATGACTGTAATATCCTGATTTTTCTGACTACTTTCAATAAAACCTTCGAACTCAAGTACAGATTTTGTATTTTCAATATCATCTGTTATCTGCTGAGATAATGAGTAGAGTAGAGAGAGGGAGAGAGAGAGAACAGTTCAAATGATAAATGAATAGGCAACAAAAGAGAGGAAAGAAAAATAATGAACCCATCATGGGTGTATGAATAAGATATTAGGATTAATTCAAGCCTGGTTTGTTTTCAGAAAACTCTCATCTCATCTCAATTTCATCATTACACTTTTCCCAATTCCAATACAAAATAAAATAAACAATTCAACTTTTTCAAATTCATCTCATCTTCTCTCACCTAATCATTACAACTTTTTCAAATTTCAATACAAAATAAAATAAACAATTCATCTCATCTCAAAAGTTTTCATCTCATTTCATCTCATCTCAAAAGTTTTCATCTCATCTCAATCGGTCAAAAGTGAAGGATGAAAATGGTGTATAGCTCCGCGTTTGATAGACATTGTCATCGGGAAATCATGTGCTTAAGCCATTCACAAATTTTGAACAAATCAACTTCCACTAAGCACGAAAACCTGATAAAACTTCATTCAAATCCAATTCCCAACGGAGTCGGAAAAATTATCTACAATCCACTGATGACAAGAAAAAGGTAAAAGGAAATGGAAAAAAACTCGCCTTTTCCAGTTGTTGATGGCTAGTGGCTACAAATAATCCTGGTCTTACTAGCAGGTGGTGGTGCCCTCAATTAGCTTGTTTAACTTCTTGGTCCTCAACCTCTCAGCATAAACCTTACGTCCTTGGCATTCATACCTGTACACACGCACACAAGGAAAAGGATAAAAAAAAAAAAGAAAAAAGAGAGAAAAAAATAGGCACTAAAATAAGCTAATCATTCATTATCTCCCAACTACATACACCACAAGAACCTGTAATTAAATGTTTCACCTAGGTGGCAAGGATATTAAAGGGCTTAAGCTTTGGGTGAGTTTAATAGCTTCAATCTCCAAGTTAGCTATCCCACTGAAGCAATAAATAATCACATGTGGATCGATCCTCAAAAGCTCGAATATGAACGTTGACAAGAAATTTCATGTCAACCAATGCTTGAACTCTGAGCCGCTCCTGTGTTACTTTTTCTCGCATAACCTTATCCAAGTTTATTCTTTTAATGCAACTGAAAAAATGTTGGAACATACATCATTACCTTGAAGATATGACATTGTTGACCTGGGATTTTGTTGAGTGACCCGAGGTCCAAGAATATTTATGGTAACTGTGTTGAGCATGAGATCCATGGCGGAGCCTGCTGCTCTGAGTAGGGGTGACAATTCAGTCAGTCCCTAAGTGTTAATGATACTTTGCCTTGATCTAAGCTTGATATATGTGTCATCATTGACCCCTAATTCTAAGAGATTTTCTTGTATCAATTTGCTCATACTTTCCATTTATTCACTAATCAGTTTTGATGACAATTGATTTGTAATTATTTCATATAATCTTTAATTGACTATAAATAGAATATACTCACCACTTTTGCAAGTGTGGTGAATTTCATCAAACACTCTCATGGTATTATGAGCCACACTGGTTTAACAACCATCGATTCCTTCCTCCTCCCAATGGCTTCCGAAACCTCTTCCACCCTTCACCCTTTCAGCACATTAATCCACATGATCACCATCAAGTTTTCTCCTCAAACTACCTTTTATGGAAAAGCTAACTCTTTCCTCTTCTTGAGAGTCAAGAATTGTTGGGCTATGTTGATGGAACTCTTGTGCCGCCACCGCGTTTTGACCCTGCTGACTCTCACACGCCAAATGACAAACACCTGGCGTGGAAGGCTGTAGACCAACGCCTCCTCAGTTTATTGCTTTCCTCCCTCGCCGAGGAAGCCATGGCTGAGGTCGTTGGCCACTCCACTGCACGCGACATTTGGCTAGCTTTGGAAAACACCTTTAGCCATCACTTAAGGGCCCTTGAATTATGCCTCAGGGATGATTTGCAGCTGATGAAACGCAATTGGACGCCCCATTGATTGCACCTTGTTTGGACGCCTCGTTGATGGCATCGACAAGGTGCACTGGTTCCTTCCCAGCCTCGGCTCCGAGTTCACGAGCTTCTCCACTGCGCAGATGGCTCTCACTCCTCTCCCTTATTTTGCAAATACGGTCTCCAAAGCTGAAAGTTTTGAGATATTTCAGAAGTCCCTTGAGCCCTCTGCCACCATTGTTGTGGCGTTTACGACCACAAATCGAGGTCCTGAGCGCGAGGACTCCCGCAATTTTCCTCGCCACCAGCGAGGTCGAACCAGTAACCATGGCAGCCACTCTGGTTCCAACCGAGGACGATCCAACTCTGGGCAAGGGTGTCGCCCACCTCAATGTCAAATTTGTCGCAAGGAGGGCCATTATGCTGATCAGTGCAACCAGAGGTATGCCCCGAAATGACTCTACTCACCTTGCCAAGGCCTTTACCACTTCGTGTTCTCTTTCTGGAACTGAGGCCCCTAAATTGTATTTGGACACTGGGGCTTCGGCCCATATGACCATAGATTCATCCACTTTGGATCAGTCCAGTAATTACATGGGTAAGGACTCTGTGATTGTAGGAAGTGGTGCGTCCCTACCCATTACCGATACTGGTACTCTTTCTTCTGTTCCAAATATCCATTTATTATATGTATTAGTTGTTCCTCATCTCACCAAAAATCTCATTTCAATTAGTAAATTAACATCTGATTTTTCTTTATCCGCTAGATTTACTAATAATCTTTTTATTGTTTAGAATTGTCAAACATGAAGGGTGGTGGCAACCGGTAAAAGAGATGGAGACTTATATGTGTTAGAGCATGACAACTCCGTTTTTATTTTTGTCTTTAAGAATAAATCTCTACATGCTTCATATGATTTATGGTATGCTCGCCTTGGACATGTGAATCATTCTGTTATTTATTTTTTAAATAAAAAAGGACATCTTTATCTTACGTCTTTATTGTCCTCTCTAGCTTTGTGTAGTACATGTCAACTTGCGAAAAATCATTGTTTGTTTTATTCTCGTAATGAGCATCGATCGTATAATGTGTTAGATCTTATTCATTGCGACATTTGGGGTCCTTCTCCTGTCAAATCCAATTTGGGTTTTGCATACTATGTTCTCTTCATTGATGATTATTCCTGGTTCACTTGGCTTTATCCTTTGAAATTTAAATTTGATTTTTATGATACTTTCATTCAATTTAAAAAATTTGTAAAAAATCAACATTTTGCTCGTATCAAGATTTTTCAAAGCGATGGAGGTGCCGAATTTACTAGCAACTGTTTCAAAGCTCACCTACGTACCTTTAGAATCCACCATCAACTCCATATACACATGCCCAAAATGGTCGCATTGAAAGAAAACACCGCCATGTTACTGAGAATGGCTTGACTCTTCTTTTCCACTCTCACCTTTCTCCTCTCTTTTGGGTTGACGCCTTCAGCACTGCCACTTACATCATCAACCGTTTGCCCACACCGCTTCTTTGAGGTAAGTCACCTTTTGAGCTTTTATATGGTTCCTCTTCGAATTAGGAAAATTTTCATCCTTTTGGTTGTCGTGTTTATTCTTATTTGCATGATTATATGCCTAACAAAATTTTTTCCTGCAGTATTCCTTACATTTTTTTGGGTTATAGTTCCTCTTATAAAGGGTTTCATTGTCTTGATCCCACCACCACTAGGCTATATATCACTCGACATGCTCAATTTGATGAAAATCATTTCCCTTCCCTTGATACCTCTCAGGCTCAACCCATCTCCTCCCTACATATTTCCAATTTTTTGGAACCCAGTCTTCTTTATACAGACCTACCTCCTCCTTCCCCTATGCCACATTCCCCGCACGTTCCTCAATCCAACTCTCACCCGTGTCTTATTTGTACTGACCCCTTGGATGAGCTTTGTAGGCTGCTAATTCTCTTGTAGGTCCCTCTTCGCTGCACCCGGCTCCTAGTCTGCTCCTTATTGAGCCCACTGTTGATCCTCATGTTTCTGATCTCCCTTCTGCTCCTGCAGTTCCATTGGGCTCTCACCCTATGCTAACATGAGCTAAAGCTGGTATTTTCAAGACTCGCCATCTGGCTAATCTTGGTATCTTGGGATCCTCTAGACTTCTTTATGCTCTTCTTGCATCTACCGAGCCTAAATGATTCAAATCTGCTGCCAATAATCCTGCCTGGCTTGCAACTATGGATGAAGAATTTCAAGCTTTGCAACATAATCGCACTTGGATTTTGATCCACCTACAAACACCAACATTGTGGGTTCTAAATAGGTGTTTCGGACCAAATATCTGCCTGATGGATCCATCGAGCATCTCAAAAGTCGCCTTGTTGCCAAAGGTTATACACATGTACTTGATCTCGAGTACACTGACATTTTTAGTCATGTTATCAAGGCTACCATTATTCGTGTTGTGCTTTCTCTTGCTGTAACCAACAAATGGCCTGTTCGACAACTTGACGTCAAGAATGTGTTCCTCAATGGTACTCTCATTGAACATGTTTATATGGAATAACCTCCTAGGTATATTGATCCTCGCTTCCTTAATCACGTTTGTCAACTAAAGAAAGCTCTTTATGGTCTCAAGTAAGCTCCTAGTGCCTGGTTTTAGCGCTTCAGTTCTTTTCTCCTTACACTTGGTTTTTCTTGTAGCCGTGCTGACACTTCTCTCTTTGTTTTTCATTAGCAGTCTGACATTATCTACTTGCTTCTTTATGTTGATGATATTATTATTACTAGCAACAACTCATCTCTTCCTGATAGCTTTACTTGAAAGCTCAATTCTGAGTTCACCACCAAGGATTTGAGTCCTCTTAGTTACTTTCTTGGGTCTTGAAGCTTCCCCCACTGCTGATGGACTTTTCATTAGTCAATTGAAATATGCACGAGATATTCTTACTCGAGCTCAGTTGCTTGACAACAAACCTATTCACACCCCCATGGTTGTTTCCTAGCACCTGACTGCTGATGGTCTTCCCTTTTCAGATCCCACTCTTTAAAAATCATCGGCGCCCTTCAGTACTTGACCATCACGCGTCCAGATATTACTCATGCTATCAATTCTGTCAGCCAATATTTGCACGCCCCAACTGCAGATCACTTTCTTGCCGTTAAGCGTATTCTTCACTATGTCAAGGGCACACTCCACTTTGACCTCATTTTTCATCCGTCCGCTGTTCCTAGTACTCTTATTGCTTACTTTGATGTTGATTGGGCTGGATGTCCCGATACTCATCGTTCCACCTCTGGCTACTCTACTTATCTTGGCGACAATTTATTTTTTTGGAGTGCCAAGAAACAACCTACTGTATCAATTTCAAGTTGTGAATTTGAGTATCGTGCACTTGCACTCACTGCAGTTGAACTTCTTTGGCTTACGCATCTTCTTTGTGACTTCAAGGTTCCTATTCAACAACAGCCTCTTCTCTTATGTGACAATAAAAGTGCAATATTTTTAAGCTCCAACCTTGTTTCTCACAAACGGGCCAAGCATGTTGAATTAGATTACCATTTCCTTCGGGAACTTGCTGTCGCTGGCAAACTTCGCACGTAGTATGTGCCATTTCATGTATAGGTTGCCGACATCTTCACCAAAAGTGTTCCTCGATCTCTCTTTGACTTTTTTCTATCCAAACTTCACATTCGTTCAAATCCGACGCTCAGCTTGTGGGGGGGGTGTTGAGGATACTTTGCCTTGATCTAAAACTTGATATATGTGACATCATTGACCCCTAATTCTAAGAGATTTTCTTGTATCAATTTACTCATACTTTCCATTTATTCTGTAATCAATTTGCATGACAATTGATTTGTAATTATTTCATATAATCTGTAATTGACTATGAATAGAATATACTCACCAATTTTACAAATGTGGTGAATTTCATCAAACACTCTCACTAGGGAATTTTGCAGACCAGACCGAAGGAGTTCGGCCTATGATTTTCCCACCTTGGACCTGATCGAAGTGGCATACGGATCATATTAGACCGTTTCCAATCGGTCTGATCCGGTCCCTTTATCCCATTGGGTCACTTTTCCAATTTTGGCCCAGCTGACTTTACTAGTCAAGTTTTCGTTCAAGTCCTGATTTTGAGACTATTTTCAACCTAAATTATTATTACCATACAAAAAATAGAAAAAAAAAACTAGAAGAATATGCAAAATGCTAATAAGCAATAACATCTAAAATATAAATAAAATAAAAATATAGAAAAAGGAAAAAAATATTGATAAAACTAAAAATCCCTAATCATTCAAAATCCAACTAAAAGAAAAAAAAAGTTACAAAACCAAAAAAAACAAAGAAAATATACAATAAAATTTTCAAATTACAATCCCGTGCATTTAAGTAAAAATTACAAATTATAAATGACTGAATAGTAATAAAAAAAAACTTGAACTCCAAGTCTTTAGTCTCCAAGTCCAAAACTCCAAGTCTTCCAACTTTACTACAAAAACATACCAAACAAATATTAAATGTCTTAGTTTAATAACAAAAATAGCTAGTATAGTAGTATAAAAGTATATATGTCTCACCTTATTCATTTGTATCAGGTGTAGGCCTTGTATTCGACGCTTCCATAGAATTTTCAACCTCCCAAATAAGTTCTATACATAAAAGATAAAATAAAATAAATTATATAAATTTATACAACATATAAATCATAAAAGATATCAAATGAAGTAAATTTGTAATTGTTACATATCCATATCTAGCTGCTTCTCAAAATCCTCCACCTCATCCATTAAAGTCCTAAAACTGATTGGAGTAGAAGAATAATGAAATCAATTCTGTGCAAAAATGAGACCCTCAACCATCATCAGAGATAAACTACTTGGGGAAGGATCAAGTACACGACCCATCATGCTAAATGCAAATTCAGAGGCTACTATAGATACTGGTATTGCAAGTACATCCCATGCAACTTTTGAAAGTGCCCGATATCTAACTGAATTAAGCTTTCACTAATTTGGAATGTCAAAACTTGCATTTTGTTCCTCATAGCTTTCGGCTAAGTATCTATCAACTTCTAACTTGCTTTCCAAAGATTTTTTCAACTATAATCGTTGCTTAAATAGGGCCAATACATGTGTCTTCCTATCCTCAAGTCTACTAACTATAGCACTTACATCTTCACATAGGGGACTTCTGTGCTGCTGTTGTTGACCAAAATGGTTCCCTTCTTCATTTTCAACATATGCATCATACATGCAGGTTAAATCATCTTTCACCTTTCAACTCAAATCAATCGCTTTTGTTGGCTCATGGACATGCATTGATTCTAATGAAATTCAAGATATCTCATCTTGTATTGAAAATCAAGAACAAGCCCAACATACAACAATAAATTCATATTTTCAATTTTACCCTAATATTGATCAATTTTTTTCCTCATATTCGTTGCCATTAATCCCACCATGGGGCTTTCTTCTTCACACTCCATGTCAATCGCATTTTGAATTGTAACTAACTCCGTAAGAAAATAGTTGCAAGTTACATATTCACCATCCAAGAAATGTAAATTTGCATCATGAAAAACTTAAAAAAATCTCACAACTTTACCTTATCTCAGTCATCATTTTTGGGAGGCCCTAACTTTGTTGACATTCTCCTCATCTAGGAATCATCATTATCGTCATCATTTCTAATACTAGTAAGGAAGTTTGAATCTTCTTCCGCTAACCATTCGAAAGCTTTTCTAAATTTTTTCCGCCCTCTTCAACATAAGATAGGTGAAGTTCCACCTAGTTTGCACATCCATGTAAACATGACCTTTGCATGTAATGTCTTCTAATTGTACACATGACTTAAATGTACTCCACATTTGAGATATTTCTCTGTTATTAAAACTTGCATTATCAACAGTGATTACAAGTATTTTCGGTCACCCCCAATCATGCAAGGACACCTTTATGGCCTTACCAAGTGTGTTACTCTTGTGATTTTCAATCAAAGAAAAAGAAATAATCATCTTGTGTAGATTTCAAATCATCATCAATAAAGTGTGCAGTGACTCATATAATCGAGATTTTGCACGGATGTATATGTATCCGTGGAAAGGAAAATCTGTTGCCCTTGAAGAGCAGTTTTCAACTTACTTTTTTTCCTCAAATACTCATTAAAAGAATCTTTCGCAATCATGACACGAGATGTAATCCTTACCCACTTAGGGTAAACAACAAGCATAGATATTTTGAAATCCTCCCCTTCAACGAACCTAAAGGGCAACTTTTCAAGAATCAACATCTCCGCTAAGACTTGTCTGCAAGTCTCAGCACTAAATGATATGGGAACAAGTCTCTTACTACCACTTCCTCCTTCATTCGCTTTCTAACAGACATTTCTTACAGTGTTTCTTAATGTGGTACTTCATGGATTTTGTACCGTTGGTCTTCATATCACATGCATACGAAGCACCACAATAATTACATGCAACCCTAGGTTTAGTAGGATCACTTTTTGGTATTTTTGTGGAGTGATAAAAAACCATTGACCTAGCTCTACCACCACTAGGTCCACTACCACTCGTTTTAGTACTTACATTGGGTCTAGGTGGGAGTGGAGAAATGCCACTAAACCCTTGTGTTGACTCATTAAAACCATCGATGGTAGAGTCTCTCGGAATCGTTTCTTTTATAGGGTCCATCTAGAAAAATAACCAAACAAAAATTAACTTAACAAGCTAACTTAACTAGTCCAAATCTAAATTTTTTCTAGACTTAAGCATTTATGCCATTCAAATGATAAATCTGAAATCACTAAGCTAGTAACAAATAATTAGATTACCAACTTAACAATTAACATATTAATAACAAACAAGTATCCATAGACTTCGTCATAACCAATAATCAAACACATATAATTATGTAAACATAAAAAAATTACAAAGATCAAATCACAAAATTGTGTTAAATGCAAAAACCCCAACTACCCATAAAAAATTACATCACCAGAAGCAAAACAGGCAAAAACATGGCAAAAAATACGAGATTAAAGATCAATTTATATGGTCCTATGGATCTTTTCGGTTTCCTAAACAATTTCCTTTTTTTCTCCCATTTTTTTCAATGTAAATAGGAACTCATGGGTTACACATGATAAAAATCATCAAGAGTGATTATGTACCTTAGAACAATGGCATCATGCAATGGAGCGGTTGGAAGCTGCGGTGAGGCGCTGGGAGTTCTAGGATTTCTTAACTCTCTTTGCCGTTTGAGAGAGTGACTCGGAAGGGAGAATGAGAGAGCGAGAGAGAACTGAGGGGGAATGGGTGATAGATGAGAGAACCTGGGTTGAAACGGTGCCGTTTGACTTGAAAATAAAGCTATATGACATTGTTTCAACATGGGTAATTTTTTTTAAAAAAAATCTAAGTTGTGTGAAACGACGCCGTTTCACGCAACTCAACAAGTGTCCATAGCAACCCACGAGTTCACTCGACTTCCACTCAATTTGGAGCTTGAGCGAAGATTAAATTGTGAGTTTGCTAGACTTCTGCTCGATATAGCACTTGAGCTAAGATCAACCTGTGAGTTCGCTCGTCTTATGCTCAATCTAGAGCTTGAGTGAATACCAACCTGCGAGGTTCGCTTGATAGGCGCTCGAGATACCGCTCGAACTAATATCAACTCTTGAGTTTGCTCGATAGGCGCTCGATACACTATTCGAGTAAAGCACTAACCCTAGTGTTCATAAGAATGAGTATGTACTACGAGTCTACGTGAAGAAAATAAAAATTAGCAATGAATAATATTGAGCTCCTGAAGAGCCAATTTTATTTTGTATATTTCATTATCTCTCTTTAGTTTCACAACCATATATTATATATGATTAATTGATAGCATATATTACTAATGCTTGTTTGCAACTTAGTTATCTTAAAAAAATTATCTAATTCCTTTAAGTCTTTAATTAAGTGTAAATAGTAGAGTATGTATGAATCTATGATGTATAATGCATTTACTATTTTAGTAATATAGTATCATTCATTTTTAATATAGTATTTACTATTTACTATTTTAGTTATCATTCATTTACCAAAAAACATACAGGAATTCTTCCAACCAAAAGTCTTTTAAGTTTTAATGATGCATGCACACAAAAATTGATAATCTGTGTTGGTGGTTATATATATATATAATTTTTTGTTGTGCTTGTGATATTCTTTCTATATATACAAGTCATTGATTATGTATTATATTGCTTTTTCAAAAAAATTTCATGTATTGGTAATTATAGGAAATAAATATTTTTATGAGATCAAATAATGGTTGGCACTTGGCTGGCCTGATTAGTAGTACTTTTTACATAATGTATATTTTTTCATATGAATATCCAAATAGAATAAAAAGTAATTATAAAACTAATAGTTCTTCATGAATCATTGATTCATTACTATTGTCTATTTAGTATTTACATATAATGATTAATGACATAAATTATCACATGATTTATTATATATATTATTAATTGATAGCATATATTATTTAATATTTTATATTTTTAATGATAATAAATTCGATAAAAATTAAATCATTAACTTACATAATTATTATATAAAAATAATATATTAAATTATTAAAAATAAGGGTGTAAAAAAATCGGGAATCCTGACCGGACTAGTCCAAGTTCGGAATTGGTTTTCGAAATGGAAAAACCGGACAGAACTAGTTCGGTTCCGATTCTAAGCTTTTTTAGCTCGGACCAGACTGATTCTAAATTATATATGTTTTAAATTATTTTTTAATATTATATATAATATTTTTTGTATTATGTATAATATTTATACATAATATATATAATAATATAAATTAATTTAAAAATAAACTAAAATTTAAAACTTTAAACTGAAATTGATAAATCACATCAATATTTTTTTATCACTTAAAATCAGTTTAAAATTGAAAAAATATCCTAAATATCAAAATATTTGAATTTATATACCAAAGTTGTAAATAAAATCACTCAAATATTATTTACCAAAAATGAAAGAAAATCACTCAAATATTATTACCAAATTTTTATGGCCTTGCAAATTCTCAATATATTCTTTATTCTTTTTTATAAGTACATAATATATTATTAAATTAGTAATATTAATATACATTAGTATATAATGTATATTAATTATAATTTACATTTTATGTCCTAATACTAATAGTCTAATACTATATTACTATTAGTCTATTAGTAATATACTTTAAGTCTATATATGAATTAGTATATAAATCACTATACTAAATAATTACATAGTAATACTAATACTACTAGTAATTTAGCATTAGTATATAATACTAATATACCATCATTATAGTCTATCAATAATATAGTTATAATAAATTAAACTCTCTATAACTAATACTAATATATATACTACTACGATTAGTGTAATAGTTACACTAAATCACGATAATTAATACTAATATATAGCTATACTAACAGCCTAATATTAATACTATTATAAAGTCTAATATATTATATAGCTATAATTAATACTAATATGTATACTAATACTAATAGTCTAATATAGAGTATAGATATAGTTATATATATTGAATGAAACAGTTTTTAGTAAAACAGATTTTAGTAAAGCAGAATTTTTTTTCAGTAAAACAGATTTTTTTTAGTAAAGTAAATTTTTGTAATAGTAACAGATTTTAGAATAAAAGCATAAAACAGATTCTTTTTAAAGCAATTTTTTTAATTTATTATTATTATTATTTTTTTTTATAAACATATTTTTTTCCCAAATTTGCATTTTATTAAAACCGGAAAACCGGAACTTGTAAAACCGGATGTACCGGTTTAGGGGGCTGACTGGTGTGTAATCGACTTTTAAAAATGTAAAACTGGTATATACCGATTCGGTCCTAAATTTTGTCAAGAACAGAATCAGACCAGATCGGTTACACCCCTAATTAAAAATATTTTAAATATATATATAGTTCGATCGAGTTCGGTCTAAAATTTATAGACCCCAAGACCGGACCAAATTTTTTCGGTCCATAATGAGTGGGAACGAAACCGATCGATACAGATTTCGGTTTGGATAAAAAATTTTGGTCCGGTTGGTTTCTCCTGTCTGAATTGAAATCTGTACACCCCTAGCTCTGAGTGTTTTTGCCGGGGCATGCCACAACTGTAATTTATCAACAGTCTTAGGATAAATGGCAACTTTATAAAAATTAAAAAAAGTGGAGAGAGAGAGAGAGGATATAAGGTGACTGGCATTGAATTTGAATATTTAAGTAACTGAAACAAAGGAAGGCTCATTAGCAAAGCTCATATAAGCTTTCCCTAAAGAAAAATGATACACATCACTTTTCACAACACATTACACAACTATATTTTAAAATGAATGGTAGTTTAGTAAAATACTTTATAAAAGTAACATCAATTTACAAAAATATTCTCACTTTAAAAACATGTATTGTAAAATGGTTGTTTACTCAAGTTTAGCCAACCCATTTTGTCCACAGATACGGCCTGAAGAATAATAAATGTGGGAAATAAACAAATGTAACAAATAACTGTAAATAAAGTGTTGATGAGCTCTGCAGTCTAGATTATGAGGCACCGCCCCCTTTTTTTGAAAGGTCCCGGTTTTGTCATCGGCCTAGCACCGCACCTCCTGGATTTAATCATGGACGCGCGCCCCGGGCGGCGGGGGAGCCTACTCTGCCATCCATGTGGCACTTCGGCTTACTATAAGCCTGAGTATAGATTAAGAAATTTGAACCAACCGTTATATACCATGCAAAGCCATATAAAGGGAAGAGTACTCACAATTTGAAAGCATCTAATTCAACACCCCATAAATCTCGCTTTGTCTTCCTCTTACCTCCACGAGAGACGGAAAAAAAATGCTCTAGCCAAAAAAATATGTCGGTACGATATTGGAACCGGGAATGGCAAATTTAGAGTGAGGCATGCTACATAAAAGCCCCTTTAATGAAGCATACCGCACACCACTTGGTTGGACTTTAATATAATAATAATAATTAAAACAACGCACAACATTCCTTCTTCGCACATCTGATTTTTGAACATTCAAAACTCAAACAGCAAAAAAATATGTTTTGTTTTTGAGAACCCAGATCTTCGCACGTCCAGAAAATTTGAAAAACGTGTTTTGCTTTCAAGGATTTCTTTAAGGACAATTCAAACCAGAAAATTTACCATTACAACATGAATTTCAACATCACCACAAAAACTAGAGCATCACCACAAAATTCACATTTCAGGATGCAAAGTCAAGTGCAAACTAGAAAATTTACAAATCAAAGAATTTGCCATCAACTACAAAACCAAATAATATTTTCACAAACCAGAACCACGGAGAATATATGTCAAGTTTCGAAAGCCTCCAAGTAGCTCGAGAGAGAGCTGGTTTCCATCGAGAGCTCTAATGAAGTTTTGAAACTCTAAGCAGCTCAAATTCGAGAGCAAGAGCTCTAGTGCAAAAATGCGATCAACAAACCCTAGCCCTGTAGTCTTTGAACCCTCTAACTATCTAAGCAGCTCGAGAGAGAAGGTAAAGAAAGAAATGAGAAGAAAGAAATGAGTTTTAAGTGAGGGTAAAATTAGCATTTCACCTATGATAACATGGAGGGTGTGCGGTGTGCTTCATTAAAATAGACTTCTCGCTAACATTTTTCATTTAGAGTAGAAGGTTTTCCATTGTGGGCAATATTTATTTATTGAAAAATATTTTACATTAGCCCCTGTTTCACATCAGCCAACCCACACCTTACGTGACATGTTATTAACCACTTACTCCAAGTTTGAGTTATGAGAGAGAGTTGATGAGAGAAAGATTGAGGGTAGAGAGAGAGACTGAGCGAGAGACAGAGAGTTAATGAGAGAGAGAGAGCTGATGAGAGAGAGACCGACTAAGCAAGAGAGAGAGTTGATGAGAGAGAGACCGATTGAGTGAGAGAGAGAGGCAAAGATGACAGAGAGAGATCGAGAATGTGAGAGAGAGAGAGAGAGAGATATGAGGGATGAGAGAGAGAGTCGAGGAGAGAGAGACACCGAGAATGAGAGGATGAGAGAGATAGTTGAGGAGAGAGAGAGCTGATGAGAGAGAGATGATGAGAGAGATGATGTTGGAGAGAGATTATGAGAGAGAGAGAGAGGAAGAGAGAGAGCAAGCCTTGTGCAAAATGAAGAAAAAAAAAAAGGACACGTATAGTGTGCTACAAATCAACCGTGAACTGTGGTTGATCCATAGCACAACTCTTATTTATTTGAAAAAAGAAATTATCATTAGTTGGAAAACCCAAAAGAAACCAAACGGCTTACCAGAAAACGATTCTCTGGGGTGTCCTGCTTACCAGAAACCAAACGGCTTTAGGAGAGCATTCCATGGACTTTGTGGCTGTTCTTAATCATACGTATTTGTTAAAAAGAAGGTAGAGTCTACCATTTGATGAATTTAAGTAGACATTCGGCCCTTACCGTGACTCTCAACAGGTCAATTACCAAACAGCAAGCATTACGTTTCCCTTCAAATTTGTGGGGGAATATAAGTGTACATGTAACCCGGATTAAGGGTTGGGAGCATATTAGGTTGATACTGACCGCAACAAACGTGCTCTCTGACTAAGTTGCCAATTTAACAATTTGTTTGCAACTCAAAAGACTCCATATTAGCTGTAGAAATTTCTTTTTCATTCAATGTATTTACCTGCTTAGTCGGTGTCCGCACTCTGCTCAACCACTAGCGATTCATGGTACAATGAAATGACCTTTGTAATCGAACCCACATATGACCAGTCAAGCCATCGTCAATTGTTTCTTTTCGTAAACAAGTCATAGCGATCAGCTATATCTCATGGTTTGGACAATGAAACTTAACCCATTCTTCAGCTTGCTCATTTACTTATCGACAACGTGCATGAGAGCTCAGGTGGGAGAGATCAGTTCATTATAAACCTATTGCCACATCGAGAAGAACCAGCAGCTCATAAAACTGGCCATGACGCTAATATGGACAATTCATTTGTTCTCTTTCCCCCCCAAAAAATACTAAAGTTGTTGGTACACAAGCAATGTTGTTTGTGACGACTAAAATGATTGAAACACTAGAAGACATGAATGTGATACAAAATTAACACGCCTATTTTTGGTGCCCTTGGGATCCCATCCAAATCATGGAAAAATTAACATGCCGGCAATCTCCCTTTTTACTACTGGCAAATCCTCAATGAATGAACAATCATCATCTGCCATGTCTGGTGACAAACACTATCCCAAGTATCAGTGAACCAGCCCATCCACATTTGTCTGGAGGAATACTATTGATTTTTGAACAAGGTTGATGGAACCTGGAATAAGGAACGTGTAAGAGAAGCATTGACAGAATGCAGGAAGAAACATGACATTGACCATTGCAACAACTACTACAACCTCCAGAGTCCAGATATGACGCTCCATGGAGAACATAACTAAAACCCAGCACATGGACCAATAACAGATAAGCCAGGAAAGGAGAGGACGGAAGTATAATCTAAGGCATCCTTTGGCATATTTAAAACCACCCACTAGTTACGTCTCTTGGATTACCTGAAACTGGAACTTCAAGTTTGTATAATAAATAGTGCAGCCAGATCACATTCTGTAACAAGACTATAGAGCAACTTAAGGTCCAATCCGTAAACCCCACATTAAAAATCACAGATTACAGAACCCTATATCTAGAATTGATATACATAAACGTGGGCATGCATTTGCTGACTGTAGGGTATGATTGATCCATGTCAATAAGTGGGAAACTTGGGCTTTAGTGAACTCACAAATCATCAGATGCTTACTAAAGAAGCTTAAAATGCAACAACCCCGTGAATGATTCAAGCATAACTATCCACTATAATAGTGAGAATAAGGAGCTCAAACAATGTAAATAAAGACTACCCATCCAGTATTCTACAAACTTGATAAGATGATATCCCATTGTTATTTTGGGTCGATTAATCCCCATGAATAATTGACTACAAAGGCTGCTGATAGGAACCAGATCTACTCATTCTAACTAAAGGCAACCAACAACATGAAGCATAAAACATGAATACGTAATGTACTTCAGTTTTATAATGATTAAAATATAACTTGTATAAATAAATGTCAAGACATACCTTCACATGATGCGGCATGATCTTGATATCAAAGGGTACATGAAGCCATGCTTCAGGAGGATAGAATAAGAAGTTCTCCGGCTTGCTGGTGTACACATCTGCATATTGATGAATGTGATAGGCAAAAGCAGATTCTTGACCCGTGTCAGTGAGGAATGTAGCTCCAAAAGATCTATTGAACATTCTCTTCATCATGCTGCATGCCTTCTGCCGTTCTTCATTAAGCTCCTCCATAAGTGACTTGTACTTTGCATTTCTCTGACTGGTACCTAAAGTTGAATGCAATTTACCCAGCAGTTCCTGTATGATGTGAAATTTTGCCTGTCCATAGTGAAGGCACAGAATTAAGCATAATATATTACAGCTTTGAAAAGCAGAGGAAAAAAGGTGCTACAGCTCATCATCAACCAAGAGAATTCATTTAACCAATTTAAAAGAAAACGCTATATCAAAGTTACACCAACCTAATCAACAACCATATAATATCAAGAATTTCCATTGATTTACTAGTTGGCAAGCTAAAAACCAAAGCCCACAAACTCCTATGAGAAACAAACTAGTTGACAGCATGAAGTGAACCAAATCTGGCAAAAGCACTCCAAATTCTCTAAGTGGAGTGTCAACAACTAAACATGGTATTTTTTTGGAAGACTTTATTTATGTGGGCCATTGCTTTAGAGTTAAATGGTCTCAGCTTCCATGACTTTCTTGTAACAGTTTCTAGTTCTTAATTTGGTGTACTCTATGTATACCTTCGGTGTCCTTGGGCTATGCCTATCTTTATCAATACAATTACTTCTTACTTACAAAAAAAACAACCAAACAAGGTGCCCAGTGGGTTGCCCTGCCAAAATAGTGGGGGCAGATCAAGGGGTCCAACAGTCCTTGTTAACAAAATGTTAGTTTAATACTAAAGCAGTAACCATTGCACTTTTTCTCTCTCCTAGATTTTCTCTCCGTACACATGCACTTTTTCCTTCGTCTTGTTGCTTCTCGTGGCTTTCTGTAACGTTTCTCTATGTTAATGGTGATGCGTTAACTGTCTTAAGTTTCTGCGGTGGTTAATATGATGCCCATGAAATGCATCAATATTGAATCAAAATTGTTTTAGGTGTCAGGGGATGGGAGGTACATGAATATTACAGAGAAGGGATGGAAAGTTGTAAAAACATTGAACTTGGGGTTGGGGACAGTACGTTGGTTCTCTAATGCCTTGGAAGAGTGCTTGTTGGTGGAGGGTAAGGGATTCTATACTGCCCACCGGGATGGGGACAGGGGGTATACTGCTCAATGATGCATAAACTCCAGGGGAGAATATATGGCATTGGTGGAATATGGTGGGGGGGGACGTTGGAGTTTCATCTTCATTCCAGGGGACGGACAGAATGGGTTGGAGAAAACTTGTGGTGGTGCTGAAGGAAGCTGGAAGTGTTGGTGGTTCAAGGCGGCTGTTACCTCCAGTGACGACGTCGAAGAATTCAAATTTTCGGTCGTACAACGGCATTCTTCAAGGGAGCAGAGAGTTGGTGAGGCATCGAGACGTGAACGGTGCAGAGAAAGTAGGTTTGTTGAAGTCAGGTCCCATCACTTCTTTAGGTGGTCAGTTGCGGGATGGAGGTGGCAAAGATTTTGCTAGGCTGAAAGAGGAAAATGTGTTGCAGGCTCTATGTGAAATGTAGCTGGGAGCATTAACATATAGGGTGTGTTCGTTAAAAAGCTGCGTTGAATTAAAAGGGATGGTGGGTTTGGGCTTGGGCCAGGGGTGGGAAGCTAAAGCCCAGCCCAGGGAGCCCATTGCAACTGTAAGCAAGGGGAAAGGAAAGGCGATGGGCTGGGTAGATGGGCTTCAGCCCAATAAAGCCCAACAAAGAGATGGCTTTTTCTGGAGGAAGACGAGCCATCGCTCCCATCTGGAGGAAGCTGGCCCATCGGGGGGTGGGGCCGAGCCACCGCTCCCGGCAAGGCCTCAAAAAAATCGCCGAAGGAGGTCGACCCTATGGCGGAGGCAACGACGCCGGCAACTACCGTTACAGTGACTGGAGACCCCAGATCGTGCGAGAACACTGCCGTCACTGCTGCGAATGCTTCGGACCTTGCATAGAAAGGTGTGACGAAGGAGCCAGCTATGGTAGATGCACAGAACCTTGCGACGACGGAGGCGACGATGTCGGCAGCAACCGTTACAGTGACTGGAGCCCTCAGAACGTGTAATAACTCTGCCATCATTGCTGTGAATGCTTCAAACCTTGCATAGAAAGGTGCGACGAAGATAGGCGGCACCTTCACGCCGTCTACTTCATTGGGACTTGAAGGCACTGGGATCATTCCTACGTGTGGATTGTTACAAGAGCCAGGCATGGTGGCTGCACAGAACCTTTCGAGAATCGACGGCGACCCCTCAGGAACAACTCAAGTGGTGGCTGGTGAAGCTGTGGGCTTGAAAAGTGGTGCTCTAGCACCGATAACTTTACGGGAGTGTGGAGAAGCAGACCCTGCCAAGAACACAGTGGACCCAATTATGTTGAAGCCAGAAGGGGGGAATTTGTAGATGGTCATATGTGAAGGGGACCTCATAGACGGAAGAGACGCTGAACCGTTACGAATACTACCTCCTAGCCCTAATTCAGAGCAGTTTATTTTGGATTGGGTGTTAAAAAAAGTGGAGGAGTTGCAAGTCTACGCCGGGGTGTCTTGTACAAACTTTGAAGAGCAATTTAGGGCTCTTCTTATAGCCATTGAAGAGAGTAGATTGAAGTTCACTACAAAGAGAGATAGGGAACTTAGAAAACATCAATGCTCTATAAACTATGAAGGGAAGGAGGGGAGTGGCGGAAGGGTTAGAACGAAAGGGAGGGGTGTTACCACTGTCCATGAAACCTAAGATTCTTTCATGGAATGTGCGAGGGTTTAATGATCGCAACAAGCGCCTTCACGTAAAATCCTTGTTGCGAATGTGGAAGGCTAATGTGGTGTGTCTTCAAGAGACAAAATTAAGTTTCATCGATCAAAGACTTATTCAAAGTTTGTGGGGTTGTTCTTATGTGGGCTGATCATACTTAGCTTCGGAAGGAGTGTCTGGTGGTGTTGATGTGGGATAAAAGAGTGGTGGTTGAGGTGGAGGAGCGTGTTGGGACTTTTTCGGTTGCTTGTTTATTTAGAAATGTTGTAGATGGTTGGGAGTGGGCTTATGTAGGCATTTATGGGCCAAACCTAGACAGAGAGAGGAGAAGGCTGTGGGAGGAGTTGGCGGGCATATATAGCCTATGGGATGAGCCGTGGTGTATGGGTGGGGATTTCAATATCACTCATTTCCCTAAGCGAGCGATCAGGGAATATTCGCCACTCAATAGCCATGGAGGAGTTTTCTGAGTTCATATTTGATTTGGATTTAATGGATCTTCCCTTTGCTGGGGGCGAGTTCACATGGTCCAATAGTAGGGGGTGGTCGAGACTAGATAGGTTTCTTGTTTCTTCTTCGTGGGAAGAGCACTATTCGGAGTTGTATCAAAAGAGGTTGGCGCGGTGTTGCTCGGATCATTTTCCAATTTTGTGAGGCATTAATAGGGTTCGCCAGTATTTCAAGTTCGAAAATATGTGGTTAGCAGTGGATGGTTTTGATGAGAAAGTTCATGCCTGGTGGTCTTCTTATCAATTCTCTAGTACTCCTAGTTTCTTCCTTGCAGGCAAGCTTAAGGCTTTAAAGCAAGACCTAAGGAGGTGGAACTTGGAAGTTTTTGGTAGTATTGACAACCAGAAGACAACCTTATTGGAGGAGCTTCAGGACTTGGAGGAACAGTTGTTGATGGGAAATGCCTCAGAAGAGGCGTTGTTGAGGAAGAGTGTGGTGGTGACTGAATTGGAGAGGGTTTTGTTGATGAAGGAAACATCGTGGCGCCAAAAATCCAGGGCTCTTTGGCTAAAAGGAGGAGATAAATGTACAAAGTTTTTCCATAGAGTGGCCAATTCTCATAGGCGCAACAACACTATTGAGACTCTTAACACAGTTAATCAAGTACGCTCTTCCCCCCTGATTTAGAGAACCATATTGTGAGCTACTATGAGAACCTGCTAATGGAGCCGACTAGTTGGAGGCCGAAGCTCGATGGTCTGCCTTTTGAGTCCATTGATACGTAGAGTGCGAGCTATTTGGAAAGACCTTTTGAAGAAGATGAAGTGCATAAGGTCATTAGCAGCATGGCCAAAGACAAAGCACCTGGGCCGGATGGTTTTTCGATGGGGTTTTCCAACATTGTTGGGAGATTGTGAAAAGTGATGTAATGTAGGTTTTTATTGAATTCCATGCTTTCCAAAAGTTTGAGAAGTGCTTCAATGCGACGTTCATAGCCCTTGTTCCAAAGAAATAGGGAGTGTTGGAAGTTGATGATTTCTGTCCCATTAGCCTAGTGAGTGGGGTTTACAAAATTATTTCGAAGGTTTTGGCTAATCGGTTAAGTGTGGTAATGGAGCAAATCATATCGAAGCCTCAAAATGCTTTCGTTCGGGGGAGGCAAATACTTGATTCAATTCTTATTGCCAATGAGTGCTTGGATCAGAGGTTGAAGGAGGAAAAATCAAGCATACTATGCAAGCTTGATATGGAAAAAGCCTATGATCATGTGAATTGAGATTTTCTCCTTTACTAACTTGGGAGGTGTGGTTTTGGAGACAGGTGGATTTCATGGGTTCGATACTGCATAACTACTGTGCGTTTCTTAGTGCTAGTTAATGGTACTCCAACGGGTTTCTTTAATAGTTCTCGCGGCTTGCGACAAGGGGACCCATTGTCTCCATTTCTTTTTGTTATTGTTATGGAGGCACTTGGCAGGATGGTGAAGGCAGTTGTAGATGGTGGCTTTATAGCTGGTTTTTCAGTGGGCAATGGTACTTATGGTTCTGTCATGATCTCACATCTTTTATTTGCAGATGATACACTTCTCTTTTGTGAAGCGGAGGTGGGTCAAATTCAAGCTATACGAGAACTTTTGTTGTGCTTTGAGGCCGTGACGGGACTCAAGGTAAACTGGGGCAAATCTAAGATGGTGGCGGTAGGGGAGGTGCCTCATATCAGTCTACTAGCAGATATGTTGGGGTGTGTAGTGTCTTCTTTGCCTATGAAATATTTGGGCCTTCCTTTGGGGGCCACTTTCAAAGCTAGAGGTATCTGGGAAGGGGTTATTGAGAGAGTGGAGAAACGGTTGGCTGGGTGGAACCGGCTGTATCTATCAAAGGGAGGGCGACTCACACTGATCACTAGCACTTTATCTAACCTCCCAACCTATTTCCTATCTCTATTCCCGTTGCCTGCGGGGGTGGCGCATCGGATCAAGAAGTTATTCCAGGCTTTCTTGTGGGGTGGACTGGGGGAGGAAACCAAATTCCATCTTGTTAATTGGAATAAAGTTTGATCTCCAGTTTCGAGTGGAGGATTGGGTGTGCGCAATTTGAGGACTTTCAATAAAGTGCTACTGGGGAAATGGTTATGGAGGTATCACGTGGAAGGGGAGTATTTGTGGAAGGAAGTCATAAATTCTAGACATGGTGGTGCTTGGGGGGGTTGGTGCACTAATGAAGTGAGGAGGGGGTGTTTGGGGGGGGGGGGGGTAATGGTGTGGGTTTGTGGAAATATATAAGGGGGGATGGCAATGCTTTGAAAACAATATTCGATTTGTGGTTGGACAGGGTACTCGCATCAAGTTTTGGCATGATGTCTAGTGTGGAGAGTGTTCTCTAGAGAGGGCCTTCCCAGCTCTCTATAACATTGCAGCTAATAGGGAGGCTTCGGTGGCGAATCTACTGGTGTTTGCCCAAGGCTCTTATCAGTGGAATATTTTATTCACTCGGGATGACCATGATTGAGAATTGTCTACCATTTCAGAATTTTTTAGTATGATATACTCATCAGGAACACTAATAGCACAGGGTGATAGGCTACAATGGAGGTGCATGGGCAGCAAGAAGTTCTCAGTCAAGACATATTATAAAATTCTGGCATCACAAGGTAATGTACATTTCCTGTAGAAAAGCATATGGAGGTCTCGCGTACCTTCCAAAGTGGCATTTTTTGTGTGGACTGCGGCACTTGGAAAAATTTTAAACATGGATAATTTAAGGAAGAGGAGCCTTATTGTGATGGATTGGTGTTGTTTATGCAAAAAACATGGAGAATCAATGAACCATCTATTATTGCATTGTGAGGTGTTGAGAGAGCTGTGGAACGGGGTATTTAGTAGAGTGGATGTCGCGTGGGTTATGCCGGCAAAGGTGGCTGACCTGCTTGCTTGTTGGAAGGGTCTACAAGGTTGTTCTCAGGTAGGAGCAGCTTGGAAGATGATCCCGTTATGCATTATGTGGTGTACTTGGATGGAAAGGAATGCGTGGTGCTTTGAAGATAGGGAGCGCACAATGGCGGAGCTTCAGAATTTTTTCATAAACACTTTACTCCTATGGTTTTCAGCCATTGTGCTTAATGAAAATAGTGTACATGAGTTCGTCTCTAATTTAGTATTTTGAGAATGTATTTAGGTGTTTTCTATTGTATACTCCATGTGTACATGGGCTATGCCTATTCTCATTCATATTAATGAAACTTACATTTTACTGATAAAAAAAAAAAAATACTAAAGCAGTGGTATCACTAGGAAAAAAAAATGCCAAAACCAAAATAAATAAATAAATAAAATAAAATAGATGTCCAACAACGGATCACTCCAGACAAGAAAATTATATAATTCGTTATGTTCTAGTCAAATTATTGCAAATCATGTTCCTACTCATCAATTAATTTGCTTGTTAGAATGTAGGCTAAATGTCATATAAAATACCCATCTGACAGTTACTTGTTGGAATATTTGATTGAGCCATAAAGTAAATTAAATCCTTTCATGGCATCCATGTCAACCAATTTTGGTTGGTGGCATCATGAGATTTAATTGTCTACTTACTGATATAATTCAAATACAAGGCCGAACCAAGTAAACATTCTGGGCCGACTCATAGAGAACCAAGGTAAATCATTGTCATTAAGAAGAAACACTCGTGTGAGAGAGGAGAGAGATACATTCGTGCCATGTGAGTAATACTATCTCGCCGCCGCCTTGACCGGCGAGTGGTTGCTCACCGCCGACCCAGACATCTTCGCCGAGCCCCGGCGACCTCACGAAGGGTTGTCCGGAGCTGGTCATCCCACCGGCGAGAGATACACCTGTGCACAAGGAGTGTTACCCGCAAGAGAGAAGCCCATCTCGCTGTAACCTAGGTCAGCGAGTGGCTCCCGACGGCATAGAAAAGACAGACGGACCCCAGCGTATACATGTTAGACCCCCATGTAAAATCACCTCTAAAGTTGCACCTTGGCCATATGCACACATATCGCTCGAGCGGAGCTCTCGGGTTACAGACTCGCTTGAGCGGACTGTCGAGCGAGTTTCGAGTGGAGCTCTCGGGTTGTATTCGCTCGAGTGAAGTCGAGCGGAGTGTCGAGCGAACACTGGCTTGAGCAGATTGTCGAGCGAGTTTCGAGCGGAGCTCTCTGATTGTTTTCGCTCGAGCGGAGTTGAGCAGAGTGTCGAGCGAACCTTGGCTCGAGCCAGGGTCGAGCCACAGTCAAGCCAACCCTCGAAAATAGCATTTTCAGCATGAGAACAAGCCAAAATTCGACCCCCATGCACCACCTTAGCCGAACCATTGGCTCATGCATGCCACAGCCATGTGGTCTATGCCACTATCCTTATTTATGTTATTTATTTTATTTATTTATTTCTTTTATTGTAAAGGGACCTTTTGGGGGTTTCCAAGTTGTAACCTTTATAAAAAGGACCCTTAGTCATTTCTTTCACATCTTTTGGTAAAAACCCTAGAGGGAGAACTATTGTTTGAAAGATCACCATCGGTGCTTAGCACTTGGGCTTTTTGGGTGCAATTCGTGAATCCCAAAGAGAGGATCATTCCATGTAATTCGTGAATTGGAGTGATTCAACTATCTTGTCTTACAACTTGGTGCAATTCGTGAATCCAAGTTGTGTTTATCTTTGATTTTATCATTCCATCAATATATGAGATTTATTCAACACTTGTGCAATCCGTGAATCATTTGTTGGATTATTCTCATTTGTTCATTCAAGTTCATAAGTCTTTTGCTTTGTTCTTGAGTGTTCTTCATTGTGTTCTTGGTGTTCATCCATACATTGGTCATTCAATCCATCCAAACACTAATTTCAGCCACCCTAAGTGTTTGTCCACTTTCCATAAATCATTTCCCTCTTCCATTTCAGCCCAAGCCGAAATCTCCATACTTTCCATACTTAGCCACTTACCAAACACATATTCCCCCCTCATTCAAATTCAAATTTGGCCACTCTTGCCTAATTTGAATTAACCCTAGCGGCCACCATTCTTTCCATATAAGTGTTTCCATAATTTGGAAACCCTAGTTGACCACCTCATCCACTCCATAAAGCCTTAGCCGAATTCACCACCTCCCATATTCGGCCAACCCAAAATACTTTCCATCTTCATACTCCCACCAACCCTAGCCGAAATCCTAGTCCATATAAGGTAACTTTTACCCTGTTGGCATCCTTGACCTCTTCCAAATCATATCCCTTGATTTAAGGAATTTTCAATCATCTTCAATTCCTTAAATCACTCTTTCCTAAAATACCTCAAGTCCATCTTTGACTTATCAAACTAGCCAAACCCAAAATCTCCTTCTTCCACAAGGATTCCTACCACTTAGGAATCTTTCCTAAAATATCTCCCTCTTCCACATTTCGGCAACCCTAGTTGCCTCCACCGAAACCCTAGCCTCCATCCAAGATTTGGCAGCCCTAATTGCCTCTTGGCCGAACCCTAACCTCACTCACTCAATCCTTGCATCCACCCACTCGGCACCCATCCAAGAACAAGCCATAGCTGAACCACATTGAGCCATATTCACCCATACACTTCATCAATCCTTTTTACCCTCCCATACATCTATTCAAGCCTAAACACTTAATCTCACCATACCAAAGTTGCCATCATCACCATTGTTACGGCATATCCAAGCAAGAGAGGACTTGGCACTCGGTCAATACAAGGAGGACATAGGCGAGGAGATCATAGTGTTGAGGGACTTGACCGGGGTCCCTAACAATACACCGAGGGTCGTCCGGCGTAGGTCATCCCTCCGGCGACCTTCTTTTCTTCCACATCCATTTCTGGGATCCGTTTCTGGCGTCCGTTTACAGATCTGCCGTTACCAGTGACCTAGATCTTGCTATTTCGTCTCTCAAAGCACTTCAGCGATCTCCGACGAGTCTTCTGGGAGTACTCCGGCGTCAAGCTTTGAGGTTGAAGTCGTTGGCCTTCAGCAGTGGTCCTTAGCCTTATATCTGTGTAGCAGATCTTTGACCTGGTTTTAATGTGATGATGAATGGCTGTTGAAGGAAGGGAGTTGGTCAGTATGGGTTTTTCTATGGTGTTAAGTCATAGAATCTAAATCCTTCATTCTGGTGAAGGAGGGGAGTATGTTGGCCATTATTGAAAGGGGTCGAAGGGTGATTTCTAAGCTGGTTTTGGGTTCAACAACAGTGCAGTGGCTGGCTAAAGCTATGGAAGCGTGCACAAATGATGAAAAACAAGATTTTTTCTCCACTGTCCGAGAAGGTAGACGCAGTTTCATGACACACCGCTCCTCAAAATGCTCGAGGACGTTATATGGCGGTAGAAGAATATGGTGGTGGTGGGAGGAGGAATTTTATTTTCATTCCTGAGGAGGGGGCAGTGGTTGGAGAAGGATGGGGGAGGTGTTGCGTGACTTTTCCTTCGGCAAGAAAGGGAGCGATAGTTTGGAAGGACAAGGTGCTGCAAGACGTGGCTCTGCTAGGGAGTCGCGTAGCAGACATGTCGGAAAATTTGGAGGTGCACAAAGATTCAAGTACATCCTCAGTGGCGAAGCAATCCTATGCGGCAGCTCTAAAGATGGGTCCTTTGGGAGTTCAGAGTGAAGGGGATCCACAACTAACGTCTCAAGACCAGCTTGTCAAGATGTACAATTCCTTAAAGGTGATGGAAACCCAACTTGTCGAGTTGAAAGCAGCGATAGCTTTCTTGTCTTCGAAAATAGACCGACTTTCAGCTAGAGGCAACAGGGTTATAAGAAACAAGAAAGGCCCAAATCATTTAAACCCAGTTAAAGGAAAATGGAAGATCGGATTTGGCTCTAGATCCAGGGGAGTATGGCGGGTCAAAAGGAAATCCGGGTTGTTTGAAGCAGGGTCTACATTGGGTTTGGCGTAGAGACATCAAAGGAATTTCATTCACCTCATGTAACACAAGATAGACCGATGGTACTCCACCCTTGGTCTCCGAAGCTCTCTCGTCAGAGTTGAAGGAAAATGGTATACTGCCGAGATCTGAAGGAGATGTAGGAACCTTAGAGGTGAAGGGACTTGCTGTCACCCTAGAATCTCCAAAGGGGACCATGTTACCATTGGAGCAAACCAATGGAGTTGTTGGAGAACCAAAGGATTTGGTGTTGGTGCCTCGTGTAGATGAATGTATAGAGTCGGGAATGCAATTGGATATTGTGTCTATGGATAACGTTGCTCCCCTGGTGTCTCTTCCACCAATAGCGGATTGGATTCTGCCTAAAGTTAACGAGATTCAACAGTTTATGAGAATTTCACATGGAGGATGTGAAGACCAATTCAATGAACTAATCACTGCGATTGAGGCAAGCCATGTGCTTGAAACCAAAAGTTTCAAGAAAAGCAGGGAGTTACAGCGTCTTTTTAGTACAATCAACTACGACGCTAAGGGTGATAGCTCAACTAGAGGGAAATCTAAAGGGAGGACATTGTGAAGACGGGAATCAAGGGTTTGGGGTCGGGGGTTCGGGTAGAGTTTTAGTTCTACGAGAAACAAGGGTTGGGGACCGGTTTGGTGTATTTTGGATTGTTCTTTTCATGGGCTTTTTGGGTCATTAGGGACTTTTTGGGTCATTTTGGGCAAGGTGTTTTCTAATATACATTTAGTATACTTGGTTTCTCCTTTGATATATAATATTTTTTACTTATCAAAAAAAAAAAAAAATTTATCGGTAAACAAGATTTTATTGACCATAAAAATAGGCAAGAGCCAAAGTAAACAGGACATATACAAGAGCAATGCCTAAACGTGCTAGTTTAATGATAGAAGGAATTCATGAAAAGTCATGCCATGAAAATCAATTACAATTGATCAATGGAGTAAAGTATTGAAAAAGAAATTTCTAAGCTCATCCATTGACTGCTCTTGATCTTCAAAACTTCTTTCATTCCATTAATAACATTTACTAAAACCCAACTTAATTATTGCATTTAATTTGCCTCCTTTTTTCTTTAAAAAAATTCTTGGACTTCACTGATTTGGATCAGTTGATACTTTTTCCTATCACTAAATTTCCCACCATAAGCTTATCCCAAGTTGCAATTTTTGTAAACTATCCTTGGATGCTTTGAAATTGGTCAATCTCAAAAACTATTTAGATGATTTATCCATAATCCATGCAAAATTAACAGAAAGTAATATATATAGTTTCTACCAATTTAGCCACACGATAGAACACTTTTCACAAGTACAATGAAAATTTTGATTTATTTTTTGGAGTCGGGGTAAGAAGATATGGCTTAATAACAAGTCTTCACTGAATCTTGCCTCAGAAAACCTCAACAGATGTTATCCCTCTATAGGAAACTTTTTTTTTTTATAGGTAAATTATATTCACTTACATGTACTTATCAACAATGTGAAGAGAAAACAAAAGTATAAGATTACCAAAAAGATTTCAAGAAATATGAAATAAAGTGCAGAATACCTGTTCAAAACGGTAGCTATCCCCATTTTGTGTATGTATTTCGCTCTGCATTAATTAGCAACACACCCTTTAGAGAGGAAGGAGGATGGATGGGAGGGGGGGGGGGTGGATTAATATGATAGCCGGTGGTAACTACAAGCTGCCCATGTTCTGATCTCAGTTCTACCAATATTCCATCAGTATAACAGGGTATATAGCTGCATTTCCAAATGACCACTCTGAAAATCAATAGACATTACCCAAACATGGTAGTAATCCTTTCCTTTTTCTCTCACAAAAATGCATTCATAATTGGCTAATCATATATTTGTGAGAGAAATATATATATTACAATGTCAAAGGGAACAATGCCCTTTTGTTTTTTTTTTTTTGGTTTCCATTTTTCTCATCTAGGCACCTCATACCAGTGAACATCTTACACTTGTAATCAAATTGGGGGATGAATTCATATAATGGACCATTCAAAGGACCTACCTCCTCACTCAGAGACAAACTAAAGGAGAAAATAATTTCTTGAAATATTAGCTGGCATTTATGACCAAATCCTTAATAACATAACAGGCATAAGCAAAAAAGGCATGGAATATTTAGGACGTGATTAAAATAAAGGGCTAGGTACACCACTACCCTGTAGATTCCAGTCAGTTTCAACAAACCCCTTACACTTCCATGTTAAGAGATCAAGTCTGTACGTTTTCTAAATTATGTTGATGTCCTTGATTATACATAAAATTGAACTTCTGGAAAAGCCTACCACAAGCAATTCAGAAACAAGTTGGAAAACCTAGCAAAAATACATACTTCAAGTTCATGGATGATGGCTGCAGTGCGCCAACCAGCCTTTGCGGGTCCTCTCAGGTCACTAAATAGATGATCCCCAAAATATATTACCTAACAAAGGGAACAAAAAAAGCAAAGGTAGGGGGGGATTTAGTGACAAATCAGTTTCACATAAAAGCATAATAATTTCTAGAGCATAGATTTGCATAAGCAATTAAAACTCTTCAACTTAGTTTTTTGAACAAGCAACGAGAATTGAAAAAAAAAAAAAAAAAGTGGATTGGCATGAAATATAGATCATAATAGTTCATTTACCTCTGGGCCATTCCACTTGGTTATTTGGAGAAAAGATTTGAGGCATCCATGGTAGTATATTTTATTTGGGAGAAAAGAATCCACCTTGGTGAAAGCTAAAGTGTCCTTCTCTGTGTCATAACAACTACATTGAAAATCCAAAGGACAAAGTGCATGGGCACCAGACAAAATATTAGAATGGTAATCAGTGCCTTCTTAGAAAGCTGAAAATAACACTCAGGTAGTCAAGTCAGAGAGAACATGAGAGGAAAGTAACTAATAGCAGACATGGGAAAAGAAAATGGTTCAGATAACCTAAGAAATCATAAAAAAGAAGAAAAAGAAAAACCAGTCAGTTTGTTTATATCTATGTCAATGTCTTGAGTCTGGAAACAAAAACCATAGCTGAGAACATAAAGTAAATGAATTCAAACTCTTGCAGAAACGACATATCAACTCCTCACACTTATCAGGGAAAAACTCCAGTTTTTTTTATGGAGAAGGCACTTTTTTATTCTTTTCTTTGTCAACCATGCTCTCTTCAGAACAACAGCAAAGCAGAAACCTCAACAATAAAGGTTCATTGTGACTGTCCAATCTCCATGTGTGGCTATTTTCAAAATGAAAGGGATATCCAAATGCCCTCATTAATCATGTTGATTTTATGTCAAGGCATTAATTTTAATTTTTTTTCTAAAAAAAGTTTAAAAAAAGGAACAAGTAGAAGAAGAAAAAGAAGCAAAAACAATGACGACAAGCACAGATTTTATAACTTAGCTCAAGAATCTAAAAACAGACTAAAAAATGGTTTAGCAGATAGAAGATACAAACCGGAATGGATGCTCAGAGGTGTAGAACTCTGGCTTGTTGGCCTTAGCAATCACAACATCAAAAATTTCCCTCCAGGAGTCTCTGTAACCCGTAGAATCCTAATTAAATAAAAATAACACTAATTATACTTAAACAAATAGGCAACACGTTGTTTAGCCATCCAAAAAAACAAACAAACCAACAGCCAACACATGCACAACACAGATTATGCTTTAACTTCCTGTCCTCTCAAACAATATCAATCACCTTCCTTTGAACTCATATTTGTCAGTGGATAAGGTAATTATTTAATGCCATCAGTAAAATTTGTACTTTTAGCTCATTTACCCAACTTTATTCAACTAATAAATGATATAACTATTTTAGCATTCTCTGAGTAGTTTGCACATGATCTATTGAAAGACAACAAGGAAAAAAAACGCCATAACAGAATTCAGAACAGAAACATTATATGAGAATGCAAATAACTATGTATATGCATGTTTGAATGCTGAAACTAAAGACCAAGTTGACATTAAATTTATTTATTTTTCACCAGAAAAATGTAGAAAATTTATAAAGTTTAATAAGCTCTTCATATCCAGTAAACCCACTTGAACAAGCATAAAATCCTCGATTTTCTAATGCAAAAAGCGTTATAATGTTATATTCTTGTGAGAAAATTACCTCCAACATAAAACTCATTCCTCCATCCACGAAGTAAAATGGAGAATTTGTCAGCAAGAAAAGTTTCTTTCCCTTGTTCCTTAGCATCCTGAGAAACCGTAGCAGTTCCCCCTAAATTATCCACATAAATACAAGTACCAAGTCTCAACAGAAATACGAAAATCCTTTTTTTTATGAGTAAAATGAAAAGGAAGACGAAAAATCAAATGTGATTAAGACCAGGTTCATGGCTAGGCTTTTACTTGTATCATGAAATCACAAATATCAGACAGATGGGTTTTAACTTATATCATGAAACCACTAATATCATCATGAAATAAGCACGGTGCATAAATCAGAATACATGAAATTTAAAAAGTAAAAATGTTTAGACCTACGTTTTTAACTAGGTATCTAGGAGGATCAGCAAGAATTCCCCTGTGAACCAAGCCGCTATGGTGGACATGCTGAATTGCACGATTTACGTCTTCATAAATGTAGCAAGCATCAAATTCAAGCTTTGCATCAACAAAATGTTGCACAATATCTGAAATAAGGCAGGCCTACAAAGCCACAGTGAAAACAATACATTCAGGGGGTTTAAAGAGAACAAAAGATACCCTGTAATTCGACATGTAAGCAGGCCACATGTCCAATATAACTCCTCTAAATCAACCACAAAGAAGAAAGAGAAAAATTACTCCACCTACATCACGGCCAGATTAATTAACTATCATACAGTTCACTGAAAGTTTCACAGAATCTAAATATGTGGGTATAACATTAATTTCCACTTAACTGTCTGTTTGCTAGAAAAAGACACAAATCTTAAATATATAGGATGTATGGATAAAGCTGAAATCCATTCCAGTTTCTGTCTTTGACACGGACATGGACGATATATAGGATGAAGAAGTAGAAATGAACGAAAGAAACAATTTTTTCTACAATCATAGTATATCAATTTGGGCACTGAACAAATCAAAATATTTCAGGTTCTGAGAGTTCACTTTGCTAATCAATATCTCAATATGAAGGGCTGTCTCCCAATTCCTAATGTATCTTTTGAAAAGAGTTCATGCATAACCTATGTAGTATGAACGCAAAGATGGATACGACACAAGCACGGCCGGAAAGAAAATTAAACAAGAGATTTAATCTCTCTCTCTCTCTCTCTCTCTCTGTGGGCACTGAACAAATCGAAATGCTCCAGTTTCAGAGAGTTCGCTTCACTAATCAATATCAATATGAAGGACTGCCTCCCAATTCCTAATGAAACCCATGAATAGAGTTATATGCATAAGCTGTGTATCATGAATGCAAAAATGGATAAGACACAAACACAGCCGAAAATAAATTGTGCGTCTACGCACATGCGAGCACAATTTCTTCCTCAAAACCTACACATGATGTACAATGTTCACTGGATACGACACAAGCACGGCCGGAAAGAAAATTAAACAAGAGATTTAATCTCTCTCTCTCTCTCTTTGGGCACTGAACAAATCGAAATGCTCCATTTTCTGAGAGTTCGCTTCACTAATCAATATCAATATGAAGGACTGCATCCCAATTCCTAATGAAACCCATGAATAGAGTTATATGCATAACCTATGTATCACGAATACAAAAATGAATAAGACACAAACACAGCCGAAAATAAATCGTGTGCGTGTGCGCACATGCGAGCACAATTTCTTCCTCAAAACCTACACATATGATGTACAATGTTTACTGGCATGTTTCATACATGTCCACAGCAGGAAAGAAAAATATGAACATGAATAGAATGAATCTGTTACAAAGTTCATTGTCTACAGTTATCATTTCTCCCAGCACAACATGTGCCAGAAACTACCACATCCCATCTGGCTCTAGCCAAATAATGTAATTTATGAAACTAACCTCACTAAAGCAGAAGAAATCCATCAAACCCACAAGCCCACGGGCTTGATCACGGCCAATGTGCCGTGTCCCGTATATCTCTTTTATTTCCTTCCTGCTGAGCTGTATATTCATATTGAAATAAAGATATGTAAGAAAAGTTTATCTATTCAAAATATATATATATGCCTTTTAACTGACCAAACTCAGCAATAACAATCTAGTCAAATAGAGCCAGGAAAAAGGCTCGAACAATATGTCAAGTATAGGAGTTATTACCCAACGAAGTAGAGATGGGTAGGTCAGATGGAGATGTGAAGTACATTTGTCACTATAAAAAGATGAAAAAAGAGTCTCATCATTATTAAATGAGAAATACCTTGTGACGACCAAAGTAGCACCCATCTGGCTCAATAGACCCAAAGAAATCCAACTTCAAAAGACACCCTTTTAGTCTATCATAGTATAGGCCTCTAATAGGAAAAGCCGGATCATATTCAAATTCCATGCATATGTCAGGATACCTAAGCTGAAAGGATCAAAATACACAAGAAATAAAATAACAGTTGCATATACAGCACGCCCTAATTGCATCATCTTGACAGAATAAAGCTAACCTCGTTAACCATATGCTCCTTTGCAAGATCATAAATCAGACTCTGCAAATCGGCAGAGTAATGTGCTAAAGTGTAATCATAGTCGAAGCCATAAACTTGTATGTTGTCCAACCGTAAGTTCTTATTTACATAAATGCCTAGTTCCAAAATAAACGACAGTAGCGATCAATACCACATTGATCCTGGATCTAATCAAATTCAGCTGAAACAAAAGTAAGCATAACAGACCCTTCGGATTCATCTTGGGCATTGCCTTCAGCGCCTTGGGAATCTTGTGAAAGCCCTGCCTTGCAGCATCAAAGGCATGCTGGATCTTTGCAATTTCATCATCAACTACCACGGTATTCGACTGAGCTTCATCATTTGACTTCAATTCAATTTGCCTGGATGAAGCAATCGCACTATAACCTTGAAGCTTGCTTCCTCCAAACCCTTAATTTTTTTTTTATTATACAACTCCAGTCAGGCTTAGTTGAAGAAATAAAAAGCGTGTCTACAGTGAAATGAATACTTTTTCATGCTAAAGTCATATCGTGTTGTTGTAGGAGTCTTATTGAAGCAATGAGACTTGAACGAAGCGAAACAAGTGCGTGAACTTGATAATCGTTCGCGTGAAAACCCCAAGTCAAATACCAAATGAAGAGCGATCACCTATCCATTTGTAACATAAACAAACGAATATATGCGATTTAAAACTTATTCGTTTATTATTTTTTTTTCAAAATTTAGGATATGCTTATATTTATATGTGGTCAGAGAGAGACAGAGAAAGAGAGAACCTTCTCCAACTCCAGAAGCCGAGTATGCAGTCCTCTGCGACAGAAAAAGGAAGGTAATTGTAAGACTGCCACACAAAAACACATGAGATATGAGGGCAGAGCGAGAGATGTACTTTAATGGAGGAAGAACAGAGGGAGACAAGCCTGCGAAAGGAGGCCATGGGAGGAGAAAGGAGGTTGGTTCAGCTGTTTAAAGTCGCGCAATTCATTCACGTTAGGGCCTTTTTTTGGAGGGGTCCTGACTCCTGAAAGCTCAGCGAATGAACGACTTGCGTGAGAAAGTCAGAGACGATAATGAATAGTGCTTGGTGTGTTTGGTATGGACAGATGGTTTGGTATACAAACACAAATTCAAATGCATCTCATCTCAGCCCACTTGGTTTTCATCATCTCAACACTGTTCATCGAAGTGACCATGTACTGACACAAGCACAGAGACACCTCCCGCACCAAAAGCACTCTTCTCTCACTGTCAGCCCCACAACTCAGTCCATCCCCCAATGTTTCCGGCCCGCCGCCATTACCGTTCCTCACCGCCAGCCCCACAATTCAGTCCATCCAAGAAAATCCAAAACCATCCAAAACAATTCATAAATCCAAACCAAACCAACTCAGTCCATTCAAAAAAAAAAAATGTAAGTCCCAGAACAATCCAAACAAAATAAATCCACAACAAGATCGAAAGTGGAGAGGGAGAGAGAGAGAGAGAGAGAGAGAGAGCGAGAGCGAGAGAGAGAGAGAGATAGAGAAAGAGATACCTGGAGAAGCGGCGACGTCGACGTCAACGGAGAGTAGCGGCGGCGCTGGGCTGCATGTAGGGGGGTCTTTGGGGCTTGGGTCGCGGGGGTTTGGGAAGAAGGGAGGGGAGGGGGAAATGGGGAAAAAGGACAACAATAAAACTGAACCCTCAGCAACACGTGGCCCATTTTTATATCTTCGAAAAAATATAAAAATTGTAATTTTCGATTTTAATACGTAGTTAAGATTTTCATTTAATTAGTGATATTAGTTTGTGTAAAATATACTCATAACTGATGGGATCCCATCATTTATTTTGACTCATTCTTTTATCAAATTTTTATAAAAAATTAAAATTATCTCATTTCATTTCTATATTTAAATTTCATTAAAAAAAATTTTAATATTAGCCAAAAGTACACTTTACGTGTCTAAACCGGACACAAGTCTAGATCCTCTATCTCCCCCCCTCTCTTCTCTTCAGCCTAAACCCCCTCATCTCTTCAGCGACGAGACCTTCATCTCCCATTCAAAATCTGCAGCCCTCAGTTTCATCTCTTCAGCAGTGGCCTGGGTTTCATCTCCTCATTCGAAATCTACTATTCCATGAGTCCACCTTCCCTTTTCTACAGCGACAATCCTCCCTCCCTCCCTCTTCTATAGCAACGACCCCATGTGACGAGACCACCCTCCCGCAGCGTGCTTCATCCATCTTGACCACCTCGCAGAAGATCGATGAAGATCCACCACCTCTCGATCACCCCTTCAGAGATCTACGACCACATATGAGTTTTCCCCACTCGGATAAACTTAAAAAGAAAGAACATATGCCCGATTAGTTTGGGTTTGTGAAAGAACATTTTGCTAGTATTGCCAATGTTAAAGAAGTGGCTTCATGGAAAGCATAGAAAAGTAGGACAGTTTTTTTTTTGGGTTTGGGATTGGGTGCTTGTAGTCTCTCATTATCCATTTGATCTCGACTGGTATGGGTATGGAATATGCTTATTACATGTTCTAGTAGCAATGCTTATCCCATGTTCTAGTAGCTGAATTGAAGATGGGTATGAAATATGCTTATAGAGTGATAATTAGAAGAGTAAACAAAGCAAAAGAAATATAGTTATTGCTTGCATACGTGTTTGACAAATATATAGTCTCCAAGTAGAATGTGATTCTCTCCTTTGCCATATATTGTTTTCGACTCAATATTTCCCCTTTCCACAATAGGCTGAACCGAGAGTTACTTATTACTTACTATATTTGGGCCAGATTATACCACAAGCAATATGCTCAAGATATGTTTTTCTCTGAGTATAGACACCATCGCAACACCTTTTGGTTCTCTCATTCTCGTGGGCTTTGACAGGTTATCTCTTCTAAGATCATAGACCATTGTCTTCTAGATTGCACTTTTAATTCCTTAGTTTCCTCTTGATCTTTATATGAACTTTGGGGGGTTTTAGTTTGAGGGTTTACCAGTTTTAAAGGATTTGCAATCTAGGTAATCAAGTAATCGGATATTGGTTTCTGGGGTCAAATTCTAATGGATTTTCTGTTTGGAGCTAACATTTGAGTTAGTCAGGTTTTAATTGTAATGTGTTGATGATCCAACCTTATTGTGCTCTAATCAATGTGTTTTGTTTTATATATATTGTTTTGGACAACTTTGCTGGAGTTAGTTATGGGATTTGATACTAGCTATGGTGATGGAACCTGGACAGTCATAGGATTTGAAGTGTTTTTTTTTTAAAAAAAATTTATTGTTAAGGAGAATCTAGACAGTCAAATTCAAGTGCAAGGGTAGTTGTGCCATATTATATGAACTCTTTGAAGTGTTTATAAATGTTTAGGAGAACCTGGATGTTGCTTCTTGTATTTAGAAGATATGTAGCAGATATGTATGAAGATTGGAATGGGTCAGAATTTGTGGTCATCATTCTTGTTCAAGGTGGTAATCATTCTTGTAATGAATTTGAAAGTACTATCATTCTGGAAGTACTATCAATTGTGGTTGTATTTGTAACCAATTTTTGTTTCATCCTCATTATGGCTTTCAGTATTTGATCTGCCTATTTCTGCCATTTTTTCAAATCTGGTTTTGACATTTGGTAAACATTCAACCCAGAGAATGATGTTGGGGAGTTTGCAGAGTTTCTTTGCCCCTTCTCAATTTTGCACCAGAGAAGTGACCAACTGCTCAACAGTGTCTGCAACACCCATGGCTCAATCTTAGGAATTCAACAGAGGATGAGATAAAAAATGAAGCTAATATGGGAAATGTGAATGTTGGGATGAGCAACCTAGAGATTAAGATGGGTTAAGTGAACAGGGCCTGAAAAATATTGGTACAACCACACTTTTTTTCCAGAGTCCCTCCCTTCATCTGTATGACTGACTATTGATTGTATTTTTTTTTGTTACACTTCTAATAAGATTGATTTTTCTAATAAGATATATTTTTTGATTTACTCTATAAGATGAAAAAGTGGTGATGATTCTATAAAAGGAATGAGAGAGATATGTCTTCAACTGTAAATACCCTCTGGGAGCTAACTAGAACATTAGATATATATGTTATTCACGTATTTAAGTCGATACGACAATCATGGATGATTGTTTTGTTTTGTTTTTTGCACTATAATGCGATACGATCTATTGGTGTTGTGTACACAAGAAGAAAAGAAGAAAATAAAAATTTAATTGGGTTGGTTTTTGTGTAAGAGGTAGCTTAAGGAGGTGAAAAAATAACTTGGAATGAAGTTGCTATCCCAACAAATCAACCATAATCAGTCAAACTTGGTAGTCTAAAATTATCGCCAGTACCTTAAAAAAAGAATTTTTGGTGTGAAGATGATCTAAATTTGGTTGATTCTTTTTACTTGGATGTCATCTGTCAAAGAATCCAAAGTTCAAGCGATAACTTTCTTCAATACAAGGGCATGGTAGAGGATTAGATGGATTGCAAAAGAAAGAAGCCAACTTTGTTTGATTTCACTCTCATAAATTATGCTTGTTCAACCAACCATATCTTAGTCTACCCATGGATTTACTCTATAAGATGAAAAAGTGGTGATGATTCTAAGCTTTGTTAATGTAATCTTTTCTTAGAAGGTATCCGTTCAGTCATAGAAGTCAAAGTTACAAGTTCAATTGCTATGCTCTCCTCGCAAAGTCCACACGTGGGAGTAGCCCTTATCACCCAATATCCCTCTTCATTGAATTTAAATTTAACAGTATTTCCATTTCTAATAGTGCTGTATTTACGAAAGCAGCAACTAGTAACATATATATGTTACTTTGATAAGTAGCGACATAGCATAGCATATAAAAGTAAAACAATCAACTTGAAAAAAGAAATTATATAATCAATGATACTCAAAATTCCATTGTTCATTTCTCATCGATTCTATGAGCAGGACGAATATGCAACATGTTGACAAATACTTTTCAATTTATTCCATCACTTGAATCCTAACTTGAAGCTTTAATTTTCTGTAAAGCACGAATGCAAGCAGTTAAATATCTAAATTTACACTCAGTCAGTTCATCTTCATAACAAAGCCAGAAAAAAATGAGCAAAAAAGATAAATCAAAGAAAGCCGTTTCTGTAAAAAAGAGCGCCATGAACCTACCTCAGCTATCAACTTCTATCACAGTAGCCACCTATCACCACATTACATTTGAACATCACGACTGTAGTACTTTATTTTGTTTGACACAAGTTAGGACTTTGAACTCTTGGCATTTCCACACTGGTGTAGCCCCAATTGGCATCACACCATCAGCCGAAGGCTGCATTGAGAATAATGTTTTACTACCAGCAGTGAGGCTACCCACGTTATTCTCAGTCATTGGGCTGCTTCTCCCATTCGTCTCCTCCTTGGTTTTGACCGATCCCTAAAAGTACAAATGTTTAGCAGCAACCTTTTTAGCTTCACTCTTCCCCTTTTTTTACCAGTTGTACACACATCTTCCCCAGTTTTATCCTTCCGAGTTTCCAAGCTTTCGAGCTTTGCTTTTTCAATCTAGAGCACCTTTAGCTTCCGAGCTTTGCTTTTTCAATCCACCAAGCAGGCGCTTTCGAGGAGGCAAAAGGACATTCGCATCCAAGTGATTGACATCTTCCCTTTACTCCAATTGGCATTCTCCTATTCCCCTGAACCCTATCTACTTTGGCTAATAGGGCGTTAGATATTTGGTTAGAATGTTGTGTTTTTCCATTGGTGCTCTGTTATCATTGGCTCAGACCAGTGTTTTTTAGCTTAGTTTTTCGAGGATTTTATGAGTAGTTGTGTTGTGATGGGGTCGAGTAGGAATGTTGTTATTGATAAAAAATGCTTCGAGTTTAAGAAGATGAATGCAAGATGGTGGAGAATCACTGAGAGCAGTTGTCGCGCTGTGAATCACATCTTTATTGAGCAAGACTCATTGGGATGGTTAGCTGGCATGGTTGAGGAAGGTATAGTTTTTTAGGGTCCCTCTGCTTTCATCAAGTCGCGTAGAAGTGGCTCTCAGGTGTTGGTGATTCAGAGGCAACGCAACTCTTATGGGAGTTTTTTCTCCTTATCGAAGTTTGGCCAAGAGAAAAGGCATGACTTACTAGTGATACCGGAAGGGAGGAAAGGGTTTGGTTGGAGGAACTTTGGTGAGTTGTTGAAAGAGATGGCTGCTTCTGCAACTTCCTCTATTTTGGGAAGGAATAACAGAGGGAACCACCCACGGAAGCTGCCTTCTCCTCCACCACAGGGGCATGAAGCTTTCTCTTTGTACAGTGAGGCTCTATCTCGAGCTCCAAAACCTGCAGAGGGGTCAGGTCCTCTGGTGAAGACGCGGCTTTGTGATGAAGCAAGTCTACGCAGGTCTATGTCGGGGCCACGTATGGAAACTTTGTTGCTGGCTTTGGCAGAGATGGAGACGCAAGTGGGTGGGTTAATTCTTAAAATGGGTGTGCTTGAACGCGGCATTGTGGAGGGACTGCAGAGGGAGAAGTTTCTCATGTTGGGCCAGGGAGAAGGCTCCTTTAATGGGCCGGTGTTTGTTCCTGGGCTTAAGGGTAAGGGTATCTCTTCTGGTGGGCCTCAATTGCAGGCCAACTTCCTTGTGAACCAACAGCCCAACTCGTTGGCAAAGTCAGATTCTTAGGCCTAGGGCTCGAAGCCTGCGTGGAGACACAGGGTTGCCCACAGTGAGATTCCATCGTCGTCACAACCGTTGGTGGGGAGTTCATTGGAGGTGATGGTGGGTTCGCCAATGAAGCCAGAGGTTATGCGCAAGCTCCGTTGGAGCATGAGGAGCTTATTGATGGGCTGCCACCCTTTGTGGTGGCACAGACTTCGTCGCCGGCAAGTTCTGGGCTAGTTCTCGACTCTCTGGTGGTGAAGTCACTACTGGCGTTGTCACAAAGTGCTTTGTTGGAGAAGACTATCGATGTAGCTGAGATTTCAGGCCTAGTAGTGGCACAGACAGTGCCGCCGGCTTCTTCTGGGTTGATTACTGTTCCCTTGGTTACGAAGGCAATAGCCCACGTGCCGGATTAGGTGGCATTAGCCCATGTGTCGGAGATGGTAGAAGAGCCTGGTGTTTTCGTCAATACTGGCTTGATGGTTTTGTTTACAGCTAATAGGGATGGTGAGGATGAATCTACTCCACTTTACTCCTTTCATCCCAATGTATCAGATTGGGTTATCTGGAGAGCGATAGACATTAAGCAAATGATAGGAATTTGTTATGTTTGAAACTGAATTTATGGCCTTACTTACAGCTATAGAGGTTGTGAATGCCCAAGCCAAGTCCGATCAATCCTTGGCTTCAACTAAAAAAAAGGTAAGAGAACTCTGAAAGCTAGATTGGGCAATGAAAGAGGATGGAGGTGAGAAGAGCTCTACTCGGGAGCGTAGTAAGGGGAGCGGCAAAATGGTTGTCCCATAAAATAAAAAATAATTTCATGGAATGTGAGAGGGCTGCATGATCCTAATAAGCGGCTCCAAGTCAGAAATTTACTCCGCCAATAGAAATGGGACATCATATGTTTACAAGAGATTAAGTTGGAAGCTATTACAAGACAAGTAGTTCGTAGCTTATGGAGAAGACAACATATTGGGTGGTCCTACTGACTCACTCAAAAATGAGCAGCACAAAGGCTATCTCAAGTGCAGGAGGATGTCGCGTAATAATTAGAAATAAATTCCTAGATCGTCTCCTCAGGGAAAATTACTTAAAATCAAACTCGTTTAAAATGGTGAAAATATTCACAAAGAGAAAATAAAAGTGGTGGTATGTGCAATGAATGGAAGAGTGCAATAGGAATTAAGAAAAAGCACTAGTCATGGACTAAATTCATATGTTTAGATTTTTGAGTGTTGAAATGAAATGTAAAAGACTAACAAATTGAAATTAACAATCAAGGAATCAACTAAGCTAAACAATTTTAATTAATCTAAAAATTAAATAATAAAATAGAAATTATTTAAGTCCTAATTAAGTTTTAATTAATCTAAAATGCAATGAAACTAAGAGATTAATAAAATTAAGCTAAAAATTAAACTAGATTAGAAAGTGATTGACAAAATACGAACTAAAAATTAAAAAGTTCTAGGGTTCATCCTTGTATTCAAATAAAAATTTTTCAAAATTAATTCATATCAATTGTAATCACTGTTAAATGAAAGTTTAAAAAAGTAAGAAAAATAAGGATATTAAGTAAAATAAATAGTAAATAAATTGCCCAAACATCTAAGCCAAAAATCTCAAAAATACTTCATAAATTTTAAACTAAAATTAAATAAATAGTAGAGAGTAGAAAGAGCAAGCCAAATAAACAGAGATAAAAATGGAAGCAGTGGAGGAGGCTGGGCAGCGGTAGACATTGGACTCTTCAAAGTTCTTCAATATCTCTATGTGCGGCGTGCTCTATGGCCTTGTTTGTTTTCAAGACCAAAATTTAAAACTTTGAAAATTTTGAAAACCTCACATCCCATCATTACAACTTTTTCAAATTCCATACAAAATAAAATAAACAATTCAACTTTTTCAAATTCTAATATAAATATAATATTAAAAAATATATCCTAACAATATTTCATTTAACTTTTCAATTTTAATCTCATATCATCTTATCTTATTTTTAAAAACAAACGAGGCCTGTGATGCCTTCGAAAGGAAAGGAATAAAATAACCTGCTGCATCCTTTGATTTTTTCCGAAAAAACCCGTCTTTTCTTTTTTCTTTCCTTCCTCTTCCATGTGGCGTGCATGAGTTTGTTTTTTTTTCCTTTTGCCGTATGTGTAGCTTTTATTAGAGAAATTTAAAAGTTGCCCGTTTTGACTTTTTCTTCCGTCCAAAGTCTTAATACCCAAAACAAGATAAAGCTTCTTGGACCCAAACACCCAAAAGCTTCCGTCCAAAGTCCAATTGCAACTTTTCATCTTTTTTTTGTTTTTGTTTTTGTTTTTGGCTTGCCTTTTACATTTATTGGCTTGAAAAGAAAAATAAATAAAATAAAATAGAAATCAGAAATAAAATAAAATAGAAGAATAGAATATAAAAAATGTGTTGTGCATGTGAAGAAAATATTGCCCAATTAAATCATAAGTTATAAAATTAAGTATAAACTATGCTATAAATCAATTTAAATTATAACTCAGATTTATGCATCTTAACTATTTTTTCATCTAAAATCAATGATAATGTAATGAACTAAATAAAATTTATTGATTCTAAATGTATAAAATATGCAATAATTCACCTCAATCACCTACCTACCATCTAAAGGAGCTTCCAGGTGAGTTCTAATTATGTTTGACACAAGGGTGGAGGAGTTTGTGGGTGATTTCTCAGTTGCATGCTCTTTTGTTAATTTAGAAGATGGCTTTAAATGGGCTTTCGCTAGGGTTTATGGCCCAAATATTGATTCAGAGAGAAGATTTTTGTGGGAAAAACTGACGGGAGTCATTAGTTGGTGGGAGTTACCGAGTTGCATAGGGAGGACTTTAATACCTCTTGCTTTCCAAGCGAAAGGTCGGGCACTTCTCTCATCACTTCAACTATGAGAGATTTCTCTGATTTCATTTTAGAACAGGAGCTCATGGACATTCCACTATCGGGAGGCACTTTTATCTGGTCCAACAACTGTGATTGCCCATCATGGTCGAGGATCGATAGATTTTTACTAACACTCGATTGGGAGTCACACTTCCCGGATGTGGCTCAAAGAAGATTACCCCGTTTATACTCTGATCACTTCCCCATCATTTTAGATTGTGGAGGCATCCATGGGGTAGAAGGTATTTTAAATTTGAAAATATGTGGCTTAAAATTGACGATTTTGTAGACAGGGTCAGACAATGATGGGCTTCCTATAGTTTCCAAGGCTCTCCAAACTTCATTATGGCTAAAAAGTTGAAAGCACTAAAACAAGGCCTGAAGTAGTGGAATGAACAAGTTTTTGGCAATGTGTTTCAGTAGAAACGCTCCTTATGGAGGAATTATAGGGCCTGGAAGGTGAGGAGGAGGCTAGAACCCTTTCTGAACCTGATAAAATTCACAAGAGCCAGGTAGTTGCTGATCTTGAAAGGGTTAATTTGATAGAGGAGATTTCATTGAGACAGAAATCAAGGGTACTCTGGCTTAAGAAGGGAGACAAATGCACGAAATTCTTCTATAGGATGGCTAACTCTCACAGGAAGAACAATGTTATTGATTTCACTGATGGTAGATGGGGCAGTTTCTTCGGATTAGTTAGTTATCAAAAATCACATTGAACAATACTATCAACAATTATTATCTGAAGAGCATCGAAAGTGGTTGGCTTGTCTTTTTTCACATTAGACCAACAGAGTGCAGGGTGGTTAGAAAGGTCATTTACAGAAGAGGAAGTGGACAATATTATCAGAGGTATGGCAAGTGATAAGGCTCCTGGTCTGAATGGGTTTACCCTGGGTTTCTTTCAAGCTTGTTGGGAGGTGATCAATGAAGATATTATGCAAGTCTTTCTAGAATTTCATTATAATGCTAGATTTGAAAAGAGTCTCAATGCCACATTTTTAGCCCTCATTCCTAAAAAGGTGGGATCTAGAGATGTGAGGGACTATCGCCTCATTAGTCTTGTGAATGGGATGTACAAGATTTTTTCCAAAGTGTTAGCAAATAAACTAAGCTCGGTGGTGGAAAAACTAATCTCGAAGCCCAAAATGCGTTTTTCAAAGGTAGACAAATCCTTAACTCGATTCTTATCGTAAATGAAGTATTGGATGGTCGATTAAAATCTAGAAAACTTGGGCTACTTTGCAAGTTAGACATAAAGAAAGCTTATGATCATGTCAACTGGTAGTTCCTTCTCTACTTACTTGGTAGATGTGGTTTTGGGGGGAAATGGCAGAAATGGGTAGAATTTTTTATCTTTTCAGCTCGTTTCTTTATCTTGGTAAATGGCTCTCCGGTGGGTTTCTTCAACTCCTCTTGTGGCTTGAGACAGGGAGATTCGCTCTCTCCTCTACTTTTTTTATTTGTTATGGAAGCTCTCAGCAAGATGATTGAGGGTCTGGTGGATGGTGGGTTACTCCATAGTTTTTCAGTGGGGAATGGTAATTTCAATATTTCTCACTTATTATTTGCTAATGACACGCTTATCTTTTGTGGTGCACACCTCGGTCAAGTCCAAGACTTAAGGGCGCTACTCCTTTGTTTTGTTGTTGTGTTAGGGTTGAGTATTAACCTCGCTAAGTCGAAAATAGTGCTAGTGGGGGCCGCCCCCGATGTGGAGATTTTTGCTACTACCTTGGGATGCAAGATATCTTCGCTTCCTATGAAGTATTTTGGCTTACCGTTGGGTGTTTCTTTTAAATCTGAAAGGATTTGGAATGATGTAGTCGAAAGGGTGGAACGCAGATTGGCTGCTTGGAAGAGGCTTTACTTGTCGAAAGGTGGTAGATTGATTTTGATTAAAAGCACTCTTTCTAACTTACCCACCTATTTTTTGTCTCTGTTCCCGCTTCCTACAAAGGTGGCTAACCGCATTGAGAAGCTACAAAGGGATTTTTTATGGAGTGGATTGGGGGAAGCGTTCAAATTTCACCTGGTTAATTGGTCTACAATGTATACCCCAATATCTGGGGGAGGTTTGGGGATTCGCTACTTATTGAAATTCAATCAAACTCTTTTGGGTAAGTGGTTGTGGAGGTACCAAAATGAAAGGGAGGCCTTTTGGAGGTCGATTATAGATTCTCGTTTTAGGGAAGTTTGGGGAGGATGGTACTCGAATGAGGTACGAGACACTTATGGAGTGGGTTTGTGGAAAAACATTAGGAGCCTTTGTAGGACCTTCCAAGGTCATGAACATTTTGTTGTAGACGATGGTTCACGTGTCTGTTTCTGACTTGATATATGGTGCAATAACCATTGTCTACGAGATACCTTCACTGCCATCTTTGCACTTGCAAGAGTAAAGGAGGCATCGATTGTCAATCTTCATTCTACAATAAATTGCACCCCTCAATTGAATATTGACCTCATTAAGGCAGCCCATGATTGGGAGTTGGAGTCTATTACGGAGTTCTTTGCGGCATTATATTCCGCAAGTATTCTAGGGGGCTCCGGAGACAAGTTGCATTGGAATCATTCTAAGAAAGGTATCTTCTCGGTTAGTTCTTTTTATCAAAAACTCACGAACTTTGGTTTGTCTATGTTCTGGTGGAAGAGCATATGGAAGATGAAAACTCTTTCAAAAGCAGCTTTCTTTGTTTGGACAGCGTCTTTGGACAAGATCCTCACCACAGATAATTTGAGGAAACGACGGGTTATTGTCCTAGATTGGTATTGTATGTGTAAGAAGCATAGGGAGTCAGTTGATCATCTGCTTTTACACTGCGAGGTGGCCAAGGCTATATGGGATGATTTTTTCTTAAGAGTCGGATTGTCTTGGGTTATGCCTTGTAGATTGGTGGATTTCCTCCCAAGCTGGAAAGGACTACAAGGAGATTCTCAAGTAGTGGCAATTTGGAGATTGATACCAATATGTATGTGTTGGTGTATTTGGAGGGAGAGAAATGCTAGATGTTTTGATGATCAAGAGAGAAATGGACGAGCTTAAAGTTTTCTTTTTTAAGACCTTGTTCCTATGGGCGGGGGCTATAGTTTGTAATGGACGTAGTGTCCATGATCTTCTTCTTTCTATTGTAACCTCTAGTTAGGCGTTTTTTCATGTATACTTCCTGTGTACTTGGGTTTCGCCTATTTCTATGAATATAGTATCTTTGATTACCTATATATATATATAAAAAAAAAGTGATTGACATCACAGATATTAGCCTCCATTATTCCTATTATTTTTTAATTTTTTTCACACCCAAATGTTGAACAATTCCCCACATGTATAAATTGGTGTCTCTATTTACATTTAGGCTAAAACAAACATACAAAAAACTACATGTTCAGTATAAGTCCAATATGCAATCTGTACTCTTGACTTCACGTTTAGCGTACATTTCTCTCTTCTTTTATTCTTCTAAAACACGTATGGGGATTAGAACTCTTGACTTCATCCTCTCCTTTACCACTTGCTATAAAGTAAAACAATAACAATATTAAACATCTTTAGCTAGTAAAAAGGATCAAGTACCAAGACAAATAAGCCTTAATTTCTATGTGAGATATATGCAAGATAAGCCACTACCTCTTGTGCATTGAATGGTTCAAGAAATTGGAAAAGAAAGAAAGGTTCTTGCCTCTGTTGTTGCTGTTGCTTGGCTATCCATGAAGAGAAACTCAAAACTGAAATTGGTCCAAGTCTTGGATAGAGTTCGTCCTAGCAAATAGGTAAACCTTATCGGGAATCAACACCAAAAAATTATGTTAAACTTTAACAACAATTATGACTATAATGTTACACAGTCAAAATGGACGGAGTAGGTTGAAAGTTCGAAAACCAAAAGCTCCTAAATTCTAGTCATGGTCAAAACTCCTGGAACATCCCTTCTTTAATCACATGGAACTTGTGTGCACAATTGTAAGTCTAATTCGTATTTGTAAGCTCCTATCCCATGATCCTACCACAAAGTAGAAGATTTCTAAGCCACAAAAAACTAGATGCACTAATCTGAACTGAAAATAGGCACAATAAACTACAATGAAAAAAGGGATTGAGACAAGCCAATGTAATATTAACCTGGCATAAAGCAGGAAATCTAAGCTTAGAAACCACATAAATGTCCACCAACCCATGTAAATCGATGAAAAACTCATTTACTAAAACATAAATTCATTTATCTAAATAATACTACGGAAGCCCATTTCAACCATGGATTTCACACAAAATTTCAATTTCAAATAATCTCAAACAACAAAACAGGACCCCTTTCTCTAAATAAGAGTACATAAATGCATTTCAAACAGAAAGTCCATTTCCAAGCATGCCACAAGCTATAAATAAATTATCACTTTTCTAGAGCAATAAGGGGAGGAAGGGCATAATTGAATAGCAGTAAGTTCCTAGAGCAAAAAAAATCAAGAATTGAAAAAAATGCTTATACTGTTTACAAATAAACTAAGGGTGTGATTCAGAATTGAGATTCACCCCAATTGTCTCAAGGAGTAAACCCATTGCTTCTGGCCTGTGCGTCTCCATCCTATTATGCCAAGTGCGATATTTCTACTGCAAATTCCACACCCTATTCATCTTCCGCCGCACTCTTCCTCTTTTGAAATATCATTCTCCCCCACTAGTTAGGCAAATTAATAAAAGCAGTTTACAACAGCTAAAGATACGGGATACGGAAACGAAAACGAAAACATAAAAAAAAAAAAATACTAGATATGGGATGCTAAGAAATGGAAATGAAATGGAGAGGAAGAGAGGAAAACACAAACCCTTCTTTTGAAATAGACCACTATCAGTGGCCACAGACAAGGCCGTTTGGGAGACGAGCAGTAGCACCGCTGGTTGTGCGATGAAGCTATACAGAAGAGGTTGGTGAGGAGGTTGTATAGTAGATTTCGAATAGGGAGGTGAAACCCAGGGAACTGCTGAAGAGATGAAACCCAGGGAACTGTTGAAGAGACAAAACCCAGGGAACTGCAGATTTCGAATGGGGAGATGAAACCCAGTGAGGAGGGGGGTCTTCGCGGGATTCAAATTTGGTTTGCTTCATTCAATGAGCTTGCAGGGAGTGGTGCGCTGGGCAGACAGAGGAGCGTCGCTCGGTGCTGCTGAACGGAGAGACGGCGTTGCCGTGTGGCACTGGGCAGAGGAAGGTGACGCGACACGGGTTGCTATCGAGGGAGGAGGGAGTTTCAAGGGTCAAAATTTGAATGGGAAAGAAAAATACACACCGATCTTTATTTAAATCAAAACACACATTTTGTTGAAAAAAAGCCATGTAAGATGTGTATTGTATGCATTGCTACAATGGTTGATACCTAGTTTAACTCTTTCATTAATATTCATAAATTTTTGTCTCGTCTTATAAAAAAAAGGCAAATTAGGCCCAAGTTATGATTTCGATTAAAGCCATTTGATTATTATAAAATATTAAAATATTAAATATCTCTTGTTCAAACGATGTGAGATCTTATTGGCTTCTTATACAAAACAGTACGAACTCATTCGGTGGGTGTTTGTCACGTTAGTATTTTCATGGAGTAAAACAGATTCATACTTAATCAAAAACTGAAGTTTTAAAAAATAGAAATAATTTGTACACGCTTCAAATAAATAAATCTTATATAAGTTTTTATAAAAAAGTGGATCTCACTTAAAAAATATATAAAAAAATTATTTTTTATTAATAAGACTCATTTTTTTACAGAATATTTATATAAAACTTATCTATTTGAAATTTGTAGATAACATTACTCTTTAAAAAATCAAAAATACAAATTAAGCAATGGCAATTGGCCTCAGAGAAAGGTGGTCTAATAGTGCCAATAAATTATTTTATAGAAATGATATTTGTAGTCATTGAGTGCATAAGCACTGCTCAATCTCTTTAAAAAAAGTAAGTAAATATGGAATTCAAATGAAAAAAAAACTAATGTTTTAATAATGGACTCCACTATTTTTCAAAACGATTGTGCAACACTTGCATACTCCACGACTGTATGTAGCATTACTCATTATTTTATATGCATCCTTCCGTTGATTAACTAAAGGTATCTCAATTTTGAAAGAGAAAATAAGCATCATGTATTTAAAAATAAAAAAAAATATAAAATTTATATAAAGAAAAATTAATTTTTAATTATCCACTTACTCTTTAAAAAATAAAAAGAAAATGAGTGATTCAAGGAAAGACATAGGAAGGAGAGGATAATACCTCAAAGTTAGGTGCACAAATGTGGTATACAATGATACATAGATGGGAATGTGAATTCAATCACTCCCAAAACTTATGGCTCGTTTGGGGAGTGAGATGAAATGTGAATTTTGTGATTGATAATAAGATAGTTTGTGAATAGTAGTGAGATAGTTTGAGTTGAGTATTTTTTAGATTTTAGAAAATGAAAGAAAAAAAATTGAATAAAAAATATTATAAAGTTAAAATATTGTTAGAATATAGTTTTATAATATTATTTTTGTTTAGAGATTTTAAAAAGTTGAATTATTTTTTATTTTTTGTTTAAAAGTTTGGAAAAGTTGTAGTGATTAGTTTGAAAAAATGATAATGATTAGTTTGAAAATGTTTGTATTTGAATTATGTTTAGAAAGGAGATGAGATGAGAATTTTTTGATGAGATCTATTTCCAAACAAGCCCTAAGAGCATCTTCATTAGATTATGTAAATATAAAGTCATAATTTGCATAATATTACATGATTTTACATTTAATTATTCTACTCAAAACCTAATCTCACATTAGATTATCTATCTATTAATTAAAATAATAATAAAATATTTGTGGACTATCAAAAAGTAGTTCAATTTTTCTCCCCAGAGTTTTCTCTCTACTCACAGCCCACCATCACAGCGTCATTGCCCAGGGGGTGGAGCTTCGTCTCCTCCCCCACCTTCACTCGCCCAACCCTTGTTTTTAGGTTTATTTTCAGTTTCTATGTAAATTTTTTGGTGATAGTAATAAGTTGTTTCCATTTGCTGCTTGTCGGTAATATTCGACCGCCATACGCCCCTCTAACAATCCCATCCGTCAATCTTTCAGACGGAGGAAGAAATCTGTCCAAGCGAGTGGTGCGTGTGGCTCATGCCCAGCTTACAGTGCACGTGGGCCTCATGCACTTCAAGTGCAATGTGACAAAAAGAGACAGGAGCCAGCTTAAAAAAGTCATTTTTATAGTTTCCGTCTAGCTACCATAAAGATCAAATTTGATTCAAGGAGTTAATTTACTCTAACTAAAAATCATTTTTCTTTAAAAAAGAAGAAGTCAATTTGCATAATCCAATATAGTAAATTTTATGTTGTATTAGTCAAACCCGTCCTTTTATTTGCATTAAGCCACACAAACTACAAAGGAAATTGAGAGAAAACAATAAGACATCGAAGACCAAAACAATTGGTAGAAGAAGAAAGATTGAGTCAGTAAGCCCCTCACTTGGGTTTCTTTGCTTCTCTACCCTTCGATTCCATCCTGATCGCGGCCGATATCTTTCTCATATTTTATTTTAATGGAAATTGCGCGATCAAGCCCTCTTGATTGAGGTATAATTCGTCGCAATTTGTTATATTCAAAGCTCGTAGTTGTTGAACCTAAGAGCACTCTCAATAGCTTTTATAAAATATAATTTTCTTTAAAATATAAAGAAAGATAGCCAAAAGTCCTTTCAATTGGATCATCTATTCTATTTTTATTTTACATTTAGCTACACTTTTAAATTCTCTACATGTAGAGATAACTATTCATGCCTCTAAACATTTTTTTTATTATTTCTCTCTCGTTTCATCATCTTTTCTTTTTATCTTATTTTCATTTTAACCATTTAATCACTTTTGCACATGCCCCACTATCTTATCTCTCATTTACTCTCTAGCACTTTATTTAGTCCATTTGACTTTTATGCATGCAGAAGTTTTGATATTGTTAATAATAAAAACATATATTTTTTTATCGTTTTACTCTCTTTTTTAAGTAATTTAAAATATTACATTATACATAAAGAAATATTGTAAATATCAAAATATATGATGTATAGAAAAATATTTGAAATATATGCTGTGTAGAGAATATAATATTTGAAATAAATAAAAAAGATTAAAAAGTATAATATTTAAATGATAGAAAGAAAAAATAGATAAGTTGATGTATGACATATTGTAAAAGTCAGTATGTAAAATAGAAAAAGTGAGTTTTGATGATGTATTTTAAAGGATAAGATAAATAAATCATTGGAAGTGCTCTAATGGGTTCTAGGTTGGGCTGTACATAAAACCGTGGAACCGACCGGAACCAACTCAGACCGGCCGGCCGAGCTCAGAACCGGCTGAAACCGGTGGAGAACCGGTCGGCGTGCGGTACAAAATTAAGAAAACCGATATCGGCCGGTTCGGCGTCGGTTCGAACCTGGTTCAAACCGCTGAACCGGCCGACTAAATAAATTAATTTTTTTTGATATATCCTGTATCCAAAACGACGCTGTTCTACTTAAGTTTAAGTAGAACGGCGTCGTTCTAATCTTATACTTGTGTTTTAAACACAACAGAAACGACGTCGTTTGCTATTAAACCAAACGACGTCGTTTTATTTACAGCGTATTAAAAAAAAATAAGTAGAACGACGCCGTTTGGTTTAAACCAAACGGCGTCGTTTCGATATCAGTCGTCTTCTACCTCGCGCTTCTTTCTCGCCTCAGTTCTTCTCGTCTCTCTCTCTCACTCCTCTGCAACTCTCTCTCTCTCTAGTCTCTACTCTCTCAAACGAAGTTCGGTCTGAGAACCGACCGTGAAATGAAGCATCGGCCGGTGTCGGCGTTTCTTCTCCCCATTGGCCGGTTTCGGCCGGTTTTCTCCTTCAGAATTTAAGCATCGGTCGGCGCTGGTTTTGTCCAAAAACCGCGCCGAAGGGGTCGGTTTTCACCCCTAGTTCTAGGTGTTCTATTTGGATGGGATTGCTTCAATTTTTGTCTTTTTGAAAGAGGGATTGCTTCATTTTTATTGTACTTTGTAAGAATTTGATGTTGATCTTGTTGGAATGAATTTTGTTGGGTGTTCAGGGTCTTATGGATATTTCAACGGTTTTCCAGCAAGATAAGCGGGCATATTTTATTTCTAGTAAATATTATAGAAATTCCGGTTTATGAGAACTTGGGTGTAGATAAATAGGTTGATTTCTATGATTTACTTCTTGAGAAAGTCTTGAAACAGGTTGGGTGTAAAATTAAGATTTACACCCTCCAATTAGAGAGAGACACGTCAGTAATCTCAATAGCTATACGGTAGACCCAATAACACCAATGTTGTTCCCCCTTAGAGCATTAGCATTGGACTTATCAAATGAGTCCAATCTCCAAATTTTGATAAATTTGGCTTTAAAATCACTGCATTGGATTCACCATATACACAAATCTAAAACTTTGAGCTACAAGACATTCTTCTTCATCTTCAAATTTGAAAACCTATTGTTCATAGCTATCCGGATTATTTTATGCTTATTTGAATGTTGGCGGCTAGACTGTGTATTGAGACTGGCCAAACATTGTCGTTTTGATACGTAAAGCTAAAAACAAAACGAAATAGAAAATTGTGCATTATACTGTTGCTCAAATCACATGAATTCGTAATTTTTTAAACAATTTTCTTTACAAACTTAATATTTTTCCATGTCTCAAATAAATATATTAAGTCTAAAAATGAATAAAAATTACAAAATTATATAAAAATTGTGTATTGTAATTTGTATATATGATTGTTGGGTAGAAGAAGGGTTGACAAAATGTATTTGTTGGATAATTAGGTTGAGGAAAAAAATTAATTGGGAAACAATAATTTAAGTATCAAATTAAATTATTAATTAACATATAGTTAGTGCAATTGTAAAATATGAAAGAAAAAATTAAAATATTATTATTAAAAAATATTATTATATTATTATTTTGATGAATCTAATGGCTAATCTAATATGAGATTATGGATAGGGAGGTTTTAGATTTATGAAAAACATGTACTTTTCATCAAATTTTGAAGATGAATTTAATGAAACCAATGCCAATGCTCTTAGTCGTCTCTCTCCTCACTCTCAGCAAACTCTTTCTTTGCAAAAGCGCTCTCTCTCTCCTAAACCCGATTCTATGTCACTCTCTCTCTCCTCAACAGATGAATAATAGATGAATGTTAATGTAAAAAGACAGAAATATAAGATATTTAACTTTTCAATTAAACAATCTGGATTTTATTGATGAAGCTTTTTCTTCAGTATTATTTTTCTTCCACCTTCAAAGCTCCAAGATTGGATTTGAGATTGTCACAGTAGCAACTCATGGCTGTTTATGGATAATATTTACTTATTATCACAAGCTGGGATGTTTTTGGGCAACTCATGACAAGTAGAAAGGAGAGAGAGAGGGGTTGGTTTCTCCTTATATGAATTTGAGGAGATAAGAGAGATAGAACAGGCTGGACTTTTGAGAGAGAGAGAGAGGTGCTGACTTCTCCCTATATGAATTTGAGGAGAGAGAGAGTGAGCGCTCTTGAGAGCAATGGAGGATGAAATATATTGGGAGGGGGACGACAAAAGGGGCGAGATCGGATTTTTGTTAGGGGGAGAAAGATTCACTACATGCAGCTCTATTTTTCATTTTGGTAGAATTCCTATGTGTTTTATTATTATTAGTGGGTGTAAAATGAAATTGCACACCCATCCGGCTGCTAGCTGCTCTGTTGTGGGTTATTTTATTTTATTTAATTCTCTTTTTGGAGGGGATAATGAAGATTCTGGGGGAAAATAAATTTTCTCTTTGGGTAAATAAATAGAGCTATGCAAAATCAATTCTTCTAGGTACAGGCGAAACCACGTACTGATTGCGAACCCACAAGTGACATGGCAGGTAGGGGCATTTGCGTAATTATATAAAAAAAGAACAACTCTGCAACTATTCCTTCCTTATCTCCCACAAAACTCCCACTTCCCTCCCTCCCTAAATCAAACAGCCCTTTGCTTTCGCCTCCCCCAAATCTCTTCCTCAACAAAGCCAACTCCCCCAAATCTCTTCCTCAACAAAGCTAACTCCCCCAAATCTCTTCCTCTGCGCGCGACGGCGAGGTTGGTGTGAAGTACAGTATACTCTGCACGCCGCGACGGCCATTTGCGTGATGATCTCCTCTGCACATTACCAATTTGTGGAGGTGCCATTGCAGAACCGAAGAATCAACCAACGAAGACGATCTCCTCTGCCCGCGACGGTCTTCTCTTCGATTTGTTTGAAGCTTGTCACCTGCATTGATTCTTCTCTTTGGTATGTTTGTCCATCTAGAACTTTTGTTTGTAAAAACACACAAACTTGCAAATGCAGTTCATGTGGCATGTATTGGGTAATATTTGCATCTTGATCCATTTTGCATTTACTAAATGGTAAGAGTAAACGGGCTGGGTTGCGGCCGTGGCCGAGGCTAAGTCTGGGGATGGGGGCATGGCTTCTAAAATAATCAACCTGTTGAGAGATGAATTGTATCTTTCTTTGTTGGGTTATATCATTTTTGTTAGTTGGAGCTGTAGATTGCCAAGTGTTTAAGCGTTAATCAAGCTGTTTGAAGATTTTAAAAAAATTGTTTTCTTAAAAAACTTAAATATTTTATAAGTTTTAGGGAGTAGGCAAACCTTATTGTGTTATATATTATCAATTTGTTGTAGACGTAATGGTAAGGAGAGAGCATTTGAAGTTCTTTCAAACAATAAAGGATGACCATGTGACCTGCCAATGTGCTTAGCTTATCTACCAATTAAAGGAACATAATATTGTAGCTTGCTAAATATTGTATTTTCCAACTCTCTAATCTTATCTACCAATTAAAGAAATAGAATACTTATCAGATTTGAAATCTAATCAGTTTACCAAAACAGAAAAGAATTATAAAAGAAGGCTATTATTTTGTTGGCTGCTATAGTCTTTGTTGGAACTCTCCACCGGCTCTTATTCTCTTGTTTTTTTTCTGAAATGTACCAAGAGATTCCTAAAGCTTACATATGCTGTGGATGTATATAAAACTGATCTATTTTTGCTTTGTTGCAAAGTTTTGGTAATATTCAAAGTTTTGCAATAGTTTTGGTAATATGAAAGTTTTACAACTAAAATGACTTCAAAGGTTGCTAGATAATTATTTATTGTTATAATGTTGGTAAATATTATGTAGATGGAGAAAGGGAAAGAGCACGCATCTTCTATCACACCTCACGCGTCTTCTATCACACCTCCTACCACAGATCCATCAACAAATCCATCAAATCAGATGATACCAAGACCATTTTATACATATTTGTCAACACCTCCTAGCATAGATCCATCTATCAATCTAGCAACCCAGTTATTATGAATATTAATTTGACACCATAGTTATATTAATGTCTATATTTATTACTAGGACTTTGGTTAATTGTCATTATTGATCTATATGTTAGGTGATACAAATGTCTTTTTATTTGGACATCTCAAGCTATATGCATGAGGGCTATGCACCAATGCCACATGCTTGGTTCCCAACATTTTTACATCGTCCTAATGCCAACCCATATGTGGCGCCCTCGACCCCCACGTGTTATTTTAGTGGAGTTCGTGACACCGGGATGTTGACCACAAGGATCACGCACCCCAACGACAAGTATTCAGAGTGTGTACAATATGCAATAAGTGAACAAATATAACATTTCACAGCGGAATAAAAAAGGGTCATTCCTTATTAAGTACCAGAAAGATCATAAAAGATCTTTACAAATATATACAGTCATCCGATAGGTAATTTAAAGAAAATAATTAACATAAAGGGAAACAAATCACATAACGCCGAATAACATAAAGATAACTCATGCCTCAAGCAGAGCCGATCCTTCAGGCTCATACCCAGATTCTGTGTCAAAAATCTACGGCACCATAAGACGGAACCATAGGGTAAAACACCACATGAGATTATGACATCTCAGCAAGTAATTAACCAAAATAAATCCAAGAGATTTAAAATGCATTAATATCACCAACACAATCATGTACAGTCAAACATCAACTTTCCAAAAATACACATTTAACCACTCACGCCAAAAATCCCATTTCGGCCCACATATATAATTTCATTAATAAATTAATATGCATGCACTACGGTCTCCTCTAAGGACCATATGCATACCCTGGATCTCTTCGTCACATCACGGGTAACGTTCATGCATGAGACTTCGTAACGAGCGATGCCCAGTTCCGCGCTCGACGCGTACATGGCCAAGCATCCTCTAACCCCGCGAGCAAAAGGCCACGGAATCGATACGAGAGCGTTACCGTCTCGTTCATTCCCGTCGTCGCCCTGTGACGACTCAGAGGACGTCACGTCAATCTGTTTCACTTTCGAGTGACCAGAGGAGTTCCACCGAAATAATACCCCATCACTGCTTGGGGTCGTGATACACACGCACCCACAAATAAATTGATATCATAAATCCAATTTATCAATCAGACAACGCGACTTCATAGCACAATTAATTTAAGACAATAAATATGAATAATAACATTTATAGTAATTTTCTCATTTATCAAATAACACATAAATTATAATTTTACAGTTTCACAATTTCACAAACACTACAAGTGTGATCCCATCCTCCAATCTGATCCAAAGCTCAATTTCAACATCAACAATTTAGAACCCAACATTTTAATCAATAAAATAAATTCCTAATAAAATTACAATTATATTCTCCAACAACAAATATAATTAATTTAATGCGATTTAAATCAAATAAATTACACTTTGAAAATTTACTTACAATCGAAGACGGGAATAAATTCTAGAAGATCACAAGGGAGAAATACACTTTCAGCAAACACAACAATTTCTCAAAAACACAAATGAAGCTCTCAACTTCACTGTACAAAACACTCACAGAAATTCAACTTTCCAACTTTCGGATCTTAACACAGATTCACAAAAATCAAAATCTAACAACTAAATTTTGAGATGAACTTCAGTAATTTAATCCTCTAAAATTCGAAGGATTTGGTCCTGTATTTATAGGCTTAATGAGGCGGTTCAGATCTTGCAGATAAATCACGGATTGCAGTGATGGAGGTGGCTGTGAAGTGCAGCGGCTTGACATGATAGCTGCAAATAAATTCTCCAATCGACACGAGGAAGAAGAAGAACGTGGTGGTGGCCATGGAGATCGATCGACTTGACAGCAAACCTTGAAGCTCATTTCCGAACGACAGCAATAAACAATACACAACCTTGAGGTGGAAGAGGGAGGTGGAGGAAAGGAGGAGGTGTCTAGATGAGGCTTGATCGTGCGTGTCTATGGGAGATTCGGTGTCGGCAGCAGCTGGAGTGTTCGGTTGCAGAAGAAAGAAGAAGAAGAAGAAAGAAGAAGTGCAGATGGAGCACGACGCTTGAGGGGAAACGATGAAGCCCTAGGCTTCATCAAAACGCAGAGTTTCATTTTAAGGAAGGCTGGGCTGAGCGGGCCGGCTACAAGCGTGGGCTGCGTTTCACTCAACCGAACGGGCCACTCTCATCTCACACGAGCTGGGCCCGATTCACTTTATACACACACACACACACAATTAAAACACTATAATAAAAAGCCCAAATCTGAAAATATAACAAATAAAAATAAAATAAAATACACACTTGAAAAAAAAAAAATTCACAATTAAATAAATTGATTTAACTAGCCAATAATAACAAATAAAATAAATTACTAATTTTAGGGATCTCACACCATCTCCATGGACTTGTTAGGTGATGAGTTAAATTTTTAAGTAACGTGTGTATTTTTCAAAATACTTAAACTGATTCAAAATATTGTTGCTCAAATTTCAGTCATCAGCCCCCTCTCCAATTGGTGTAAACTCTGCAAGCTTAAGCCATGTAGAAGAAATTCAAGAGTCCACACCTAACTCGAGGGAGGTTGAAACTTTGTCTACGCCCTCTGAATCCAAAGATGACAATGAGTCCGGGACACAAATTTCAGTGCATACTGAGGGGGGCCGATATCATTGAGGAGTCAAAGTTGGGGATGATGTTTAAATCTGAAGAAGAGTTAATTTCTTACTATAAAAGTTATGGGAAAGAATGTGGTTTTGGAATAATGACAAAAAGGAGTCATAAGTTTGAGGATGGGAGGTTCAGATATATCACATTAGGTTGTGCTCGTGGTGGGAAGGCACGGAATCTGACCACAAATGTCGCTCGACCACGTTCGACATCAAAGACAAGCTGTAATGCAAGGATAAATGCTACGTTTTTTGAAGGGGGTTGAAGTTGTTGACTATTCACAATACCCACAATCACAGACTAAGTACACAAAAGTCGAGGTTCTTTCGCTGTAATAGAAAAGTGAGTTTGTCTGTTAAGAGAATGTTAGATACAAATGATCAGGTTAGTATTAGAATGAACAAGAGCTTCGCCGCTCTAGTGCAAGAAGCATGTGGGTTTGAAAACTTGCCATTCAATGAAAAAGACTGTTGTAATTACATTGACAAGGCACGCCACCTTCGACTTGGGAAAGGTGGCGTTGGAGCCCTCCATGAATATTTTGCTATGATGCAATACAAGAATAATGGATTCTTTTACCTAATGGATATGGATGATGATGGGAGGTTGAAAAATATCTTCTGGACAGATGCACGAAATAGGGCATCATACAAATATTTTAGTGATGTTGTCATGTTCGACCCCACATATTTGACAAATAGGTATGGGATGCCGTTTGCACCATTTGTTGGTGTAAACCACCATGGACAGTCAATCCTTTTGGGGTAGGATTGATTTCTAGTGAGGATACAAAAATGTTCACATGGTTGTTACAGAGTTGGTTGAACTGTATGGATGTTGAAACTCCAAAGACTATTATCATAGATCAAGATAGAGCCATGAAAAATGCGATTGCGCTTGTCTTTCCGAATACCCAACACCGATTTTGCTTATGACACATACTGAAGAAAGTACTTGAAAAACTTGGTTCACCTGGTGCATACAAATATAGGTTGAAAAGTCAGTTGCTTAAGTATGTGTATGACTCTCAAACAATAGAGAAGTTTGAGAAATGTTGGGAAGTGATGATTACAACATACAACTTGTAGGAGAATGCTTGGTTGCAGAGTTTATATGCTAAGCGTACCTATTGGGCACCGGTATTCTTTAAAGAAAATTTCTGGACTGGAATGAGTACAACTCAAAAAAGAGCGAGCCTGAATGTTTTCTTTGACGAGTATGTTCATGCCAGGACAAACTTAAAAGAGTTTGTTGATCAATTCGATAATGCGTTGAGGAAGAAGATTGAGAATGAAAATGGGGTGAACTTTCACTCATTCAAAGTCACAATTCTCGCCGTCTCTGTTTCTCCACTTGAGAAGATATTTTAAGCCACATACACTAACTCTAAATTTAGAAAAGTTCAAAAAGAAGTAATTGGAATGGTTGGTGTTCTTCCAACTCTACACTGGAAAGATGGTGTAATTGCAACGTACCATGTAGAAGATGAAGTCTGTGTTGATAATTTTATCATGGAGGTGACCCAAACGGTGTACTTTAATGAGGCTGAAGTTGATGTGAAGTGTTCATGCGTACTGTTCAAAATGAGAGAAATATTGTGTAGACATGTATTAGCCATTATGAAAGTTAACAAAGTGAAAAAGGTGCCAGAAAAGTATATATTAGATCAATGGAGGAAGGACATTAAAAGGACACACACTCTTATACAAAGTATTTATGACTCAGTTGATGCGAGGTCAGAAGTGAGCAGATATTCACGTATATTGAAGGTATGCTATTTTCTTATTTTCACGTATATTTTGTTAGTCGTGGTTTCTTACATGATCTGATTATGACATTCTTATTTTCTTTTGAACTTATCAAAAACAAAATTGAAAGTATGCTATGACGTTACCACAAATGCGATGTCATGTGATGAGCATGCTGATGATATGATAGATAAGTTATATGCAATGAACATCGTCTACCACACCAAGAAGTGGCCCCAACGACCTTTGGTACATGTTGCAGATACAATTGGTGATGCAACTACAGCTGGGAGTTCAAAGAAAGTCCTAAGTCCCATTGTAGTCAGAGGCAAAGGAAGACCACCATGCCTCAGGAAAAAATCAATGATTGAGAGAGTCAAATCCACGACGAAGAAGGCTACTCAGAAGGGAAAACAAAAACAGGTAAATTCAGTGTTCCATTATGAATATTTGATATTTTTGTCTTGTGTATTTTTTTGTTATATGTAATCTGGTTTTTTATTGATTTGTAGCCACATGGAAGAGATATCGACAAGGTTGACACGTGTCAGAATTTATTTGGGCAAACAGTTGTTGGGACTCAATAGAGTGTTTTCGTTCAGGCAGCTCATGATTCTATTGTCTTACTTTTTTTATTATTACTTTTTGCAATGTTTGGTAATATGATTCTGACTTTTTTACTTTTTTATCTATTGTTAGCCTCCCCAAAACACTACCGAAGTGTTTGACTTTAGTGAAACCCAACTTGGAGATGGGACACATGGTACACAACCAAAACTTCATAAGGCTCTAGATGGGACTAAAGATCATGGACACGTGCAGGACAGAATAAGTTGAAATACTTTCATTTGTTGGTGAATTTTGTTGGTGTATTTCATTCCATGGTTAGGACTTGTTTATGTTAGGACTCAGTTGGTGTAATTATGGAAGGTTGGGATTTTGAGTTGTATAAGATAATTAATACTTGTGAAGTAGGGAGTAGGTTACATGTATATGCAATGAAATCTTGTATATAATGAAGTTATATTTTGTTAAAGTTAAATCAGGGACACCAATGAAGTTATAGTTTGTTAAAGTGAAATCAGGGACTTGAAGTTATGCTATTGAGTTGTAGAATTTTTCATGTAATTTGTGAATGGTTTCTTGGTTCCTTTTTGCCAACCAATTTGCCATGATTTTTCTACTGATGTTTTAGGACCATATCTGGTATCAACTTGTTTTAAGTACTTTCATGGGGACAAATAACGCAAAGATCTCACTTCCCAACTCATACATAGTCATACATAGATAAGTTATATACAAGAACATTAATGTGCATGCATTGTTTACAACTCAATTTCTCAACTAGTTGCTTAAGGTTATACACAACTAAGGCCACAAAAGTATAAACAAAGTTCCCTCCAGTAATATGGTTTCATTATTTACAGACGCAATACAATAAAATTAATATAAAAATAATCCAAGAGAGTCGAAGTAGTGTGCGTTCACGCCTGATGTCTACTTGTTGCCTTTGAATATAAAGTTAGTCGTTGTGGATTCTCAACTTATACTTTACAATCTCTTCATCTCTTCTTCGAAACTCTTCATCATTCCTTAACAACTCAATTTCTATCTTCATAAGTTCTTTTTCTCTTTCCTCACTGTGATTTGCCCATTTGAAATAGTTGCAGTGTGGTAATCCCTGATTATAAAAAAACAAACGTAAAATATCAAACTTTTGTGGAAACCTAAATGCACGTCAAAGTTATACTAAAAAATTTCTATCTCTGTATTGTAGTTTGGACACCCAAAAAATAATCGGCCCAGATTTCTTGGCGTATTCGATGTTTTAAGTTTTGCGGGCTTCCTATAGGTGCACATTGGGTTGTTCGTCAAAATCCATGAAGAAGCTGACGATGACATCCTAATGAAGAAACTGGCTTCAACAAACATGTTCCCAGTGTACAACCCATAAATAATGTCAACAAATCAACCAAAGAATACAAACACTTTGCATATTAATTACCAAAACTTTGCACATTACCAAAACTTTGTAAAACTTTGAATATTAGCTCAATTCTATATTACCAAAACTTTGCAAGTTACCAATCTACATGCACACGACAAAACAGTCACTCTCACAAGCAAAATAATAGAGAGAATCAAGTAGACAAGATATAATGAAAGGAGCCCACATTGATAGCTACACTTTATATATGATATCTTAATTAGGATCACAATAACAGTGTGCAGTTCAGGCCAAAACACACACACTCTCTCTCAGAGTCAGAAAGGGACATGATCACATGAGAGTTCCATATAAATGCATGACTCATCTATAGGCTTTCTATCTATCAACCCCACTTTTTAAAATCTTTTAAAGCCTTACAAATAAAAAAGAGGCAACTCAGCAATCAATCTGATTTTCATGGTTATATTTGTTCATTTATGTTTCATACTTGAATATATATTGTTCACCATTCCATTTCAGAACATGAAACAAGAGCATTGTCAGTTATGTCGTGAAGCGTACGAGTGTTTTGATTCTATTCTTGAATTGAGCAAGATGGTATTTGCAGTTCAAGCACTGGGTAAGTTTGCATTACGACCCAGGTGAAATTGGTGTTGAATTTCATGATTTCTAACATTCTGTATTAATTGCAGTTGCACAGTGTGACACTCTTAAATTGAAGTTTAGTGAGGAGCAGGCAAAAAGAAAGATGCTTTATAATCAGATCCAGGAAGCAAAAGGTATAATCTTTTCCTATGATGCAAAACCTAAATTCAAAACCACAAAATCAAAATATATGCATAATTCAAAACCACAAAATCAAAATATGTGCACAATTCAAAACCTAAATTCAAAACCACAAAATCAAAATATATGCACAACACAAAATTAATCAACTGTATTTATCTGTTACACAGAGAGAGAGAGAAAACCGGTGGCCGTAGCTGTGTTCACGGGGAAGAGGTGCAACGAAGACACGCGACGAATATTAGGGCTTGGACCAAAAAATAGGGGTTAAACTAAAGAAGAGATTAGGCATGAAAAATGGGAGCTTTTGAGGGATTGAAGAGAGAAGAAAACCGAAGGCCTGGAGAAGAGAAGCAGACTGTGTATGCATCGAGCTCAAACCAAAGAAGAGAGAAGGGCGATTCGAGGCTCAAACCAGAGAAGAAGAAGGTGCCTTTACAGGAAGGGGCTCAAAACTCACCTTTTTGTCAACATTTTTAACTTAATTCAATCCCGCCCAATTCTTTCAGCCACGACGGTTTGTTTCATTAAACTTATCAAAACCGCACTGTTTCACTTGCAACGTTGGATAGGTGCGCAGATCACCTGCAACAAGCGTTTTCCATGCAGAATTGAGTTTAGTGACTTGTTCAAGGCGGTAATCACAATGAAACAAAGATATTGAATGGCACTAGAATAACTTAGAATTTATTATGTCGCAAAGCCTTCGCGGTGGAAATATATTTTCATTCGTGTTTTTAAAGACTCTTTTAACATGCACTTAAAAAACAATTTTTTAACACGTATTTTTATATATTTTGATCTATTAGTTTTATATATATATATATATATATATATATATATATCTATTTATATCCCCCAGCATTTTAGATAAGTTTATATGCATTACACTAAAACTTGGGTTTGGTTCTCTCCGACATCTCAGATTTTTATTTTATTTTATTCTTCTTAAATTTATTGAATTCTTCTACTCATCATCTATATAACACATATTTTGTAAGAAAAAAAAAGTGTGGTATGTGGTGTGTGAGAATGATAAATAAATTTTCCTTCCACTTAATTAAAGGTACTATTTTTTATTTATTTGAATTTCAAGGTTTACATAACCTTTATTCATTTTTAAAAATGTGTATAATTACTCGGTTACAATAAAAGTTTTGACAAAATCTTAAATAATGTTTTTCCTGATGTGGCAATCAACAGGTTGTGAAAAGGGTTGTATGCTTATTGTGTCAATATCATTACTCAATTTTTATTTTTGCATTTTGCGTTGGACCTTATGTTTATTTTTCAAGGTGTTTTTTTTTGTTATTATTATTTTTTTAAATTTAGGGTATAAAATGAGTTAAATGGTGGTGTCAAGCTAATATGTGAAGAGACTTGAGGCATGAAAGAAATGGAATTTCGGCATGGAATGACATTCTACTCACATTAATTTCTACACATCTTTTGTTTTCGAGGAAACTAATTACAAAGAAAAAGATAAACTTGAATCTTATGCTACATTTTGTTTCAATTATCAAAAATAGAAAATTCAGCTTGAATGCATGATTGAGCAAAACGTATATTTTTTTATGATACAGTTTAATATAAAATATCTGTTTTTTAATATGGTTATAATTATAATTTTCCTACATCTTTCCATTGAAGATTTAATCGAACCCTATCTGAACAGGGTGTGCTGGATTAGCTGCATGGATCACGAGTTAATTCCAAGCTTAGGGGTTTTGTTTGTCATATAATTGTAATCAAAAGACCGAATGCTAAAATTTCTAGTTGAACTATTTTGGTTCCAAGTTTTGGTTTGTTGGACTGTGTTTAGAGTTTCTAATGTCGAAGAAATAAAGAGTCTTGCAAGTTTTGTTTTTCAATTGGAACATGTTGGAAGGTGTTCCAAAGTTTGCTAGGATGATAGACAAACATGACAAAAACTTTTATGATTTGTCCCAAGTGTTCTATTGGAAACTTGACGAAGGTACAAACATGTCAGTTGACACTTATGGCAGTTTGCAAACAAGTAACGGTGGAGGTTTCTAGCAATGTCTATTGACAACAGCAGTGTTGGATCCAATGATACTTGTACTCGCATTTTGAACCACCAAGGCTTGCGAAGTCGTGATAATGACAATTACTCTGGTAATATTTTATTCAACTTTGAACTTTCATCTCAACTCACTATCCAAACGGCACCTAAATTATTTTATGAGCCAATATTTTGACTCCCATAATTTGTCCCTTGGTAATATTTAATGGATATGTTTGACTTATATATATGATTATTCTATCATAGCTTTGAATGCTTTTGATAGACTTTAAATTGCCTGTGAACTTGTATGGGTGTTTTTTGTTTGTGATTTGCAGGTAGAATTTAGTTACCAAATTTTTGGCAGTGTTAAAATCTAAGAATGGTTTCTATTGTACATGTATCTGGCGGCTGCATTTGGGTTTGGTTGCTCTTTATAGCTTTTTTTCGTTAAGTAAAACAAAAATCTCTTTGTAGTTTGAGAGAAGAATTATTGGAGCGACCGACCGATTTAGAGATTGTTCTTTCTCCAAGAATGAAGAAATGGCATAGAATGTGGTCAAAATATGCGTGTAATGTTGTAGCTAGCGTGAATGTCTGCTGCACAAATCGTTTTTGTTTGTCTCGTAAGCTGATCCTAGGCAAGCTACTTAGATGGGGGAGCCAACAAATATTGTTTTGACTTGGGGCTGGTTTGGGAAGTGAGATGAGATGAAAATTTTGTGAATAGTAGTAAGATAAATTTGTGAATAGTAGTGATATAGCTTGAGTTGATTTTTTTTTTGGATTTTGGAAAAGGAGAAAGAAATGTTGAATAAAAAATATTATAAAGTTCAAAATATTGGAAGAATATAGTTTTATAATATTATTTTTGTTTGAAGATTTGAAAAAGTTGAAATTATTTTTTATTTGAAAGTTTGAACAAGTTGTAATTATTAGTTTGAAAAAGTTGTAATGATTAGTTGAAAAGTTTTGTATTTAAATTATATTTAGGAATACGATTGGTTGAGATAAAATGAGATCATATGAGAATTTTGTGTCTCATCTGAGACCCCAAACAAGCCCTTAGAAAACCAATTGGTGAATTTCCTCAATTAGCCATAAATCATCTAGGCTTCCTCTGTCGTGTTATCTTGGGACCTGATATTTTTGCTTGATTTCATCTAAGGGTAAAGCACTTAAAAGTGGCCTTCCACTCTAATTTGATGGGAAGGTGGTAATAACATATTAGCATTCTTCTATCAATAAAAATTTGTTTTCCGACAAAAAAATATATTTTATGTGAATTGTAAAATATACCTAGCTTTACATTAAAAGTCCTGCATTTAGCTAGCTAAAACTTAAAAAGTGGGATTTTGAGCTACAATGAATGTATTGCAAAAGTCATATTTAGTGTCCTACCATATGGGAGCCAAAGGAATATTTTATTCAATTAAAATAATTAATTGTTCTCTGGGCAGCCCCGCATAATTCATTTCCGATCCTTTTCTTACTTTCTCTCAATTTATCTCTCTCTCTCTTCTCGAATCACGTCGCTCTGTTGAGGAGAAAAAATATTTTTGGTTCTGTTTCCTATAGGAAGATTCTCTGATATGAAACTCACTTTCTTTCCATTTCTTCTCCCCCGAATCACCTTTGTCCCTCTATTTGAGTGAAGAATTTTTTTTTTCTTCATTTCCTGTAGCAATTCTATCTGTTGATGTCGTATTTCAGGGGCCTGGGTGACTCAGCGCTGGTAGTGCTCAGGTAATGACCTGCATAGTGAAGAAGGGGGACCTCGAGGTCCGTTGCACCTCCGAAACTTAAGTTAGTCACTATGTAGGAGATGAAGAGATAAAATTGTATTGAAGATTTGTATAGATGATTGTAGAAGTAGCTTTATCCTTTGTATTGAATGCGGAGAGCCTCATTCCCTAAGTTTCATTAATGTTCGGTGTCAACTGCCCTGGATATTCCTGGGTAGGCTGGGTTGCATTGAAAGAAAAATTCCTTCTTTCTCAAGTCTCCCTGTCTGGGCCTTCCGTATACTCGAGGCCCAGCCCGCTTCCCATGTCTAGGTTTAAGCCTAGCCTTGGGCCTGGGCCTGGATCCAACCTAGGGAATAACTCCCTTCATAGTACCCTGTGAATTTTTAGCACCATTTGGGGGCTAAAAATTATAAAGAAAATTTCTTGTGTTCCTTTGAATTCTAACCGGGGGGCTCTTATGGAGGGTAGGGATATTCGCCTGTCCCCCTTCTCCAAGCCCTCAGGATGTGTAACGTTCCCTGAACGCATTGCCTTCCCGTGCATTTAAAAATAAAATATGCCATTTCCCATTTCCTTTAGCTCTGTTCATTTCATTCATGTTTCCTTTGCCTCTGTTCTTTTCGTTCCTATTTCCTTAGCTTTTCTTTTCATTCCTATTTCCTTAGCTTTTCTTTTCGTTCCTATTTTCTTAGCTTTTCTTTTCGTTCCTATTTTCTTAGCTTTTCTTTTCGTTCCTATTTTCTTTAGCTCTGTTCCTGTTTCCTTTACCTCTGTTCCTTCCATTCCTATTTCCTCAGCTACTTTCTTTTCTTTCCTATTTCCTTTGCTTTTCTTTTCGTTTGTTATTTCATTAGCTACTTTCTTTTCGTTCCTATTTTCTTAGCTTTTCTTGTCTTTCCATTTCCTATTTCCTTTAGCTCCATTCCTGTTTCCTTTACCTCCATTCTCTTTGTTCCTATTTTCTCAGTTACTTTCTTTTCATTCCTATTTCCTCAGGGACTTTCTTTTCGTTCATATTTCCTTAGGTTTTCATTTCGTTCTTATTTCCTTTGTGGCTAGTCAAGTGACTGGGCCTGTACCCTGCGAAGGCCGGGCTATATCATTAATAAAATAATTTTGTGTACCTGGTTGTATGGTCTTTGCTTTCTCCTTGCGTTTTATTTGGCCGATTTTCCTTTGGCTTTCTTTCATCTACTTTGCCTCTTTCCTTGTTGATTCCTTGTGGCCAGTCGAGGGACAAGGCTTGAATCTCGCAAAGGCCTGCAAATCCAATCTAGAGACTGGCTTGTGTTTCGACTGGCTGGCTGTTATTCAGGACAGAGACCTGGGGCTTTGGTCCTTAGCCAATGCATCTTAGACAGCAAGCTTGCACGAAGGTCGACAAGTCAAGAGACTTGTGTTCCAAGTAGCTATTGTTCGGGCTGAGCTTAAGGCTCTGGTCCTTTGCTAATACTCTATGGCCAATCTAGAGACTTGGCTTGTACCCCGCAAAGGCCGACAAGTCCAATCTAAAGAGTGGCTTGTGTTTCGACTGGCTGTTCAGGGCAGAGCCCGAGGGCTTTGGTCCTTAGCCAATGCATCACAGACAACAACTTTACACGAAAGTCAACAAGTTAAGGGACTTGTGTTCCGAGTAGCTATTGTTTGGGTAAAGCTCAAGGCTCTGGTCCTTAGCTAATACGTTGTGGCCAATCTAGAGACTGAGCTTGTATCTGGAAGCTTGGGCAGTCCTTAACCTTTCCCACCTGGCGAATTTCTCTATGGTCTTGCGGTCCTTGACCTTTCCCCCTGATGAATTTCTCTATGGTCGGGCGGTCCTTGACCTTTTTCACCTGTTGATTTGCTTATGATGGAGCCGTATTGGGACACTCAAGCGGTGCCCAAATGGCCCATATTACCAGCATTTGCCGTTCCAAGCCATAGGAAATAATTTTGTTAGTAGAAACAGAATTCTCATGAATTTTGAGAGAGAATGACAAACTGGAGAGTTTTTAGTTGTTATGGTCAATCTTTTTGTTTTGACTAAAAATCTATCTGCTGTTGATTGTGATTTTCGTGCGGGTGGGTCCAAGCAAAGTGAGGTATCGAGCTGTGTTTTCCCTAGCCGTAAAGGTGCATCCCGAGTAGAGGTGACTTCCCGTGCTAATGGGCTGTCGTGCAGATGTTGTCCCGTGTAGATGACTCTCGAGCAAGAGTAGAGGAGCCCGGGGCAGAAGAGGTGCCGAGTAGATCATGAGATACCGAGCGGATAACTCTTGAGCAAAGTGAGGTGCTTTCCCTAGTTGGTGGGGTCTAGGGTAGGTCATCTCCAAGTAGAGGTGACTTCCATAGCTAATGGGTTGTCGTGCAGGTGTTGTCCCATGTAGATGACTCCCAAGTAGGAGTGGCCTTCCCATGCAGATGAGGTGAGGGTGCTTCCCATGTAGATGACTCCTGAGTAATAGTTTCCCTAGCTGGTAGGGTGTCCTTCGAGCGATGGTTTTGTCCCCACGCTAAGGAGAGTTCCTGTGCATGTGCTTGCCGAGCTAAAGGACTGTCAATGTTTACCAAGCTGGGGGAAATCTATCCCGAGCATTGGAAACTTTCCCATGTAGGTGCAACCTGTGCAGTTGTTTCTGAGTAGTAGTTTCTCGAGTTGGTGCACTGGGCACTTAAGTAGGATCCCGAGAAAAGTGAGGTGCACTGGGCACTTAAGTGCACAATGTCCACCCGAGTACTGTGCACTTGGGATGCAATGATTGTGTATCACTGTGCACTTAAGTAGTTGCTTGCTAGTGTACATACACAGTAACTTTTACGTGGTCGGTCCTTACCGGGCTCCTAATCTTTTCATAGGTAATTGGAGTGATTTACTTGTCTGGGTGAGGAAGATTTACTCGTCCATTTTCTTCGCTAAGTTCTTTTTGTGAATGTAAAAATTCAAAAAAGCTAAGAATACTTATCTAGAGGAACCTTTATTCATCACTCCCGAGTACTGTGCACTTGGGGTGCAATGCTTGTGTGCCACTATGCACTTAAGTGCATGGTATTTGCTTGCGAGTGTCCGGGCAACGTGACTTCTACGCGGTCGGTCCTTACCGGGAGCTTAATGTATTCATAGTTCACTGGATGATTTACTCGTTTGGGTGAGTAAAGATTTCCTCACCCATTTTTTTCGCTGCATTCTTCTTTTTGTGAATGTAAAAAATCAAAAAAGCTAAGAATACTTATCTGGATGATGCTTTATTCATCACTCCCGAGTACTGTGCACTTGGGGTGCAGTGCTTGTGTGCCACTGTGCACTTAAGTGCATGGTATTCGCCTGCGAGTGTTTGGGTAGCATGACTTCTATGCGATTATCGGGCGCTTAATCTTTTCATAGTTCACAAGAGTGATTTACTCGCCCATTTTCTTTGATGCGTTTTTCTTTTGTATTGTCACAGCCTATTCGTCGAGTCTTTCTTCCATTGTTTCGGATTTTGCTTCTTCTCGTTGCGAGCTCTGAGAGCAGGATGTCGCCGGCATACGAAGAACACGCTATTTATGGGACAACAAAGATCCCACAGACGGCGCCGCCATTGATGTCGTGTTTCATAAGCCTAGGCGACTCAACGCTGGAAGTGCTCGGGTAATGACTTGCACAGTGAAGAAGGGGGACCTCGGGGTCCGTTGCACCTTTGAAACTTAAGTTAGTCTCTATGTAAGAGATGAAGAGATAAAACTATATTGAAGATTTGTGTAGATGATTGTAGAAGTTCACCTTTTTGTTGGCTGCGGGTGGTGTCTGTTTATACTTACTGACTTGGTCTCCACGGTAGTGGAGTGTTGCTTTGTAGGAGATTGTATACTTAAGCCGCCTACTCGCCAACCTATAAAGCACTTTAGGCTTGCCTTGTGTAGTCCGAGCTCTGGGTTGCATTGAATGCGGCATGCTTTCTTCTCTAGATTCCTCTTATCTCATTAATGCGGCGTGTCTTCCTCTCCAAGCTTTATCCTCTGTATTGAATGTGGCGAGCCTTCTTCCCTAAGTTTCATTAATGGTCGGTGTGAACTATCATGGATATTCATGGGTTGCATTGAATGCGACATTCCTTCTTTCTTAAGTCTCCCTATCTGTCACTTCTGGGTGGTGATATTTCCAGTCGGCGAACTCATCTGTTTACTGGTAGTGGTTTCCAGACTATCTTCATTGTCGTATGTTCCTATCTACTCATTCCCTTGATCTAGGCCTTCAGTATACCTGAGGCCTGGCCCGCTTCCCATATCTAGGTTTAAGCCTAGGCCTGGGTCTGGACCTAGATCCAACCCAAGGAATAACTCCCTTCACAGTATCCCTTGCTCTCCCTTTCTCTCCATTTTCTCTCTTCCCTCGCATTGTTGTCTATCCATTTTTTTCCAAAATTTTTTTTCATCCATTTCCTGATTATGTCTCTTCCCTTTCTGTGATTATTGGACATCCTGAGGCTGGTTTTTCAATTGCTCAACTATTAATCTCGTGTGGATGCTAGGTAAAAATTCGTTTTCTTGTTAATCTTGTAGTTAGTTTTTAATCATTGTCGTTGGTATTTTGTATGGATTTTAGATTAATTTAGGGTTTGGTCAAGTTATTATAATTAAATTAATTTTGGCTTGGTTTCATTAGATTAATTTTGTATATTGGTTTGATTAGATTAAGTTATTATCATTAGATTAATTTTGTATACTGGTTTCATTAGATTAATTTTGTATAGTATATAATTGAGTCATTTGCATGCTACTGCAAGAGATTTATTTTGTATGGTTTTTAATTAATTTTGTATGTTGGTACTGGTTTCAAGAGTGAAGATAAATATCAAAGCTGTTTGTTATCTAGAAATGAGCATTTTTCTGTTTCTTGACCTGAAGACAAATATTAAAAACATATATATCTCATTTGATTTTCATGTGGGAAAATATGTAAATAAACTGTGTGAAATGAGACAAAAAGGCCTTGGTAGAGTAATAAAGCAGTCTATAGATTTTATATTTTTTTTATCTTTTTGTTTCTTCTGATTTTAATTTCTTTGTTTGGATGCTTGGTTAGACATTTTTTCAAGGATTAATAGAATGCATTAACTTTAACCATTACAGAAAACATAAAAGGGCTCTAAGTTATGACCAAAACATCATACAAACAAAACCTGCCCAATATAGTTTGTTGGTGCAAATATGGTTTGGTAGCCTAGATTTTGATTTATCACCATTTTTTTTTAATGGTTGAATACTATGCTTCTTCCTTAAAACAAGCCCATAAACCCTTCCAAGAAATCAAATGGTGAACTACATGTGGATTTTACACCTATTTCTTATATCTAGGACAACTACAACATTATAGAACAGCCCATAATCGCATTCTTTACAGCAAAACTAAATTGCTGATTCTAACAGTAGCCATGTCAATCATTGACTCATTGATGAATAAAATTGAACTGGAAAATAACTCTTCAATTTCAAGAAATTGTCCCCTGAGATGGATACACCTATTCGTATTGCATCCAACACACGCCAGCCGTTCTTGAAAAGGGTAAGTGAAGTTCCACCAGTCCTATTCCTATTTTTTTCAAATGATGCCACTTCATAATAAGTGTTCGGGCTGGATTGACACCTTTGTTTTCTTGATTTTCATTACCTATCAAAACAAAAAAAAATTCATAATTGGAAATGTATCTTTTTCACTTTCTAGATAGATGTTTTTCTTGTATACATTCTGCATGTAAAGTCCATTGAATACCATGCTTATTCCTTAAACTTTCAGCATGCTAGTCATAAGTTTTGGATTGTGGTCAACTTATGTATAAAAAGATGGATAAGATGAACTTCACAATGGAGCACAGTTGGATTGTGGGGTTGTTGGTGTATGGTTTGGATTTAATTTCCAAACTTGAACTAGTGTTTGATTTTGTGTATGGTCAACTTGCATGTACCAGGAAATACTAAGTTCAGATTTTTCTAGATTTTCCTCATGGCTATATTAAGTTCTGATTTTGTGCATGTCACAAAATTTTCATGTTGCTAATGCAAGTGGAAACACACATGGACATGCTACCTAGCTACCTACTCTATTTGTTTGTTTTTCAACGTGATGATGTCCCACTGCAATGAAGATTGATTCCTAAAATTGTTGGAAATAACGTTTAAAAAAAATATGAATTTTTAAAAAATATTATTATTAAAAAAATATTATTATTTTATTATTTTGACTAATATATAGATAATTTAATGTGGGGTTATATCTTGAATGATTTTGACTTTAGGCAAAACACCTAGTTTTAGGCAAATTTTGGCTTTGACTTTAGCTAAATCATTGCCAATACTTTTAGATAAAAAATTTGAAAATTTAAAATTAAAAAATATTTATATTTAAATGGTGTTTGAATGTTGAGTTGAGATAAGACGAGAAGAGACGAGACAATATATGAAACCAAACAGGGCCTAAAAGAGCTTCAACCTAGGTTTTTCAAATATGACAGGTTTTCCACCAAGATATACAATTCATTGCTTTCACTAACCAGAAAATATAGAGCATGATAAACAAGTTTACAAGCCACTGCAAGGGGGGAGAAAGAGAGCGGGCAGGGGGAGAGAGATTACTAGAGATGGACGACGGCCAGATGGGAAAGAGTAGTCGTTGGTGCTCGATCAACTAGAGATGGCAGCTATCACTATCAGGAGGTAAGAATTGACGGTGGCTTGATGGGAAAGTGAGAATGCGATGTTGGAGGGAATGAGATTCATGGGACTTCCATGCTGAGGGTTAACTGGTCGATTTCAAGTAACCCATTTCATTTCATTGAATTAAGAGAATTGTTACTATATTCTCTAATTTATATTATTCACTTTGTCTAGTGTCTCATAAAAAATTCATAAATTCAAGATATAAACAGAAAAGAGTAGAATGAATCAAAATTTTAAATTTTATTTTATATTTTTAAAAAAAAATTTATTTTAAATATATATTTTTTAAATTATTTTAATAAATCACGTGACACTATATTGATGCCACGTTAAAGAAACAAAATGGATGTATAAAAAAAATTAAAAAAATCCAATTTAGAGGTCTCGTTGACAAAATTATTAAAGATTGAACAAATAATAAAATAAAAAAGATAACTAGAAAGAACGGCGTCGCGTTGGCGAAAAGCCTGCTCCCTTTGTAGGCTTGTAGCCAGCTCAATTATCGTTAGAGTATTGACAATTGGATTAGCTAAATGTCTTTCTATTTTTAGATTTGATAAATATTATTTATATTTGTTTTATATTGAATTAATTAAATTATTTTTATTTAAGATATAAGTTACAATAAATTTATTCTTCTTTTTAAATATAAAAAGAATTATAACAAGTTTAAAAATATTTTTTAAAATTATCATATTATAAATATGATATTTTTATTCATATGAGATTTAACTATTTATATATATGATATTATTATATTATAAATTATTAGATTATAAAAATAAAAATAAATATGATTGTTGGATATTAAAAATTATGAAAATAAAATATAAATTAATTAAAAAATATAAATAATAAAAAATAATAATATTTTTATTATTATAAAGAATGTGATTACCGTAGAATTTAATTTTTGAATAATTAATTAAAAGCGAAAAAGTTACGTAATAGTCAAATTTAGAGAATAGCAATCCAATCCTTATGCTCGAGGGTGAGGTTTGGGAGTCTGAGAGACTGAGACCCTCGTTAAGAACAGTAGGGTTTGAAGTCTAGCAAAAACGAGAGAGAAAAGAGGATTGTGAATTGTGAGTTGGTGAATTCAGGGGACGGAAAACGGATATCGCTCAAACCATAAATTTGAAATTTGAAGAAGGAGAAGCTTTCACAACAAACCAATTATAAAATGGAAGAAGGTACAGAAATGACGAAGGAGAAGATGAGGATATATGTGGGAGGATTGGGGGAAAGCGTGACGAGCGATGATCTGAAGAGGTTGTTCGCGTCTTCGGGAATGGCAGAGGAAGTGGTCATTGTGAGGACCAAAGGCCGCAGTTTTGCCTACGTCGACTTCACCCCCTCTTCCATTAACTCCCTTTCCAAGCTCTTCAGCACTGTATTAATTCTTTGTTTACTCTCTCCTACTTTACATATTACATTGAGTTTTACCTAGAAAAAAATACATATTACTTGGATTTTTTCTGCTTCTATTTCTTGGTGGGAGTATTGTTTTACGAGAAAAAACCATTTCTTTCTTTTAAGCTACTTGATTAGCCTGGATTAGTGAATACCCGTTCGTGGATGCTTCTTTTCCCTATTTCTTTTCAATACGATTTCTAAGCATGTCTCCAGTTGTAAATGATTTTATATGTACAGACATTTTTACCTTTTTTAAAAGACAGTTTTTTCTTTGTCAAATTACATGTGGTTAGCACTTTACCGGGACATTTTTGGCTTGGGCACACACAAATCTTTATTAAGAATGGTATATTTTGAGGCTTAAACTCTACAATTTCAAATAAGGCTTTGTTGAATTCGCTAAAATTTGTAAATAATCCACATGCATATTCGGCCACCTTTCATGTGATGCTCTATTGGGATGATTAATTCAGAAGACAGATACAGTGTATTTTGATGCTCAAATTCTTTTAGTTTTGAAAAGGGCCTTGTTAAGGTTACTTGAAGTGCTTATAGGAGAAAAATCTGTAAAATACACCAACAACACAGCCAAAATGAATTTGTTGAGTAAATCCCTTGGGGTTGGCTTAAGTGGTAAGGGCCTTGGTCTTGGTGGTATGCTTCATCCAGGTCTAAGGTTTGAATCCTCTTGGGTGCAAAAAATTTCTTGGGGCCATCAACCAGGGGGAGCTTCCTCTTGAATTATCTGATGTGCACTTATATGAAACTCCTTGCCGAGGGCCTGTGCACCCCCAGGATTAGTCAGAACGTTGCTCTCGGACACCTAGTGCCAATAAACAAAAAGGGTTTGTTGAATATGTAAGAAAGCTCTCCATTTACACCCACAGGCAAAAGGCCATACCCTGTGTGTAAATAGAATGCTGTCTCTGCCACCTATTTCCTTGTCAGATCAGGGATCAGGTATATCCATTGCATAGCCCAAAGGATTTATTAAGGAGAGAGAAAAGCACAAGCAGGAGATTTTTGTGCATGTGTGCTTTATTGGATTAAGTAAAATTCATAAAACCTAATAGTAGTTGGTGAAATACTTTTGGGTGGACAAAATAGAAAGTTCACAAGCTGGGGAGAGTCGATGGCTCAATGAACAAGACAGAAAACATTATTCACCACAAACCCCATAATGCTTCTAATTGAGACTATCAAATACGATTCTTAGTTTCGAAAATGTACATATGTTTCTGTGAGTATTTTGCTAATTGAGGGAAAGAAAAACTAGCAACACTGTTAGAAAACTTGGAAGTATAATGTACTACAAGAGGGCTATTGTCCTGCTATATGGACATGAATGATATCAGGTTGTATTGCAGTTACCTGCTATGTATTGTCTTTCAAAAATTCTAGATGCCATCATTTTTTATAACACACTGCCACACCAATCCGACGGGGCACAACCCACCCAATTTCAATTTTAAAATGAAGCTGACTGTAGCTCATCCCTTTTCCCTCTTTCTCGATGCTCTTTGCACAGCCAGGGTATATATTCATCTTTGTTTGAGCAAGAAACCAAGCAAGATAGGCCCCAATAAACTGAGCAAGAAAGGCCCTAAGAAACGTACCCTTTTACCCAAAATGTTTGATAGCACAGCACAAGTGCCAAAATCCCTTAGAGATGAAAAGAAAAGTTATGCAAGTTTTGCCGAATAGTTCCTGGGTATTGGAGCTTTAGGGTGTGAGAAGAAATTGCCGGTATGGTCTGAAATTGGTTTTTTTTGCCAAATAGTTCCTGGCTATCGATTTGTGATTTATTTCTTGTATGGACTTGTAGCATTTATTTGTATCTCTTCTTTCTCTTCTTCCTTTGCATTTTTTGGATTTTTTAATTGCAGTTTAACATTGTTCTCTGTTGGGTTTTCAAGAAAGTTCTTCATTTCACCATTTTTCTCTGCCACCAAACAACAATCCCATCAAAATAAATAAATAGAAGAAGAGGATTTCCAAAAAAGACAACGATTGGATCTTTGAACGGTCTTTTTCTAAATCATATCTTTGTGTGGTTCCCACGAACTGATACCACAAACCCCCCAAATAGATTTGTGCTTCCAGCAATTTGGCCATCAATTTCCAACATTTCTTTTTATATCGGCTTTCTCTGTTTTATTTGCATTTTCTGGAATTTTAATCACAGTCTAACATGGTTCCTTGTTGAGTTGTTAAGAAAGTTCTCCATCTCCTAGCTTGTTGTTTTCAGCTACCAAACAACAATTATTTGCTTCTCTGCCAAGTACCAAAAAATTTGAATTTGCGAGATGGGCTGAAGTTACCTCAACTTTGTCCCTCTTTTGCCTTTTTTTTTAAAGCAATGTAAGTGCTATGTCGGCAAGTGTGGTGGTGTGTTAAAATTTGGGGCTTGTATGTAGAACTAATTATCTTTGCATACAATATCCTTGCACCCCTTACGTTATCTTGGGAGAATAATTTTGTGTGCACAGCTTAGCACGCCCTTATAACTCTAAATAAGCTCCTTCATTATTTTTTTTAATTATCCAATGATCTTAGGACTGAATGGCATCTCCTACCCTTTTAACAAGGGAATAAGGGTCAGATCACAGGTTTAACTTTGTATTGGGTGCATCATGAGAAGCTGGAACTTCTTTTTTCCTTTTCTTTTTAATATGTACTGGATAATTGCCTACGCTCATCTTTTGCTTTGTAACTTTACAGTATAATGGGTGTGTCTGGAAGGGAGGGAGGCTGAGGCTTGAGAAAGCTAAAGAACATTATCTTGTTAGTTTGAAACGAGAGTGGGCAGAAAAAGCTGAACTTGCAAGTAGGGGACTTTCTAACGGTTATAATGCAGATGAAGACATGGCCTCCTACGACAAGCCTAAGAAAGTCATCAATTCTGAAAGAAAGCAACTTCGGATTTACTTTCCCAACTTAAGAAAGGTGGGTTATAGGGATATATTTTGACTCAAATTGTTACAATTATTTGTTTCATTTGCACTCAGCAAATATCTAATATCACATTTCATATGGTAAATTTTCATCTGTCACTTGATCAAAACAACTTGGAGCAAACATGTTCATTTACACTTGCTTGAAGCTATGGCTTTGTATTGTTATATGTGATTTGTTTCGGTGCAGGTGAAATTAATGCCATTAAGTGGAACTGGCAAACACAAATACAGTTTCCAACGTGTTGAAGTAGTTCCTTCTCTCCCTATCCATTTTTGCGATTGTGAAGAGCATTCCATTCATCATCCCACTGCAAAGGAAAAACAAACTTGTGATCTGGAAACCCAAAGTGATGGGATAAGTGAGGAAGAGCTTAACGTAATGAATTCAGTGATGAACAAGCTCTTTGAAAGAGAGAACCTATTAGATGCTGTAGGCAGTGGAAAGGAACTGGCCAAGGGAAGAGATGATTCCATCAAATCTGTTCACATGTTGCAAGTTAATGAGAATGAAGAAGCTTCTGCAACAGATGAGGATAACCTCATAATTAATGTGATGACTAGGAGAAACAACAGGATGGGCAGCAACAACATGATGGCTTTTATAGGTGGCCAGGGAAAGAAAAGAATTTCTGAAAATAAGGTAGAGCTTTCGTTCAATTGGTAGAGGGCATTTCTTCTCTGTTTACTTGCACCAAATATGCCTGTACTTTCTTGCTTCATTATTTTTCTTGGAACCCCAGGAATCAGGATTCATACGAACTCAAACCTCTATGGATGGGCAAAATCTGAACGTGCTCAAAGTGCAGAAAAATAATGTTGTACCTCCTTACAAAAAGAGGAAATCACTTCTCAATCAAGAAAATAATGGAAATGGACCTCGGCCTGCTATCCCCAAAGACAATGGGGAGTTGAAAACCCCTTCTGATGAGTCGGCAATACTCTTGGGAGCTCAACCGGCTGAACCAGAATCTGTTATCCAACAATCAGCAACACTTCCATCACTGTCCCGGAAGTCTTCCTGGAGAAAACTTCTCCGTGATGGGGGCAACACTTTCAGCATCTCACATATATTGCCAGGCATTAGTTCTAGCGAGGAAGAGCAACTAAAATCAAATTCCTTTGTGCCCGACTCCACTGTCAGCAAAAATGACGACTTGGTAAGTCATGGAGATCACTTGGAGAGCAAGTTGGGTGAAACAACTACAGAGGAGTTCGTGGAAACTCAGCCTTCCAGCCATACTGCACCTTCAACTAAATCCAGTAGAGGTGCTTCATGGCTCCAGAAGTCCTCGTGGACACAGTTGGTTGGCGAGAATAAGAGTAGCTTATTCAGCATTGCACAAATTTTGCCTGATATTTCTTATGGAAAGCAAGTCATAATGGAGCTCAATAATGTGGTCATTGTTGATTCCAACAACAGCAAGCATAAGGGTCTGGGGAAACATGATGATGGTAAATCTACTGGAGATGATTCTTTATCTTTGGAAATGGGAAAGGATGAGAGTGTCATTAGGAGTACTCTAGAGAAGAATCGACAGACTGTTTTGGGCAATAGTGAGGCTCCTGGTCGAATATCTGAGAAGAAACATGATTCAGCATCAAAGTTGGCATCTGCTGGGAATATTAGTATAGGAGAAACATGTTCTTTTATGAGGAGTGCCACTTCGTTGAAAGAGTGGGCAAAAACTAAGGCTACCATAAGTGGATCACTCAAGAGAAAAAGTAGGGAGAAGTAGATGTTTTAATGTTTGAAGGGGACGTTTTTTGACTTCTTGGTAATCTTGAGGGAAGAATTGTTCCCAGACAACATTAAGATCAGTGCCTTTTTAAATGTTTGCTTGGTTGGGGTTTTACTTCGGATCCGGCCTTGTCCCCCCTGTTGCTGTCGGCAATGTTGTTTAACTTTGTATGCACTTTTGTTTCATTCTTACCCTGTTGAAGAAAAAAGTTTTATAGTTTTAGAGAGAGAGGCCGCCACCCAAGATTTAGGACATACTGCACGTGGAAGGGGCTCTCTATGAACAAAAGATGAGAGTATTCTCTCAATCATATGGAAATTATGGCTTCCTCACAACAGTTTGGCACTTAGATGAGATATTTTTATCTCATCTCTTTTTTCTTTTTTTTTAATTTCTTTCCCAAACATGATTCTTTTCAATTTCAAAATTTTCAATTTCAATTTTTCTAAACTTCTAAACAAAACATAAAAAATAATAATTTTTTTAAAAATTTTAAAATAAAAATAATATTAAAAAAATTATTCTTAATTATTACAACTTTTCTAAACTTTTAACTAAAATACAAAAAATAATACAATTTTTAAAAATTTTAAAATTAAATTAATATTAAAATAATATTTTAACTTTATAATATTTTTATTTAATTTTTTTTTATTCTTTTTCAAAATCCAATAAAATGTCTTAATCCAAATTATTTTATTACTATTTGTAAATTATTTTATTATTATTTTTAAAATTTCATCTTATCTCATTATACAAAAACATCTATGCAGACAATGGAATAAGAATGTTGTAACTTAACGAGTGTAAAATCATAGTATTTGGTGCAAGGAAAATAATGAAAACAAGAATTTTCGGACGAAGAAGCTGCGTGGTCAAACTAAAACGTGTCTGATGAAGTTAGATTTGGATAATGAAAGTGTTTGAGAATGTTTGTAAATAATAGTAAAAAAAAATCAAAAAATAATAATAAAATATTAAATAATAGTAAAAAGTAAATAAAATGTAATGAATAGTAAAAAAAAAATTACAATACATTGTTCGGTGCCCAAATTTGTGTGGGCCCTACAAAAAAACCGAATGTTGCAATACAAACCCCAGCAGAATTATGCAAGTCCACGTTGTCAGCCACAATCCATACGATTATGCCATGCGTGTGACTCGACAAATGCAGTCTGACTTCAGAAATGAATACATACGATAAAATGAAATGTTTGCCCTCTAGATACTACGAGTTATGCCGTTTATCGCTGATCTTAGCTTCCACTACACTAGGCTACAAAGCACATGAGAATAATTGAGGAAAAATAATGCCTCGGGAACATGAGGCCTGATTCACATAAGTGTTAGCAAAAAGAGACCAAGGCCAGAAACCAAACTCAGTGGCATTTGGAGACACCCAAGTGTCCTTTCTGCACCTCCATAATATGGTTCGATCATTATCTCAAATCTACAATCTCCAACTGAGGGGTCTGTTTTAGTGATCGTTGAAAGGTTGGGAAACTTGCAGGCAGCTTCAAGTTGATCATTCCTCTGGTAGTAACTGTTAAATGCATAAGAGATGTTCCCCCGAGCATCCAAATTTCCACAAGCCGTCCCATAGCCAAGGCTAGTGCAATCAGCACGTCCACAGGCATAACTCACGCTTGGTTGCACTTGTGGGTCATCAAGTTTAGCCGATGGCTTCATCACACACCACTTGCGATCCAAGTAGTCCACATTTCTTGCCTGAACCAAGGATCCTGAATTTGTGGTACCAAGGTTAAGTGGGTATTTTGGTACCCCGTAATAAGTAAATACCCCCCAGTGGCGTTCAAAATTTCCTGGATCAATACTCTTAGCATCCTCATCAATCAAACTAAATAGATATGCATCAACTGTCACAGGTCTCATAGGGGTCCCTCTTCCACCCGATATATGGGACATAAAACCTTGGTTGAACCTCTGAGCATACATTCGGTTAGCATTCCGATCTCCATCAGTTGGCCACCCAATCTCACCAACTATGATTGGCAAGTTTCCAAACCCATTTTTTTGTAGGGCCCACACAAGTGTGTCATAATTTGCATCAAACATATTGTAATAGGACGTCCCACCATCATTTAGAGGTGTTGCATTGCCATCAAAGAAGGCATACTCAACAGGGAAGTTGGGGTCAATGTAGAGGCTTATAAATGGGTAGATGTTCACAGTAAAGGGGCCACTATTGTCACTCAAGAACTTGACAATGGCTAGCATTAGGTCGTGGATATCAGCTCTGAAGTCACCACCGGAAGGAAGGCCAGTTGAGCTTGCATATACATCAGCATTAAGGGGGACAGTTACCTTGACTTGGTTGCTAAGACCGGCCTTTATCAGCGCAGATTGGACATTCTGCAGAGCAGGGAAAGTTGTTTTGAGGAAGCTTCCGTTGTATGTTTCCAAGAACGGTTCATTTCCAACTGCAACATACCTGTAGATTCATTTCTTTTGAATGTTGGTGAGATGGGAAGTTGTTGACATTTTGCAATATAAGCCAGAAGTGAAACTCCTTTATATCAGTACAGAGATTTTATTAAGCATCATTATGAAGTAAAGAGTAAAAAACCAAATGAGTTCAATATAGTCTTATAGACTTCATAGGAAGGATATATCATTACTTTTGAAACAATCTTATTGGAAGAATAAGTTTCCATTCAGCAGCCCCAACTCCAGGCTTCTCTTCTCCTAGGAGTTTGTTACTATTATTTTTTTTTTTCAAACTAACAAGAAGTATTGCTAAAACTTGTACTTCAGAAAGATCGATGTTAACTCACAACGAATCAGCACATAAATGAGCATACGAGAAATAACAAGATGTTTAGCAGAATGGTTTATGGAGGGTTGGACATAATTTGGTTATCAAATGCTGGGAGACACGACCATGCTTTGCTGCAAAGTACAATGCTTGCAAACAAATCTAAAACCTCTCATGCTGGGTTCCTTTTACTTCTCATATTGACCAACAAAATTGTAAACTAAATTTCCAACTGGCCAAAGATATCCCCTTTAGTTTTTGGTTGGCATAGAAAATTTATAATTTATAAACAGTACGACTTGAGGCATATAAATCTGAAAGGCCTCGAGATGTGAAAAAAAACTGCTTGGACTACAAACAGGCCTAATAAATAGTTAATTGAGTATTTGGGAGGCAAGACACTCATGCACACAAGGAATCATTCTAGATTGAAGAGAAAGCATCATGGCACTGATGCCACAGTCTTTTCCTCTGTTCTTACTCATTTCATAAAATAAATGTTTAATAAACTTTCAACTGAATATGAAAAACAATGATCAATTTTGCTCAAAATCACAGCAATTCTTAAAGAAGTTCCATCCTATGCAGTTTTCCATAAAAAGAGCAATGGCTGCACTAGTATGTAATGCAATTTATTAATGCTTAATGGAAAGGCCAAAAAGAAGTATGAGATATTTTATGGTGGTTTATATATGGAGGAGTATATGGCAGATTCATTGTCAGATCGTTTTACCAAGTTCTAACGAGCATTGGAAAGACCACGTTCCCATGGAAGAGTATATGGCAGATTCCAGACGAAAGCTCCTTCAAAAGCAGCATTTTTCGTCTGGACAACATCATTGGACAAGATTCTCACCAAGGATAATTTAAGAAAATGTCGAATAATGGTGTTGGACTGGTGTTGCAAGTGTAAGAAGAATGGCGAATCAGTAAATCATCTACTTTTACATTGCGAGATGGCGGCCCGGACCATGTGGGATGCTTTTTTTGCGGAAATTGGATTATCATGGGTCATGCCTCTTCGATTGGTGGATTTCCTAGCAAGATGGAGAGGCCTCTGAGGTAATTCACAAGTGGTAGCAATCTGGAGAATGGTTCCTATATGTATGTGTTGGTGTATTTGGCAGGAGAGAAATTATAGAAGCTTCAAAGATCGCAAGAGAACAATGGAGGTATCAGATTGACCGAATGCCTCTCACCATTGTGAGAATTCCATTAAATAGAACAATCTGGTAGCTATACATGGAAACTCTATATTTGGAAAACTAGCTATACACTACTATACAATTACAGCTATACACAACAAAGCTAAGAAAGGAAAACTAATCTGTATAGCTGATGTAAATAAGGTAAGAAAGATATAGATAGAATCTCCAATCATAGAATCTGCCGATCTTACTGACATCTCCCCTCAAATTGATGCGGGCTGATCAAGAAGCATCAATTTGCCAACTAGAAACTGATGTCGTGGTCGTGGTCGTGGCAAAGCTTTGGTGAAGACATCAGCTATCTGAAGATCCGTAGATATATAAGGAAGAGTAAGTATTTTCTCATCATAGGCCTCATGAATGTAGTGACAATCAACCTCTATGTGCTTGGTGCGTTCATGGAAGACCGGATTAGTAGCAATCTGAATAGCACTAGTGTGTTGGCATAAAGACGAGTAGGCTTGTTCTGAGAGAAACCAAGCTCTCCCAACAACCCACGAAGCCACACAATCTTAGAGGAAGCAGAAGGCATGGCACGATACTCAAACTTGGTGGAGGACTTGGAGACCCGAGTTTGTTTCTTACTTTTCCATGAAATAAGTGCATCGCCAAGAAACATGCACCAACCACTAACTAAACTGCGATTATTCACACAATCCGCCCAATCAACATCACTATAAGCCACCAACTGAATTGGTGATGTAGTAGGAAAGTAAAGACCGCGATCAGAAGTACCCTTTAGGTACCAGACAATGCAACAGACAGCAACCAAGTGTGGAAGACGGGGAGTCTACATAAACTGACTACTTCGATAGAGAGAAGGATCGGATACACATTAAGAAAGTCATTCAAGAGAATGATGCATGGTGCTCAAGCACCATATGACCTTATTAGGATGGCTCCCATACCCTTTGTTACAACCTAGAGGAATGTTAGTCATATCTGCACTACACTTTTTTTGTAAGTATCATATCTGCACTATACTTCAAAAGAACTAATCAAAGTTACAATTGAAACTCCCTAAAATCACTTGTTCGCCTAGTTTCACAACCCATTTTATAATGAAGATAACTTTAACTTAATAGCATGGGGAAGGGATACATATTCTAGCTATACCTGATTTGATGTTGGTGATGGGCCCAAAATTAAATTCTAGCATGACATATGGTGTTATGACAAGGCACTCGAGGAAGTTTATCCAGAAATCTTTAATATAGTTAGAATGAAGGAAGCCTCAATTGCATGCCTATTACTATTAGATCTATCCAAGGGCAATAATAGTGGAATTGTATTTGGAAAACAAAGGCTCCTCTCTAAAGGCAATCTTCTTTGTTTGAACGGCTTCATTGGAAAATATCCTCACATTAGACAACCTAAGGAAATGTCAAATCATTATCATGGATTGATGTTGCATGTGCAAAAAAAGCAGGGAGTCCGTTATCATCCACTACTCCATAATGAGATTACCATAAGCTCGTGGAATGAATACTTTGCTGGGGTGGGATCAGCTTGGGTGATGCCAAGAAGGGCGATCGATCTCCTAGCATCTTGGAGAGGCCTCCAAGGCAATTCACAAATTGCAACAATATGGAAGATTGTTCTGATATGCCTATGGCAAGTTCTGAGTTAAGAGAGGAACGAGATAAATTGTAAAGATCAAGTGCAATCAATGGATGAGCTTAGAACCTTTGTCTTTAATACTTTACTCCATCGTTTAAATGTAATTGATTTAATGGCATGAACTTTCATGAATTTCTTGTATCATAAGATTATTAGGAAGAGTGATTATGTCCCGTGTTCTTGGGCATTTACCTATTTTTATGATTAATAAAAATTTTGTTTACTAATCAAAAGAAACATTTGGACAGATGAGACGCCGTCAAGGGTACCATTCTTTGTCTGGTTGGCATCATTAAGGAAGCTCTTAACGACAAATAAGTTGCAAAAGATAATTGTTTTGGCAATGGACTAGTGTTGTATGTGTAAATAGGGTGGAGAAACAATTGATCATCATCTACTTCACAGCAAGGCGGCTTGAGACTTATGAGCATTGTCGTGTCATACATTTGGGCTTGCATGGGTCATGCCCCAATGGGTGTGGATTTGATGGCTTGCTAGCGAAGTCCCCTCAAGAAACACAACTTAGATGTTGCTAGCAAAGTCCCCTCAAGAAACACAACTTAGATTTTTGGAAGATGGTTCCATCATGTCTGATCTGGTGCATTTGGTTTTTTTTTTCTTTTTCTTTTTTTTATAAGTAAAAAATATTATGTATCAAAGGAAAAACCAAGTACACTGAATGTATACAAGAAAACACCTTACCCAAAATGAAACATTTGGTAGGAACATAATGCTTGAAAATTTGAAAACCGTGAGAAGATGGTGTTAGATTTAAGAGTCAACGTGTTCAATACTCTATTTTTGGATGCATCACACGATAGCTTTTGCTCCTCTAGATTTGTAGAGTTATTGGAATTGTGTTCCTTTTCTTCATCTTGCTAGTTTTTAGATTTGTTTCCTCTGAATAAATCACGTTACCTATAAAAAAGACTGCGACCCAAAAAAGGGGAAAAAGGAAGAAGAAAAAAGTTGTAAGAGACGAGTTAACAGCTCATTATGGTCAAAAGACTCAACAAATTAGAGATTTAGAGTATTATGATATAACAAGAACTCAAGTAAACCTTGAATTAGAATGTTTTTGGAAACGACTGTCCAAGTAAAACAGATCAACCTCAAGTTCAATAATTTAAGGAAAATAAGAACTAAAGCCTAGCCCATGGAAAGTGCCTTGTTGCAAAGCTAAGGTGCCAATCAATATCTTCTGAAAATGAATAAACATCAAAAGGTAATCTTTCAAATAAAAGGTAGGAGCTAAGAATGTTAGAAGGCCAAGTTAATTCAAATTGGAAACAAAAACCGCATTTCATAATTGCACGACATCAAAGAAACAGCAATATTTTCTACGCTAAATCAATTTAACTTTGAGAAAATTTAGTGAACAAAGCAAACATAGCCTCTAAAAATAGTCAGCAAGAACGATCCATGAAATGCAGTCAAAGCAATCACTGATTATTCCAATGCATGATATTTGACTAGCAGATAACAAATGCCATACCTATTATTGCTTTATCCTTCGTCGATGGATCGTTTTACAGATACCGATTTCCGTCAAACCACTAGCTGATTTACTTTCCAGACCCATTGAACAACTATAGCCATACTAGTACTTACAAGAAGTCTCAGGTTATTAAATCGCTTAGCCGTTAATTAATTAATTAATTAAGTAGTAATGAGGCATTGGTACTTAATATTGGCGTGCTGGACCTCTATTCAAGGCATGCAACAGATCAAAGCGGTTTGGAAGATGATCCTTATCTATATTATGTGGTGCTTGTGGCAGGAGCGCAACGAGCGGACGTTTGAGGACAAAGAGAGATCTATGGCGGAGCTAAAAGTTTCCTATGGGGAAAATTACCTTTTCAATCAATTCAATCAAAGAAAAGGCAGAAAAAAAATATTGCAGCAGAGGCAGTTAGCATAATACTAAAGCAATTACTGAAGTTGACATCTTTGGCAGAAATAATTAGGACAATAAAAAAGGTGAAGAGAAGGGATCAGTAAGCACACCTGATGTTAACATTATTAGTCGTGATGTGCGTGGAGACATTTTTGGCAACCCATTTCTCAGCAGCCTTCACGCTGCTGGCCAGAGACTGAAGCATATCATTAGGAATCCCGACCATGACCTCAATCCCAGATTTACCTAGAGCTCTCAATGCCCCATAATCCGCATCGAAAAGCTTAACCTTTTGAAATCCATTATCTCTCAGCAGCCTCACCACTGTGTCTGGAGGCAGAGGGTGGCTTGCCTGCGTTCCCCAGTTGGCACCAATACCACTCACCGTGCATACCATTGAGCACAATGAAACCAACCCGATAGCCAACGAAAACCACCCCATGATCTTTTTCAAGTCTGCGAACCAGTTTCTACGCAAAAGACCCACGAAACCAAGGGAGTGGGAGCTCAAATTTACTGGCTATATGAATACCCAAATGGTGCCGGAAAAGGAAGTGTGAGGAGCTGATCTAAGAAACATAACCAGTACACGAGAAAAACAAGAGCTTTTACGGTTGAATCCCACATCAAAACACAAACGTAATGGTACCCATGATTGTCACGTTGCTACATAGAACTTCACATCGACATAACCCCACAAGGTAAGGTGGAAAAGGCACTTACTGAGAATCCGGTTTTACAGCTCAACAGCTAGCTAAGCTCGGGTGAGATTATTGAAAACAAATATTAAAAATTTTAGAAATATAAAAGAAAAATATATTTGGAACTATTTAAACTTGGGGGATAAGGTAGTGAAGTAAAATAATACAAATCTGATACGAGATTGATAATACTAGAAATCAATGGAGAGATGGACTCGAAAAAATACAATAAAGGAAAATAGACATAAAGATTAAACTGAAAGTTATGAAAATGAAAGACATGACACGAACGGGTTAAGGACCTTGTGCTGGAGGAAAACGTGAGCTCGAGAATACTTGATCCTCGAAAAGGGAAACCACTCCTAGACGGAGAGGAGAACAGTGAAAAAGGTTAGCGAGTACAGAGCGAGCGAAGATGCCAGAGAACTAGACAAACACTGACACTCTACAGTCTACACTTGAAGCCGAAACTTTAAAAAAGGTAGGCATACAACGGGTGACGTGTGTCTCTGGGCCGAGTAACGTTGGATATAAATATTTTGGCGTTCACTAAAATTTTCTAAAATCTTTTAAAAAAATTTCAAATCAAACCAAATATTTTTAAATGTTATAAAAAAATTCTATTTAAAAATTTCATCTAATTATCATTCAAACATACAAATTAATACAAATCTTATCAACTTTAAGACAGATTAATCTTAAAAAATTATATAAGAATAAAATTTTAATTTTATTTATTTAGTTTTACAAACTTCAATATAATACTTATTTTAAAAAATATTTTTATTCAAAACATTCTCTCATTTCTCGTAACCTAATCTCAAATATGTCTAAATTTTTTTATAACTAAGCCTGGCCTTAATACATACAACCCCCGTGGGCACTCGAGAGGTAAGGGCAAACTTATGTGCGTGAGTCCCATATCACGATTTTTTCTGAGATCAAATTGTGATTTAAGTGCAGAGTTATGACGGTGAGTTGCTATATTAGTCTCTTCGGAATTAGTTCCATGGGTGAGTTTTAAAAACTGTGTCATGAGGTGATTTTCCTGTAATTAAAAATAATACTAATTAATATATAAGATATTTTATTGTGAATTAAAATTGATATATCCCATAATTTTATGGAGTTTAAAGAAAATATTTATATCATTATTGATAATACATCCTCCATTACCAGGTCTCTGATTATTTGAGGGAAAAAAACTAAAGTTGGAAATTGTATGGCATTATTAGGGGCGTAAAGTTTAACAGAAAGTTTAACAGGCCCGATTTCGATTTTATGATTTTTAAAACCGAACCGGATTAGTTCACTATAATATATATTTAAATTAATTTTTTAAATATTATATATAATAATATATATAATATTCTTTTTATTACAGATTTTTTTATTTACAATTTTTATAGCAGTTATATTTATAGACTTATAGAATTTTTTTTAAGCAGATTTCTTGTTTTTATTTTTGTTTTATAGTAGTTTTTTTATAGCAAAATTTTTTTTTTTTTTATAAAGCGTATTTTTTTATATAGCAGATTTTGGTAAGTAGTAGCAAATTTGTAATAAAACAGATTTTGTTATAGCAGTTTTTTTTTATTAACATATTTTTATGATTAATTTATATTTTATTAAAATCGAAAAATCAGACCAAACTAGATTGGAAGCTGCTAAAATTTGAGGTACCAGTTTATGAGAGTAACCGGTGCGTAATCGGTTTTGAAAAATACAAAATAGATGCATACCGATTCGGTTTTAAATTTTTTCTAAAACTGAACCAACTACCCTTAGACATTATACAATGAGTTTATCATCGTAACATGTTGTGCAAATATTTTCAATCTCACTCATTTTTAACAAATTGATGGATCGGTTGTGAAAATCTGAAATGTAGTGAAGTAGATAAAACATTTTCTTACAACAGTGAGGTATTTTGAGGTATTTTATGAATATTAATAAAAAATTAATAATAGAATATTAAATAATAATAAAAAGTATGTGAAAAAAATAATTAAATAATAAATAAAAATAAAATATTCTTTGATATTTTCGTAATACTTGATAATACTTTGACACTCTAACTAAACATAAATTATGCACGGATAGATAATATATCTTGAGTGATGGGCTTATTTTTCTTAATGTTTTAAATAGGTGGAATTTAACATATATGACGTTAAGCGTGGCCTTGGAGTATTGCATTGCGTTTGATAAAATAAAGAGGATTCAAATGTGTAATAATTCTAAAAGGTTGGGGAAATGCCACCAACTTTTGGTAATTGAAAATTTGTCTAGACTTTTGTACTATTTTTTAATATTTCCCACGATATCACTTTGCGAATTTCAAGTTTAACTTGCAGAATTTTAAATATGTTCATTAAATAAGTTGTTACAATCTATAGTCATTTGAATAAATTTTTAAAAATGATGAGGATAAGTTGAAAAGCAAATGAATGGGATGATATTGAAATATAACAAAATTTGAGATAATTTTGAGAAAATAAACAAAATATTATTTATTGTGGTTATACTTGATTTGTGCGACGTTTGTGTACTGTATAATTGCAATAATAAATATAGAAATAACTAACAAATCTCTTTGTTAACGTCATGTTTTGCACGCTTTTGAGTCTAGTTCCAACAACTCGAGTATTCGGGATTTCACTTGCACGCTTAAACAAACACGAAGAATGGGAGTCTTGGTGGTGGTAAGAGAGTTCTCAATGCCAAAGTCAATATATCTCTGTAGTAGCTTGTGCATAAGTTTAGTGGGATTATTAAGAGTTTTTTGTATCTGATGATCGACTTTTATATTAGGTTTTTAGTGAGGACAAGTCAAATTTGATTTTGAGGAAACTATGTCATTTATACTATTCATTTGGTCATAATCATTTAATGCGGCGTGACTTTTAGGGTGGCATCATTAATGTGACATAGAGTCTGGGGAGTGGTGCTATTAATGTAGCGTGACTCTCTGACTCACTTTATCCATAAGAATTTTCTGCTAAGCCTCTTTATGTTTGTTGTTAAGAGGTCACAGATTTTTTATATTTTCCGCCCCACTTGTCTGTGCAAGTTCTCGAGAGTAGTTTGTCATTGAGATGGTATCAAGACGGCGAGTCTCATTTGTCTCCATCGTCCACTTTTCCTATGCGGGGTTGCTTTGTGGATGACTTTTACTTGTAAGTCGAGTATTCTGCAAAGGCCCGCTGACTCATTTTGATTTGAGATGTGAAAAATTTAAATTATTTATTTTATTTTATGTGAAGATTTAAAAAAATTAAAATAATCAGATAAAAGAAATGAAATGAGTTGAGAAGAAATGTGAAAACGAACAAGATCTAACAATAAGCGTGCGTTGAATCAATTCTCCGGGTCGGAAAACCCGTTACTGGAATAGAATTTGGGTTGGAAATTCGGCCAAGGGCCAAACCGGATCGGAATTTTATTCCCGTCAAAAGACTGAGGACAAATTGTTCTGTTCAGTCCCGTAAAAGAAACAAGCAGCAGTAGAAGAAGTCGAAGATGGGTTGTGACGATGGATCTACCTTCTCTCGTACGTCGGCGTTCATCTGTACAATTTTACTGGTAAAATTCCGAAGCCTCACTCTCTCTCTCTCTCTCTCTGTCACACACACACACACACACTTAACCAACTCTGGAGGCACAAAATATATGGATACTACCGATTTGTTCGGTTGAGTGTAATCAATCACAGGTTCTTTTGTTTGCGACCTTTGGCCGATTGATTGGTTGATTCTGGTTTTAATTTTATTTTTATAGTTTTGAGAGGTTAGAGTAGAGAAAGAATGCGTTGGCTTGGAGACTATGGATGTCAGGATAAATAAATCTTCATTCTCTTCGACGCGCGTCCCTTAAACACGCTGCCCCTCCGTTGCTACGCTCGTCCTCCCCGAGGAGGAACTAGTTTCTCACTTTGTATAAGCTGCCTACGAATTACGGCCTCCTCTCTACTTTTAAGGGCGACGAGGGGCCTCGTACTGCTCTAGAGATGTGAGTGCGTATCTCGGAATACGCTCTCACCGAAAGAGAACTCCTTTCTCTTCGTTAGTTTCAATGTTAATTTCTTAGCTTTTGACGAGCGTTCACACTGTCCTGCATTGGAGGAATATTGAATCTGCGATGCTCAAGTCCTCGGTCTAGAAATTTTACATTATTTGAGAAATGATTTTCGAATTAATCTGGATGCCCAACTTATTTGTCTCTATCATGATATGCTGATCTATGTGGTGTACTAGTTCTTAGCAGCCGGGGCACTTGGATCCACTCCCGAAACTCATAGAAGTGGCATGTCATCTTTGTTCTCTTTATTTAATCTTAAGGAGAAGAGTCGTTTCTGGAGTGAGGCCGTTATACATGGAGGTATGTCCACACTCCAGATCTTGTTTATTTGAATTTTTGTATTCCTTTTTACTTTTTTTCATATGACTGAGGAATGGCCTTGTTTGTTGTTTCTGATAAAAAACTATCTGCCATTGTTAGATTTGAATGACTTGGAATCTTTAAGCCCTGGCAAAATGGGTGCGCTCAATTACACCAAGGCAGGTAGTTTCATTTCTCTTTCATCAATATATTTCTGAACTTTTTTATTAGCCTCTGTTTGAGTTTGTGATGCATGTAATAATTTACCTATCATTCTCTGTCAACCTACATTATAAAATCAATGTTAGATCATGCCTCTAGCAAGATGGTTCTGTAGCTAGCTTATCCTACTCATTAGGCCTGAGAGTTTTTCAAGGGTCAAAGCAGATAGCCAGTTTGCCGGTACTATGGTAGAACTAACGCGTATAGGAACTACCTGCCCCTGTCCCCCCTCCTACCACCACAAAAGAGGTAAGATGGAAATAGAAAGAACAGAAATAAGAAGGGTGCAGGGGGATTTCTGTTTGTTTGGTGTCCTAGGTATGGTGTTCTAGGTATGCTCATCAGCTAAGATTCAATATATCGAGTGGTGGATATATAGTGACACCTGAAATCCTGTCGTACTTGTGTCCTCTTGTCTAGAGTGTGATGCTCTTTAACGTGTTTGTGCTTAATGGGAAGGATGTCAAATGCCTTCTTTGCCTTCACCTTGTGGCAATCTCTAACCTTTCCAACCAAAAAAGAAGAAAGAAGGAAATACAAAAGATCACTTTATAAAACCAACGGAGAGATCAACGTAGTTCGAGAGTTTTTTTTAATCAAATAGTAGTTTTTCGATAAGTAAAGATACTAAAATTCTAATAATAAAAAGCACTGAGGGTGCAACCCCAACTCCCAAGATGTATACAAAGGAGAATTCCTATGAGGAAGGGGAGCAAGACTTAATGAAATCTACAAGGGACGAGAAGTGGGTGTTGTTGTGTGGTATTGTCCAATCATGTAAAGATTTGAGCATAGAGGTATTTAACTATACCAAAGTTTTTTTTTTTTTTTTTTTTTTTTAAATATTCAAAATTTTGGGCAACAACATATGCAGAACCATGAAATCTTTATATGATTGGACAACACTCTAGCAAAGTTGTTTGGGTATCCAAAATTTGAAGATTTTTAACAAGGCTTTATTGGGCAAATGGCTATGGAGATATTACCTAGAACGGGAGGCCTTGTTGAGAACCGTCAGAGATTCAAAGTATGGTAGAGCATGGGGAGGTTGGTGCTCAAATGACGTGAGTGGACCATATGGGGTGGGGCTTTGGAAGCTCATTATAAGAAGATGGACTACATACTTTAGTTATACCCGCTTTGAGGTGGGGGTCCAGAATTAGATTCTAGCATGACATATGGTGTGGTGAAAGGGCACTCAATGAAGCTTATTTAGAATTCTATGGTATAGCGAGAATGAAGGAAGTCATGCGGACCTCCTAGATCAATCCAACATCACTCCCCAGTGAAATATCACATTTTTTAGAGTCGCCCAAGATTTGGAAGTTGGCTCATTATCTGAATTCTATAACCTATAATTCTTTATTCCTATGAGGGGGGAGTTGAAGATAAGCTTTTTTGGCGCCCTTCTACAAAAGGGAAGTTCACCGTCCGCTCCTTCTACCAATCCTTGAATACGAAAAATGCAAATCTATTCCCACGGAGGAGTATTTGGAAGACAAAGGCCTATTAAAAGCAACCTTTTTTGTATGGACGACTTCCTTGGGTAAGATTTTCACAATAGACAACTTAAGGAAATGCAGAATCATAGTCATGGAGGGGAGTCCGTTGACCATCTACTAATAGATTGCCATGACCGTGTGGAATGACTTGCTAGGGTGGGTCTAGCTTGGGTGATGCCAAAAAGGGTGATCGATCTCCTAGCTTCATGGAGAGGCCTTCAACGCACTTCACAGATTGCTGCAATTTGGAAGATGGTTCCAATCTGCCTATGGTGGTGTATTTGAAGGGAGAGGAACGGGAAAAGCTTTGAAGATTATGAGTGGTCGATGGATGATCTTAGAACTTTCTTTTTTAAGACTTTGTTCCATTGGTTGATTGTAATTGATTTTAGTGGCATGAACATTCATGAATTTCTTGTATCACTAGAACATCACACTTAGACATTGCTCTTGTATTTTTCATGTGTACTTGGGCTTTTGCCTATCCTTATGATCAATAAAATCTTGTCTACCGATCAAAAAAATATCGTGGGAATTTTTTTTTCCTTACATATGCTCCACGTAAAGCACAAAGAAACCTTCCGTCGTACATAAGACATTGAATTTACCACCTGTTTTACCTCCCAAAGCAGCCAACATCTTCACCACTCATTAGGCATCATCCATATAGTTCCAACAAGAGTAAACTGTGACTTTAAATGCCCTAGCCACTTCACAATGAAGTAACAAGTGATTGCTAGCTCTCTCTCACCTCTTACACATACCACCAATCCATTACCATTAGTGCCGTTTCCTCAAAACTTCCATAGTTAAAGCCTTCCCTAGTGCTGCTTTCCATTAGAAGCAAGTGATCAATAGTTTCCTCGCACCTCTTACACATACGACACCAATCTATTCTATGCCAGTTATGAAAAAAATTGATGAAAATCCCCCCAACCTCGACAAAGGTTTTTCCACACCCCCATACCATAAGGTCCTTTAAATTTTCACCTACAAAACCCCACGTGAACATTTCTAAATGAGCTGAATACAATGAATTCCCCTGCATACTCCTCTCTTTTTTCCACCACCCTCCCATTCAACATTAGCAAAATACTTCCAAAATCTCCCATTGATCCCATATTACACCAATCCACACACCAACATTCCCATGGACTCCTCACAACAGCCCTTTTTACAAGTTCCAATTTAGTTTCTTGAAGGCACACAATATCAGTCTTCCACACCAAGTAAATTCCTCACTTTGATTTTTTATCTCGCTTGTTCAGCCTCTGACATTCCATGATAGTATTCTTGGCTTCATAGAGCTCAGTTTGAGCGCTCTTCATTTTCTTTACACCTACCTGACCTTCTCCCTCTAGTGTCATAATTAATGCAACAAGTTAAGAGCTTCAACTCACAATGCCTTTTAGAGGACAAAATGGCCATTTTCTGTAAATCATTGTTTAAGGTCCATGTGTCAATTTCAGAGGTAGTTAGAAATGCTTTATTGATGGGAAGGTACCATAACTTGGGATAGTTAGAAATATAACATGCCCTCTAGAGGATATTAATTTGCTGTGCCCATTGTTGAATAAGTCTTTGTACCCTTAGATCGTAGTTTTCTAATTATGTCTACTTTATTTCTACAAAGCTATGTTGCTTGCATTAATTGGAAAGTGATAAGTACTGAACTATTACTATATCTTTTTTACCTGTATTTCAGGTAACATTGCAAATTATCTAAAGCTTTTTGAAGTTGATTCCATATATCTTCCAGTCCCTGTGAATTTCATTTTTATTGGATTTGAAGGGAAGGGCAACCAAGGTACTTAAATTTACTGTTTCTAGTTTTTTCATGTGCTGAAATTTATGTTCTTCGGAATTGTTGTGTGATGGGTTCAATAATTGTGTCTTTATGTCGCTATTCTTTAGAATTCAAGCTTCACTCTGAAGAACTTGAGCGGTGGTTCACAAAAATTGATCACATCTTCGAACATACACGAGTTCCGCAAATTGGAGAAGTTCTGACCCCATTCTACAAAATTAATGTAGATAAAGTGCAACGTCACCATCTTCCTATTGTCAGCCACATAAATTACAAGTAATGCTTTTTTATATTTTTGTCTATATTTTCATCATTTAATGTGAACTTAGGACTGTTTCAAGTTAATAGTGTCCTGCTTCATAGGACGTTATAAAACAACCAATATTTCCACTATTGTGATGATGATGAATTTATCTGTGCAGTTTTTCTGTTCATGCAATACAAATGGGCGAAAAGGTTACCTCTATTTTTGAGCATGCTATCAATTTGTTTGCCCGTGAAGATGATGTTTCTAGTAACAGGTAATCATTTTGGTAGGTATCATCACTAATATTAGAAAATCACCGAGACATGTGGGCCAGATTCTTATTATCTTCACTTTGCTGGAAATTGTGGCTTCACTATTAGGTGTGCCATTAGATATACCGATGTTGTCACTCCTGACTGTTCTATAACTCAATATTCTCATTTCTAATAGGATTATAGGAATGATTTGAAGCATATTTGTATTGGGTTAAGGTGATCTCCCATGGTAATGGTCTCCTAGGTTTTGTAGTAAAGTAAATTTTACTAGGTGAATATTGAAAGACTATTGATTTTAATGTTGGGTTTTTTTTAAAATTTTTTTAATACTGTTATAAGTAGATCGTTTGAAATCCCTATAGGTTGGCTCAAGTGGTAAATGCCTTGGGTTTGGGGGTATGCTCCCCCAGGTCTAAGGTCCAAATCCCCTTAGATGCAAACAATCTCTAGGGGTCATCGGATTGATGGATTTTGTCCTTGAATCACCCGAGGTGCACTTGCGGAAAACTCATTGCCGAGGTCCTGTGCACCCCCGGGATTAGTCGGGATCCTGTTCCTGTATACCGTGTGCCAATAAAAAATAAAAAGTAGATCATTTGAGGTTATTGGAATTCCTTTGTTTGGATGGCCATACTTTCATGTACAGTATATTTGGTGAATTAAGGTTAGTTCCTTGCTCTTTTTATTCTATGGGTTTTGCTCTAACATTTTCTACTAGATTGTGTTTACATGTTCTGTTTGGCTGGCCCCGTGGTAACCTTATTGCTTTAGGTCTGGACATTCCATTCCTGCTGTTTTATATTATAACTTTTCCAGAGATTTTGGAAGCTTATAGTGTCTTCGTATTATAAGTTTCTGGTGTTTCATATTATAAATTTAGACGTTTCATATCTTTTGGACACAATGAGTAGTTGTTTTGAGTTTGGACACAATGAGTAGTGTGGCTGGTTTTTGTAAACTTATTTTCTAGGATTATATGGAATAATTTATTTATTTTTGATTAGCAAACAATTTTATATTGATCAAAAGAGTAGGCAAGAGCCCAAGTATACGGGACATATACAAGAGCAACACCTAAGCGTGCTAGTTTTGGAATTCATGGAAGGTCATGCCATGAAAATCAATTACAATCGACCAATGTAGTAAAGTAGTGAAAAGTTTCTAGTCTCATCCATTGACTGCTCTCGATCTTCAAAACTTCTTGCATTCATCTCCCTCCAAATACACTACCATTGGCATGTTGGGACCATCTTCCATATTGATGCAATTTGAGAGTTGCCCTGAATGCCTCTTCGAGAAGCTAGGAGGTCGCCTACCCTTCTCGGCATCACCCAATCTAGTCCCAACCGAGCAAAGACTTCATTCTACAAAGTCATGGCAATCTCACACTAAAATTGTAGATGGTCAATAGACTCTCTGCTCTTCTTGCATATACAACACCAATCCATGACTATGATTCGATGTTTCCTCAAATTGTCTAGAGTGGGGATCTTCCCCAAAGAAGCCGTTCATATAAAAAATGCTGTATTTAGAGGTGCCTTTGTCTTCCAAATGCTCTTCCATGGGAATGGATTTGTGTTGTGCGTGGTCATGGCTAGGTAAAGAGAGCGTACTGTGAATATCCCTTTCTTAGAGGGGCACAAAAAAATCTTGTCTTCAACTCTCCCCGACAGACAAGTGGAATACACAAGGTCAAAGAACGCCGAAAAAACATAAATTTCCCAATCTTGTGTATCTCTGAGAAATATGACATTATTGGGGAATACCATTGGAGATGATTAATAGGTATGCAATCAATGCTTCTTTCATTCTTGCTAAACCATAAACTTCTGGATAAGTTTTCTTGAGTGCCCTATTGCCGCACCATACATTATGCCAAAATTTGACCTTGGTTCCATTATCCACAGTAAAGCGGATATTAGTTGCATCTACGTCCCAACCTCTTCTTATATGCTTTCCCAACCCCACTCCATAAGGCCCACTCACCTCATTAGAACACCATCCTCCCCATGGTTCCCCAAGCTTCAATTCGATGATGATTCTCCACAAAGCCCCCTGTTCATAGTGATATCTCTATAACCATTTACCAAGCAAGGCTTTGTTGAAGGACTTCAAGTTTCGGATACCCAAACCTCATTTGATGGGGGAGCATATCGTGGCCCATTTCACCAAGTGAAATTTGAACTGGTCATTAATCCCCCCCGGTAAGAAGTCTTGTTGGAATTTCTCCATGCGATGAGCCACCTTGGAGTGAAGAGGGAATAATGAGAGGAGATAAGTTGGCAAATTGGAAAGATTACTTTTGATTAAGGTGACCCTACCACCTTTGGATAATATATCCTCTTCTAACTAGCTAATTTCCTTTCCAATTTTTTCTAGAACATCATCCCAAATAGATTTTGATTTGAATGTAGCACCCAACGGGAGGCCAAGATATTTCATAGGCAGCTGAGATATTTTGCATCCCAAAATGGAAGCCATACTCTCTACATTAGGAACGTCCCCCATTGACACTGCTCTTGATTTGGCCAAGTTCACCTTCAATCCTGATACAACTTCAAAGCATAATAGGAGAGCTCTCAAAGCTCGAATTTGATCATGGCTGACCCCACAAAAAATTAAGGTATCATTGGCAATAATAGGTGAGATATGTTGAGCGAGCCAATAGTTGCCTCCCCTAATAAGAATACAAATATGGACCCACCCTCTATGACACTTGCAATCATCTTACTAAAGGCTTCCATCACAAAACCAAAGAGTAGCAGAGATAGAGGGTTACCTTGTCTCAATCCTTGTGAGCTTTTAAAGAAGCCTTTTGGCATGCCATTCACCAATATAGAGAAAGATGCTGTTGAGATACAATGATGGATCCTAGTACACCATTTCGTACCAAAGCCACATCTCTTGAGCATTTAAAGTAAGAAACTCCACTTGGAATAATTTATTATGAGTAAATTCTTCCTTTTGTTCACTATTTCTTCTACACTAAAAGTTGAACTTACATGATTTATATCGACCTTGTTTGTCGGTCTTTAATTTTTTTTGGATGTGTTTAGTAATTGTGTGCACTCTTGCTTACAGGGATGAAGGGGGTGTTCTTTGGCAAGTTGATGTGGACATGATGGATGTTCTTTTTACTAGCCTTGTTGAATATCTCCAACTTGAAAATGCGTATAACATTTTCATTTTGAATCCTAAGCGCAATGCGAAAAGGGCTAAATATGGATATAGGCGAGTATCTTACTGTGATTCTGTCCTTTCTTTTTTTTTTAGGCTCCTTTTGTTTCAGTAAAATATTCCATGGATTTTTTTTTTTTTTTTTCCTGCGGTTTGTAGGAAAATTATACCAAAGAGGTGGAAGAGAGTTGACATGATTTCCAGACCAAGTTTATGCCCTCTCCCTGCCTCCCGTTGTCTCCCCAACTCTGCATCACCACCATGATTTCCCAGATCACCCTAAACTACTACACTATAAACCGTAAATCCTTGCACCCTAATAACGTAATAAAAGATAATTCACCAATGACCATCAATTTTGCAAACTCCACCCAGTTGGTATATTGTCTGATTGTATGTAACATGTTGATGTTAAATTTGTAAGCTCCTGGCATTATCTTACGTTCCTACATTCTTTCCATCTTAATGTGTATGGTAATGGGACCTGTTTATGTTGTTATGACAATCTGGCAGTTTCTGTATCAATGTTTCCTGTTTTGGTTACTGCCTCATTCTTTCTTTATTTAGTTCTTAATTGTTATCGTCCATTTGTTTTTTTAATTTCCCCCTTTTTGATTTAATATGTTGCAGGAGAGGTTTATCTCAGTCAGAAATAGACTTTCTTAAAGCGGTACTTTCTTTCTCTTTTTAGTTTCTGTGTTGGCATTTTATTTTCGTTTCGATTCCTCAAATATGTATATTAATCTGGATCGGATCAAATTTGTATATTAATTTTCAGATTTTACTTGTCAAAATTTTAATTTTCAGGTTTTCCGTTGTTCATTCAACATATAAATGTTGTCTTTAGCTAGTATGATAGGTTTAAGGTATTTTGTGGTCACAGAATTTTTGCCAAAAAACTTTCTGCTGCACTTATCTTATTGACAAAATCAGCACTGACATTTTTTGTTGTACAGAACAAGAGTTTGCAAACAAAAGTTCTCCAGTCAGGAAATGTTCCAGAAACTGTTCTCGGTATGCAAACTTTCTTATTTTCATTTTAGTTGTCGGGAAACACCTGAAATTCCTATTCATTTACAGATGCATAGGAATAGGTAGCTTCATCTTGTTGAAATGGCTAAATATCAATTGATTCACAGCTCTCGATAAGATTAAGAGACCTTTGTATGAGAAGCATCCAATGTCAAAGTTTGCCTGGACAATAACTGAAGATGCAGACACGGTTAGTCTACTTTGTACTTAAATTACTTGAAAATATTGAATGCTAATGTAGGTCGTTGCGGGGTTTAAGTTATAACCGGGTAAAAGATATGTTGCGTTTGCACAGTCTTTGTCCTTGTCTTAAAAAAGTTGAAACTATTGAATGCTAATGTAGTTCATTTTCCTGAGTAGTTCTATCCTATGATATATTTGTGTTCTATGAAATAGGAAATTAGGATTTAATATGTGGTACAAAGAAAATTGCATCTTTTTAAAAGGGAGGAAGCTTCCATGCTTACAATTTTAGGTTTTTGTTTAGAAGAATGATGTTTTGGGCCCATATGGTTATATTTGTAATTGTCAAATGTTTGCCTCCATAGCTGATAATTTATAAAATTCAATTTCCTATGAATGCCCCAATATGTTAAAATTGCCTGTTAAAATTATTATCAGTAATATGCTTCTTTTTAAAATTTTTTAACCAAAAGCTTGCAGTTTTTTGTTGAGATTTTAGAGCCTTCCTTATTTTCATCGATTATTACAATTTAGATACTACTGTAGCTCAATAATAATTTCCAGGGTGAATGGTACAACACTTGCCTAGATTCGCTGACTAATGTTGAGAGGTTGTACCAAGGGAAAAATACTGCAGATATTATTCAGAGCAAAGTTTTACAGGTATATGGTCCTCTCTCTGTGTGTGTGTGTGTGTGTGTGTGTGTGTATGTGTGTGCGGATGTTATGTGTATACCAATGAAGTGCTCAAGAAGAAAGCTTTTTAGAGGTTAATTGTTTTCTTAATCATTTTCAATTTCTCTTTATTTCAAGTTATTGAAAGGGAAGAATGAAGACATGAAGCTCCTTTTTGAAAAGGAATTAAAATCCGGGGATTTTGGTGATTTTCATGTCGAATGTCTCACAGATACATGGATTGGAAAAGACAGGTTCATTCTCTCTTCCCCCCTCTCTCTTCCCCTCTCTCCCACAAGCTAATAAAGACAGAAATATCTACTGCATCAGGTGGGCATTTATTGATTTAAGTGCAGGCCCTTTCTCATGGGGACCTGCTGTTGGTGGAGAAGGTGTGCGCACAGAATTAAGTTTACCAAATGTGGAAAAAACAATCGGTGCAGTTTCAGGTACTACTGTAATTCTTATTAGTGCTCTGTCATTTGTATGTGCTGATGTGTCGATTCCTTTTTTTTTTGTCAGCATTTCCCATTTTTTGATTAATATGCTGCCCATTTGTAGAGATGATATTGTTCGTTTGATGTTATAATATTCTGAGAAAAATGGAAAAATGCTCTTTGACTAATGCTCTTTGACTGTCTTAGACACTGTAATGTATGTTGGCTTATATGGTTTGTTGGCTGTAATGGTTATGGGTTGTTTTCTTGTATGTATATTCTTCATAAAACAAATTCTTTTTCTCCATGTTCCTTATGGAGCCTTGTTATGTAAATGAGGTGCGTTAATGCTACTCTGTTGGGTATGCTGTTATCCTGTCAGAGTGGTGGTTAAGTACCTAAAGAATAAGGTGCAATAGATGTTGTTGTGGATAATGCATGTTTGAGCTCTTTGAACAAGTTGTTGTGTTTTCCTTGATAATTAATTTTGACTTTTTGTGGCATGCAGAACTTTCTGAAGATGAGGCTGAAGATAGGTTGCAAGATGCTATTCAGGAGAAGTTTGCTGTATTTGGTGATGTATGTTCTTTTGGTGAATATAAGAATTGAATACTATGTGAGATTTTTCAGTTCTTATATTTCATGTTAGTAATTTACCTGATTGTGAGGCTCCCATGTATCATGTTTTAATCATACTTATCAAAAAAATGTCTCATGTTTTAATCGTTGTGCATTCAATTGTTGCAGAAAGAACATCAGGCCATTGATATTCTTCTGGCGGAGATTGATATATATGAGCTTTTTGCTTTTAAACATTGCAAGGGAAGGAAGGTTAAGCTTGCTCTTTGTGAAGGTGATCTTCTTTGTGATGGCAAAGTTTGGAAAGTTGTTTTTTTTTTTTTTTTTTTAAAAAAAAATTGGTTTGGGGGTGGGGGGAGATGAGATATGGGTTGGGTGAGGGGATACTTTATTAACTTGCTTATAATGAACTTCTTTGCTGTTTGGTAAGTTAAAATTGTTCCCATTTGTTTTACAAGCAATTTTGGTTATTCTTACAAGTAGAGATAAAATCATAATCATGCTTGGTTTTCATATCTCTGCTATGTAGCATCTGGGAATGACAAAATCATGTTATTTCATTTGTCAAAACATTTCAGGTTTAACAGCTCGGTGATTATTAAAGCAATCTTTACATTAGATATTGAATTTGAAAAACAAATGGTAAATTAAATAGGATAGGCATATCAAAAATAGCCTTGCTTATTGATCCCTTTTCCAAATTCCATCTGAATAGATTTTATTTTATTTTTTTCGCCAACAAAAACCCCCCTGCTCTTGTTTCCACTTTTCTGGTCCGTCTAGATACACTTTTAAAATAGTTGATCTTCCACTATTTAAGTCGTGTATCTTGTTTCATATCCTTCTTCATGCAGTATTTCTGTTGTTTGATATAATAAATCTGGTGTGACTTGATTGTTTTCTCGCAAATCTTTTCTTTCACATCAAATGTGGCTTGTGAATCATGCATCGTTTGCAATTTATGAATTCAGAACTTGATGAGAGAATGAGGGATTTGAAAAATGAGCTCCAGTCTTTTGAAGGGGAAGAATATGATGAAAGTCACAAGAGAAAGGCCATAGAGGCATTAAAGAGAATGGAGAGTTGGAATTTGTTCAGTGATACTTATGAGGTATGCCTATTGGCCTGTCTCTGACAACATTTGTTATTTTCCTTGTGATTGGAACGCTTATCAATTATGTGCACATTTTTCTAGTTTTGAGGATTGTGCCTTTCCAACCTGAGAAGTCTATATCTATCTGAGTTAATAATTTACAACTTTGCAGGAGCTACAAAACTACACAGTTGCGCGCGATACTTTTCTTGCGCATTTAGGTGCGACATTGTGGGGATCTATGCGACATGTTATATCACCCTCCATTGCTGATGGGGCTTTCCATCATTATGAGAAGATATCCTTTCAATTGTTTTTCATCACACAGGAGGTATGGCTAATGTTGATAAATTCAAACAAGCTTTAATGAAGCCAAATTTTGTCTTACTCTTATATTTTTGTTGCAGAAAGTAAGAAATATAAAAAAGTTGCCTGTGGATCGCAATGCCATTATGGATGGACTTTCTTCTTTGTTATTATCTTCTCAGAAACCTATGTTCAGTGAGCATGTGTATGCATCCGTCATTGTTGTTTGATTTCTTTGAATTTGTGCTTTTGGAATTTCTTTTGCATTAGTTATATATTTATGCCTTTTGGAACTAATATGGTGATAAGGTGCTAGATTTGCTGCCCCTTTAGACTTTTCTGTGTCTGCTTTATTGATGTGGATGAGGTTCGTAGGCTAACTCTGTCAGAGGATCCTGCTTTGGCAATGGCCTTTTCGGTGGCACGAAGAGCAGCAGCTGTCCCATTATTGCTTGTTAATGGAACTTATAGGAAAACCATTCATACGTATCTTGACTCTTCCATTCTCCAGTATCAGTTGCAGAGGCTGAATGATCATGGTTCTCTAAAAGGTTCTCTCTGCTGCCTTAAAATGCTCATCTGCTCTTGAAGCTCACTTAACATGATTTTTGGCATTTGTCTCGGTGATACGATTTCTTTATTAGTTTTATCATCAAACCATCCTGTTAATTTTGTGCAACCTGGAGTATCTTGTCGACTTTATATGTAATTTTACTGATGCGTGGGAAATGTGAGCCAAACATTTTCTTTCTTTGATCAAATTCATTTTATTAAGAGCTTAGAGGGGTGCAACCCAAGTACACGAAAATGTGGGCCCTTTAACATGTATCTCTTGCATGTTTTTGTTAAAAAATTGATCCATTGAAAAAAAGGCGTGGTGAGTTACGTTTAACTTGATCCTCTGATGTGTGTGTGTTTGATTTCTGGTACTAATGCTACAATTTGAAAAACTGCAGGGTCACATGCCAACAGTAGATCCACGCTTGAAGTTCCAATCTTTTGGTTCATTCATGGCGAGCCATTGTTGGTTGACAAGCATTATCAGGCAAAGGCACTCTCTGACATGATTATTGTTGTTCAATCGGAGGATTCATCTTTGGAGGGTCATCTTCATTGTAATGGGCACTCACTTTTGTGGAATTTGAGGTTAGTATTTTAGACGTGTATTTCTTTTATTTTTAAGTAATAAAACTTCATTAAAAAACACAAAAGGTGCAACTCAAGTACACAGAATAGGGACACCTACCTAGATGGAAAAAAAAGATACAAGAAAAACATTGAAGTTCAAACCCATTAAAGTTTATAGAAGCTATCCAAATGATTTTTGGTTCCTGTTTTAAAAACAGTTTTCTAAGCTATATATCTCTTTCACACGCTCCCTCTCTCTTGATGGCTTCTTCCAGCGTTTCATGGCAGAAATAGCTCCTCTCACTGTCTCCTTCCATTAATTCTTCTCAATGTTCTAAGCTCTTAATTTTTAAGGGTTTCCTTAGTTGGTTTTCCCATAGTACAGATCTTCAAAGTCTAACTATACATGATTTTTTTTTTTTTGATAAGTACTTAACTATACACGAATTAATTTTTAGTGACTGTTACACCCGGAATATTAATGAAATGGCAAGAATATCTCAACTATCTACTATGATAATTGAGTGAGTTCCAAAAATCTACAATTGTTGAAAAGTGAAAACCTTTAAATCGTTTATAATCCCTTGATTTTTGTATTGTAAGAAATATTAGATTTGAAAATCTTTCAAAGTCGAAATTCAAAAAATTAAAATTCTAAAAAATCATAGAACCTCCATCTCGATGTTATGCAATTTACTACTGTGAGATAGTCAAAATTCACTCCGGTGTGTATCACCTCTATCAATAAGGACCTCAAGTGCCGTAATATACTATGTTTCGTTTTTGAGTTTGTAGATTGGGAGTTACTACTGCTCTTGGGAAGATATTGACCACGGATAACTTGAGGAAGAGAGGATGTGTAGTAATGGATTGGTGCTACATGTGCAAGAAGAGCGGAGAATCTGTGGACCATCTCTTACTACATTGTGAGGTAACAAGGGTGTTGTGGGATGAAATCTTTCGAAGGGTTGACGTTGCTTGGGTTATGCCTATGAAGGTGGTGGAATTGTTGGGTTGTTGATCAAAGATGCAAGGCTGTTATCAAGTGACAGTAGTGTGGAAGATGATTCCGTTGTGTATTATGTGGTGCATTTGGACGGAAAGGAATGCTCGTCCTTTTGAAGATAAGGAACGCACAATGACCGAGTTGAAGAATTTTTTTCTCCACACTCTAATGTGTTGGTTTTCCACTATTGTATTACACGGGGATAATGTTCAGGAATTTTTGTCTTTAATTTATCGCTTTTAGAATGTAATTAGGTGTGCTTAGGTATACTTCCTGTGTACAAGGGTTCTGCCTATTTCATTCATATATATAATATCTATATTTTACTGATAAAAAAAAAATAAAAATTTGTGGGTTTTTCAAATTTAGAAAATAACTGACTTATTTTTACTACCTAATATATATTCAAATTCGTGAAAAGTCAAATATTTTGAATCTATCATATATTCTTAATCCTAACCCGACCCGAACCTGGGTGACCTAACATGACTGACATCCCTGTCGCCCCCTTGGATGGGATGCCAAGTGGAAAGAGAGATGAACAGTTACCTCAATGGGTCGAGAAACCTGTTGTTGGACATTTCCTATCTTTATTTCCATTGCGTGTTGGGGTGGCTAATAGGATTGAAAAGTTATTTCGAGCTTTCTTGTGGGGTGGTCTGGGGGAGGAAAATAAATTTCATCTTGTTAATTGGAATAAAGTTTGTTCCCCAATATTGAGTGGAGGTTTGGGTGTGCGTAATCTAAGGACTTTCAACAAAGCGTTATTGGGGAAATGGTTATGGAGGTATCATTTGGAGGGTGAGTCTTTGTGGAAGGAAGTTGTTAACTCTAGGCATGGAGGTGCTTGGGGTGGTTGGTGCACTAATTTAGTGAGGGGGTGGTATGGCGTGGGTTTGTGGAGATATATTAGGGGGGGTTGGCAGTGTTTCGAAAACAACATCCGTTATGTGGTTGGTCAAGGTACTAGAATCAGGTTTTGGCGGGATGTTTGGTGTGGTGAGCGCTCTTTGGAGAGGGCCTTCCCAGTGCTCTATAGCATTGCAGCTAATAGGGAGGCTGCGGTGGCAGATGTGCCAGTGTTTGCGCATGGTTCTTATCAGTGGAACATTCTATTCACTCAGGATAATCATGAGTGGGAGCTGTCTACGGTTGCAGAATTTTTCAGCTTGCTACATTCCTCAAGAGAGACAATGGCACAGGCTGATAGTATACAATGGAGAACCAGTGGTAGCAAGAAGTTCACAGTGAAGGCATATTATAAAATGTTGGCTTCACAAGGTAATGTACCTTTCTCGTGGAAGAGCATTTGGAGGTCTCTTGTACCCTCCAAAGTAGCCTTTTTTGTGTGGACTGCAGCCCTGGGGAATATTCTAACCACAGACAACTTACGGAGGAGGGGCCTCATTATGATGGATTGGTGTTCTATGTGCAAAAAACACGGGGAATCAGTAGACCATCTTTTATTGCATTGTGAGGTGACAAGAGAGCTGTGGGATGGGATATTTAGTAGAGTGAATGTTGCTTGGGTTATGCCGTCAAAGGTGGCTGATATGCTTGCCTGCTGGAAGGGTATTCAAGGCTGTCCCCAGGTGGCCGCAGTTTGGAATATGATACCTTTATGCATTATGTGGTGTATTTGGATGGAGAGGAATGCGAGGTGCTTTGAAGATAGAGAGAGAACAATAACGGAGCTTCATAATTTTTTCTACATACTTTACTCCTATGGTTTTCAGCTATTGTCCTTAATGGAAACAATGTACATGATTTCTTATCTTTAATGCAGTACTTTTAGAATGTATTTAGGCGTTTTCTTTTGTATACTCCCTGTGTATATGGGCTATGCCTATTTTTCATTCATATCAATGAAACTTATTTCTTACTTATCAAAAAAAAAAAAAAAAAAAGGTTAAAGACCAGCTTGAAAAGAAACAACCCACTCAAAAGGGCTCGTTAGCTTGAAGTGAAACAATGGGCTTAAGGAGGCAATTGTGCTGCTTGGTGATAAGGACCTGATAAAAGGGATCATGTTGTTCAGTATTATGGACGCTTGCTCTACAAACAGTGTTCTTTGAGGCCTAAGTTGGAGGGACTAGCATTTGAGACTATATATCAAGAGAGAGCCATGTGGCTAGAGACCTTTTGAAGAGAACGGGGTTCACAAAGTGGTGAGAACTAAAGTATGGCTAGGGACAAAGCACAAAATCTAGATGGATTTACTATGGCATTTTTTAAAATTTTGCTGGGATGTCATTAAGGAAGGCATTTTGAGAGTACTCTAGGAGTCGCATACTTAGGTTATGCTTGGGGGTGAGATGAGAATTTTGTGTTTTGTTTTAAAGTTTAAAATATTATTTTTTAATTTTAAGATTTGAAAAAGTTGAATTGGAATTTGAAAAAGTTATATTGGAATTTGAAAAAGTTGAATTATTTATTATATTTTGTATGGGGATTTGAAAAAGTGTAGAAATGAGATGAGATGAAGATGAGAATTTTAAGTAAAACACTTTTTCCAAACATATCCATACTTAAGATAAGTTTGTAAAAAGTTTCAATGCCACCTTTGTTGCACTCATTACACAATTGTTGGGGCAGTCAATCATAAAGCTTATCGTCCTATAAGCTTTGCGAATCATTTATACATGATTCTAGCTAAAGTACTTGCCAATTGATTGAGTATGCTAATGGAGAACATCATTCCAAAGCCCCAAAATGCCTTCGTCAGAGGTAGACATATCGTAGATTCGGTGCTTATAACCAATGAATGCCTCGATAGTAGGCTCAGCTTAGGGGAACTAGGGCTACTTTGCAAATTAGATATGAATAAGGCCTATGGCCATGTCAATTGGGAAATCTTGTATTATATGCTTGGAAGATGTGGCTTCGGGGATGACATTGGATATCTTGGCATGCTTCTTGCTATTTGTGAATGGTTTCCTAGAAGGTTTCTTTAGTAGCTCGTTACTTTTTGTCATAATTATGGAAGCTTGTACCAAAATGATGTCAACTATAGAGGACAAATAGTTTTCTTACTGCATCTTCCGTGGGATCTAGCAGTATGGACACACTAAATATTTCTCATCTTTTTTTTCTTTTGCGTATGAAACTATAATATTTTTTGGGGCAAATCTGGATAATATTCAATATCTATGGCCGTTGTTCTTTTACTTTGAAGTTGTTTTTGGCCTGTAAATAAATTTAACAAAGTCAAGATTGGTTCTTGTGGAAGACGTTCCTAATATGGTGAGTCAACTAATTTATTGTGTTGCAAGGTATCCTAGTTGCCTATGAAAGATCTTAGTCTATCTCTTGGACCCTCTTTCAAGGCTAAGTCTGTTTGAGGCGGTGTGATTGAGAAGATTGAGTGCATAGTGGCTTATTGGAAGAAGATGTATTTCTATAAAGGCAACACGATCACTTTGATTAATAGTACATTTCTAATTTACCTACATATACTTTTTCATTTTTCCCCTCCCTACTAGTGTGGCCAAACAACCGATTGCTGGGGGAGTTTATTCAAAATTTGTTTGTGTCCAATGGGTATCTACTTGGGAAATGGTTGTGGCGGTATCAACTTAGAAGGAAGCTCTATAGAAAGTTGTAGTGCTTTACAAGTACAATGGTGCTTGGGGCCAAAGAGGTATATGGACCACATGGGGTAGGGTTATGGAAAAATATCACAAGAGGGTGGGCATTCTTCGCTAGACACATGAAACTTGAGTTGGGTGATGATCAGGTTTTGGTATGACCTATGGTTTGGTGAGAGAGCTCTCAAGCTTTTCTAGAAGCATATAGGATTGCGAGGATGCACTTTAGTGGCTAATCTATTGGTACTGTCCAATGGCTTCCACCAGTGGCATGTTAGTTTTTTTCAGAGCAGCCCAATTAGTCTTGTATTTCGTGCATTAGTAGACCTTTTCATTCTCTCTCATTGCAATGTCTTTTCATCTCCATTCCTGATGCTTCTCGCCTGGAATAATCCTTAATCTTTTATCAGTTTTATTCTATTTGCGATCCCTCTTTTTCTTTCAATTTCATTTTGGTGATTGCTTATCTTTCCTTAGTTTAGTTGAAGATGGATAGTAGTTTTTGGATAGAAGCAAAGTTGTTTGTGTTTAGAAGAAAATGTGGCAAGTTCTTTTGTATCTCTGAAAAGAGCAAGAAGATAATGAAGTCTCTTTACCTTTCTGGAGGGACTGTAGTTTGGATGGCCAAGGTGGTGGAGGATTGTTTGAGGAATTCGGGAAAAATGGATTCTTACCAGACTAGAAGGGAGGGAGACAGAGTTTTCAATGTTCAAAGAGGACATAATTCGTATGGTAGGTTTGTGAAGTTATCGAGTATGGTACTGGTACAGGAAAGGGTATTTTAGTGATTCCTGAAGGGCAGAAAGGGAGTAGATGGGCTGGTTTTGTGAGGAATATGAGAGAGATGGTTGGTTCACGTCCCTCTGTTTCTGCTCACAATGACAGAGTCGTTTTTAACAAGGTGTTGCTTCATGGGATCCTAGAGGTAAAGAGGTGCTTACATCCACTTCTCAGAGAGGTGCAACCTCTTTTGGTTAAGCTTCTTATGTGTTGGCATTGTTGAAGCCAGTGCGTGGGCATTCTAGTTCACACCAGAAGGGTGGTAATGGATATCAAAGGAAGGAGGAGATTGCGTTGGAAGGAAGAAATAGGAAGGATGGTTTGATCGTAGAGTCCTGGTGGAATCAAATTGATCGCGCAACTGTTGGTTGGCCTTCCATGGTGTTGCAGAGACTTGGAGAAGTGGAAGGTTCGCTATGGCATATACGAGGAGAGATAATTGGCTGGAAGGAGAAGTTCGATTCTTTGCTAAAAAAGGTAGATGGAGGCTTGGGCTAGGTTTCAGTGGTTTCTAAAGAAAATAAGAAGGCATCGGGGGCGCTGTTTGGGCCTATGGTTGCTAAGAAAAGAGTTGGGTTGGATAGAGGCCCTGTTACCAGGTTTGTCTGCTGGAGGCCTAAAATTCTTCGTATGCAGTAGAAATCTTCAATCCCTTTAGGTGTGGTGGAGGCTCAACCCAAGCGGATGGCAGTTCCAATGGAAGCTTAGTCTTCACAGAATGGATTGACGGTGGCGGGCAAATCTTCTGGGGGCATTTTGATGTCGAGTTTCACCAAGGCGACACTTCGTTGACAGAGATCCAAGAGGCCGTCATGTGTAGAGGTTCAGCCCAGTCCAAAGACTACTTGGATGGGCTTACAACTCAGAAAGGGTAGATGGCGGAAGGATATTATTTTGAGGGCTCTCTGATGGTGATATTTTCTCCGGCGAGCGGGAGGAAGTCGTTTTCTCCTATTCCTGGGGTTGTGTAGACTGATTTTATCTTAGAGAAGGGCAGTGAGGAGTCAATACAGTCATTATCGTCTGTTCAGTTATGTAATGGTGGTTTTGAATGGTAGGGGGTGTGATATTCGAAGAGGCAGATGGTAGTAAGGGGCTAAGGGTGAATGCAAGGGTGAATGCTCCTGGGTCTGTCGAGATACATGATTCAGGGGTCCCCTGCACCCAGTTTAATAATATAGATATGCAGCTGGCTCTTTGTGGAGGTGAAGATTTTGAGGCAGGTGAATTTGGTGAATATTTGAATTAGATGAGGATTATGCTCCTGATCCATTGTGTTCAATTTCTTTAGGGATTGATTGGAATAATAAATCTTCTGATTGTGTGTTGAGGTAGGTGGATGAAATTAAGGATTGTGTGGGAGTTTCTTGTGATGGCTTTGAGGAACAATTTAGAGCCCTCCTTATTGCTATTGAGGCTGGTCAGCTTTCTTTGGCTAGATCTGCTTTAAAAAAGGAGAGGGAATTGAAGAGATTGTCGTGCTGTGTTAATTATAATGGTAGGGGAGGAAGTGCCTTTAGAAATAAAGGCAAGGAGAGGGCTGCCAATAGTTATCAATGAAACTAAGATAATTTCTTGGAATGTTTGGGGGCTTAATGATTTTAGAAAACGTCTCTGGGTGAAGAATTTGATTCATAAGTGGAGGGTTGGTGTTATTTGCTTTCAGGAAACCAAACTGAAGTTTCTTAATCAATATTGTTAATAGTTTGTGGAGTTGTTATTGTGTGGGATGGGTTGAGTTAGTATCGAAAGGGGCATCAGGGGGTATAATTGTTATGTGGGATAGAAGGGTGGTGTAGTTGATTGATCATTATGTGGGAGAATATTTTGCAGCCTGCCATTTTAAGAGTGTGGACGATGGTTTCAAATGGTCCTTTGCATGTGTTTATAGTCCGAATTTGGATGGTAGTAGGAGTATTTTATGGGATGAAATGGCGGGTCTTTGCTGTTGGTGGGATCTCCCCTTGTGTTTTGGATGAGATTTTAATATTACTTGATTTTCTAGCGATTGAGTGGGGGATTCTCATTTTTCTCATCCTATGACAGTCTTTTCAGATATGATTTGAGTTAGATTTGATTGACTTACCGATGGTGGGAGGGGATATTACATGGTCCAATGGTAGAGCATGGTCTAGGCTGGACAGATTCTTGGTTTCGGCTTCTTGGGAAGCTCATTTTTCAGATTTGAGTAAGAAAAGACTACCGAGAATTTGTTCTGATCATTATCCCATTATGCTGGATTGTGGGGGTATTCTCGGAGGGCGTAGGTATTTCAAATTTGAAAATATGTGGCTGGAGGATGAGGGCTTTGTGGATAGGGTGAGGATGTGGTGGTCTTCGTACATTTTTTCTGGTCCTTTGAGTTATGTTCTGGCTGGAAAACTCAAATCGTTTAAACAAGATTTGAAGAAATGGAATGAAGAGGTGTTTGGGAACTTGGATAGTAAGAGGAAGTCAAAATGGAATTAAGAGGTGTTTGGGAACTTGGATAGTAAGAGGAAGCTTCTTCTGGATCAGTTGCAGTGTTTGGAGGATAGGGAGTTGTTGGGGGATTTATCTGGGGAGGTAATGGAGAGAAAAAAAGGGGTGGTTGCTGAATTAGAGTCGATCTCTTTAATGGAGGAAATTTCTTGGAGGCAAAAATCTCAGAGGCTATCAAGGAACATATTGTGAATTTTTATGAGAAGTTGTTTAGGGAAGATTTCTCTTGGAGACCCAAGTTAGACGGGCTGTTTTTTTGACTCTATTGACCAGGTATGTGCAGAGAGGTTGGAGAGAGTTTTTGAAGAAGTTTTTGATGTGGTTAGAGAATGGCAAGGGACAAGGCTTTGGGTCCGGATGGTTATTCAATGGTTTTTTTTTCAAGCTTGTTGGGACATTGTGTGAGAATATTTTATGAGGGTTTTTCTTGAATTTCATTCATTTATGAAATTTGAGAAAAGTTTCAATGCTACTTTTATTGCACTCATTTCTAAAAAGGTGGGGTTTTTCTTGAAAAAAAAAACCAAAGTAGTTCCATAGTTTTCAGTTTTTGATTCTCTATGGTTTCACAATCCTAATGTACAATGTTAGCTAAAATATTTTAAGAAATTTTTGGAATATGTATATTTTGAATGCTTAGGTGACATGTTACAGATTCAGGAGAAATAAAGAGAACATTTATCTCATTTGTTTTCGCAGATGAGATGAATTGAGATTAAAGTTGAAAGTTGAATAAAATATTGTTAGAATATATTTTTTAAATATTATTTTTGTTTTGGAATTTGAAAAAGTTGAATTGTTTATTTTATTCTGTATGAGAATTTGAGAAAGCTGTAATGATTAGATGAGATGAGATGGGATGAGTTGAGAAGTTTCCTGAAAACAAACGAGGCAGAGAAAATGGCAAAGCCTATTTCGTAACTCTAAACTGTTATGAAATTGAAACCTTTTTACTAGGTGTACTCCGTGTATACTTGGGCTACGCATATTTTTCAATCAATAAAATTTGATCTTATAAAAAATGAAAGTAAAACCTTTTCCTACTACTGGCAAGGTCTAGTTTGGCACTATTGTTACGACATTAAGTCAATCAATCTGCTTCCAAGGACACAGTTTTATAATTTGAATGGAAAAGATAGTATAAGTAACTGCTAATTTTGGATTTTATTTTTTCCTTCATCATTATTCTATGAAAGATGACTCAGTTTGTAGTTAAATACATGCCTTTTCTATCTGATATATTGATGGTATTTTTTGTTATGTCCTTTTTTGGCTATTTATTTTTCATTTGTCATTTTTTTTGAAAGATCGACATTGGAATTAGAAACTGATATGAGATATCTGATTTAACCAAGAGATAATTGGTGTACAATTATATTACCAATAGCTAACTTTTGCCAAGTACAATTAGCATAGACAGATGTTATTTATGTACAAGAGGCATCACCAGTCATGATATTTATTTATGCCCCCAAAATCAGGAGGCCCATAAAAGCTGCATTGGCTGCTGCCTCAGAGCATCTGGCTGGTTTGCTTCCTCTTCATCTTGTCTACAGTCAAGCTCATGGAACTGCTATTGAGGTATGTCATATGTCATTATGAGAAAACTATACTGATGCATTGTGTTTTATAATGATTTATTTATCAAAGTAGCACTGACAGGTCTAGTTAGTTTTCCCTCTGACTGTAATGATGAGGTTATATGATGATCCTATTGTGCTGGCATTGATCTTCCATGTTCTAAGGCCTGCACTCACTGCAGTTAGCAACATGCAGCTCCAGTTATTTTGTTTCATATGCTTCTATGGGTGAGTATGTGTGTGTAGAACACCTGAAGAAAAATGCTGTTCCTCTGATGAATTATCAAAAGATGAACGAATCTGCAAAGGTTGCCCGGGGGGGGGGGGGGGGTGTTGCTGACTGCATCAATAGAAACACTAAAAGTAAAAGGTTAGGTTTAATATTGTTTTGATAAGTAAAAGGTTGGATTTAATATGTAAATGCCATACATGCGTTTGTACAGCCTTCTCATTAGGGGCTGGTGCTTGAATTACTAATAGCTTTAATATCTGTGGCATTCTTGTATGCTTACCATTTTAAATTTTGATTATTACTTCTCTCTCTCTCTCTCTCTCTCTCTCTCTAGTATGTGCTTTTGTCTTTATATGTGTGGGAGTGCATGTGTACACACATGCTGAGGCTTTTGGAAGTGTTTGTCTGTGGAAGTTTGCATTTCCTGTCGTAATTTGGTTGAACTGCTATTTTTTAGAAAATTAATGTCTGCAATTTGGCAGGATTGGATATGGTCAGTAGGATGCAACCCTTTTTCTGTTACTTCTCAAGGCTGGCATATATCACAGTTTCAGTCTGATACAATTGCCCGGAGCTATATCATCACAACGCTTGAAGAGTCTATTCAACTGGTTAATTCAGCCATTCATCTTCTAGTCATGGAGCATACAAGTATCCTTTCAATTAGCTGTATACGCCATACACATTTGGATAGTGCCTTTGTCCTCATTAATATTATCTTATGAAAAAAAGTATTGCACCAAATGAACAGTACGAAGTTTTCTTTCTGACAAAAGTCAGAATACCCAGTAGAATGGTGAGATGAGGAAGGGAAACCTAGTTTATTAATCCATATAAGATCTCCTTGTCAGAGGTGAATGATGTTATTGGATCTGGTCTGGCAGTAGCTTTATGTATTTAGTACTCAACTGCATTACCTTAAGTTATGGCCTCTCTCTCCCGCTCTTTTTTTTTTTTTGTGTTGGGGGGGAGTAAATATTATAGGCTAGTGTTTAACAAATAATTCTTTCCACTTACATGAGTATATAACATGTATTTAAAAGTTGTTAAAGTTTTCTTCTACTGTGCAATAAAATTTTTCTTCTAGTTTCAATTGATGGAAACTTAACCAAAAACCAGTGGAAAATACCTTTAAACTCTTTCAGGGTCAGGAGCGTGAGCTAGTGAACAAATATAATTACGTTGTAAGCTTGTGGAGAAGGGTGAGTAGCTTATTCTTATTCTGCTCAGTATTTACTCTGCCCTTTAGCATTTCTCTGGTTTCTTCTTTTGTTGTCATATATTTATTTCATTTTTGTTGAATCTGTTCACTTTTACAATCGTATAGAAAAATGTGTCTTTTCAGGTTTCAACTGTTACTGGAGAATTGCGTTATGTGGATGCCCTAAGACTGCTATATATTTTAGAGGAAGCATCGAAAGGGTAGGCACTTGAACCTGAACCTTAATTTGTTGTTACCATTGGTCATCAATAGTGGGTTAATGAAAATCTCCTTGAGCGAAAGAAGAAAAAACTGTATGTGCCTGTGTGGTTTAAGCTTTGTGTAATTAAACATTCCTGCCGTCCCTAGAAAGTAGTCAATCACTGTTTGTGGAGCAGTGTACGTTAAGTGCATGACGACAGTATATAGTGCTTGTTTATTTTGTCTCTAGACATGCCATTATTAGAAGGACCTGGACTTCAGAAACCAAGCCATATAATATATATACTCATAACATTTTTAAATATTGGTAAGTGTTGCTAGTAGGTGCTACCTGCACCCTGCCCCCTGCCTGGGCGGGGTGGCAGATTTCAACCCCGCCCTTGTCTCCGCCCTCAGCTCCTATCCAACGTTCGGGTGGATTGCACTGCCCATTGCCTGGATCTCCCGCCGATCAAAACCCAATCAACTCAAAATCAAACAAATCAACCCAAAAATTCAAACAAATCATCCCAAATAAGGGTATGAGGGAACCAAATCAACTCAAAACCAAACAAATCAACCCAAAGATTCAAGCAGAGACCCAAGGGAGGGAGGGAGGTAGTTAGGTAGGTATCATCTTTAAATTCAAATTCGGTGTCCAAAACATGCTAATTACTGATGTGATAAATTCTGTTTAAATGAATAAACTATTTTACTCATAAAAAATACTAATATGGTAAATTTGTAAGTGATAACTGCTGATGTGGCAAAATCTTGCCATAGAATTTGAGGATAATGGTTGATACTTGGATAAATCCACCTGGTAGAACTTCCTAAGAATTCTAGGGGATCTTCATCCTAGCCCTATCAAGTTTCATACTTGTTTGCATCGTGTAAAAACATTTTTCAATGTTATTGGAATTTGGGCTATTTTCAAATCTCTTCGGGACAGTTTGTTTGTATATTAGATAGAACAACGGGAAGGACAATGATGAAAAATGATCAAGGAAGCTGTTTATGAGAATTTTTCCCTTCTATCTCTTATTCGTCTTGAATTCAATTAGACCTTTGGAGTTAGGTTTTACTTCCTAATTGCTCAGTTGGGCAGAGATATGTGTCATACAAGGTTGTATAACAAGAACACAAGACCTGTTTCGTTTAATGCTCTTCTGAGCATTTCTTGTCACTGAATTAATAACTGGTGTCATTCTTGTGCGTTGTCTTGTAAGAAAGTCAATTTGAATGATTGCCTTTCACCCTTGAAAATAGAATTTGAAATAGCAGAGGCAAGCATTTGACTCATGTTTGTAATTATTTTTTTTTGACCAGTAACTCATGTTTGTAATTTAAGATGGCTTATTTGTGAATTTCATCTCTCACAGGTTTGTTGATCAAGTAAATGCAACTATAGCCCTTCTCCACCCAATTCATTGCATGAAGGAAAGAGAAGTACATGTAGTGTTCGACCTGACTACAATTCCTGCTTTCTTGGTTGTTTTAGGCATTCTCTATATTGTGTTGAGGCCAAAACGACCAAAGCCTAAAATTAATTGAGTTTCTGAGAAAAGGTAATGACCGTAGAACATTGTGTTATTGAACAGCTTTAGGTGGTCCAACGTTGATCAATTTAGGCTTCCGGGAGTGGTGTTTTTTTTCTTTTTCTTTTTTGGGGGGGGGGGGGTTTGTTTGCCATTCGTTTCCCCTGTCAAAATCATACAGTTTTACCCGTCATAAAGGTGTCATGTTTGAGGAATTAAACTAGGAATATAGTGCTTACTTGATGCTTGTCTAACTTGTTTGTAATTTTTTTTAAAACAAACTGTATTCGAATGGTCTGCGGGAAAAATAGGAATACAATGCGGTGAAATAGCCACCCGGCCAAAATTTAGAATGGATTTGTTTCTGACTTCTGCTAGACCTTTTCTCAAATTCTCACCGACCTGAATCATGGGTGCAGACATTTTGAGTACATATAAATCCGTACATCTCGTAGTGACAATGGAAGCAGTAATTTTACCTCTAATTGCAGTCACTTGCAGAACCCGGTTCCTTTTGTGCAGTCTCTTCACAATTTTTCTGTACAAGGCAAAAATAATGATCGCAAATTTAACGAGCAAAAGTGCAACCAATATAGAAATTAAAGCAACTGGTACGATCAAAATTTATATGAGAAAGTGAATGTGAAATAGAAGCTAAAAGCTTTGATGAATCAAATCTAAAGGTACGTAATCTAAACATAGAGATAATTTCTTTTAGTAGGTCAATGATTTATTGCAACAGTACCTTTATTGCAGTAAGTAACAGTATTCTATCATAAGTGACTTGAATTAGATTTTCTCAAAGTTTCTGCTTTTGCATCTTCCAGGTGATCACATTGCCACGCATCGCTGTTAGTGAAAAATAATATTGCCATGTTCATACGATAAAACTTAGTCTACTCGAGTGGTAAATATGTTGATTAGACTAGATTGTAATTGGAACAAAAAGTTCGAAGACTGCAAATTCGCAAGATATGATGAGATCGATCTAGTCGAAGTAAATCGGTAATAACTTTTGATTCTTATATGTGATATTGGTGTTGTTGGAAAGTTAATTCAATAAAAGATTCTAGGATATAAACTTTTTAATTTTTTTAATTTATTTTAAAACTCAAAAATAATTTAAACCTTTTTTCCTTTCCTTTTCAAGATATAAAAGATTTTATATTTAAAATTTAAACGTGCTTGTATATTAAAAGAAAGTTTACAAAAAAAAATCATTAAATTAATTTAAAAGGCCATGTCACAAAAATCTACTTTCGTATATTACATAAAACATGCCTAGGTTTTTGCCACTCTTCCCTTAAACCATGTCTGTCCTGACGCTTTTTACTCATTTTATTCCTAAGAGGGGGAGGGACATATATAAAAATAAAATGAGTCAAATACTCAGTAAGTATTACTTTATACAGTAAAAACATCCTAACATAGATTTTCATTCATGCATTTGACATTCATCTACATACTTTACATAAAACATTCACTTCATTTGAAAGAATTACAAGGTGGAGTTTTTTTTTTTCTTTACAAAGATTTTCATTTCTCATAAAATATTTCTCACACCTTGTACATTCATTCATAAAGAAACTAAATTATTTATACATTCAAGTACTCTTTTCACTTTTCCTCTAACCAGTACACATTGTTATACCCCGTTTGTTGAGGTTAGCAGTCTTTTGGACTCAGATTTTGCCTGTGGCCACAGGTTGGGAATCCCTTTCAGCCAGGGGCAACACTGAGTGTACTATCAGTACTACTTACCTGACATTGCAATCTGCCCAGTCCATTGGTACCATCATTCATTTATTCAGTCATTGCCGTTACGTATTTTCATACATTAAAACATTCATTCATTTCATTTCATTTCTACATTCATTTTCCTTACATTCATTCATTTCAGTCATTTTCTTTTCATTTCTTTTCATTCATTAGTCCATTTCATACGCTTGGTTTGGGTTACGATGAAGTGTTGGTTATTATATATGAATGAAGGAAGAGATGTATGTATTGATTAGGGTTGAGATGTATTACTTGGTTGGTTCAAGTTATGCATCAGAATGGAGGGTTTGGTAGAAAGAATGTAATGAAGGTGATAGTGTGTTTTAACCTTTAAAGTGAATCAATGAAAGCATTTTGAGTATTAATATTTAAAGGTATATGTATGTAAAAGCCTTCTTTGGCCCCCTCTATTTATGCACCATAAGTAATAGTTGTATGTATGTGAATGCATGTTTTAATGTATGAAAATACGTAATGGCCATGATTGAATGAATGAATGATGGTGCCAATGGACTGGGTAGATTGCAAGTTGGGTAAGTAGTACTGGTAGTGCACCCAATGCTGCCCCTTGATTGAAAAGGGTTTCCAACTTGTGGCCTCAAGCAAAATCCAGGTCCAAAAGACCGCTAACCCCAACACACAGGGTATAACAATATGTACTGGCCAGAGGAAAAATGAAAAGAGTCATTGAATGTATGAATGATTCAGTTTGGAAAAAGGCAAATTAATGGCTTCGCCACTCGAACAACACGCCACATTAATGAGGCCGTCATAGAACCACACCACATTAATGAGACCGTAGTAGAGCCATGCCGCATTTAAAGATTCTGACAAAAAGAATAGTATAGAGAACCCGGATTTCATGAAAGCAGGCATGATCTATTATTCAAACTTGTAGTATAAATAGTTGATCACAGGTATGAGGATACTCTCTCTGATTCCTAGACTCTCTTACTTATTTACTACACTCCAAGAATATTTACTAGCTTTGGCATTGGAGTTTCCCCGACCCCAAGGCCGCCCTCTCAAAACCGCAGTATTTTCTACCTTGTGCAGGGCTCGTTCTCAAAGACTTAGGTTGCTGGAGCTTGGCCCAAAGGTGTGCGAAACATGACGTTAATAGTGGTGTCGTCTGTAGGATTATAATAGATCTTGATTGTCCTTCTTATGCCTGAGACAACTCATTCCTAACAACTCAGGAGAAACATGAGAGATGCTATGGAAATAAGGCTAAAAGCCATGGAGGAGTGAGTGACGAAACTAACTGGTGAAGTAGAGGTACTTCGCAAAGAGAACGCGGAACTTAAAAAACCCCAACGCGAGCAAGATTTCGGAAAGGCCAGCGACGCTGAGCATGTAGGGTCCTGAAACACGCAAGTGGGACCCAAGAAGTAAGAGGAGAAGAAACACATGCAGGACGAACTCCGCAGCCTCAAGGGGAAGTATGAGGAAATAGCGTGGAAAGTGGGTACGTCGTCAATAGTGGACTAGTTGCTCACAAGCACGGGTCTACCCTATACTGAAAAAGTGATGGCAATTCTTTTGCCACCGAAGTTTAGAGTCTCCACTATGGAGATGTATGACTGAGGAAGGGACCTTCTCAAGCACCTGAAAACTTTCAAGACTCACATGACGCTGCATAACTTCCCCAAGGAAATTGCTTGTAAGGCGTTTCCACTGACCCTGAAGGGGTCAGTGCGTGTATGGTTTGGGTCTGTAGCACCAAAATCAGTGGACAGCTTTGGCGAGCTAGCCCAGTTGTTCCTAACCCAATTCATGTCTAGTCGGAGAAGGCAACGTCTTGTAGCATACTTCCTCACTATCAAACAAATGGAGGACAAGAGTCTGAAGTCCTACTTAGCCCGGTTCAATAAAGAGCGCATGACCACTGACGACCAAAATGAGAATATAACCTTGGTGGCGCTTTTGGGAGGCGTTTGGCCGTGCTCCCAGTTTATGACAGAGCTAGCTAGATGGACTCTCTCGGCATTGCGAGAATTCATGAACCATGCCGACAACTTCATCAATGTGGAAGATACCCTCCAAGTGTTGACAGAGCCACGAAAAAAGGAAGTGGAGTGCGTGTAAAGGAAGGGAAAGGCCCCAACTAAGGCCAAGCAACATGAGAAAGGGGAAAGGGGCTCCCAAGAGAAGCTAGGACTGGACAAAAAATCCGAATACCCGATCTGATCGTTTTTCCTAATTGATCCGACTCGAAAACCCAACCTATTCACGGGTAAAATTGGAAACGGAAATGGCCTCACCGCTTTTTCACTTTAACGAGTATTACCCGTTACCAGATTTTAAACGAAAAGAGTCGTTTACTCGTTTTCATTTCTACCCTCTTAGACACCAACCCTTTCTCCTCTCCTATCCTCTCTGAGCTCTCTATGTGTCTCACTTTTTGTCGCAGCTCACTCTCTCATTCTCACTAAGTTCACTCTATCTCCCAAGTCCCATCTCCGTGGCTTTCTCATTCTCTCAGACTCAAGCTCATCTTCACTTTCTTAGATAAGGATTATTTGAAGGTTCAATAAATCTTCCCAACCTCCCAACACTCCACACTCCATCTTTTTTTAAATTTTTTTTTAAATTTTTTTATTAAATAATTTTTATATGAATAGTAAATAAAAATTTTGAAATATTTTAAAAAAAATAAATTAAAAAAAAATTTTAAAAAAATATTAAAAAATATTAAAAAAGTGGAGTGTGGATGAATAGTAGGAGGTTGTGTAGCAAAACCCGTGAGATTTTGGGGTGTTTTTGTGGGTGTTTTTTCGTTTATGTGGGTGTCTGAAATTCTTCGTAGTGGGTCTTATTCTGTTTCTTGCAGTTTATGGCTTTCAAAATCTGAAATGGCTACTGTGATAAGTAATGCCCAAGCAGGGTTGTATCTTGCAGACGAACTGATATATCTAATAATAGATGTTTGGACCATTTCTTGATTTGTGTGTGGCACCTAGAGAGCTCTGGTTTTGCCGAGGAGAGAGCATACATGAATGAACTTGAATGATGAGAGGTCTTAGGAATGAAAACTAGCTTCTAATTTTTCTTAGAGGGTAGAGGTGTGAAGAGAGAAAAAGCAAGTGCGAGAGACACGAAAGAAAAAAAAAAGAAAGAAGCAAAGAAATGGAATGGCCATTGCTTTTTTTTTTAATCTTTACTAATACATCCTTTTTTATATAGTCTCTACTACCTTGTCGCCCTTTTTCTCAAGTTTACAGTTTTTTAATTTGGCAATGCATTGATCTTTTTGGTTTGCTTTTTCTCTTTAATGGGTATTGTTTTTTATTTTAGGCTGATGCTTTTTTGAGCTGATCCAGATCTGTTTCCTTGTTGTTTGTGATGTACATTGTGTGATTGTGGACTTTCTTGTTCTCATAGAAAATTTGTGCATTTGAATTTTTTTTGCCATGATTGTGTCCAGCAACAAGGTGAACTAATCTTATTTATGTTCCATTTGATGTAGATTTTGTAGGAGAAGGCAGATTGTGTTGCAGAGAAGTTTCTAAGGTGGAATACCTATCAATGTAGCTGCTACTGAGCCTGGATTGAATTGTAAATATTCTTCTCTGGTGGTTAAGTTAAAAGAAATGTGCAATATAATTTTTTGGTTAAGATGTTATGCCTTGGAGAGCCAATGATGAAAGCTTTAACAAACAGATTTGTAAATGGGTTTTTTCTTGTTGAAATGTACAAATGATGATCTGGAATCTCTCAAAATGCCTTTTTTTTTTTCTAGATCATTTAAGAAAAAAAAAAGAGGGTCGGAATACCCGTTTATTCCGAAAAGAATTTTGGGTCAGGCAATCGGGTAATTGGCCAAAACAGAAGAGCTCTTAGTTGGGCCAGGTTGGAATAGAAATTTTTGGGCTGGCCCTGGTCGGGTGAAAAATCTTAGGAGAAGCGACAAGAGGAAGTCCTGGCAAAGGGACCTGGACCATGGTACGATCAACCTACATTCACCATTCAAAAGGAGGACAACCGGGAAGCAATATGTCGCTACTGCACATACCATCGATCCACCTCACACAACACCGAAGACTGTTTCACCCCGGGAGGAAGGAAGGAATATGCGGAATAATGGAGGTGCCGCCATTCCCCAGCCATAAGCCAAGAGCAAGAGCCGAGGGGAAGATCGAGGGAAAGGAGCCAGGACTGAAGAGACCGGAATAGATGGGCGATAAGGGGGCCACCGCCAGTTCACCCCTATTTGCCACCAAGGTAGTAGCCCTCCCTTAGGAAGATTCGAACCATAGTTGGAGGGTTCATGGGCGGGGGCATCACCTCGTCGGGAAAGAAAGCACATGTCAGGCGGGCCTGATACTACGAGGTATACTTGGCTGAGTATCATCCTGCCAAATAACGAAGGAGTGATCCCACTCTGGTAATCTCGTTCATAGAGGCTGATGAAGAAGGGGTTCTGTACGCCCATGACGATGCCCTAGTGGTCTCAATACTCGTTGCTAACTTCACCACTCGTATAATCCTCATCGACAACGGGAGCTCTGGGGACATCCTATTTTGGGAAGCCTTCGTCAAGATTGGTATTGAGGCCTCCTGGCTACTGCCCTCTTCCATGCCCTTAAAAGGTTTCTCCAGAAGCATTGTCCAACTTGTGGGAACCATCATGCTATTCATCTTGGTGGGAAGTATCCCCTGCACGGCCCTTGTTAAGGTTGATTTCCTGGTGGTGAAAACTCAGTTGGCATATAACGCCATCATTTGGAGGCCCACCCTCAATAGTTTAAGGGCTGTCACGTCAACCCACCATCTCAAAATGAAGTTCCCAACTCTCCAGGGAGTAGGTTTCAACGAGGGAATGCTACATATAGGAGCTAAAGCAGAAAAAAAGGGCCTGCCCTGGATGGCACCAAAAGGACAAAATAGGAAGGGCACCATCGAAGAAACTGCGGCAGGCCTCCGTCTACAATTTGCCCTACTAGTTTCTAGGGGGAAGGGATGGTGCGTAGCTTTGGAAAAGAGGATGGGCGACTACCTCCCCAAACCAGGATTCTGAGTCCCATAAATTTTGTAACGTCTCTTCACTGAGCTTGTACATTCCTTTTTATTTAATAAAACTCAACTTTTCAGGACAATGCAAAACACCTGCTACACGCTCTCATATTATCAGCAAAGCACCAACAATAAAAAGCGCGGCTAATGAAATCTACGACGATAAGGTCATCAACAACTTACCTCCCCTCAGGGCACCGAGAAAGGTAGGCCTAAGGGTTGTTTTATCCTTCCCGTGGCGGAGTGCGGGTCAGTCAATGGTGGCTTGAAAGATAAAAATTTACCTTCCTTGCCAACGTTAACAGACGGATGCGGGTCCAGTTACAAACTGTTCAAAAACTTACTTCCCCACGAGATACTATAGGGAAAGGTTGGCCCAAGGGTGGCCTTATCCCTTCTGTAGAGGAGAATGGGACTTGCCCCACTGCCCTCTCAAATAAATTACCCCGACCTCCGTTGCAACGAATAGTGGGATCAGCACTAGCTTGACCCAACACTTACATTTCCTGTGATATCAATGAGTAGGAGCGGGTCTAGTAACAGAGTGTCTGAACAACTTACCTCCTTGCAGGACTCAACAGGAAAAGGCCGGTCTTAAGGCGATCTTATTCCTCCCGTAGAGGAGAGTGGGTCTTGCCTTCAAGGCAGCCAGAAAAACTTACCTCGACTCCTATCATGGTGAAGAGCGGTAAGCCAAATTGTTGTCCGAACTTACCTCCTTGTAGGATACTACAGGAAAAGTGGGCCTTAAGGTTGCCTTGTCCCTCCCGCGACGAAGTGAGGGTTAGTCCTTAGCTACCTGAAATTAGAAAATATACCTTCCTTGTGAGTGTCAATAGGTGGGAGCGGGTACAGTAACAAACTACCCGAAAAAATTACCTTCATGCGGGATACAAGGAGAAAGGTAGGCCTGAAAGGTTACCTTATCCTTTCCGTGGAGGAGAGAAACTTTGGCTCTTGCGGCAACTCAAAAACTTACCCCGACCTCCACTACGAGTGAAGAGTGGGTCTAACACTAGCCGGGCTCAAAGTGTTATCTTTCCTTGTGATGTCAATGAGCGGGAGTGGGTCCAGTAACAGACTGCCCGAATGACTTACCTCCTTGTGAGACTCAACAGGGAGAGGCCAGCCTAAAGGCGGCCTTATCCCTCCCACAGAGGAGAGTGGGCTCCGCCTTTGAGGCAACCCGAAGAACTTATCCCAACTCCTATCACAGTGAAAAGGACTGCCCTAATGGCAACCCAAAGAAGTTACCTCCTTGGGGAACCAAAAAAGGACGGGCTAACTTGAGTTAGCCTGGCTTCTCCCCAATGGAGTGTGGGTTTAAGTCTTACGACTGCTTGGAGAAAGAAGAATTTACAGAAAGGAAGTAAGAAGAATCTACAGAAAGAAAGCAAAGTACCGCAAAAAGGTAGCGCAAGCATCAACAAGGAAAAGCAACAATGACACACAACAGAAGGTAATAAGCACACAAAAAAAAGGGAGGCGGGAAGTACAAGAAGAAATACAGTAAGAAAATGCGGAGTCAGTATAGTCGGATACACAAAATCATTTTATTAATTATGCAAGATTACAAGAAAAAATTACATTATAAAGTCGCAAAACTACAAGGAAAAATTACATCATAAGGCCACATAAGACTGCATGGGCTACAAGGAGGAGAAGTGTTCTAATGCCCGATCTAAACTGTAAGATGGCAAGGGACAATCTGAAAGATCTCGAAGAACTCACTGTTCTCGGACCCAAGGAAACCAAAAGGTAAGCTGCAAACCACATTTCTGGGAGCAAGAAATGAGTTTGGGGTCAGACAGGGACAGCCACCACGGCACCGCAACAACAAAAGCCCTTCTCCATTGTAACCATGAAGAAGCGTTTTGAAGTTGAGCCCCATAAGCAAAAAAGGGCGAGAACGAGAAAGCATAATAAGCAAAAGGGAAAGAACGAGAATGAAGGGTTCGGGACCCAAACAACGAAGGATGGGCGGCTCTGCGCTTCGATAGATCGCCATGGCTAGCAGCAGCCTGAGTGCCACCAGAGGACCTGTCGCCCACTAAGGTGTGAAGGACCCATTAGAACCATGAAAGATAAAAAGCAAAACAAGGGAACTTCGAAAGAAAAGAAAAGGAAAGCAAAAGAACTAGAAACTCAAGTAGCAAAGCAAGAGTTACAAAATAGAAGAGAAAGGCAGAAGTGAGTATAATGAAATTTCTAACAGGGAGAAGGGTCCTTATATAGGCTGAGTGGACGCTTGGCCTGCCAAGGCGTCATAACTCCACAAATCACCATGAGTCGCCACGTGTTCCCCCTAGAGAACCAGAATCCCTTGATTATCGCAACTGTTGTAGAACGTATTTGTTGATACAATGTGCGGAGTTAATGCCCGTAAAGAATGGTCTGTGATGTATCGATCAGCAAGAATTGCTGCTGCAACAAGAGCACTGTCTAATATTTTAACACCATGGTGCAGCTCATAATGCTCACGCAACCCACGTAGAATGGATATCGTGTCTTCAACAGATGGTTGATCACATAAGACTTTTTGAAATCTACGCTCAAGTGTGGGATCCTTCTCAATGTATTTTCGATACTTAGTTAATGTAGTTGCTCCGATACACAGAAGCTCACCTTGCCCAAGCATTGGTTTCAACAAGATCCTAGCATCCATTGCACCACTTGAAGAACCGACACACAAATCATCAACAAGGCCACCTACATATGAGGATGCATAATGCATTATACTGTAAACTTGAGCCTATATGCCATACTAACATGTATAGATCCATGCACATGGGAAGAGATACACATGGATATATAAATGATAATTTTAGAAAGAGGGAATTTATATTGTAAATCACTCGTGCTCTAGGGAGTGAACCATACACTATAAATTGAAAAAAAAAAAGAACAAAAGAAACAAAGGCAACTCGTATGCAAGATTCTATATGACAAGATTCTAGTCCCAAAATGAAAATATATAATAAGGGCACAAACATGCACCAACAACAGTATGGATCTCATCAATGAATAAAACAATCTGCCCATTTGAAGCAATGATCTCCTTCAAAACAACTTTCAACCTATCCTCGAAGTCTCCATGAAACTTGGCACCAGCAACCAATGAACCCATATCTAGGGAGATTAACTGCAGGACATGAAGACATAATTTAATCCTATTTTACCACAACGAAAGAAACAAAATCAAAACTTCAAGTACAGTAAACAATGCTGCTAATCATAGGGAATCTAGCAACATCCATAGTTATATTGAATCACACACCAAAAGCTTAACTTGAATCTGCTCCACGCATAATTGGATCTACAATCTCATAAAAGACAATGTATATGTTTTTTTTTTTTATATAAGAAACATTGTATATGCATTCCTATTGCATTCAAATATTTGGTCAAAGATTTGAGGAAAGCCCAACATACCCAAGGAATGTCTGATGGAAAAACAAATCTTGTCATCTAAATGTTGTTAAACTTTTATTTGTTGGATTTGATAAAATCTCACTATCCTAGATCTTGCAAAACCTATGATGATGAATGAACCCAAATGCTAAAAACCAACTTTTCAATCAACTAAGTACTAACTGTCACTTGAGAATAGACAATAAGGTAGGTATTGAATCCATCAACAGAGCAGAGTGATCTTATACAAGTGTGTGTGTGTGTGTGTAAATATATAGAGGGAAGAGAGAGATGCCTTAGAAGTATGTTAAAATCCAAACAAAAAGAGAGGACCGTACTTAATAAAAAATAAATGTGTTTTTTAATATTTAAAATGTGAAAACAAATAAGGATTAAAACAAAACAACTTTACTACCCTTTGGTTCAACAATAGTTCTGGAACATCCCCTCACACAATCCGTTGAGCAAATCTGAAAATTGAGGTTAGAATTATTATTGAAAAACTAGAACAAAGAGATATGTTGGACAATCAGAACATGTTTCCATAACCCAGTTGTCAAGAGAAGAAATTTCAAAACCACATGTTCATGTGGAGAAAATAGTGAATATGTGAACTCAAAACGCCAATTCAAAGGTGCAACCCAGCTGGTGTTGATTCATTACAGGAAATATAGATATATCGTTATAATTAAATAATGACATCCATGTATTTTATTTATCGAGTAAAAAGTTGGATAAAACCAAAGCCAAAAACTGTTATATTCAGACATAATATAAGATATTTTGCATCAAATATATCGCTTTTCAAGTATTCAATCCTTGGAACAGATATTTATGTATTCATTTCATGTAAATGCTTCACATTTCCCTCACTTTCCTGCTAAAATTGGACTAAAACTCTCACCACAGAGACTTCAAAAGTTAAAGTATCGTCACCTACATATTTGGTCTCCCCATATAGACTCTAAAAGTCAAATTCCCATACCCTACAAATTTGATTCTGATGAAAAATATTGGTTAGTAGATGAATATGTCATCAACTTGAGAGTTATTTATGAAGTTTGTGCTTGCAACAAGAACACAAAATCACCAAAAAGAAGGTAACAACGGACTCGACATGTATTTTCTATGAAGCTAGAAATAAAAGTTCACAAATGAGTTTTCCTTGCATCAATCACACATAAGAAAATTTGGACTATCTGAAAAAATTATTTCAATTCTTTCACAAAAACAATTATACTTAAATTTGGATCATCGCGAAAGGCACAATTCCATGTACTCGCACAAGAACCATGACCATGTAGTCTCCATAAGTGAAACACACAAAATGGTTCCTAAAGCATACCTTCCAGCAATTGCAGTTTTCCCCACACCAGGTTCACCAATAATAAAAGGATTGTTTTTTTTTTCTCCTACATAATATCTGGATAAAACACCGAATTTCATCATCTCGATCTATAGTAGGATTAAAATTGCCTTGCCGAGTAAGTTCAGTAAAGTCATTTCCATATTTCTCCAATACCTGATATTTCACATCAGGATCTACATAAAACAACAAAAAGGAGTGAGATAACGATAACAGGTAAAAAAAGTATTCCAAGATTATAGGATTCCAATGTTAGTAAATGTCAACTTAAGGAGGCCCTTTCACATCCTAAAAGCCTCACAACACCCTGTTTATTTCGTCAAATCATTGCAATTTCTTTTCCTTTAAGTTATTAGTTATATCCATTGTCTTAAATTTCATGTTCTTACATGATATGGTAATAAATTTAGATTTAAGACTGTTCTCTATTGCTTCCAAGATTTTTTTAATTCCTAACTTGTTAGTTTACCATGCGATCACTATATTAATTTTGTCATGGGGGAGAGAAAAAAATGTCTATATTAATTAATACTCTGATCAGTTACTCTCTTACTTCCATGAATAGCACTAACGACATCCTTCAAATCCTTCTCACTGAGCTGGATATTGATAAATAATAGCTTCCAAAACCTCTTGTCTGAAGGGAATGGCAATACAAGATGCTCTACTGATACAAAAGCATCTCCCATTTCTTTCTTATGCTTTCGGGCTTCATCTAGGAGTTTACTGAGATGTGCGCCAATTATAGGGCCACGCCTGTCACCTGCATTCAACAACAACAACAACAACAACGACAACGACAACGACAACAACAACAACAACAACAACAACAACAAATAGAGATGCCTTAGAACTATGTTGTTGTTGTTGTTGTTGTTTTCACATTTTCAGACAGATGCCTTAGAACTATGTTAAAATTCCAACAAAAAGAGAGGACCATGCTTAACAAAAAATAAATGTGTTTTTTAATATTTAAAATGTGAAAACAGATAAGGATTAAAACAAAACAACTTTACTACCCTTTGGTTCAACATTGATTTTGGAACATCTCCTTGCACAATCTGTTGAGCCAATCTGAAAATCAAGGTTAGAATTATTACTTCAAAACCAGAACAAAGAGATTTGCAGGACATTCATAACATGTTTCCACAACTATGTTGTGAAGAGAAGATATTTCAAAACCACATGTTCACGAGGAGAAAATAGTGAATATGTGAACTCGAAACACCAATTCAAAATCGCAACCCAACTAGTGTTGATTCATTATAGGAAATATGGTTATATCGCAATAATTAAAGAATGACATCCATTTATCTTATTTGTCGAGTAAAAAGATGGAGAAATCAAAGCCAAAAATTGTTATATTAAGGCATAATATAAGCTATTTTGCGTCAAATATATTGTTTTTCAAGTATTGATTTCATGTAACTGTTTCACATTTCTCTCATTTTCCTGCTAGGTTTGGACTAAAACTCTCCCCACAGAGACTTCAAAAGCCAACATACCATCACCTACAAATTTGGTCTCCCCATATAGACTTTGAATGTCAAATTTCTATACCTTACATATTTGATTCTGATGAAAAAAGTTAGTTAGTAGATGAATATGTCATCAACTTGAGAGTCATTTCTGAAGTTTGTGCTTGGAGCAAGAACAAAAAATTACCAAAAAGAAGGTAACAGTGGACTCGAAATTATTTCCTCTGAAGCCAAAAATAAAAGTTCACAAATGAGTTTTCCTTGCATCAATCATACATAAGAAAGTTTTGACCAATTGGAAAAATTAATTCAATTCTTTTATGAGAAAAATTATACTTAAATTGAGATCATGGTGGAAGGCACAATTTCATGCACTTGCACAAGAACCACGACCATGTAGTATCCATAAGTGAAACACACAAAATGGTTATCAAAACATACCCTCCAGCAATTGCAGTCTTCCCCACACCAGGTTCACCAATAATAACATGATTGTTTTTTTGTTCTCCGACATAATATTTGGATACAGTGCCGAATTTCATCATCTCGACCTATAATAGGATCAAGTTTGCCTTGTCGAGCAAGTTCAGTCAAGTCATTCCCATATTTCTCCAGTGCCTGATATTTCACTTCAAGATCTACATAAAACAACGAAAATGAGTGAGATAACATTAACATGTAGAAAAGTATTCCAAGATTGTAGGATTCAATGTTAGTAAATGTAAACTTGAGGTCGCCCTATCACATTCTAAAAGCCTCACAACACCCTATTTATTTCTTGAAATTATTGCAATTTCTTTTCCTCTAGGTTATTAGCAATATCCATTGTCTTAAACTTCATGTTCTTACATAATATGGTAATAAATTTAGTTTTAAGACTATTCTCTATTGCTTCTAAGATTTTTTTTTTTTTTAATTCATAACTTGTTAGTTTACCATGCAATCACCATATTATTTTTGTCATGCGATAGTGAAAAAAAAGTGATAATATATTAATTAATAGTCTGATCAGTTACTCTATTACTTCCGCAAATAGCACTAACGGCTTCATTCAAATCCTTCTCTCTGTGCTGGATATTGATAAATAATAGCTTCCCAAACTTGTTGTCTAAAGAGAATGGCAATACAAGATGCTCTACTGACACAAATGCATCACCCATTTCTTTCTTATGCTTTCCGGCTTCATCCAATTGATTATTGAGATGTGCGCCAATTATAAGGCCGTGCATATCACCTGCATTCAACAACGACAACAGCAACAACAACAAAAAATAAAAAGAGATGCCTTAGAAATATGTTGTTGTTGTCTTCACTTTTTCAGATAGATGGCATATAACTATGTTAAAATCCCAACAAAAAGAGAGGACCATATTTAATAAAAAATAAATGTGTTTTTTAATATGTAATATGTGAAAAAAAGTAAGGATTAAAACAAAACAATTTTAATACCCTCTAGTTCAACAGTGGTTTTGGAACATCCCCTCGCACAATCCGTTGAGCCAATTTGAAAATTGAGGATATAATTATTACTGCAAAACCAGAACAAAGAGATATGTAGGATATTCAACACATGTTTCCATAACCCAGTTGTCGAGCGAAGATATTTCAAAACCACATGTTCACAAGGAGAAAATAGTGAATATATGAATTCAAAATGCCAATTCAAAGGTACAACCAAACCGGTGTTGATTCATTATAGAAAATATGGATATATCGTTATAATTAAATAATGACATCCATGTATCTTATTTATTGAGTAAAATGTTGGAGAAAATCAAAGCAAAAAATTGTTTTATTAAGACATAATATAAGCTATTTTGCATCAAACATATCACTTTTCAAGTATTCAATCACTGGAAAGACAGATATTTACGTATTGATTTCATGTAAATGCTTCAAATTTCCCTCATTTTCTTGGTATGTTTGGACTAAAACTCTCCCCACAGAGACTTCAAAAGCCAAAGTATCATCACCTACATATTTGGTCTCTTCATATAGACTTTGAAAGTCAAATTCCCATACCCTACGTATTTGATTTTGATGAAAAAAGCTGCTTAGTAGATGAATATATCATTGACTTGAGAGTCATTTATGTAGTTTGTATTGGGTAACAACGGACTCGACATGTCTTTCCTATGAAGCCAGAAATAAAAGTTCACAAATGAGTTTTCCTTCCATCAATCATACATAAGAAAGTTTGGATCAACTGAAAAAGTTAATTCAATTCTTTCACAAGAAAAATTATACTTAAATCGAGATCATTGCGGAAGGCACAATTTCATGCACTCAACAACCATGACCATGTAGTCTCCATAAGTGAAACACACAAAATGGTTCCCAAATCATACCCTCTAGCAATTGCAGTCTTCCCTACACCAGGTTCACCAATAATAATAGGATTGTTTTTTGTTCTCCTAAATAATATCTAGATAAAGTGCTGAATTTCGAATTTCATCATCTTGACCTATAACAGGATCAAGTTTGCCATGTCGAGCAAGTTTAGTCAATTAATTCCTATATTTCTCCAATGCCTGATATTTCACTTCAGGATCTACATAAAACAATAAAAAGGAGTGGGACAACGATAACAGGTAAAAAAGCATTTCAAGATTACTGGATTCCAATATTAGTAAGTGTCAACTTGAGGCCGCCCTTTCACATCCTAAAAGCCTTACAACACTTTGTTTATTTCGTCAAATTATTGCAATTTCTTTTCCTCTAGGTTATTAGTAATATTCATTGTCTTAAACTTTACGTTCTTACATGATATGGTAATAAATTTAGTTGTAGGACTATTATTTATTGCTTTCAAGATTTATTTTAATTCATAACTTGTTTGTTTACCATGCAATCACCATATTCTTTTTGTCTTGAGATAGTGAAAAAAAGTGACAAAACAACTAAAAGGAGTGAGATAACGATAACAGGTAAAAAGTATTCCTAAATTACAGGATTCTAATGTTAGTAAATGTCAACTTGAGGTCGCCCTTTCACATTCTAAAAGCCTCACAACACCTTGTTTATTTCGTCAAATCATTGCAATTTTTTTCCTCTAGGTTATTAGCAATATCCATTATCTTAAACTTCTTGTTCTTACAAGATATGCTAATAAATTTTTGTTTTAAGACTATTCTCTATTGCTTCCAAGATTTTTTTTTTTTAATTCATCACTTGTTAGGTTACCACACAATCACCATATTATTTTTGTCATGAGATAGTGAAAAAAAAGTGATTAATTAATTCTCTGATCAGTTACTCTCTTACTTCCACGAACAGCACTAACGGCATCCTTCAAATCCTTCTCACTGAGCTGGATATTGATAAATAATAGCTTCCCAAACCTCTTGTCTTATGGGAATGGCAATGCAAGATGCTTTACTGACACCAAAGTATCTCCCATTTCTTTCTTATGCTTTCAGGCTTCATCCAGTAGGTTATTGAGATGTGGGCCAATTATAGGGGCGTGCATGTCACCTGCATTCAACAACAACAACAACAGAAAAAAGAAAAACAAAAAGAGATGCCTTAGAACTATGATGTTGTTGTTTTCACTTTTTGATATAGATGGCTAATAACTATATTAAAATTTCAACAAAAAGAGAGGACCATACTTGATAAAAAATAAATGTATTTTTTAATATGTAAAATGTGAAAACAAATAAGGATTAAAACAAAACTACTTTACTAATCTCTAGTTCAACAGTGGTTCTGGAACATCTCCTTGCACAATCCGTTGAGCCAATTTGTAAATTGATCTTAAAATTATTACTGCAAAACCAGAACAATGAGATATGCAGGACATTCATAAACATGTTTCCAAAACCTAGTTGTCAAGAGAAGATATTTCAAAACCACGTGTTCATGAGGAGAAAATAGTAAATATGTGAACTCAAAATGCCAATTCAAAGGTACAACCAGTCCGGTGTTGATTCATTATAGGAAATATGGATATATCGTTATAATTAAAGAATGACATCCATGTATCTTATTTATAGAGTAAAACGTTGGATAATACCAAAGCCAAAAATTGTTATATTTAGGAATAATATAAGCTAGTTTGCATAAAATATATTGCTTTTCAAGTACTCAATATTTGGAAAAACAATTATTTACGTATTGATTTCTTGTAAATGCTTCATATTTCCCTCCTTTTCCTGCAAGGATTGGACTAAAACTCTTCCCACAGAGACTTCAAAAGTCAAAGTATAGTCACCTACATATTTGGTCTACCCTTATAGACATTGAAAGTCACATTCCCATACCCTATATATTTGATTCTGATGAAAAAAGCTGGTTAGTAGATGAATATGTCATCAACTTGAGAGTCATTTCTGAAGTTTGTGCTTGCAGCAAGAATACAAAATCACCATAAAGAAGGTACCAGTGGACTCAATATGTATTTCCCGTGAAGCCAAAATTAAAAGTTCACAATGAGTTTTCCTTGCACGAATCATACATAAGAAAGTTTAGACCAACTAAAAAAATTTATTCAATTTTTTCACAAGAAAATTATACTTAAATTTAGATCATCGTGGAAGGCATAATTTCATGCACTCGCATAACAACCATGACCATGTAGTCTCCATAAGTGTAACACACAAAATGGTTCCCAAAGCATACTCTCCAGCAATTGCAGTCTTCCCCACAATAGGTTCACCAATAATAACATGATTTGTTTTTCTCCTTCATAATATTTGGATACAGAGCCGATTTTCATCATCTCAACCTATAACAGGATCAAGTTTGCCTTGCCGAGCAAGTTCAGTCAAGTCATTCCCATATTTCTCAATTGCCTGATATTTCAATTAACATAAAACAACTAAAATGAGTGAGATAACAATAATAGGTAAAAAATTATTCCAAGAATATAAGATTCCAATGTTAGTAAATGTCAACTTCAGGTGGCCCTTTCACATCCTAAAAACCTCACAACACCCTGTTTATTTTGTCAAATCATTGCAGTTTCTTTTCCTCTAATTATTAGCTATATCTATATCTTAAACTTCATGTTCTTACATGGTATGGTAATAAAGTTAGTTTTAAGACTATTCTCTATTGCTTCCAAGATTTTTTTTTTTTAATTCATAACTTGTTTGTTTATCATGCAGTCACCATATTATTTTTTTCATGATATAGTGAAAAAAAGCGACAATATATTAATTAATACTCTGATTAGTTACTCTCTTCCTTCCGCGAACAGCACTAATGACATCCGTCAAATCCTTCTCACTGAGTTGGATATTGATAAATAATAGCTTCCCAAACCTCTTGTTTGAAGGGAATGGCAATACAAAATGCTCTACTGACAAAAAAATATCTCCCATTTCTTTCTTACGCTTTCGGGCTTCATCTAAGAGGTTACTGAGATGTGCACCAATCATAGGGCAGCGCCTGTCCCCTTCATTGAACAGCAACAACAAAAAGAAATACCTTAGAAGATATTTAAAAACCACAAGTTCATGAGGAGAAAATAGTGAATATGTGAACTCAAAATGCTAATTCAAAGGTGCAACCTAACCATTGTTGATTCATTATAGGAAATATGGATATATCGTTATAATTAAAGAATGACATCCATGTATCTTATTTATCAAGTAAAAAGTTGGATAAAACCAAAGCCAAAAGTTGTTATATTAAGAAATAATATAAGCTATTTTGCATAAAATATATTACTTTTCAAGCATTTATGAAAATTAGTTGAGAAAACTTTCCTTATGTGCTCTACCAGGGTTTCCTTTGCAGGGGATCCTTCATCCGTGCTGGTAAGGTTGCATGGCAGCAGTTGACGGCCACGCTATTGGCCGCCAGTCCTATGCTGATTTGGTTACTGTAGTTCCGCAATCCATTCCTAATATCACAGATCCCCTCGTGCATCCATGGATGGTTAACTCTTTTTCAAGTTTTCGAAAGAAGAAATATGGGTTTTCGGTTTTGGGGTTTCAAGGTTTAGGGTTTTGGGTCTTGGGGTTCCAAGGTTTAGGGTTTAGGGTTGTAGGGTTTTAGGGTTGTAGGGTTTTAGGGTTTAGGGTTTTAGGGTTAGGGTTTTAGGGTTTAGGGTTTTAGGGTTTAGGGTTTTAGGGTTTAGGGTTTTGGGTTTTAGG